>OZ018387.1:19483608-20199948 GCA_963969525.1 Ontholestes murinus | reverse complement strand
ATGTTGTAGCGACGGGCGTGATCGCCGCCCGAATATCCGTGATCGATATGAAGGAATTTACACTGTTGTACTTACGTTTGATTTTAGTGTGTCCTGTTGTTCGACTGCCTGGGTCCTCCTGTTTGGGGAATGTACGGGTTCCTAGTTTTTAAACAACGGTAAAATCACACATAACACACTGCGAGTGACAGATTGTGGCACTGTCGTGAGGGGAGGAGGCACCGACTAACTGATAAATCCATACGTGCGCATGTTCGCCGGCGAACGCGGGCGTCAGCACGGGATTTACTGGGGAAAAGAGAGAAAATGATTAGAACTTGTGCCGGCGCGCGTCTATTAAACAGCGTTTCCCACGGGAACCCAACGCCCTACGTAAACGAAAGGCTGTTAGAAATCCTCATTTCTAATTCTCAACCTGTTTAACAATCATGAATCACATATAGCACTTTAGCACATAAATAAAATAAAAAACAACAAACAGTTGATTTTTGACAGTTTAGATGTGTTTATAAAAAAAATTGCTAATTAAAATGTTAAAATAAATATAAGTAATTAATTACTTCTAAAATATACATTTTAATATATTAATAACATTAATTAATATTATTGATTTTCATTAACATTATTATATGAATATGATTAGACTTTTCAGATTGGCTCCTTCTCAATGGTGTACCCTGTTCCCTCAAAAATCCTACATTATTTTATCCCTCACTTGTCAAGTATTTAATTTAAGATGTCCTAAAAATACTATTCCAAAGGCATGGGCTACAAAAAAGGTACTCATAAGCCAACCAGGAAGAAAACGACCAGTTGGGAGACTAAGAGCAAGATGGGCGGATAATGTATCCAAAGACGAAGAATTGCTAAAAAATAAGAAAGTGGAGACAGGATAAGGAATGAGATATACAGACAGAACCTACGGATAAGACAAATAAATGAAAAAATAACGGAGGGTCACATCTGCAGAATGAACGATGAAAGAAACACCAAAAAAATATATAAAGCACGGGTAATTGAAAAAAAAAACAAAGAGGAAGACCAAGAAATGATTGGAACAGCGCAATAAGAGAAGAGGCACAAAGAAAAGGGAATACCTAGGAAGAACTAAAGAAATTATCAAAGGATAGAAAAAAATGGGGGGAATACTACTACACAAACTAAATTAAGGGAATTATAATATAATAAATAGAAATGTAAATAAATAAGAAAGTGGAAAAGGTCAGCTAATTAATGACCGTAATGCAGTGCCATCGAAGAAGAAGAAAAACGCAGACCCACACCTAATACGACTCTGACCCCAAAAAACTATAGAAGTCTTTATCAGATCATGAATAGAAGACGGAATTTTGGGTCATGCCTACTCTTTCTAAATTTCTTTCGGCCTTGCAAGATCACCTACAATCCTCCTCTCTCCGTACAATACTCTGCGTTCTCTAAGGCTTTGCTGGTTGAAAGTTGCATTCCGCTCCTTTCAATTCGCACTTAAAAATATCTCTATATATCCTCAAATACCTCGTTTAAAACAAATCTTTAACTCACCACTCTCTGCAAACCATTCACTATCCTACTCATAACGTACCTCCTACCGCGAAAAATTATTTCATTATATCCTCCTCAAAACTCCTCATGCTACACTTTCTCCTTAAACTTACAATTTAACTTCCTCTTTATCTCTCTCTTTCCCTCTTTGTAAAGCATTCCTTTTTCTTCCTACATCCTTATTGTTCATGTAATTCTACAGGCAGATTCAAAATTCCTCACTCTTCCTCATTAAGGAATGTTTACTCTTGATGAACAACTCCATACCCAGAAATTGGGTCACATTCACATTCTCTAAAGCCTTACAGTCTAGTGAGGTATCAACCAGCTACTATCCTTTCAGTTCAAATTTGCTATCCCTTAATAAACTTATGTATGAATATGCAGCCATTAGTGATTTTTATAGATTCGTCTAGAATACAGTCCCAACAAAACGGGCTATAGACCGTGATCTTGAATTCGCTTTTGTTTTTTAGATTGCCTACAAATACTTTGAGCAACTCATCATTAAAATTTCTAGTTCCAATGTCGGGACACTTGCTTCAAACCGCATATCACCACCACACGGTCGCATATAACGGGTGTCCAACAATTATTGCAGTCCCGGGTGGCGTCGGAATCAAAAACGTAGGTCGATTCTTACATGTTGCAAATAAATGAACTGACATTTTTAATGCACATTTAAGTTATGTTTGACAATTAAAATGTCAGTTCATTTATTTGCAACATGTAAGAATCGACCTACGTTTTTTATTCCAACGCCACCCGGGACTGCAATAATTGTTGGACACCCGTTATCAGAGTATATCTGGTGTATCTATGTAAATTATCTCTCAAAGGTCTCTATACACAAATGAGAAGTTGAGAAATTTTATAATGGATTTTAACTACTTTAGTCAACAAGATTATGATAGATACAAATCTGATGGTTGGCCAGAAGATTTTACTAAATAAATCCCTTCGCACAGTGCTTGACATTGAACCTATGTTTGTTTGGTGTCGTGCCTGTGATATAGAAAACCATTTACACCGATGACCTTCATATTGTCATTTCTCTTTATAAGCTACCGAGTATTATTTTTGATCAGGATACAAAATTCCTCAGTAAGCCCTATTAAACACTCATTTAATTCACTTCTACCAATTGCGTCAAGTAGGTTTGATGCGCAACTTCCTAGATGATTTAGGATATTACTGCACATGAGATCAAAACCACTTGTAACTTCCCAAATAGCATATCTTGAACGATTTCAGGCTCACGCCGTTACCATGCTTCGTCGATGCTCGATTGCAAGATACCCATCGCCGAGTTCTATATAGCATTTCAGCTTCCCAGTCAGTATCTTTAGCGTCGGTGTCTTCCAGTTGCTCCTGTATAATGAAAATCTGGACTGTTTTATTTTTAGCATTTACCATGATGCGTTTATTAAACATCATATTTTTCCTTGAAGTGTTTGCCTTTATCGTTACCGGCTTAAATGATCAATAGTTGTCTTAATTAATTTCGCAAACAAAAACAAATTTATCATCGAGCTTGGTCCTTTTAATCTTCGGAATGTATGTACTCCTCAGATGCGACAATGGTGATTTCTCCTGATAAATATTTCGTACGGAGTATAAAGTTTTTCTGCTGAGGAATATAAACTAAAATGTTCTTCAATGATATACTCGCGACCACAGTACAACGCATCGACCTTTTAATTATGTTGCTGAAGATGAACTACCTTGTTTTTCATACGGTTAACCGACAGAAACGAAGTTGCATTGTCCTTAAAAAGAATAAACTTGGCTCATCCAGCTTAGTTCCAATGGGTCTATATACCTTAGAAAATACGCAATCCGCTACTTTCTGCTATGTGGAAAATGATGTTATATTCCTTCCAATCAACTAAAAAAAGTTTTTATTATCACCTTATTCCACTCTTGATTATACCTCGTATATGTTTAATGACCAAGCCATCTTCTGTAGCACGGTAGGTGTGAAGAGAGCATCCTAAAAACTTTTTTATCATTAAGTACTGCTCTTGCATACACTATTAAACCACCTGAAAATTAGTACATTTCCCCCACTTGATAATAGACTATCTCTTTTTAGTCACAATGACATTCTCTTTAGGTAAGAGACAATCAAGTAATTTGTGATTATCGACTTGTTACCCTAGAGAGCTTGTGTCAACTTCATCACTCCTAATTGGTCAAACTGTGAGGTGCTGCGTTGTCTGTGATGATATATTTTTCAAATAGACAGATTTTTGACTAACTGAAATAAGATTTAATATTATTACATTAGGATCTTGAGCAAAAGAAGTTGGAGATCTTACATATTGTTGAATGTTCCTTTGCGAAGACAAGACTTATCTTCTGCAAGAAGTTCGATTGATGGCCAAAGCCATTGCAATGTAATACATCTCGAAAAACTGCACTTTTTAGGTAACACTCACAGAATTATTTGTATGTTTGATAATTGCTGAAACTGTAGTCACAAATAAATCCTATTTGTGCACTTTCCTTTAATGTTCCTTCTCCAAGAAGCTGCACGTTGAGACCCCTCTTTGTCCTTGTTAAGGTGGTTAGCTCCGTAATTGCCGTCCAAGGTATTCTTTTCTGCAACATTACAAATGATGCATTTTACTTCGGATTAGTTCTGCTTGTTCGAACCAACGTCACCAGTATTTAGCTTCAGAAAATAATTAAAGGACGAAAACTTTAATGACTATCGGTAACTAGAAAGTTAGAATCATCTTTATTATTACTAATTAGTCAATCTGTTCATTGTTAGTTATTCTATGATTTGTTTTTTAGATATTATTCTTGTTCAAGACTTGATACTTGAACGTTTGTGATTACCAACGTATATCCCTCACCTTTTACAAGTTTTTCAATCTTGCAGTTTTCATTTTCCGCTACTGAAAGTTACGTATTGTTCCCAATAACTACAGAAGTATTTTGAGGATCCGACAAGTTGGAGAAAAGTTCACTTGAATACGACAAATAGGTAATGCTCCAAAACTTCACGTTTACACTATTCCTCTTTCTTTTGAACAGATGGCTTCAGTTTTTCAAGTGCCGTCAAGTACTCTTTCTTTCTAGAACTCTACAAAAGACGTTGGACCTTATTTCAGGTTGGTTCAGATTGTTCGACCTCTAGTTGTTCGATCAGTTGTTGATGTATTAGTATTCTACACTGTTTTATTCAATTTCCTCAACGCATATTTCTCAAATAATGCTGTAAATACAGGCGCAAATTATTCTGTAATTGCAAAATTGGCCTCTTTTAGTTTTTGTCTTCTTCATAGACTGTCAAAAATTCGCCAAGGTGATTATTATTTAAATCATTATTGTTGCATGGCTAACTACTCCTTCAATTTTCTTTGACATATTTTAAATATCACAATATGCAATATTGCATAAACTGATGAAAACTCTCATACAAGTAAACTTAAGTCGTTGTCGGTAAGTAGAAGATTAATTCCATTTGCCAAAAACGATTTTATGAGATTACTAACGACACTCAATCAAGATAAACTGGAAAAAAAAGTACTCCAGCGCAGACATCAATATGAACATTCGTGTAGCATCTTTTTTTATCCAGGCTTTTATGCTTAATAAAAAATAAAAAGTTATACAGACCTTTTACCATAAGTGCACATCTCAGATGAAATCTCAATCGGTTATAATTATCTCGACTTTCTAATGGATTTACCACAAAATGAGACAAGAAGACCACGAGTCCTAAAATGAGACCAAAAACTTCAGAATCACATTACAAAATCCCTGGAACAATAACTGTTTTTTTCGGAATTAACTGTGTTCATACATTTTATTAGACAACAAAGTAATAATTAAAACTCTCCTCTTTAGTAATGGCAATGATTTTCCAGTCCATTTATAATAATCAATTGAATTAATAGAAATCTGGAACATTTAATACTATTCACTTATTTCGAAACAATTGTCGCGAACGGCAAAATAAATATTTGAAAGTTTTATCGTATTTCATTTACGAAAATTTACCAAAATGATTAGAATATGAACTTTCAACAACTAACAGCCTCAACTATTCAGTTATTCAATACTATGTTAAGGAATATTCAATTTTAAAGTTAAAACTCACATTTTCAAATCAGCACGCCTGGATTTCTCCTAACTCCAAACTGTCAGCACTCTATTTGAACAATACATTATTCAATGCCCAAACAATAATTTCATCTCTTTTGTTTTTTAATTAATTGTTTCCATAGAATGTTCGGCAAAATTGCCATTTTATCAATACCATAAATAGCTAAATGATTGCAATGAAAATAAAGAACCACCTACATTTATGACCTGTTATTATTTTAATTTTTAGCACTCATAATTTAGAAACATATTTATATTTTATTATATGAATATTCTCCGCTTTTAAATAGATATGTAAAGTATTGTGCTGCCATCTAGTCTCAATTTAAAAATTGAATTGTAAATCTAATCACAACATAAACTACAAATCGTCTGTCTATGCATACTCAATTCAATAATAATAATTTAATTTATTTATTTTTATAATCTTAATTTAAATGTTATAAGAGAATAAATCAGTTATTATCATAAGCACTTTTTGTATTTAAATGCGACGTACCCCCGATATTTATCGATTAGTAGAATGTATTTAAAATAGAATTTAGTGTTTATTTTTATTAAAATTAGAACCTATTTACCCAAAATTTGGCTACATTATTCCTTTACAATATTTTTTTAAATAAATTAGGAGATAATATATTTTAATGTAAATTTGGTTGCCTGTATCTGAAAAATTTAAATATCCCTCCTATAATATAACACTTGTGCCAACACGATAATAATGGAAACCCCTACAAATCAAAACATCTGTTTTTTATTATAAATGACTAACAAATGTCAAACTACTTTTAAGGTAACAAATAGAAATTTTCGTGCATGTCGGATACAGATACCACCGACAGTAGCGATAGTGATTTCGAAGTCGCTTCAGAGAACAGGAGGCTGATGGATGGACACGTAGAGACAAACGGGGGCGAGATAAGGGTGCCCGCCGATAGCGCCAGGAAACGGAGGCGGAATGTCGAGGATGGGGAGGTAACATTTATAATCATCCTTTTTGTTGGGTGATAAAATATTTATAATGAGGGTCATCTCATTCTTGATCTTTTGGAGCAAAATTGTTTACCACGTTCGACTGTCAATTGCTTTCTGCTGTTACTCCATATGATTACTCATTGCTTTGTCTTAAAAAATAGATTTTAGTTTGATACTTTATTTACTTATTTAGTTCACATATTAGATATTGTCTTTATTCTCAACTTTCATATGAGTCAACATATCTTATGTTTATAAAATATATGTTGTAATATTTAAACATTTAAAGTAATACTTCATGTAAAAACATTACTAACTCATTAAGAAATCTGTTAAAATGTATAATATTGATAATGCTATAAATGACAGTCGAAATATGAAAATATAGTATTTAAAACATTTCACACCTAATGGTCCACTAGTAATTTCTAAGCAGGGGAGATTATTACCTTAGAACTAATACAGACAATAATATTATTAAAATACTCCCTATTCCAAGAGATAGAAAGGAAAATGATTAAATAAATACAAACATTTCACCTGCAGACATAATTTAGAAAATATTTTTAGTGTTATTAAAAAGAAAAAATTACTCATATCACTGTTTGTACATAATTAATTCTTAATTACAGGCAAGTGGGCATATTCCAGAAGTACGAATCCGTCCGGAAAACTTACCACACCATCAGGAATGGCCAGACGAGGAGGAGGAACTCAAATATGGAGCGAAGCATGTGATTAAACTTTTCGCGCCTGTCTCCCTATGCATGATGGTGGTAGTTGCGACAATAACTTCCATAAATTTTTATACTGTGAAGGATGTATATTTGGTCTATACACCATTTCATGAAGATAGTCCGGAAACTGGTACCAAAGTTTGGAATGCTGTAGCGAATTCACTAATTTTAATGGGTGTAATAATTGTAATGACCATTTTGCTAATATTCCTTTACAAACGTCGGTACTATCGTGTCATACATGGATGGTTAATAGTTTCCTCTGTAATGTTATTGAGTATTTTTTCGTATTTATATTTGGAAGAAGTCCTGCGTGCGTATAATGTTCCCTTTGATTTTATAACATTGTTCATATTGATGTGGAATTTTGGCATAATGGGAATGATTTGTATACATTGGAAAGGACCACTTTTACTTCAACAAGCTTACTTGATTTTTATCGCTGCTTTAATGGCTTTAGTTTTTATCAAATACTTACCCGAGTGGACAACTTGGGTGGTGTTAGCTGTTATTTCTATTTGGGATTTGATTGCTGTATTGATGCCAAGGGGACCTTTGCGAATTTTGGTTGAAACGGCCCAAGAAAGGAATGAACAAATTTTCCCTGCTCTAATTTACTCCTCCACCTACATGTATACATATATGGGAATGGCTACACCAAATGACACGAATGAGAGCAGGAGAACTTCTGAGGAGCATGGTTTTACAGAAGATTGGATGCAAAATCATGCAACTCGTGCTACACAACGTCAAATAGAGGTTCATGATAATGGTCCTAGTGGTCGTCCTCGCACCACCTTACATCAAGAAGTTGAAGAAGAACGAGGAGTAAAGCTTGGCTTAGGTGACTTCATCTTCTACAGTGTGTTGGTGGGGAAAGCTAGCTCCTATGGTGATTGGAACACCACTCTAGCATGCTTCGTTGCAATTTTAATAGGTTTATGTTTAACTCTTTTACTCCTAGCAATGTTTAAAAAGGCTCTACCTGCTCTTCCGATATCCATAACATTTGGACTCATCTTTTATTTCGCAACTAAGGGTGTTGTGAGTCCGTTTGCTGATAGTTTATCAGACCAACAAGTATTTATTTAATAAATTTTATTAAAAATTATTTATTTAATTATTACAAGTTCCCGTTGAGCAATACAACTTTATTTAAAGCAAGGAAACAATAAAATCGATCTCATTTTATTGTAGCACACCTGGCCGACTGCGGAGTGAATTTTGCAAACCAATTTAAGTAGACTGTAATTTCATTCCAGTTTTATTACACCTTCATTATTTATTTACATATGAATCATAACACTTCACAGATTGTATATATATTTTATATTCGTAAGGATCATTGTACTATTTTGTAAGTGTTATAATAAATGCATAAAAAATCAATTTTTCGCTTCTTTTTTCACTGAATAGTCGAGTGTTTCAACAATTGCTTCTGGTTGTTGTACCCAAAGTTTGTAATCTTTTGGTGTGTGGTATGATTTCTGCAATTGACACTGGTTGCAGGTGTATACTAGGACCTTCTTTCTAATACGGACTGTACATGTTATTCCAGGAAACAGGAGCTGATGGCAGGACTTGCAGATTGTTCTTTTTATGTCTGGTTCTCTAAAACATAGGAAATAAGGTATTATGAAATAATAGAAGAACAGTGCACCCTGTTCAAATAAATGAAATAACTTAATGTAGTCCAGGTAAAAAATAATTACGAAATTGTGGAGGCTTTCATTTGGTGATAACTAATTCTAAATAAACTTAATAACTTTTTTTATTAGTATAAAGAAGTGATACCAAAAAGTTATTTATTTATTTTAAATTCAATCTTTTCTTATTGATACATTCAAAGCACAAATTGTTAAAAACCATTTAATTTGGTACAAAAATTGACACATTTGACAACAGTCAGATGTACACTAAAGAAGAAAAGTTTTCAAATATATTGGTAACAATTTATAAATAAATTACTTTAGAAAGTAAAATACTTACATTCTTTGTACTGTCTTTTTTGAAATACCAATTACCAGACTGGAATAAAAGTTGGCTGCTTGTGGATGCTCATTTTTTAGGGCATGATTGCTCAGCTGAAGAAAATTAATAATTTAAAAAAAAATGAAAACATTTTGTAAATCTACAAAGAGTCTTACTAAGACTACAAAACAAATTACTTATTGAAATAACTATTTCTCTGTCTAATACAATTGTTATAAATATCACAACTATCAAAGCAACACTAGTTTGAATGAGAAATATTTTAGTTACATTAACAAATACAAAATAGTGGAACTTGCCTGGTATAGATAATTCATACGTAAGAAACCTTCTTTTCCAACACATTTCTTTGTTTTACTCATTCTGGCAATAACTTTCTGAAATAATTAAAAAAATTTAACATTATTTGAAATATACATATTTATTACAATTGTGTTTAAAGTTAAACTATTGCATTAAATGAACCACCTGGCTCCCTCGGAATCAAAAATATTTATCTAAACTTCTTTCATAACATTTAAATTATATATATACGGCAAGCTATAATTAAAGTCTTGTTAATATCCTCATTTAGTAACCAAATATATACACAACCATAACCTAAAAAAGGTGTGCCAATAAAATTTATACCTGTGTGCAAGTTTATAAGTTTAAACCAACACATAAAATAAGTGAATTAAGTGGCTTTATACAACCACAACAATCAAGTATTCACCAGATGAATGGTATTCCGCAAAAAACTTTCTTATAAGTACAAACGACTAATAATGGCATTTTCCTGGGCGAATAATTACCCGGACATTCAAACTATATGTAGAGCCTATGGTTTATACGATTTACTGGACCCTATTCGATTCTGCTATAGCCCTCTAAAAGGTTTAATTCAAGATGGCCCACAATGTGGACTGGTAGCCCTCGCTATATGTTTGGAGGAACCCACAAAACAAAAAGTTGGTGAGCTATATGACTACGCACGAGAAAATAAGTTTACAAATAATGGGGAAATGTTTAGTGTTGATTACATGAAGATACTAGCAGAAAAATATCTGGAAAATCGGGTAGAAATTTTTAAAGGGAAATTGTATTGCGAAGAAATTGTGAAAATTTTGTTAGATAAAGGAATGATTTTAGTTCCATATGATTGTGATAAAAATCACACACCTTGCTTAGAAAAAGGGCACAAGGCGCATTGGGCAATTATTTCTGGTGTTATTGTTACTGAATCTAGTGTGTATGTTGTAGCTAAACATGGAAAATCACTGAACACCACCATTTGGAATTTGAAAGAACTATCGGATAGTAATGAACAATTATTGGAATTTTCTCCAGACAGATCAAAATCTGATTTAATTTATATCCTGCCGGAAGGTGGAATTGCTGGACCACAAGGACTGTGTAGTCGTTCTGTTTTAATTTATCCTAAAATTAATTCTTGATATAGAAAGTTAAACATAGATGAAATACTTGAAATAAAACAAGTTTTTTTTTTATTGTAAATGGATTTTTTAGTATTTCTGCCAATGTTTATTTCGCTTAAAACTATAATAATACCTTATTTATTTAGATATTTAACAAAATATTGCTAATGTTTTTTAACTATATAATTTCAGAAAAACCATAAAAGTTTGGCTAAAATAGCATTTTTAAAATACCTGTGATTAAGACAAATAGAACAATGAATAAATATAACATTTTTCATATTTATATATAACTCGAGCATTTAAGATAAACAACTTATTTAATTCAACAAAGTTTATATATTGTTATACTTGTAAATTTATTTATGTAAAATATTTGTTATGGTTATGTTTGATTAATTTAATTGAAATTATTCTGTAATTGACCTTAATGTTTCTTAATTATTGTATTAAGTGGAGGTTTAATAAATTCTTACCAAAGATTTTAAATTTAAATAATTCCCATTTAACCTAATAAAAACTCCCACCGTTCGTATGATGTAAAAGTAAGGTTATGTTTACACGTACTCAACATTTTGTCAATTTTTACCCAACAGTATTTTCCTCATGATGTCGAATTATATAGCAATAAGGCCCTAATAGTCATATTAAAAAGGTGTATAAAATGAGGATTAATGTGTTATTTCTATTTACCTTCGTTTGCTCAGCAAGCTGTTGGGATTCAGATCAACTGGAGGTCTTCGATGTTGTTGAAGATGTTAAAGAGAATTTTTATGAACTTCTCAATATTCAACAGGTAAGAAATACATTTCTAACATATTTTAAATACAATATAATCAATATGTTTTTATTTAAATTATATTGTGGCATATTTTGATTATAATATTATGAAAATTAATTCGGTGATAACTTTTTAAAACTAAAATTACAAATTTATTTAGGAACATAATGAAAATGTATTATATTTTTGGATAGAATTTATTAATTATATATACATTTTAGAATGCCAGCAGTTCAGAGATTAGGTCTGCATTTAGACGACTGTCGGTAGTCCTGCATCCTGACAAAAACCTGCATGAGGATACCTCTGAGAAATTTCGTAACCTGGTATCTGTGTATGAGGTTCTCAAGGATCCGAAGAAGCGGGGCTATTATGATGAGGTTCTTGTTAACGGCCTTCCTAACTGGAGGTCCGCTATGTATTACTATCGAAGAGTTAGAAAAATGGGTTTCTTGGAAGGATCACTAATTGTGTTCTTCATTGTTACTATTGGACAGTACCTGGTCGCATGGGCAGCTTATTTTGAGAGGATTTACACATTGGTAATGATTATGATAATTTATACTCATAATAGATATATTTTTTTTTTAATTTCTAATTAAATTTTTGGTATATAAGAATACTAAAAAAATAAATATTTTAAAATATACAATTAATCCCTTTTTGTACAACTATTTTAAAATGAGTTTTGCATGCTCGAGATATCTCTAGTGTATGTGGGAGGTGGTTAAGAAGGATGTTGGAGTTACGTAATTAATTGATAAATATGTTATATTGTAATTTGAAAAATATATTAAAAATAGATTCATCATTAAATTTTAAATATTATAAAGTTACATAAGATTAGATTTATACTATTATGTTGTAATATAATTATTGTTATATTTCAGAATCAAGGAGCAAGAACAAGGAAACAAAAAGAAGTCTTACAAGTAATGCTAGATGCACTAAAAAAGCCATCGGTACTCAACACACTACCATTCCAAATACCTTACTTTTTTTACTACATGATAGTTTCAATACCTTCCACTATATTACTATTCAAACAAATGATTGAAGAGAAAAAAGCTTCCATGCAGAAAGAAGAATCAGAAGAGTCGGAAGAAGAGGTTGTGCCTGAGCCAAAGGTTAGAAAGAGGAGAGGCTTTGAAATACCAGAAGGCCCAACCTTTGAAGTAAAGAAAACAGAGCAGGTCCGAAAAGAAAACGAAGTCGTAACACCACCAGTTTCAGGGGGTTTTTGGGGAGATGACGATATTGAGGAGTTGATAAGGCTGGTAAAGAAATATCCTGGAGGAACACCAAAGCGCTGGGAGGTTATTGCAGATTGTATGAATCGATCTGTAGACGAAGTAACGTACATGGCAAACAGAATGAAATCTAATGGTTATAAAATGCCTTCTCAAGAAGAGGAGGTCGTTGATGAAAAGGTGAAGCAGAAAACTAAAGGAGGGAAGTTGGCAGGGAATGTTGAAGAGACCAGTTGGAATAATCAGCAGCAAAAGGCACTAGAGGATGCCTTAATCAAGTTTCCTAAAGGTGCTACTGATAGGTGGGATCGAATTGCAGACTTAGTTCCTGGTAAGAGCAAAGAAGAGTGTATGCTAAGGTTTAAACATCTGGCTACACAGATTATGAAGAAACGTGAGCAGTGAGATGACTTATAGGGGTTGTAAATAATAAATGTGGATTCTGAAATATATTTTAAGCAAATAAGAATGATTTTGTCTAATTATCCAAATCTTAAACTTACACATGAATGCAAGACTTACATAAAAATGTTTATGCAAATATTATTGAAACCATTATATGTATCAAATCTTGTATACTAGATCGTATTACCGTAAAGGTAAGTTATAATATTATGGAAATTGATTAAAAATTGAGAGATATTAAAAATCCCTTAAATAATTAAAGACATATAACAATTTTATTATCAAAAATATAGGTGACAATAAAATTGTTAATATTTTGTGTTATTTCTAAAAAGGTTCTGTTATTTCAATATTGAAAGATGGAAAGTAATGGCAAATTTTGTCTTTAAAAGAGATTTTAGTCAGATTATTGATCCAGCCATTAGACTATTAATATAATTAATTGATTAGGTATTATATGATTAATCATGATTTACTCATTTCTTGAATATGCATTTCAAATTCATTACATTATATTAAATATAGATATATAAAAAATAATATTGCTTTGAATATAGTAAAATTTCTGGAAAGATATTTGATTATATAAATAAACCACATAATAATAATTGCTGGCAAAATGTAATAATAAGTTTGTTTGTTTGTATCGTATCTTACGGTTAAAAATAAATTCAATTTTAAAATTAGCTGCGTGTGCGTCAAAGCAGTAAAACTAATAATTTATTCATGCGCAAAATCCCCAAATGAGTGAAATTAATAAAGGACTGATTTTAGATATCGATTTTATGCTTTAATTGCTATTTAAGAAACAGACTAATCAAATATTTAAAAAAGCAATTATACTATTTTTAATTGACTTGTCTGTAGGTGTGAGTGAGGCTTTTGGTGAAGGTAATGGCCCCTACATAGACTATACAAACAAGAGTGACTAATCTTGTTTTAATCTAAATTTATGTTGGTTAAAACGGTGTGTTCAAATATGAGAGAGTAATTAAAAATGCAAATTAAAATACTAAAAAAATGCAGCAGTTGAAATTTTAATTAAAATCTTTTTTTGAGTAAATTTGAATGTATTGTATTTTTAAATCACATTGTTTTATTAATCATCTCAAAAATGCAACCAACTATAATATTTGCTTATAATAAAATGTTATTGTGTGAAAGAGACTTTGTGGAGGGGTGAACGGCCGTATCGATGTATTATTGTTATTATGTTGGCAGCGATTTTGACGCATGTCAATTGGTGTCCTTTCATTCTGAACGGTGCACTTAATTAAATCCAAACAATAAAATAGCGGCTGTCAGAGAAGCAGCCCGCAGCCGCGTATTGTCCGCGGTTTTTCCGACTTTGCCGTTCAGAAGCTGTCAGGTCTTAATTCGCGCCCCCGTCATGGTTCTTCTTAGTGCGCAGTCGGTGTTTAGTGAATCATCGGACGGTCCAGTGTGAGCGAACACCAGTGCAATGACTGATAAATTCAGTAAGACAATGAGCGGGGCGGGGGCCCTGTACCCCATTAAACCGGTCCCGATGAAATTATTCGCCACTTGGGAAGTGGACCGGACTCCCTCTGACTGTATACCAAGGTAAACCAAATCAAACTTCACACACCACATTCAAACATTAAGTAGGGCAGTACAAATAGTTTCTTGTTTATACAGGTTATGTTCATTAACACTTACAAGACTCATAGTTTTACGTCCGCTGGGAAATGACCTGGCCTCGATCTCCATCGCTGTTAAAATGCAATCCAGTAAGCGCACGCTCCGTTCTAACGAACTCCTGCTTCCTTCAAATGGTCTTCTTGATACCTCTCTTGAGCTCACGTTTAGCCTGCAGTACCCACACTTCCTTAAGCGCGATGGCAACCGGCTTCACGTGCTCCTGCAGAGACGTAAACGCTACAAAAATCGTACTATTCTTGGTTTTAAAACACTGGCAGAGGGTGTAATTCGAATGGACCAGGTCCTACAAAAACAGATGGATTTGGAGTTGGAGCTCAGCGCAGAGAATAACAATAAGGATAAAGGTGTGGGGCCTGTTGCTAGGATAAGTGTGTTAGGAGTGAGTTCAACTCCAGTGGATGGGGAGCATAAGCCTGATAGGGATAGGGACTTCAGTGATGAAGAGGATGAGTTTAGTTCAGGGGAGGAGGAAGTGGCGGATTTATCAGATTCTGAACCGTTACGCTCAAAGCTTCCCCACACCAGGCACAATTTCAAGCAGAGGTTTGTTTCACTGCTGAGGAGGTTTAGGGTTGCTGACACTGAAGGAGGTCGGGGTACCGCCCTTGCAAACACGACCGATATTCAGGCATTATTCCAGGTAATTTCAATTAATCACACTGTTGCAATAAATTATTCACGGTTTTGGATAATGTTTGGAAATGTAATGATTTGTAAATCACTAATTTTGGTTTGAAATAACTCAATCTACAAGCTGCTAATTGATTTATTAAAATTGTTTTTGAAGTACATTTTAATATTTTATATTTAACTATTATTATCAAGATTTATTTATTTAATTAAAATACGTTATTTATGTTGTTAAAAATAAGTATATAATTTTTATTAAAATGTAAGAATATTGCATTGAAAAATTCAAATTGAGGAGAGATTTATTAAGATATATTTATATAAGAATTTTATGGCAGAAAACATATATTAAAAAGGATTTAAATGTTTATTTATTGCTCAATTGTTTAAAAATATATCCAATATGTCACACAATACTTCGTGTAATACTAAAATTAAATTCTTTTAATAATATTTAACAAACCAATAACAAAAAACCTTTCAATTGTAAAGTAGGTATTTATTTATAAAACAAACAATTTTCTAATAAAATGGTTTATAATTAAAATTTGCTTGGATTGTTTCACTTATATATTGTTTTATTTTCAACTAGTTTCGGCTTAAGGCCATTGTTAAGAGTGATGTACAAAACGACAATTAACAAATTATATATAATATTTATTTTTCTTTCCCGTATTATGAAATTATGAGCGACTTTTTACTGCAGTGAAATATTGTATGATAAATGATAACAGATGATGCAATATTAATTATATTTTATTTTGGTAACTATTTCTGGCATTTATTTAAGGACCTGCAAAAATCCGGCAATGTCAGCCTCCTCATTCCTGAGAGTTATTTATTTATGAGCAATTATTACATGGAATAAATAAATTTAGTTAAACGAAATGGGAAATATTTTATTTACTTATGTAAATCAAAATAATGACATTTTTCATAACTTGAGAAATATACTCCCAGTTTAAAGTATGATTCTTTTTTTAAAACTAATATATTGTTTTTCTGGATTCATTTATTGTAGTGTTTTTGTCATTCTAATTGCTACATTAAAAATACCTATTTTTAATGAAGGCAAAATTGTGTAATCAGTTAATAAATGCTATAAATGGGAAATATTTCAAAAATTTCAGTTTTATTACTACTGTATGTTTATAGATTGCTATACTTATGACTAGATTATTTTTAATTATTATTTCCACTTAACATTCAGTTAATTGAGTGTAATTATATTTAATGGAAAACCACAGGATATTATTTGTTTGAATAAATAAAACTATAAAATGATTTACATGAGTATGAGAATTTATATCTTATTTTATAGTATAAATAATTGCGTAAAATTACTTGTTTAGTTAATTAACTATTATAAAAAATCAAATATAGTTTAATTTATGTAAAAATAAGCACTTTTCTTATAATTTTTTAATCCCCTCAGGTATATAATTTCATCACATTTTCAATGCTTTAGTCTGAAAGGGATTATAAAATTACTTAATATAGCCTGTCCAGTTCCACCCAGCAATTTAATACAGTCGGATGTATGATTCATGTAAGGGGTCACAATTGTGTACATTAATAAATAATCTGAAGGAGAATAAATGATTGGCGGGGACCCCACTTTTTAATAAAAAATTTAAGTTGTTCCTTCCTCTATTACAGGACACCACTAAAATATTTAATGCAGTCTTAAATTAAACACCCTGCAGGAAGGCAAAATGAATATTAACTCAGTCAATTTTATTTAACCTTACTGTG
Source organism: Ontholestes murinus (assembly GCA_963969525.1). NCBI lineage: Eukaryota > Metazoa > Arthropoda > Insecta > Coleoptera > Staphylinidae > Ontholestes > Ontholestes murinus. The sequence continues at coordinate 20,182,661 of OZ018387.1, read as the reverse complement.
ACATTTAAAGTTCATCAGTGTAATTTAACTATTTTGTAGGGTTAATTTTTATTAATATGTAGCATTTAATTGTGCTGATAAGATTAATTACACCTTAGTATATGTGAAGTGATTATTTCTAATTTATGATTTTAAAATAAATTATGATACAAAATGTATGTTACTAATAATTACCAATTAGGTAATTATACTATGAAATTATTGTATAAAACAGAATTTTTTATCAAGTGCGTATTGAGGAAATTTGTGATGGGACTGGTAAACGGACTGGCAAACAAAATTTTATCTTGTATAAATATTTGCTTCAGTAGACTTGCAAAATATTTACACGCCGGCAGCAAAAAATAAATGATGCACTATTTAGAATGTTGCAGGGAATTAGTGTCAATTAATTTTTGATGAGCAACTATGACATGCACGCCTAGAATGATGATTAATATGGAAATTTAGAGGACACTTGGCCCTGACTCAACTTACTATTTACAATCATTTATGACAAATTTTGATTAATGAAATCATAAGTGGGTAATGGATATATCATCATGATGCCATGCCGCCGTTCAAGTATTGAATTATTTGGTAGCTGTGGAACTAATTTCCCTTGCTTGGTTATTTATTCACACATACAGAATATTAAATATCTTTGACTAGAGTGATAAATAGTTAATCTATTAGTTTTTTTTTCCTCAAAATTTGTTATAATATAGTTTCCAAATAAATATATAATTACACAAATATGTCATGGATGGTTTGAATTAAATTTAAACCTATGCAAATTGTAGCAATAAAAATTTTAATTAATTAAACAACAGACTAAACCAACTAATTTCAAAATCTGATTTATTTAAAAATGTATAATAAAAAATAAATATATATTTTTAAATTTAGGGGTTTACTTTTTATCTATTTATATATTTTAGTAAGTAAGAATTATTGTTGGTTTATTTATAATCCATTTTCATGCAAATGTGAAAATTTACCATACCAAATAAGTTATTCATGAATGCAAGTGACATGAATCACAACAACAACAAAAAATAGTCCAGTATGATTCATTTCCATCATTGCTTATTAACATCAATGTTATCTAATGTTATGAAATCCTAAAATGTTTATGGCTATGTGAGATAAATCGTAATGTGTGTGTAGTACATTCTAGTCTAGTTGAGTTTTCTTCCTAATGTGTGATTGATTAATTAGTAATCAATGCAGAGTGTTTACATCTGGAATTCATCTAGTGTTTAAAGTGCGTAGTTGCTTTGTTAAACACCGGGCGTTTTATTTGCTTACACAGAATGAACTGTCCGTCGATAGTGTTAAAGAATATGTATTTTTTTATAAGAATTTTTATCTATTGAATTTCAATAAAGCTTGTACAAAGGATAATTAAGAAATATTTTCAAATGTTTTATTGTATCCAAATAATGATTTATTTGTAAATAATCATTGTGTATTTATTAGGAATTAGAATCCCTGAGTTGTGATGAAGATTCAGGAGGTGAACAGGACACAATGTCCATTTCAAGCACTCCGAAACCGAGCCTGCGGCCGTTTTTCAGCAGTAGCCGCAGCCTCCTAGACAGCAACGCGCATCCGGAAATTGACAAAGACGAGCGAAATTGTTCCGGAAGCGATGGCAACGCGGATTTGTGCGGCACTGATTACGAGGCACACTCCGATCCACAAACAGGTTCTCCACCCAGAGAAAAGCATGTGCCGAGGCTAAAGAGCGACACGGACAACTCGACGCACGAATCCAGTGAGAAAAAAACCAAACTTTTCCGCACTTCTGCGTCGGGGGCGAAGAAGAAGCACTCTTTAAGTATAGGATCTGATTCTGTGCCAAGTACAACACCAGAGACGATCGTTGTAAGTTGATTGTTTTATAGATTTTTTGAACTTGGTGTGTAATTGCTATTATTTAAGGCACGTAAGCTCTTCCTGGAGCAGGTTTCGCGATTGCTGCCGTTGGACGAGCCTGGTCTTCCTGAGCAGATTGTGCTGATTGCAGGAAACGAGCAACAGGCAGCTTTACTGGCGGCAAGGTTATCTCCGCTGCAAAGGGTTTTGCAACCGTGTTCGGCTCCCGAAGTTAGGGCCGTGCTTACTACGCTTTTTGCTAAAATACAAAAATATTCAAACAGCTATGCGAAACCAACAACACCTATTAAGCTGATATTAGTTGGTGGAGATGCTTTAATAGGCTGGACGCTCAGGCCGTATGTAGAGTTACTCTCTGCTAAACCACCTGATTGGATTAATTATATTCGCGTCTATGTTGCGCCCATTGGTAAGGTTTCTTTTTACCCTATTGACAACTTTCTGCAACGATAAACATTTCAGGAATGCAGTCTAGCGTTAGTCGGCATTTGGCTTCCTTAGATGCAGGTTACAGTAATTTGTTCCCACCAGATCAAGATTGCAAAGGTGAAGATCTGGCCACTCGAATACAGAGATACGTATCTGGTAACGGACCAGTCACCCAGCTTCCCCTTGCAGAGGCTATGCTAACCTGTCAGGATGACTCCAGCCAGTTGTTTATCCCGTTCGTCAGCGAAGTGAGAGTTGGGCCGGCCGATTCTACTCATTCTTCCTTATCTGTTGATTTAGACGAAATGATGTGTTCCAGTCCACCAGCTCCTCCACCTCTAACACCGCCATCATCTCCAAATGTTCAAGTTAGTATGAAAATAAATAAAATTATTCTACTAAATGAAAGCCATAAAAAGAACTAAGCTATGTGTTTATATTATATAGAAAAATATTTAAATAAGTAACCTTGTTTCATTAATGGTGCAATTAATAATTACACAATTTTACTGATATAGATTACTTAGCATTTTTTTCTTTGTACATATAAATATAATTAAAGTGTAGATTATATTTAAGCATTTTTGTTTGACAAGTGGGTCATAAGTTAATGAACTGCTTTCATTGTTTTTATTGTGTGTACAGGTTAGAGAGTCGCCATGGGAACCACTAGAATTACAGTTGGATTACTGGCAAATTCCGGGTAGCAGGACCGGTGAAAAGGCCGATAAGGGAACAAAAACTGATGGTAAGACTTCCCTAAAAGGTCTCTTCAGGGGTCTGCAAGCGTCCCCTGGATTATCTCTGGTCATGCATTTGGCCACGAAGGAGAAGAAGCAGAAGATCATGCGGTTGGGTAAGAAGAAAGACAAGGACAATACAGAGGCGCGCTCGCACAACGTCGACTCCATTTCGCGGCTCATTTGTTCGGCAAAGGGGTCCAATACTTCACCCATGAGAGGTAATTAATTTGAGTTTATGGATTTTTATTGGAAATGTCAAGGAGTTGCCAACACAGTAAATCAATATGTAGTTTTTATAATATTATTGAGAGAAATTAGTTTACAATAAGCATAATAAAAATTCTAAAACATAACTTCATAGCAGTTTAGTTATGAGTGATAATAAATATAAAATAAAATTTAAATAAATTGACATTTGGTGTAAATTTAAGTTTTGAAATGGCTTTTTTTTGCATTAGTACTTTTTGTTTGCTTCTTAGCTTTCAGGTTAAATATACACAACTAAACTTAAAAAAATACAATTTTAAAATATCAATTAATATAAACGTTTGAAGTAGGAGTCATTACTACTCTAGTTTAAAACTTATTTTAATCCAACCATGTTTGTATATAAAATAGTTATTTAAGGTACAACTGTAAAAAGTGATGCTTTATTGCACAAACTGGCGTTTAAAAACACGAGCGAGGAACGAGCGAGTTTTTTTAAAGTTCAAGTAACATTTTCAATTTTTTACTATTAAATCAGTTTTCAAGCTTTATAAACATTAAATTTTCTATCTATAGAATTTTCTTATTAAATCACCTAAAAGTTTAATTTTGCGGTTTTTTAGATGTAAATACTTTTTTATCAATGTGTTAGCCTGAATTTTCGAAACATTTAGTTTTCTAGATATGGTTTTTTCTAAATATAAAATTTTCCATGTATCGAATCTTCTAAACATTGAATTTATAAGTTTATTTATTAAATGTTTGAATTTTCTGAACAATTTCTTTTATTTATTGAATTTTCTAAACAGAGAATTGTTTCTATACATCGAATTTTTTAAACACAAATTTTTATGAATATTAAATTTTCTATACATCGAATTTTCTAAATAAAAGGTTTTATAAGGCCAGAGAATTATCTTTACAATAAATGTTTATGAATAATGTATAGAAAATTCTGTTTAGAACATTCAACTAAATATAATTTTCTCTACATCGAATTTTCTAAAACTCAGGGTTTTTGAATATTGAATTTTCTTAACAAAAAATTATAAAATTATCTGAATATTTAATTTTCCAAACATAGAATTTTCTGCACAGCGAAATTTATAAATATACATTTTTTGAGCATTAAAATTTCTAAATAGAGAATTTTCTAAACAATTTTTTTTTATAATTGTTCAAATTTTTAAACAATAAATTTTCTGTACATTGAATTTTCTAAACAAAGAATTTTCTATACATACACTTTTTTGACCATTGAATATTCTAAACAAATAATTTTCTAAATATCGAAATTCCTAAACAAAGAATTATCTGTACATCGAATTTTCTAAACATACATATTTTTTGAGTATTGATTTTTCTAAACAAAGAATTTTCAATACATCGAATTTTCTAAACAAAGAATTTTTTATAAATCGACTTTTCTAAACATACTTTTTTTTGAGTAATGAATTTTCTAAACAAAGAATTTTCAATACATCGGATTATCCAAACAAAGAATTTTCTATACATCTAATTTTCCAAACATAGAATTTTTTATTCATCGAGTTTTCTAAACAAAATATTTTCTATATATTCAAAACATAAAATCGAATTTTCTAAACCAAGAATTTTTTACACATCGAAATTCCAAATTTTGTATTTTCTAAACAAAGAATTTTCTAAACAATTTTTTTTGATTATTAAATTTTCTAAACAAAGACTTTTCTAAATATCGAATTTTCTAAAGAAATAATTTTTTATACAACGAATTTTCTAAACAAAACATTTTCTAAACATAAAATTTTTAAGTATTGAATTTTCTAAACAAAGAATTTTCTAAATATCGAATTTTCTAAAGAAATAATTTTTTATACAACGAATTTTCTAAACAAAACATTTTCTAAACATAAAATTTTATAAGTATAGAATTTTTTATACAACGAATTTTCTAAACAAAACATTTTCTAAACATAAAATTTTATAAGTATAGAATTTTTTAAACAGAATTTTCTAAACAAAGAATTTTATATATATATATATATCGATTTGTCTAAACAAAAATTTTCTATACGTTGAATTTTCTAAACATAAAATTTTATAAGAATTGAATTGAGGTTTACGGCAAAAAGGAATTCCTAATGATTTGTTCACTTTCGAATTCTCTACAACTATTTGTAATATAAATGCCATGTAACTCCTTTAGTTTATTAGCAATAGGCAAAAAATTTCAATATTTTTAATTTATAAATTTTTTCTGGTAAGAACTTTTTAAAAAAATGTTCAAACAAAACTTATTCAGTTTCTCGTTCCCTGTAGCTTCTGTTGGAAAAGTTTTGTAAAAATTTTCATATTTAGAAAAATATTGAAAAAAAAAAAACAAAAAAACGCCTTGAGTAAACATCCACTTTCGGTTTATGGATGTTTACCAAAAGCTTTTCAGTTTCAGTTTTTAACGATAAAACCTTAAGTTTGAAATTTCATCTCGAACGAATCATTTGTTTTTGAGATACAGCGCCCACAAACATTTTTATGCACGAAAACAATACTTCCCCTATATATACTATATCTAGGGAAAGTAAAAAAAAAACTCATTGTAAATTTCACTTCCAATGTAGAAAATTAAAAAAAAAACGATAACAGGGAAGTTTTTATTAATTGGTCACAAAAAATCAATTTGGTGAGGTATTTTTAATTGTATAAAAGAAAACGTAGAGTTAAATAACACAAGTTAGACTTCATTTTCTTTACAGTACATTGTAGAAGGTGAAGTGTAACTTGTGTTATTTAAATATGTATGTAATTGTGGAAACTTTCGCTTCGTGATACATTTTGATAATTCAAAATAAGTAAACAATTAATTAATTAATTGTTTATTTATTTTGAATTGTGTTATTTAATCTATCTCTTCGCGTAACTTAACAGATAGAGTTTGAATTGAACGATCCAAAATTGATTTTGATCATAATATTTAATTGTAAATTTCACATTTATCAAATTTTGAATTTTTAAGATAAAATAATATCGGAATCTTTTTGCTCACACTAACAATTCAATGAATTATTTCTCTGCAAACGACAACACGATCAGTGATTGTAGTTATTGAGTATATGTAGGGTGGGTGGGTGGCCTCTATCCCACCCTCCAATCAATTGATCAAGCGCGAGGGTCTTCATAAAAATTGTTTGCACCTAGCAAGTAAATCACTTTTATAATTATGAGTTTTATTATACTTTACGTTTAATTCATTAAAACCTTCGCTTATGTTTTACTGATTATATTGTGGGTTAGAGAGCAACCCACCCACCCTACATATACATATTTACATCAATCACAACAGACGTTTATTGCACTCCTGGCTTTAAAAAAACTCGCTCGTTCCTCGCTCGTGTTTGTAAACGCCAGTTCGTGCAATAAAGCATCACTTTTTACACTTGTACCTTAAATAACTATAAATTGGGCAACTAAATTAAAGGTTATTAATGGTATTTATTACCTCAAGTAGCACTGATTGATGCTCCTACACTTTTAACCTAGAGAGCAATTTAATAAATTTAGGACCATTACATAGCAATGCAAGAATTTAAAATACTAGCCTGTTTTGATTTGTTCAAAAAAATGTTAACAAAAACTGGCCTTATGGGATAATCAGCATGTTTTTTGCTATACAGATAGGGTTTTCTGATGTATGACCATTTCAAGAGTGTAGTTTTCTTTGCATTACATTTTGTTACAATCTATAGATTATTGCATAATAATAGATAAAGATTATATGATTAATTTACAGTTTCATTTATTTCTTTCTAGCTTTGATTCTATAAATAGATAGAATTGTTTAGTTGGTGTGCCAAGTCAATAAATAGAACCAAATTTAATAATTGTTACTAAAAAACATATGACGAAAACAAATTTGATGTATTTTATCTTATAAATGCTAATAGTAGTAATACTTTATTTCAGTATCAATAGATGGTTCAGAATGGAGCGGAGTGAAATTCTTCCAGTTGAGCAACGCATGGCAGACGCACGTAAAACACCTGAGCGTGGCACTGGCCGGCGTCCCGTTGGCTAGTTCGGACCCGTAGCGTGAACCCCCCCTTGATTTGAATCTAGTCAGCTCGTTCCCGTGTTTTATGTTCCCCCGAATATAAATTTATTAAATTACGTCGTAACCCTCGGACAATACCGCACCCGTACTCTTTCCATGTGATATAGTCCGCTTGCTTGATCAGTGGAGCGCCAACAACATAAGACTGACCCCCTCATGAAGAAGAAGCGGCGGGGCCGTTCTGTATTTATAACCGCTTTCACTGTGCAATGTTCTGTGATTTGTAGCAGCTCATTCCGTCGAGGTTGACGCTGTGTTGCGTTTACGTTACACACACAAACATACATGAACACACAATCACGATGCTTGTGTAATAGGCGTCAGGGCGTTTGCAATAAGGCACCGGGTCAAAGAGTGGAAAATATATTTTGTGCCCTAGCCCGCATATACAAATCAAAATGTTTTATTAGGCCACCAAATATATTTTTCTGGGAGCAGTATTTCAATTATACGTGTTTATTGGAACACCCTGGTGCTAACTGAATATTGTCTATCGATGTGAAACGTAGATAGTCTTAAGGAAATTATATAATCAGGTTAATATTTAATACTCCTGGGGACATGCAATGTCTTTTAAATGAATAGACAATATTGTAGGTTTAATAATAGATTTTAATGCCATAAGTAAATTTGCACCTGAAACGAAAATTTCGATCGCTATACTACAGCATTGACCAGAAGTATAGCAACGAACATATATTTATTTTGGTCATTACCCATTTATTTTATTTTTTTATTCAGTTTTAAAAGTGTTCTGTAAAATATTATACATCTATGGAGATAAAAAAAGTCAGATTTGGCTTCTGTGTTAAATATAAGGTAAGTTGCTATATTTAAGGCCATTACTACGTATTAACAGACCAAATTGATACAAAATAAAAGACCCAACCTTATTTTATTCATAGGATAGTGTATATAAAAAGAGTTCCTTATTGTTTACTTACTGCGCGAATGTTTCATATACATATAGTGAAAATATCAAAGGGTATATCTCAACGATTTTGTAAAAATTTATAAAGTTGCTCATTAGAATTTTAAGGAAGATATATTCAATGTACATAACAATTATATATTTTGTAAATTCTATATATATACATATATATTTCCGGTAGGTGTAATCCCCCCAATTTGTAGAGAATTAAACAGCTTTGCTTTCCGTGTGATTTAGGGGATTATACCATCGGCTATTTGAATACTCTTCACTTATTTATTATTATCGATACTCACGCACTTGTATTGTTTCCATTTTAAATTTCACGCGCACACCGAGAATTCACTCGCCTTTTCTTTCTAATAACTTTTTCCGTTCCTAAAATTTAGTTTTTATTAACACCGCCATGTTCGAGATAATTTATTTTTTATGTGTAACATTTTATTTTTTTACGTACGTACTAATGTATATCAAAAAGAGAAAGTATTATATCTGATTTGTTTTTAAATATTAACCTGATTCTTATATTATTATTATTAATAATAAAGTGTCTCTATCGGTATTTATGTGTAGAGACAAACGTATATATTATATAAGTAGTATAAATATGTTCCTTCTGGACCAACGCCGTTGCAGCCGATTTTTTCGTTCATTAACAGATGTTATGGATAATTCATTTATTTATCAACAATTTCATAAGTGCAATAATATGATACAGTGTTTTATTGTGTATATAATTTGCTCAAATTGATGAGGCAACTATTATTAAAATAAAAGAAGCAATTGACTATATAAAAAGTGGCATAATATATTTGTTTTCTTTATTTTAATAATTTAAAATATGCCCCTTCAAGATTTAAGAACTATTATTAAATTAACATAATCATCCCTTAATTGGCACAATATTTTCAAAATTTAGTGTTTGTTAAATGATTTAATTTTTTAATTATTAACAAATATCTTTTATGCAGCAAAACGGGATATAAAAATTATTTATTAAAACTTAACGATGTCATGTATAAAATTTATTTATAGTTTTGGTAAACCTCACGTTGAATTAATGAATTATCCATTGCATTCTCTGTCAAAGAATTTGTTTTGAATGGTAAGACATTTAAAACAGTAACTATTTTTTTCTGTTCAGAGCTGAGCCAACTCGATGTAATATAGAGGAATTATTCGTATTGCTATGCTTTTGCAGTTTTACAACTAGAAAATACTAATAACATGATTCAATTACAACATATTTAAATCTTAATTTTCAGTATCATAAAAGAAGAAAAGGAAACATTTCTCTCTGTATTAACATTAAATACTGTACTTCAATTAAAGATAGAGTTATTAATATATATTTTGTTTAAACAAAAAGAGGAGATTCATTCAATTTGTTAAATATTCATTGGACTGTGGTATTATTAGAGTTATTCAAAAGACTGTGAGGGGTGCATGTAAACCTCAAACATTGATTAATAAAGATTAATTGAATAAGCACAAAAAGTAATTTTGAGTTTATAATTAAATATATACATAAGTGAATGTAATGTTTTATTTCTTTTTATAGTGTGATATATTACATGATTATGGATAAGAATATCTGCCAATTCTTTAATATAATCATTTATTTAAAATTTAATCAAATAAAAAGTTGATCATGTTCAAATATTTATATAGATGTTTCATTTCAAAATTCTATGAGATAATTGTGTGCAAAATTATTAAAAATAAGGCGTAATTTAATTCATTACAAAAATTTAATTATAAAAATAATCATTTTAATAAAAGCTATAATTAAAACAAAATTAATGTACAAATGAGGTAAGCATGAGTCTGATTCAGTCTTAATATTAATATTACTAATTGGATCTTATTAAAATTAATATTAAACCATATTCCAACGAAAAACGTGCATTAAGTGTTTAAAATTTAGGGTATAAAACAAAACCTATTTTTAATGGGTTAAACTAAATAACACACAAAATTTGAGTATTAATTAAGATTAAGAGCCACAAATTTATTCTGTGTATAATAAATATAAATTCAATATTCTTAGATAATTAGATTAAAATCTAAATAAATGTATTTTCATTGTTTAGTTTGTATTAGCAACATTGTGAGGTTCATTATTGTTTAAATGTTACAAAGAATTGTTGATTCAATGTGAATAAGGAAGTAGGTGTTTAAAATTTCTTAGTTTTATTAGAAAGTACAAAATTTATATAAAATAAATTTTTGTGGTCAGATTATATATTATTTATCTACCAATACGAGTTGATTAACAATTTATTATTTTACTTTTATAAATTTCACTGCTTATTGGTACTATTTTAGAATGCTTTAAAAAATCATAAATTAAATCATTTTCAGAAAAAGAATGCTCCAGTACACTGCTAATATATTTGCTTAGTGATTGTGTGAACTAACCCATTTCTGCTTTTAACAGTTAATATATTTGAAATGTTTTCTTATATATAAAGGGAATCTTCTTGATTGATAAATTAATAAGAACATCAAAACGATAATTTTTTAATAAAATATATGCACAATATATTAAGGTTTGCTGCTCGAAAGTGTGTCCAGCTAAATTTTTCCCTCTTTCACACACCCGGAAGTATGTTTTGAGAACTAATATAATTATTCTCTACACACTTTCATTTTATCCATGTACTTTCATTATCATCAAATTTTTTGTAAACTTACGTGTAGTTTTTAATATCTGTTTAGCAATGGACCGATGATGAAATCCAGTTTAAAAATTATGTTACAATCGTAATAATTTTATAGTGATTATTTTTCATTGTTGTAAACTCGATAAATAAATATGTGTTTTTTGAACCATGGGATGTAAATGGTGTACATGTTGAATTCAAAACAATGTACCTACCGCACAAAATGACAATTTAAACAATGTGAGGATAAGCGGTTCCTCTTCAACAATAAATGAACGTTTAATGTTAAACATCCTAATGTAATAATATTAAAAAGCAAATACGTGTTTAGATTATTTATTTACATGAACAGTAAAGAACTTTGTATACCTAGTTAAGAAAAATATAATTGATGAATTGTAAAATTTGGCTTCCTTATTAATTCCATATTTGTATTTGATTTATTATTTTTCACCTTGTTTTATATAATTGAAATTTCATGATATATTATGTATTTTATTCCTGATCTGAAGTTTAATATTAATAATCAAGTTTAAAACTTGTTACTTTTATGTTGAAATCAACATTAAAAATTTATAAAGACTTTTAAAGTTAAGAAGTAAATTTATTGTTGAGTTTAATCATATTCATGAAATGCTGCCACAATTAAATATAACATTTTGCTCGAACAAACGCGTAAATTATAAGAGCATTTTAGACATTCAATAAAAATCATGAAAATGAGTAATAATAAACAAAACTATTCATTAATTTGTATTTACTTATTTACAGGATATTTGTGTAGGTAATATCTTATATGTTGTTGATGCTGGTGAAGTAATTCAGTTATTTATTATAAATGTTATATACACAAAAATTTATTATTTTATTAATTAATTATAATTTTTTCTCTAATATCAGGAAAGAAATTTACTTAAATATAATTCTAGGTGCAAAAATCCACAATAGATCTGAAAAGGTCGCTGTGGAACAGTTGCAGATGCATAAAACATATAGGTGCAAAATGCTAACCATATCCAACACTATAACAAATAAAATAACACTTTCATCATTTTACAGTATGGAATTTACGCAAAATACTTGGTCTTTATCAATTGCTCATTTTATTATTACTTCTTAAAATGTCCCTTAAACATCATGATGTTTAATAAAAATTAATATAAGTTATATCAGTTTATATTTGATAAAAAAGCGTTTAGATAGTAAAAACTTCAGAGGAACGAAATTTTGTCCAAATTTTAAATTTTTTTAATTAATAATTAAGCATATTAAGCGCCATCTAGTTTATTTTTCTCACATCATAAGTTTTAAATGTTATCTATAAAAACTTTATCTATGGTCAATAACTTAGCAGATTTACTACCACGACCTCTGTGGTTAGTAGTCATTATTTTGACAATAATATACAAAAGGATGTTGAATATTCTATAGCTCACAATCTTACAATATTAAGTACATAATTTTAATGTAGGACAATTTGTGCTGTGAAAATTAAGAAAACGTAAATATGGCTCACTACAAGGGAGCAGCCAGCGAGGCAGGAAGGGCCATGCAGCTGATGAAGAAGCGTGAACAACAAATGCAAGACCTCGAGATCAGAAAGAAAAAGATCGAAGAGGATCTTAAAATCAACAACATTGAGAACAAGTTTGCCACTCATTACGATGCGGTGGAACAACAACTTAAGGTAATACTAAATATTTAGAAGATCATACACGCCGCACATAAATATGCCTGTAAATAACAGTGGAAAATCTACATGTATCTTAAGAAATCATTTTTATTAATGAACAAAATTTTCGCTTATGTTTCATTTATCTCAATAAGAATTGTACAAGTAATATTTTTACAAAACACTCGATTACATTATATTTTTCTATTACAATAATACAAACCAATTCGTTTATGTACTTCTGATAATTAATATTACTCTTTTAATTTTTATTAGATTAATACCAATAGTTACACACATATAAATATATCTCTTTACATTATTAAATAGACACAAATGGGGCTGAAAGACCAATAATTGGTCTTCTGCTTCATGGCTATCGAGAAGCAGAAGACCAATTATGTTAGAATTTATTTTATTTTATACATTAAACGTATTATATTTTATTTTCATTCTGTGAATAAAGATGTTTAGTAGTAGTAGTAGACACAAATTTTAAGAAAACATTTTTATTAATAAACAGTTATTTTCTTTTAATCATCACATTATGTTTTTCTATTACAATACAAACCATTTCTTTTCATACCTCTTTAAATTAGTAATAATATTAACTTATTCATTACATTAACTATATTAGTAATTATATTATTATTAAGAGATTTTATAAATGTTATATTATAGAGTTCAACCATTGGATTGGTTACATTGGACGAGATGAAAGCGAAGCAGGAAAACATTGTCAAAGAAAGAGAGAAGAAACTAGCCCAAAAACAAGCCGAAAAAGAACGCGAACGCCAAAGACAAATGGAAGCAAAACAGGCTGAAAAGACGAAACAGCGAAAACAAATCCAAGCGCTGTCATTTAATATGGATGAAGATGAAAACGAGGAGGCCGATGATGGAGACAGCTCGGGTTCAGATTCAAAATCGTGGAAAAGGGAATCAGATGAAGCCCCTTCACTCAAGAAGCGAATAAAAAAGGATCCCAATGTTGATACAAGCTTTCTTCCAGATAGAGAAAGAGAAGAGGAGGAGAATAGACTTCGTGAGGAGTTAAGACAGGAGTGGGCAGAGAAACAGTTGAAGTTGAAGGAGGAGGAGATCGATATTACCTTTAGTTACTGGGACGGTTCAGGACACAGAAGAACAGTTAGGGTGAAGAAGGGAAATTCAGTGTATCAGTTCCTGCAGAAAGTTTTGGAATTGCTCAGGAAGGAGTTTTCCGAGTTGAAGACTGTAATGGCTGATCAGTTGATGTATGTCAAGGAGGATTTGATTGTGCCACATCATTATACATTCTATGATTTTATTGTAACAAAGGTAAGATTATTTCTTTGTTAGGTTTGATTAAATTAACGATATTTTAACTACGACATAAACTGTGTGTTTTTAATGTTGCCCATAGGTTTTTTATATGAAAATTTGTGTCAAATTAATCTTTAATCTTAAAATGTTACATTTACCAATGTTAGTTTAACATTAACAATATGAGATTAAACATTACTTTCCTTTATTTGAATTTGCTTTTTATAAACGATATATTACCTATTTTTTTTAAATAATAGAATAATGAATAATAATTGTAAATTTTAATTATCAAGTAAAGTTTTTTAATTTAAAATTTTTTTGACAACAATTTAATTTTTATATGCAAATTAAATATTGAAATTTCTAATGCAGTATTAATTAATTATCATCATTAATTAAATTTTTGATGTAGTATTATACTAATGAAAACAATATTCATTACAGGCCAGAGGTAAAAGTGGACCTTTGTTTCAATTTGATGTTCACGATGACATTCGACTAGTAAGTGATGCCACTGTAGAAAAAGAAGAATCTCATGCCGGCAAAGTTTTAATGCGCAGTTGGTATGAAAGAAACAAACACATCTTCCCTGCCAGTCGCTGGGAACCATACGATCCTACTAAAACTTATGACAAATACACCGTATCTGATAAAAACACAAAGCACTCATGACATCAGGATTCCCTTAGTTTAAATTAATCCTAATATTATTTTGCATAAAAAGTTGAAGAGGATGTTCTTTTGTAATAAAATAAACACAAAGTTTAATTGTTATACAGCTCTTATTTAATAAACAATCTATTTCTGAACAGAAGTTGGATTGGTAGGACATGACGGTAAAGTGGATAAAACTGCATCATCTTCAGGGAAGATCGGATCATTCTTTTCTTTCCAGAAGTCATGCTTATGTGGTATTCTCTCTAGTATATCAGTAGCCCAGTGATGTATTATACAACGAACATTAACTGTTTCTTTATTGTTTACCTGTAACAGTATTGTCATTTATAATTTAATTAGAAATTGTAACTAATTAAAAATAGATTGTTAATAATAAGTCTTACAGTAATTGTCACGTAGAACTCCTTGCCTTCCAAATCCATGTTTGGTCCACTTATGGGTTGTTTTGGTAATTGGATAGTTTCTTCAGGAACGTGGTATCCACTTTTTCTAAAAGATGCCTTAATGTGCCATGGCTCCAAAGTCCATGGTGTTTCCTTATTCATTGATACAGTTAAGGAGACTCTTGATAAGCAACTGATTGTCTAAATATGAAGAAATTTTTTATTTTGTATTAAATAGTAATCTGTATTATAACTGAATAAAATTTATAACTAAATAAAATGTTATTCTTTTATTTTCTCTTACCCTTTGAGCAGTTGGTGAACTGTGCAGGTATTCGTCAGTTTTCTTTTCATAGTCTTTGTATTTTTCTAAATTGTCAGGACTTGGATAGACAGCCAAGCCAGGTAATAGGAGTTGATTGTACCCATAATAGGGTTTCACACTAACACGATCTCCGATGTTTCCCAATCCAGATACATAGGATGTTAATATTACATCTATATTTTTCTGCTTTTCTACTTCAGTGTTTTTTACCACATCATAAATGTACTGCTTGTTACGAAGTCGCTTTGCTGGGTAACCCGCCTTCTGAAGCATCGGCGGGTAACGACGTTTTAATATAAAAGTTGTCTACAATAAAAAAAATAATAAATCATTCAAACATAAGTATTAATTACTTCTGTTCAGCAGAAATTTATATTATGTAAAAATTGTTAAATTAATTTTAATAATTCCTTACTCTAAATTGCTGTTGTGATACAGATTCCGGAATTAATGTTAAGGATTCCTTTATGAAAGGAAGAACAGTTTTTCCCAGCGTTTTCCACATTTTCTGTTTTTAAATAAGCTATAATGAGGTTATGTATGTAGTAATGATCATAGATAATATTTAATTAGAATATTTAAGGTGTAAATTTGGTTGCATCGTATTTATAGCTCACTAAATACAGTGGCGTATCCAATCTTAAAAGTAATATTTACGTATTTTAAATTATTTTTAACTTATATTATATTTTAAACAAAACATGACGTAATATCATAATAATTTACTTTTATGTTTGATGTTGGAAGCCAAAGTTTTTTCTAATTTATATTATATTTTAAATACTGGATTGATGAGGCTATTACTTGTTGAAATTCCATATCACTTAATAAAATACTGACACAGTATATGGTTTCAAAAAGGTTTTTATTATTCTACGACAATGTTTCAATGCGAATTTTATTAAGTTATATTTTAAACATAATATAAGGTAATATCCGATTAATTTACTTTCATAATTGATGGTGGAAGCCATTACTTTGGGATACTTCTTGTAATCAGGAAATTTAAAATAAACTGCAAGTGAAGTAAAACTAAGCGTTTTAATTAACAAGCTAATTTGTTCGTGGTAACTTTTTAAATTACAGAATTCTTTATTATAATATTTGAGACAACAATACATTGATATTAAAGATTTTCTGAAAGTAATTAATTGGTTTGAACTCAATTACATAGATGTCAGTACATTTTGTGTTTGGTTCGGGCGTGGTAAGAAATTGAATTATTTGTTCGTGAAAATTTCTTTAAGTACAGAACTCTTGATTATACACGTTGAGTATTACACCCATAGGTGACTCGACAGTATCATCGGTATTACAGATTTTCTCAAAGTACTTAATTAGTTTGAAGGCAATTCTCTAGATGGCAGTACGAGTATTAAAAGTAGATTTTCTTCAAAATTATTTAATCTTTACCAAAAATCTAAATTCAAATTAAATATAGTTTCTTATATTTGGGCTATAAGTAAATAATAATCCTGTAGTGACTTGTGTAAACTGTTTTCTTGTAATTGCACGAATAAATAAATAAATAAAATTATTTAACGGGGAACCTTTTTCTGGACCTGTAACCTGTTGGTAAATTAAAATTGATTATTAAATTGTAAATAATTAGGTTGTAAACAAACTTTCAATGCTTCGTAGAGTTTTGATTTTGTACACATTTATTGTTATCAATAATTTGTAGAAATACGCTTGTTGGATTATTTAAGAACATATTTGCTACATCAAAGCAGACTAGTTTGGATGAGTTTTATATTGAAAATTTGCAGACACGATTGGTGTAATTTTTAACTTTGTAACTAGTTTTCGAGCTGGACTCTTAATGTATAACTAGACTATTAAAGTATAAAACTACTGATTTGATGGAGATATCTAGTTTAAGATTATTTATAAAGCCGTTCGATCTTAGAATAGACTGTGAAAGTTTGAAACAATTTTTATATTTCTGTATTTGGGCGACGGATTTTTTATGAGGAAAACTTAATTTTCTTGAGAAAAACTTATTTTTCATTAATCACTTGATGAAACATTATGTAAATAAATAGGTTTTGTAAATAAAATTCAGTACTAATTTAAGTTTATACTTTATAATAGCATTTAGCAGCAACCAGTTGAACACAAAAAAACAAGTTAATTTTAGTCATAAAATCTATATATTCAATTTTCTTCACTTATAAATGTAATAGTTAACAATATATAAATAAATACTTAATAATAATATTGACTTGAAAATGGTTACCATTAAATAAAAGTTCTTATTTGTTATATGCGTTTGTATTTTAATATTAAAATGTAGTTGGTAGAATAGAGAGATATAATTTGAATGATGTTGATGTAAAAATAACGATAATACTAATAAAATAATGTTTATTGTATGATTATTAAGAGTAATTATATTTAATTGTAACAATATTATTTAACCACAATTCAAATTTTAATTTTATTTATCATACAATTTTTTTACAACTCGTAAATGGTTGTAAGAGTCACAAGGATAATATATGATAAAGAATAAATGGAGACGTATATTTAGAACTTGAATGTAAGAAAAGCGCACGAAAAAATATATATTTATAATTGTAGAATCAACAACTTTGTTGCGGCTATCGAAAATAGAATTCCCTTCCGACTGTTAACGAATGCCATCTCTATTCCCATTCTAAATATAATTATCTTTAAATTGGTGTATAACAAACAATCCGTAGTGTGTTGTCGGCTCTAAAAATAAACTCTGTTCTGGATGGGGTTTCAGTTCAAGACATCAGATCCTATGTAATATATAGATTAAAGAAGAAAGTGAAACCATATGTAATAGAATTATTTTGGGTGCTTATTGAATATCCGTAACATTGTTCCTATTCTAAAAATCCGATCTAAAATTATATTATTAAATGGACGAAAATGTAATTAAAAATTCTATACCGTAAATTTTTTGGACCTCTAGTACTTATGGTGCTTAGACTGGGGACCGTTTTTCAACAGCGTTTTTTTTTTCAGTTTTTTAGGCGCAAATTATGCATGGAATTCGGGAACAGGCAGCGGAGAGTGGATCGGTTTGTTTGCTTTCGCAATTCTCTCCGTGTACAGGCCGTGGATTTTTTTAATAACGGCCCCAAACAAATAATTTATGATTGACGGCACGAGAGTTATTCGCGCCGAAAAAATGAAAGCGAATCATTTTTCGGACAGAACGCCATTACTCAACGCTCATAGACAAATTGGCCGGTTTAATGGGCAACTGACAATTATGACGATAGTTTTATTTACGTACGCAAAAGGAATATTGGCTTTATAATATAGATTATTTATTCTATTTATACGTAGGTTTTTTTAATATTAAGAAATATGTATAAAATTATATTATGATATATTATAACAAAGTTTAATTTAGTATATAATTAAAAAATAAATACAAATTAATTGATAGGCATTAATTTTCAGCGCTCATTGTATATAATTTAAATCGATCTTCAATAATAATGGACAATTACAGTTTGCCCCGATACAAAAATATCCCCTCGCAATAACATCGAGTTAATTGAACGTTAATCACAGATCCGCTGAATAACCATCGATCAGGATGATATGCAGCAATTTGAAAAGGTGTAATACTTCGGGCCGAGTTTAATGGTCGTTTATTGTAAAACAGATGCGGCGACAGATGGGCTCTCGGCGCGCTGTAAATTCCTGCCTTCTACTCCTGATCTGGCGGCCATCCGTCTTCGCTATCGGATACAGTGATATGTACTTACAGGTCGAAACCACAAATATAGGTTCCTTTCAAATAAATACGCCTGCCGTTATCACTTATCCTTTCGCGGTTCGAGAATGTGTGTGATTTGCGACGTGCCCGCGCGCCGGTATGCCGGAATGAAGGTGCTGATTATTGCCGGAGATGCGGTTTCGAAAAGAAATTGCCAATGCACAGCTTGCAGATTGTACAATAGATGTGCGTTTTTGCATATACATACCCACGACTTTTATACATACAGTGAATTATAGATGTTTGGTTAATTATATATCTGCTTTACATTTTTAGCAGTAGGTACGTAAGCAGAAAACTAAATTATACCTTTTTTGGATGAGGTATGTAAAGTATGAAGTATGAAATACCGTTAGATAAGAATTGCTTAGCTAGGCGCTAAGAATCTACAACGAAGAGATATGCGTATCCAACTAGGAGAAAGGAAAAAGCTTCGTGTATTCTCCTCCTAGCATTCACTGAATAGCTACAAAAAACCGATATGCAACGAACAAATTTAAGGAATGCATTAAAAAGCAAATCTTGTAAGAATGTCATAGAATGGACGACATCACTAAGAGAATTAGATGAGAATCCTTTCTAGACTACACTCTATATACAAATATTTTGGAACAATAGGCTGAAAAGTAGAGGATTGTGTGAAGCTAAACCTCCACGATAATATCAACCAAAATTTACTTTGTGATGTAAAACTTTTTATCTTAAAAGATAGAGAAAGTAGATAGTGAGAGGTGGTGAGCCCCAAAACGCAGATCAACTAATGTGTACAACACGATTTCCTAAAAGAAAGAAATGTATTATGGGAAAAATCTATTTTGGTGGAGTAACGAGTTTAGTCTTTATTGTCTTCGCTTCTCTGGCTTACAAAATTTTAAAATAATACATGATGTACATACTTTTCATATAAAATATACAAGTGCACTGATTATTAAAGATCTTTCACTCAAACGGACGTTTTTCTGCAGACGGGTAAAACACCTTTCTGGTTTTCGTAGGTTTCTTGAATTATTTATAAGCGAATATGCTTTCTTTTGTGGAATTTTTAGCATTTTTTAGATGTAAAACCGTTAATTATGAAGGAAAAAATAGTTCATGTGCGATGGTGAGCCCTAAATGCAGATCTGATGATGTGTACAACCAAAAAAACGCCAAATTTCTTAACAATGAAGAGTTACGTGTTAATAAAATCTGCATCCGTGGAGCCACGAGTTAACTGATAAGAAGAGGTATTGTAAAAATGAAGAAGGAAAGTTGCAAGTGCAATTCTAAACATTGAAAGAAACATAAAAGATACTACCAAGGCTAGGAACAGTTAAGGCGAAAGATAAAAGGAACATACTGGGGAAGGTTCTGTAAGCAAAAAAATCAAAGACATAAATATATAGCTTGTGATGTAGAAATGTTTATCTTAAAAGACCTGGAAAACATAGCCGTTTGAAAAAAAGTTTCCTAGGTTAGATGAGATAATGCTTTCTGTGACAACTTTGGTGAATTATAACTTATTGGTAATTTGAAAGATTGAAAAAATAATTGTTAAAAATCCAAAAAAGGAAATATAAGGATATAGTCGTATCTGTTTGATAAATAAAACAGGGAAGCTGATAGGAGACACAATAAAAAGAAGAAATAGAAAAAAGGGTAGCATCACACCAATTTAAACACTCTATCCTAAATACGATGAGACAGTTTCAATCAAAGTCCTTAGCTCAGTGATATTTATAAATGAATGATGGTAGATGAATATTCTACCCTTCATCGATTTATTACCAAATTTGAATTTGCTTGATATTTCACTGTGATTTGCCATTTTGTAACTCGATCGAAAAACCAGCATGGAACAAAGAACAAATAATTCGATTGATGCTTACTAAATTCTCATATTGGGAGAAGTAATACACTTGTTATGTTCCATTTGTTTATTATCAGGTAACTGACACGTGTTTCAGTCCTTTTGGCTCCATCAAGAATGTAGCAAAACAAGTATTGAATTTACTAAATTCTGTTTTAAATTGGCTAAAAGTGGTCCTAAAAAGTGTGAAATGAATGTTCCATATATAGGTTATTGGTTGGTTTGGCCATGATGGTCATTTTGCAGATGATGATTGTGTACCGTTGCCAAAAACCACTCGCAATAAAGAAAACATTAAAAAATATTAAAAAATGGTTGAACAGATCGATGTGTGTCTACGAGACTCATCGTAGAGGATAACAAAAAGCACAGTCTACCGAATTTTGGCCAAAGATTGGGACAAACGGAGGGTCTTTGCGCGCTTCGTGCGACTCACTCTGGCTGATGACCAAAAAGATTGGATAGTTGCAAATACATTACTACTGATGGTTTGAGTTTACGTGGTGTTTTTAAAATGAAAATAACACTACAGTTTATTCCTTACTTCACTTGTTTATTAATTTTTAAATGTACATTTCGTTCACAAGGTAAACATTATCATTAACAAACTTATTGTTAAGTTACATTTAACAATTAATAACAAGTGAAGTAAGGAATAAACTGCAGTGTTATTTTCATTGCAAATACATCCTAAAAAAGGTCCTGAATGAATCAGCCATTGTAACTGGTGGTGAAATGTGTTATTTTGAATACGAGCCAAAAACAAAACTTCAATGTGCGGCATGCAAGTCACTAGGAGAAAATAAAATGCACTTTTAGAAAAGCTAAATTATGATAATACCGACCGTTTTTTTTTCATCCAACGAGAATTCTTCACGGTAAATTTCATCTCAAAATGTCAGGCTGCAAACGTAATATATATTATCTAGGATTTCTACAAAGATCGTGGGCCAAAATTCGATGACTTCGATTGGAATATCGAGAGCCAGGCAGGTGGATTTTTGATTGCCGATAATGCATCATCGTACAAAGACATCATGGTACAAGAATGCACAACCAAAACTCGGCAAAATGTTAAACGACTAGCCACCGTATTCACCTGATTAAGCTCGTGTGACTTTTGGCTATTTCCCAAACTGATAATGGAAATGAAAGGAAATCGTTTGGATGCCATCTCTCTCATCCAAAATCTTAGAATTCGATACTAAAGGCTATTTCAACCGATGAGTATAATAATTTTTCCAAAAAAATTGTTGAATGTTTTCAGCACTGTATTGACTCTGAAGGAGAAAACTTTGTATAAACGAGAATCAAAAATTTGATTTTTTAGACCAGTCCCATTCAATCTGGAATAGTAAAATTTTGGCTAAAGATTTGGGCAAACGGTTGATCTGTGCGCGCTTCGTGACACAAATTGCTTGCAAAAAATATCCTGAAGGAATTAGCCATCGTAACTTGTGTATGCATGCCGAACGTTGAAGTTTTGTTTTTTTGCTCGTATTCAAAATATCATCACAAGTTACGATGGCTGATTTCTTCAGGACATTTTTAGCATGCATTTGTGGCACGATCATACGTTTGTTCAAAGCTAAAATTTGATAGACTGTCCTTTTCGGTATCCCAATTTCCTTTTCGATGAGTCTCGTAGACACACACACAAGGTCACCAGAAGAGATAAATGAGAAAGAATTACACTTTTAGAAAAGAAAACTAAGATAATGCTGACAATTTTATGTTCATTTAACGAGAATTCTTCACAGTAAATCTCATCCCAGAAAGTCAGGCTGCAAATGTAGAATATATTACCTAAGATTAATACAGTTTTTACAGTTCGTGGGGCAAAATTCAACGTGTTCGATTGAAATATCGAAAGCCAGGCAGACATTTACTTCGTTGTACATAGTTAAACACAAATTAAACAAAGTTTATGTTGCACGATAATGCACAATCACACAAAGGCATCATGGTACGAGAATGTATGACCAAAACTTGATTGAAACACTAACACTTTTATCATATCTTCACGTAACTCAACAACAAATTTCTAAATGCATGACCAAAAAAGGCATAATTTTAATCGAATATCCACCTGATTTGGCTCGTGCGACTTTTGGCTATTTCCCAAACTGATATTGGAAAAGAAAGGAAATCGTTCCGATGCCATCTTTATCATCCAAAATCTTAGAATTCAATACTAAAGATCGTTTCAACCGATGAGTATAAAAAAGGTTTAAAAAAAATGTGTTGAATGTCTCCTGCGCTGCATTAACTCTTGAAGGAGACTATTTTGTATAAACGAGAATAAAAAATTTGATTTTTTAGACCAGTCTGAATCAATCTGGATTAAACTGTGTATTAACTAAAGAGGTAAATATGGGGCTTTATATTTCTTTGCCAGAGGTAAAATAAAACAAAATACCAAAAAAAACTATTTCTTAAGTAAGAAAACCTTATATATGTTAATGCTGGTTTTTGAGCTATTTTTCGCGTGGTTTGTAGATTATGTTCACATCGTTTTGGTAGACACTCTGCCAACATATCACACCTGCTACAATATCAAACTAAATTATATAGCATGTGGAAAACTTGCAGAAATTAGCAGTTAGACAAATTACAATTTTTTTTTTCAGGTCGGATTGGATACTTCTCTTTTTCTAAAGTAGTCAGAAAATGATACTTGAACAGGAACTAAAAGTGATAAACTTTGAGCATGGAAATTGCACTTCAATTTGAAGATTTCGTAAAGAAGAAAAACAACCTATTTGCTTAATTCATAGCGGAGAAGCTGATATGGGACAGAACAAAAAGAAGAAATAGAAGAAAGGATAGCATGAAACCAATTTAGATTCATATAAGAGAAATTATCAATCGATGCAGTGAAGAAAGTAAAATGAAGACTACAAACAAAACTGCTTTATAAGCTAGAATATATATAATAAATGTCTTCAGTGCAGTAGAAAAGTTGAATGGATCTTTTATGATATCTAAAACAGAAAATTGAAGACTTTTGAAGAAATATTAAAAAATAAACCATTAAAATATTTTCAGAATTAATGTTGATTGATGATTTAAACTGTGGAGAAAGTGATTAGACGTTATTTTATATATTTTCTGAATTGATTGACGTCGGTGTTTTTAATAGAATCCAATTTGAAGATGGCCGGGGTATATGGCAGGTTGCAGGGTATATCGGCGAGGTAGGCACATAAATTTTTTGCCCGCAACAATACGGCGTGATGTTATAATATTGCGAGGAGTGGAGAGACGTTGCATGATTTAATAGAGTCCGCTTCGGAACGATGGAACGAGAATGTATTATATACGGTTCTCGTGGAAATATTTATTATTTATGGAGTGGCGGGTAATGGTAATGGTTCGGATGGATTTCGCGTTGGGCCGATGGCCAGCAGGAGATACACTTACAAGAATATAAGAGTATACGAACATAAGTGAGCGGACATCGCGATCAATGCGGCCAAGATGGAGATGGGGGCCCTTCGTGGATGGTCAGCACAAAACTGTAATTTTGATAAACGCTGGGTGTGGCCGGGGAGCATCACTATCATCAAATCCGATCGCCAGCTCGCCGGGGCCCCCATGATTTATGCAATTTCAATCATTCGGTTTATAATTTTGGAACTCGATACGGCCGGCTACTATAATTATTACCGGCATGCCGTATAATTACCAAACAGAGACTACATTTAATTACCGTGTTAGTTTTTTATTCACCCGCTGCGTTGCCCTCTAAATATGCAATTAACTACATCACTCTAAATATTTAATTACTACTATCCGCGGCCATTCTCAAGGCTATTCTTCTACTTACACACATACACATACATTAAGGATGTTACACCCGAAACGATGGCGCATTGTTACAAGCGTAAATATTTTATTTTTTATTAAATTGCCTCACGATCTCTATTATACTTTACAATCTACATCACCATCGGCTCCTCAAGAAAACACGTGCAAATGAATACATTAAAACGATAGCGTATTCAAATCTCGACACTAACCTCGGGGGCGGCTTCAGGACAAGTTACTCGGATTGATACTGCGGTGTAATTTGCATAAATAGTTCGGTTTACATTGAGACACCCGGATTTTAAAAAATATATTTTTAACCCGAGGAGGAAAAACACCTTTTGTTACCGTACTATTCTATAATTATAATTTTGAATTTAGAGGATGAACAGCCTATCATTTCATTTAACCCCGGGTCTGACGCTGATCAGGTATGTCTTTATGTGAAGATCATTGGAAATATGTGTTATTATATTTATATTATCTGTAAGTGATGATTGGGGCTCAGGTCCGACACCTGTGTTTCCTCCGGGTATCGCCTCAAAGAGGATTACAGTTATTAGGGAGTTATCCCACTTTTACAGTAGTAATCGTTTTTTTTTCTTCTTTAAAGCAGACTGATTTTTCGTTTTCAAGGTGCGGGATGTGCAACTGTGGATGGTGGATTGTGAAGGTCAGTAGACCGGTCCTTCTTGTGCAGAATCTCATTTGCGTCCCATCGCATCCGAGGACGATTTATTACCATAACACTGAGCATTTCCAAGACTCCTCTTTTAAAGATTCGGTAATGAATATCGGCCTAATCTCCTCGCATCGTTTTAACGAGACGCATTCCATCCACTTATCGAATGTTATTTTCGAGGGGAATAAAAATAAATGAACGAAATGTAAAAAAAAAGTGGAACAAAATGAATACGACAGCGTTTGCTCCCTGTCTCGCTTCCTCCCTTTTTGGTACCACGCCCGTACCTACTGAACATGTGCTGCACAGTTCACAATTATCCGGAGCGTGTTTCGCAGATTCGCTGCAAATTTATTAGATAGTTTAGATTATCCCGTGTATATTAATAGTTATTAAGTGATATGGATTAATGATGGCCGTTCCGCATTAGCTAATGAAGATATCTGGTAAATGCGCTGCGATAAATATTGAAATGGTCGAGCCGGAGCTGCGGAATTAATCTAACGTTAGAGATCTGCGGATGCGTACTTTATAAAATTGCAATCCACACCGGGTTTTATTTTATGTAGCCATTAGCTTCATCCTGAATAAGGATTACCTAAGTATATGATTCTATAATAGATCGTTTTTAATGTTTATAAGTAGTTCAGCTTGGTTTCCTTTTTTCAATTCGCGGTGATCCCGAACAAAAGGCCGTCCCACAGATAGATGATTTAGTATAATAGGAGATGTGGAGCGGAGCGGTGAACTGTTCGTTCGTAGCGTGCTGGTAACCAAACATCGCGCGGCACGAAAGGATGTATCAATCATTATAAATTGACTTCCTTCTGCCGCCGCTATTCCGGCTACTAAATTACTTACGTAGATTACGAGGAATACACGCATCAGATTGGAAGAAGTAACGAGACGATGTTATGGGATCGTGTCCCGCTGCGATGACGAATTGAGAGGTCAATCTCGGCCGTGACTTGCACCCATCCGATCCCATCCTGGCCGACGCTCAAAACGGGCAAATGCTCTAAGACCATTCATTTTGCACCAGTACGCTATCGCTACATCTATAATTGCCTTCTCAATGCGAGCCTTCGACGTCTTTATCCGCACAGTCGATCGCCACACCGCGCTCCGAGCTATGCTCCCAATTTTGATACACTACCTGCAAACATATCACTCCGACCTCACAAATCAAAACTTCACAACTTTCCGCTACCAGCCAATTAAATAGTTTTTCCCCACGGCACCCGAAAACTACTGACAACGCTCTTAACTTTCTATATACATACATAACATAAATTTCGAGCACTCGAGCACTCCATAATACACACGCTGCGAACTAAAAGAAACTTCTGCATCAAAATACAAGCGTCACTCACCAACGCGAACATCGCAATTTTATAAATGTGTTTTGCACTGACGTAAACCAATAAGAATGATACAAAAAGCAAAATGCTAGAAATAAGCAAAAGAGCAAATCCCCGATAATAACAATGTATAATTGTGAAAAGAAACTATATATAAATTATTTAAATCAACCAGGAAATATTGGCAATTCATCTAAAATCATTTAAAATATTTCTATGGAGAGTGGAGAGAAAAAAATTCTCGATAAAAAGAAATTTGAAAATTCGATAATTATTAAAAACAATCGAGGGATTTGTGATTTTTTGAAATCTATTAATTTGTTGTAGATAATGGATCTCTCATTTCTATCAGTTGTACTTACATGCTGACAGAAATTCAACTGTTTGTATCAGTTACATAAATCTTTTTTTATATACAAGAAGACTTTTTAGAGTTATATGTGCTTTACAATACACATTGGTTAAATAAATGTAAATTCTGTAAGAAAAAATCTGAGGAAATGGTACATTATTAGTCAACATGTGTCGGTGGTGAAATATTGCTGAGGCATTAACGCCAGAGGAAGCGAAGGATTCCGGCGCTGGTATCTGCGGATTTGGATGGGTGTATTTTTATACTCACACGGGGGGGTAGATTTTAGCAAATTCTATAACTGATACGGTTCAATATATCCAAATATAGCCCCAGTAGGGGGATGGTGGGCTGACAAGAGTGACAGATGACACAGTGTAAGTGCGAGGCCGATATTCGCAGTCGAGTGGCGCGGAGTCGTCGGGTTAATGAGCACTTCGTGTTTACCTTATATAGTATAGCCTGGTAATGTATGCACTGAATGTGCCTGTGCCTGGCACCGGGATATACCTACTCAATATTTCGGACTAACTTCACCATATACACATCAATAGCAGACGTGCACAGCCATTACTATTTACCCTTCCAGTTCCCACCGTATTCCTTTGCGTCGGCCCCCCTCGCCGCCCCCCTGTTAGAGGGGGCGGCCTCCGCCAAAAAATTACGTTTAAAAGGAACGGCCGCTTTAAATCCTTACACCAACATCAAACGCTGAAAAATAAATCCCCTAACTAATGACGGCCATAAATTAAATCACTCCACCTGCATTTTTAATCTTCTCTCTCTCTGCGCGTTCATTTTTATCTCATAAAACCTTTCACGTTTTACTGAAATTTTCAGCCTGCACACGCCCGACACATATTACCTATTTTACCACTCTCGCCCGATACAAAAATCTTTGAGCTGTTGAAATTGAATACGCTACGAACAGTGCAATTTATTGTTTTTCTATACTATAAAATAACTACCTACAAATAAAGTATAGTATCTCAACTAATTAAACCAAATTGTATATATATTCTTGTCACACTTTCTATACTATGATGATATATTTTTCTAACTTCGAACAGTATCAAAGGAGGATTTTGTATGAATCTTCTGAATAACAAATAATTAATTTATTTTTAACAAAAAAAATAACAAAGAGTTAATTTTATAAACACAAGATTAACTTAACCTTATAAACTTGATTATTACTTATTCTATCGTACTCTTGACCTACCTCAACAAAGAATGCAATGACCTCTCGTACTCCTGATCCGCCCAAACAAATTATACGTTGAGGTAGGTCAAGAGTACGCTGGAGTTTAAGCGGGAAAATAGGCGCTAGGTTAACGCATAGTTTATTGTCTTATGTCAAGAGTACGTTCGGTTAAATAAACTGAAAAAAAAGATCTTAAATTATTTCAATTTTCACCAAAAACAATTATTTTTTTTTGAAATTTCTGAAAACATATTTTAAATTTAAAATTCACTTCAAAGAATAAAAATCCATTGGCACAAGAATTTTCATAATCCGATAATTATTTTGGAAGTTATCGTGAAAAAAATGAAAAACGATTGAAATTCCAATTTTAGATTTTTACTTAATTTAAATAAATTTGATTGTAGGAATCCAATGGTGCAAGAATTTTCAAAATCCGATAATTTTTTTGGAAGTTATATTAAAAAAAATTGAAAAACAACTGAGATTCAAATTTTAGATTTTTACTTGATTTGAATAAATTTGATTGTAGGAATCCATTGGTGCAAAACTTTCCATAATCCGATAATTATTTTGGAAGTTATCGCGAAGAACTGAAAAACAATTGAAATTCGAATTTTAAATTTTTACTTGATTTAAATAAATTTTATTGTAGGTGCTAGAATTTTTTTAAATTTAAACATTATTGCGAAAGTTATAGCTGAAAAACTGAAAATTAATTGAACCTTGAATTTTAGATTTTTGCTTAATTTATGTAATATATATTTTATTATGGGAATATATTAGTGCACAAAAATTTAAATTTTGTAAAAAAAGTTTTCAGCTGTTATTGTTTATATTCTTTAGCAAATTTTATTTATTTTATTTTTTAATTTCTTCTACTTTTCTAAGCATTAGACTAATGTGTATTTTTAGAATGTTAACAACAGTTGTTTGAAATATAATTCTATTGTTTTTTTTTTTATTTCAACTGTTTTTAACTGTCATTTTCTTGGTAAATGTCAAACATTTTATTAAGGAAAGAATGATTTTAACATGATTTTTTTCTTTAATATTAGCTGCTCTTTTTAAATCATATTTTTCTTATTTGTAATTAAACAAATTTTAACTGGTTTTATAAAGTAAGTTTAAAAATGTTTCTTATGAAGTTTCAGTTGTATTTTAACAAATTTTCAATTGTTTTCTTATTCTGAAAGTTTGCAACTGTTTGGAATAAAATTTTCTTAGAAACTGCCATTTTTTTAACTTATTTTCAATTTGTTTTTGTTCTTAAACAAATTTTAAGAAAATAATTATCCTACTTATCCGTTTTCTTTGATTTCTGAATATTTTCTCTTTAGAAAGGTTACTAACTAATCTGTCATTGGCTGTCAAGAAGTTGTTTTGTAAAATGTCAAAAAAAGTTTTCTTTGTTTTTAAGCTTTATTTTATAAAATGAGTAAGAATATGCTTATTTAATTCATTTTGATGCATTTTTTAGACGAAATTACGGTTTTTTTATGTGTCAGTCAAAGGTGACTGACAAAGCTCCAATGGCAAAAAATTATGCGTTTCGCACCGTCAGGCAATCAAATCAAATCAAATCAAATCCTTTATTAGTGTTAACAGATTACAAAATCTTTACACACGTCAATACAAATGATACAAAAATCACATACAAACTAAATATTATAATAATTATATTAGAAAGAAATAATAATTTAAATGAAATAATAAAAGTACAAATAATAGCTAATAATAATACTAAGAAAACTAAAAGTTAGCACTAATTTCTTGTAACAGAATTTATATTCTAATTATAAAATTCCCGTACTGTGTATGGTTCCTTCCCAATAAGGTATTTTTTCAAGTTAAATTTAAATGTTTTTAAAGTCATCTGCTTAATACATTCAGGTAATATATTGTATAGTCTTACTTGAATGTTATTAACAGACACTCGATTACGTTTATCCCTAAATGACAATATATTTGATCCATGTCTTGTTGCGTAATTATGGAATCGGTTGACATTTATGAATTTTTGTCTATTTGTATGTATATATAAACAGGTTTTATAGATAAACATAGCCGGTACTGTCAGTAACTGTAATTGCTTAAAGTATCCTCTACATGAATCTCTCTTATTTAATGCTGCTAATATACGAATTGCTTTTTTTTGTATTATAAAAACTCGAGTTGCCCCGCTTGAATTCCCCCACATTCGTAAACCATATAATATGTGGGAATTAAATAATGAGTGGTAAACCATTTTTAGTGTTTGTTTGCATACAAGTTTCTCAAGTTTTCTTAATACAAATAAAGACTTGCTTAATTTCTTTGCAAGTGTATCTATATGGTCGAGCCACTTTAAATGATTATCTATTCGCATACCTAGCACGGTAACTGATGTAGAGACTGTTCCTCTTATGTATGGCGCAACTTGCAATTTTTGTGTTTTTAAGTCATTTAATTTTAATTTATGGGCATAAAACCAATGAGTTATTTTCATGCAGGCATTCTCTACCATACTTTCAAGCATATTTACATTATTATGACTGCAAATAAAGGAAGTGTCATCTGCAAATAAAATAACCTTTGTTGGCGCCATATAAGATGGAAGATCATTAACATATATAATAAATAGAATGGGGCCCAACACAGATCCTTGAGGAACCCCATGATTTATGTTTATAATATCAGATTTGCCATAATCTGTACAGACTATTTATTTACGATCACTGAGATACGATCTAAAAAACTCTAATGCACATCCATAAATATTATATAGTTGCAGTTTTTTTAGCAATATACTGTGGTTGACGCAGTCGAATGCTTTGGTTAAGTCACACAAAGTAATTGAAGTATATTTATTTTTATTGATGTTATCTAAGATAATTTGTATTAATTCATCTATAGCCAACTCAGTGCACTTGTTTGACCTAAAGCCATATTGGCAATCGGTGAAAAAGTCATTTTTATTAAAATATTTAATTAATCTACGTTTGACTAATATTTCCAGAATCTTACCAATCACAGGAATAATGGATATTGGCCGGTAATTTTCACAATTATTTGCGTCTCCTTTCTTATGGATAGGGACAATTCTTGAAATTTTTAAGACTGTTGGAAAGATACCATTTAAGAAGCAAAGATTGAATAGATGACATAAATAAGGAGCAATTTGATGAGAAATTTGTTTCATTGTGCATGCATCTAAATTATAAATATCTTTTGATTTTTTACGTTTTAGTTCAGTAATTACTAAAATTATTTCCTCTGGGCTAGTAGGTTCGAAGAAGAATGAATCACTAGAACAACGTATATTTGGAAGTGGCAAAGATATTAATGGTAAATTCTTAATAATGCTTTCAATATGATTAATAAAAAAATGATTAAACTCCTGTGGTAATATAGGAGGTGATTTAAAATTATTAGAATAATTTCTTTCAGCATTAATAAGGTTCCATGCGGCTTTATTTGGATTATTTGAATTCATTATATAGTTACCACAGTAAAATCTACGAACAGAATCGATTTGTTTAATGTATTCTTTCTTAAAATCTACATATAATTGCTTATCATTTAAGTTTTTAGTTAGTCTGAAATTTTCATATAGCAAATTCAACACATTCCTCATGTGTCTTAACTCAGGGGTATACCAATTTATTTTATTCGAATTGTTATAATTACATTTAGTTCCACTTGATATACTCAGCGATTTAGTTAGAATAGATAAAAGTTGCGTTGCTATAACATTTACATTTTCTTCAGAGAAACATAATATTATATCATTACTGAGAAATTTTTCGACTACATTAACATTCATTTTGATCTTTTTAATGATTTGTGAGTCCGGTTTCATTGGAATTTCAGTTTTAATATATTGTCCTAAATGATCGGATATATTTGGATTTACTATCCCTGCATCATATATATTTAAATTTGTGATTATATTATCAATGCAACTTTCCGATTTTTGTGCAATTCGTCAGTCAAATGTCTCACTCTCACAAACATTCTCTCTAACAAATCAACGTGTTTAGTGTTTGTGATTTACAAAAATAAATTTGGAATTGATTACTATATTTTTATATATTGTAAATATAATCATTGCCATTTTTGATGTTTCTTTTGTATTTCTATTGTTTTGAGTTAACAAATAAATATATATTATTATTAAATATACGGGGTTTATTTCAATATAGTACATTTTTCCCGAGATTATACCTACAGCTGTTTGAAGAAATATTAGGTGACCAAGTTGTAGTAACGTATAGATGGGCCGTATCAGGGAATCATAGTAACAATTAACAGGGAACTCGTGACTGACAGCGCTAAATAGTAAATTTAAAATAGGTTTTCACTGTCAGTCATAGGTGACTGACGTGGTCACATTTAAATACTTCAGAGCGGTCAACGTGTTGAGTTGGCGTACGAGTTCTTTTTGATGATAAATGTTGGTCCATAGTAATTTTTGAGTATGTGTGGATTTAAGGTGCTTCGCATCTCATAATGAAACCGATGTTGTCGGTTTATTAGTACAACCCCTAGATTGAATGAATATATCTTCATGATCCTGTGTTGGTCTAAATTATTTAGCAAGTATTTCATTCTTAGGTTAGGTATAGCAATCACTTGAAGTTCTTTCCAGCTTAGGGATTCATAATTCAGAAAAAATAGTTTACAGGTCCTAAAATAAAGTAACCAAATGTTGGAGAATGTTTGAGAATGTATCCAATATTCATATGAGTAATGAAACCAATTAGTACAACCTTTAGGTAGAATGCATTTATCTTCTAGATCCCGTGTTGGTCTAAACGATTCAGCAAGTATTTAATTTAGGTTTAAGTTCTTTCCAGCTTAGGGATTCATAATTCAGAAAAAAAAAACATTTTACAGGCTCTAAAATAAAGTAACCAAATGTTGGAGAATGTTGGAGAATGTTGAAGAATGTGTTCAATATTCATATGGGTAGGGTGAGATTACTCTTCTCCGAAGACATCTAAGTGTCCCATTTGTTTTAGAAACATTTTCGTCTACTGAAACTTGGCTGGTACTATTACTCATCATTTGTTTAATCTACTCATATAGTGTGATCAAAGAGCAAGCTCTTTAGAGCTCGTCTTAAAGTTTTGAAAAAATCTATATTAAAAACTTTTTCGATTTCACTGAATGGACCTAATGTCGACATTTTATTTACCTCTATCAATGACAAGATATTTCACAGTGAAGGGCTAATTATGCCTAAAGTCCAGGTCTTACTTTTATATTAGTTTAGGTAGAATAGATTTATCTTTCAGACCTCGCCTTGCTCTAAAGAATATGTCAAGAATTACCTTACTTGGTTTGGATGTAAGTAACATCCTAAGTTTCCTCCAGTTCAAAACCTAAAGGTCAGAACGTTTTGTAGGCTTTAAATGAAGTAACCAAGTATTGAAGAATGTATTCCTATTTCCATATCTACGTTGCTTCAGAAAAATTTGTGTCTATTATCACCGTTATTCTGTTAAATCCATTTATAGTGTGTTAAAAAGGAATGCAATCTTTTTGATGGATGGTCCTATCGTTTTGAAAGAATTAATTGTTTTATCAATATCAATGAATTATAGACGCACTACTGACACTTTGTTTACCAATACCTATTCAATATAGATAAGTACACAGTTGAGGGCTGATTCTGTTGCAAGTTCAGGTCTTATTTGTATGTGTAATTTCGGAATATTTTGCAGGTCAAGCCAAAAATTTCTTCAAGTTTTCATATGATTAGGGAAAACTTTATTTAGCAGTGGGGATTTAAATTGTGAACATTTTTGGATTACTGAAGATAACTCGAACCCTGTGATATTCCGGTGGCTCCATTTGAGTCCGTTTTTGGGTGTAGGTAATATTCATGCTTAATTTTCAATATTCCTACAGTTAGGAAGTTAATATTTCCATTGACCCCATCATCTTTTCACCTTCAGATTGTGGTTGTACACACGATAATTCTCTAAAGTTTTTTTAGTTGTTACCTAGCCCATTTTAGTCGTCTTTAGAGTCCATGTTCCTTAATATTTTTACAATTATCCTTCTTATTATACTTGGTTGTATTTTAGAGT
The DNA here is from genome assembly GCA_963969525.1 of Ontholestes murinus. Lineage (NCBI taxonomy): Eukaryota > Metazoa > Arthropoda > Insecta > Coleoptera > Staphylinidae > Ontholestes > Ontholestes murinus. The sequence goes on along the minus strand of OZ018387.1, from coordinate 20,148,250 downwards.
CTTTGTAGAGGATATTTTTTAGCCTTGTTGCTGTAGTTGTGCACTCGATTGGTAAATAGTTTTTTTAAGAATTCTTCTATCGTTGTCTATCTTTCTTTTTGTATGTATTTGGATATCTCCATAGCAGATACAAAGAATTCCTTGTTTGGAGTGTTACCTTTTGTTGAAAGTGAATGGTTGTTTTACTAATCTGGTCGTGTGATTTTGTAATGGGTTGGTGAATTATCCTCTATCTTCAATTGCCTTTTCATATGAGAAGATGAGCTTTTATCTTCTCATATAAAAAGGCAATAAAAGATAGAGGATAATTCACCAACTCATTCCGAAATTACTTGACCAGAAACCCCAGACTTTAGCCTCAATATCAACTTCTTGTGGTCTTTTCGACACAGTTTTTGAAATTAGTTTCTTATCAGTTTTTCTTCGATTTCTTTGAACAGAGGATAGAGGATAATTCACCAACTCTTTAAGATATTATTTGACCAGAAACACCAGACTTCATTCAGCCTGTATTCTTGTCAATCTCAACTTCTTGTGGTCTTTCCAACTTTCTTTGAAATTAGTTTCTTATTAGTTTTTCTTGGATTTCTTGGAGCAGAGGATAAAGGATAATAAAGAAAAACCAGACTTCAGCCTCAATCTCATCTTCTTGTGGTTTTCCGACAGAGTTTTTGAAATTAGTTTCTTATCAGTTTTTCTTGAATTTCTTGGAACAGAGGATATTTCACCAACTCATTACGAAATTACTTGACCAGAAACACCAGGCTTCAGCTTGTATTCATGGCTATCTCAACTTCTTGTGGTCTTTCCGACAGAGTTTTTGAAATTAGTTTCTTATCAGTTTTTCTTGGAATAGAGGATAGGAGATAATTAACCAACTCATTAAGAAATTACTTAACCAGAAACACCAGACTTCAGCCTTTATTCTTGGCTATCTCAAATTCTTGTGGTCTTTCCTGCATAGTTTTTGAAATTAGTTTCTTATCAGATTTCTTGGAACAGAGGATAGAGGATAATTCACTTATTCATTACGAAATTACTTGACCACAAACACGAGACTTCAGCCTGTATTTTTGGCTATCTCAACTTCAAGTGATCTTTTTGACAGAGATTTTGAAATTAGTTTCCTATCAGTTTCTTTGGAATTCTTGGAACATAGGATAGAGGATAATTCACCAACTTATTACGAAATTACTTGACCAGATACACCAGACTTTAGCCTGTATTCTTGGCTATATCAACTTCTTGTGGTCTTTACGACAGAGTTTTTGAAATTGGTTTCTAAACAGTTTTTCTTGGATTTCTTAGAATAGAGAATAGAGGATTTTTCACTAACTCATTACGAAATGACTTGACCAGAAACACTAGACTTTCGCCTGTATTTTTGGCTATCTCAACTTCTGTTCTGTTTTCAGTTTTTCTTAGATTTTTTGGAACAGAGTATAGGGGATATTTTACCAACTCATTATGAAATTACTTGACCAGAAACAGCAGACTTCAGCCTGTATTCTTGGCTATCTCAACTTCTTGTGGTCTTTCTGATAGAGTTTTTGAAATTAGTTTCGTATCAGTTTTTCTTGGATATGTTGGAACAGAGGATAGAAGATAATTCACCAACTCATTACGAAATTACTTGACCAGAAACACCAGACTTCAGCCTGTTTTCTTGGCTGTCTCAACTTCTTGTGGTCTTTCCGACAGAGTTTTTGAAATTAGTTTCTTATCATTTTTTTTGGTTTCTTGGAACAGAGGATGGAAGATAATTGAACCAACCCATTACGAAATTACTTGACCAGAAACACCAGACTTCAGCCTGTATTCTTGGCTGTCTCAACTTCTTGTGATCTTTTTGACAGAGTTTTTGAAATTAGTTTCCTATCAGTTTTTTTTTGGGTTTCTGTGAAAATTGAGGCTTTTATTTTTTACACCAAAGAAGATGATGACTTGTAGATTTGCAACTCTGCGTATTATTAGGAGTGAAAAATAGCATTAAGAAAAGTTTTTGATAAGATTTCACAACTGGTACTTATTCATCTCTTCTAATATTTATCCTTAAAGATAATACAACTAATTTTTCAAATTTTCATGATGAACGCTTCCTACTTAGATAAAAGCTCTCGTCTAATGGTAGCGTTACGAATATCAAGCTTTTGCAACTCGATTGCAGAAGTGAAAGGAAGAAACGTCGCGCAAAAATCACCAGATAAGTATCAGTGTTGCACTAGTCGAATGTATCCTTGCATGGATCTAGACAACGACTACACATTTCAAGCGGTGAATGCGCCGTCCGATAATATATAATAATCGTTTGCATCCAATTAACTCCGGACGATATCACAACAATATCGGATTCCTGCCGGTGCTTCCCGCAAAAATGAGCGCGCAGATCGACATCTCGTGTGTTCGTACATGATTAATCAGCGTGTACGATTCGACCGGTTAAATGTTATCATTACCAACATCATTTACATGATTGATTTATTCGCCTGCGCCATTACTTAACAATGAATTACCGCTCGCTCTATGTCTGCATAGTAATCCTCGATTAATTTTTTTCCAGCTCCTGAAATATTGCCCCGATGCTAATTCGAAGCAAATAAACAAACGAGAAAATGACCTCTGGATTCCGCTTAATGATGCTTACGCCATATCCTCAGGTATGATTCATATGAATGAATCTTTCTAAATTCGGATTCTCTCGTCACGAAATTACGCCACCATTTCGTAATCTTGACCTACCTTAATTAATAATACATTAACTTAACCTTTTCATAATATTGAATTCCATATCTACTTGATAAATATTTGCTTTATTGATATTGGCTAGGACTAGGATTCGGTTTTATACATTGCTTATTTAAAATTGCGTTAAATTCGTTGAAATAGGTCAGGAGTACGCTACTCCAATGTATTATTAAGAGATAGGTCAGTAATATCCTGTGATGAATTCGATCAGCTACTAGAAAAGCATTGCTTTTTGTAGGTAATACTTCTTGATATCATGTTGACCATTATTTGATAGGTTCTACTGTAAGAAAATTTTACCACCGAATTGCACCCTAATAATTCAGACGTATGGTCAAAATGTTATCAGGTTAATAAAACTCCATTATTGTACAAGTCTTAACCAGTGATTCAAAGAAATAACAAATGGTGATGTGGCCATCATAGTACTTTCCCTATATTTCACACGAAAATGAGTTTTACGTAAATAGTTATTTTTAATAATTTTGTCACTTTTGAATTTTGAAAAAGAGAATCGACAGAGCTCATAAATTATAATAAACAAATGAAAGTTAAAAGTTAGTAAATGACTGTTGGCCAATCAGTAATTACCTGTTTTCAGTTGATACTAAATACTTGACTGATGACTATTAAGTGTTTTCATATTACAAATGACATGTATGACATATAAATTTGTAATTTATAGTTGATACTAGATAAATTGGCAATTGGACCTTGAACAAATGATTGTTGGCAATTTAAAGTTGATCAATAATGAGAGTTGATAAACGATTTTTGGGGATTATGATATAAAAGAAAACAAATAAGAGTTGAGAACTTATAAATGACAATAAACAAATGAAAGCTGACAGTCAAATTACTGCTGGTAATAGACACATCAATGTAGGTAGATAACATTTGCCCATGAGTAATTACTTGCTTATAATTCATACGTAAAAGTTTTCATTCGACTATTACATTTTTATTTGACAAATGACAGTTGGCATTTGGTAATTTCTAATTGAGAATTGTGACATAATAAATTTATGATTATTTGCTATTTGTGAAATAATACTGATTTATTAATTTATCGATTATACTTTATATTTGAGTCATAAAATGTCAATTGACAGTTAATATTTGGTAATTGACTATTAACGATTTATTTGACAAATAATATTTGGCATTTGGCAATTTGTAATTGACATAATAAATTTATATTTGACAGTAAGCAGTTAACATTAAAAACATGATTTTCAGAAATTTTTAAATAATAGTTTAACAACGATAACAGTTGTCAGTTGACAAATGATTATTCGCAGTTAATGAATGACAAATAAAATTTGACAAATGATTCTTAGAAATTGTTTCCTTATAAGTTAAAGGTTTACAGTTAATAGTAAATTATTGGAATTGAGAAGTAACAGTGAATAAATAACAGTTGAATGTTTAAAAATGATTGTTGAGAATGGACAAAAAAATTAGCAGTTGTTATTTCCTAATTACTTACTTCTAATTTACAGTGGATACTTAAGAGTTAATAGTTGAACATTAATTGTTTTTAATTAACAAATGACAGTTAGAAATTTATGTATACTAAATGGCAGTTATTTAACTCTTAAGAGTTGTCAATTGACAGTAAACAGTTGGAATTTAATAAATGTCTGTTAATAATTGATAATAACAAATGACAGTTGTCTATATATGTCAATTATCAATACCTTCATTAACGGGATTCACACTGTACATTTTGAAAAAAAAATTGTCTAAACATATTTTTTAGATTTTTTTTTAGTTTAAATATATTTTTGAAAAAAAAATAGTTTAAAAATATTTTTTGGCAATGTTTACATAGTAAGTAAGAATTAACAGTTAATACTTTTACATTTGACAGTTGATAATTAGCAGTTGGCAATTACCGTTTAACATTTACAATTATTAAATAACAGTTGACCAGTGATGATTGTCAGTTATTTAATAATTTTTCGTTGTTGATAAATGACGAATGAAAGTTGACAGGTTACTAAATGACGTTTAATTGTGACTACGGTAAACAGTTAATATCAAACAGTTGATAGTTAACAGCTGATGAATTACAGAAAACAAAGGAGATTTGACAATTGATAAATTACTATTGGTTATGGACAACTAAAAGTTGGTAGCATTTGTCATTAAACCGTTGACAAATGACAGTTGGTAAATAAGAAATGGCAGTTGACGTATAGCACATTATACTTTAAAGGTAAATAAAGGATAGTTGACCAAACATTACCTTTCTTAGCTGACAGATGAGTGTCAGCAGTTAATAAATAGCGATTAGTAATTGTTACAGTTAATATACTAAACAATCCAATCTAATAATTGAAAGTAAAATAATGACAGTCGATAGACAAATGACTACTCGGATATTTATAAATGAACAAATATTGACCATTATTATTATAAAGTGATAGTTGACAAATGTCATTTGCCGGTTAGTGGTTGATAACTGACACTTAGCATATGATAATAGGTAATTGATTTTTGACAAATAATTATTTGCAGTAGGCAAATGACAGTTGAAATTTGTAGTTGATAAATGGCGGTTGACAACTTAATACTTAACATTTGACTATTGATATATAAAAGTTAACAAATAACAATTGTTTCTTGGTAAATATTTCCTCATATCTAGAAGTTTGAAGTTACAAGTTTTTCAACAGTTGACACGTGACAGTTGAGAAATGATTAGTTGTAATGATAGTTTGTAGTTGTTCGTTAATGGCAATGAGTAAAACATGATAAATGACAGTTGAAAATTGACAAATGATGCCATGAGTTGACAAATGACAAATGACAGTTGAAACGTGATTATTGAAAATTAGAAAATGACAATTGGTTGTTAGTTGATGTTAAAAAAATAGTTAAGCATCACTGTTAGGTATTGACAAATGATAGCTGATAGTTGACTAATGATTCTGTCAGTTAACAAATGACAGTTGGCATTTGAACATTGATTATTGGAGATTGGAAAATGATAGTTGGTAGTTGTTTTATAATATTAAAATGATTAAATTTAACTGTTAGGTATTGATAGATGGTGGCTCATAATTAATAAATAATGATATCAGTTAAAAAATGACAGTTGACAGTTAAAAATGATTATGAGAAAATGGAAAATGTCAGTAGCTAGTTTTTAGTTCGTGTAAAATGTATAACAGTTAGGTATTGTCAAATGACAGCTCATAATTGACGAATTGTCAGTTGACAAATGACTGTTGACAGTTATATAGTCGTTATTAAAAATTAGAAAATAATAGATGGTAGATGTTAGTCGATACACTTAACTGTTAGGTATTAACAAATCATAGCTCAAATTTAACAAATAATGCTATTATTACACAAATGACAGTTGTCAGTTGAAAACAGATTATTTGAAATTAGACAATGACAGTTAGAAGTTGCTAATTGATGTTAAAAAGTTTACACTTGACTGTCTTGACTGTTAGGTATAAACAAATGGCATCTGATAATTGACAAATGATGCTATCAGTTAAAAAATGATAAAATTTGTAGTTGAAAATGACTACTGACTCAATTGTCAATGACTAATGATTCTTAGTCATTGACAAATGACAGCTGATAATTGACAAATAATGCTATCACTTGACAAATGACAGTTGGCAGTCGAAAAAATTATAAAATAAAAGTTGGTGGTTGTTAGTTGTTTTAAAAAGTTTACACTTAATTACTAGATATTTACAAATTATGCTTTTAATTGACATATGACAGGTAATTTGAAAAATTATTATTGGAAACTATAAAATAAATGTTGGTAGTTGTTAGTTGTTTTTAACACTTGATTATTAGGTATTTACAGATGATAGTTAAAAATTAACAAATGACAGTTGACCGTTGATACAATCAATTATTGATAAATAATATCTGATAGTTAACAAATGACTGTTGATAGTTGATATCATCAATGTTTTAAAGTTAAAACTTGCTTGTTAGGTAATGACAAATGACAGCAGATAATTGACAAATGATGCTTTCAATTGGCAAATGACAGTTTCTGGTATTAGTGACCAAAAGACAGTTGATAGTTGAAAAATTGGCAAAATATGTCAAAATTTTCAATTTTTATTTAAGTTAAGAATTTTATGAAAAATATGTTTTTATAAAACTTGTTCAGTTTTTGATTCCGTTTATCTTTTATTTGAAAAAAATTGTAATATTTTTTATATTAAAAGAAATATCGGAAAAAACAAAAAAAACGGCCTCGAGTAATCCACTTCCGGTTCATGAATATTCACCAAAAGCTTTTCAGTTCCAAAACTTTAAACTTAGAGTTTTATCGTTCAAAACTTTTCAAACAAAGGTTAAAGGAAATGAGAAACTGAAGAAGTTTTATTGAGACATGTTTTTCGTAAAATTTTTAATTTGTGAGAAAAAAATTTATATTTATAATTTTTCAGAAAACATTTAAAATTTTTCTTTAAAGATTCTTGAAATTTCAGAAATTTCTCCTCCACACTTTTAGTTTTTATTGGAACTTCCTTTCCATTTTCATCGAGAGTTTTACAAATTTTTACAAGTCCAGCAAGAGTTTCAAAATATTTCAGAAAGTCATTATTTATTTTTATTTATAGAAATTTCTTCGTGATTTTTATAGAATATTTTGTTCAACTTTTTCTCGAATTTTCTCAGATCATCCATACTTTTAGATTTTTTTTAACATTGAGGTTTCTAGAATTTTTCATTTTAGATTTATAAAACTTTTTTTGAGGATCCTAGAATTGTACAGTAATTTCTTTTTCTCATCTAATAAATAAATATATATTTCTAGAATTTTTAGCAAAGATTTTATTCGAGAGTTCTAGATTTTTCAGAAAGTTCTTTCAAGATTTTGTTTAACTTTACAATTTATTAGGATTTTTTTTCTAAATTTCTCGAAATTAGAGGCTTCTGGAAATTTCAGGAATTTCTTCTCCATATTTTCAGTTTTTCGCATATTCCTTTCCAAAGAATTTTGATCGAGGATTCTAGAAGCTTTCCTTGTAGATTTCTAGAACTTTTTTGGAGGATTCTAAAAGTGTACAGTAATGTCTTCTTCATATTTCCAGATTTTTTAGCAAACGTGTTATTCGGGAGTTTTTAGAAAGTTTGTTTCAATATTTATAGAATTTTCTTTGAGGCTGTTTCCAGGAATTTCTCTTCCAGATTTTAATATTGTCTTATAAATTGCAAAGATTTCCTTTAGGGCTCAAAAATTAAAAAAAAATCTTTTCCAGAACTTTAGACTTTTTTCTAGAGTTTAGACATTTTCAGTAACTTTTATTCAGATTTGGGAGCTATAGAAAATAGGTTCCTAGAAATCTAGACTATTTTCAGTCATTTCTTTAGATATCAAGATTGTTTTTTTCAAGCTGTCTTTTAAGAATTTAAAAAAAAAATTTCTAGAAATGTAGATTTTTGTAGAATTCAGAAAATTTCCAGTAAATTGTGAAGATTTAATGAAGGCTTTTTCTGAAAATTTGTTTTTAAAACTCTAGACTTTTCTTCGAAATTTGTAGTCATTTCTTCTCCACATTTCAAGACTTTTTTCAACTTGTCTTTTAAATCGCAAAGATTTTCTTTCTGACACACGGAATGAAATATAACTCAAGTAATTATACACAAATACATAAAACAACAATAATTATCAGATCCAAAAATAGAACAATAGACACAAACACAACGAAAAACTCACACAGCCAATAAACCTGACACTTTGCCCGAAGATGGCCTAATAAGCCGAAACCGGTCGCAAAATAAATCTGTTTTATATATTAAGGAAGTACACTTTATTTTCAATCCTATTTTCTTTTAGAATTTTCTTCTAGAAATCTAGATTATTTTCTCGAGTGTTTAGGAAATTTCTAGCAATTTATTCTCTAAAGTTCATGAGTTTTTTGAAGTCGTCTTTTAAATTGCAAAGATTTTCTATGAGGCATTAGGATTTTCTAGAATTTTTTTTTCTAAAAAATGACAAATAACTTCTTCACAAAATTAAATTTTGTTTTCAACTTTTCTTATAAATTGCGAAGATTTTTTTCAGGCTCTAAATGTTTTTTAATTAGTCTTCTTTTCGAGAATTTAAGTAAATTTCAGCAATTGCTTCTCTAAAATTCAACATTTCGTTTCAACTAGAGGCTATAAACTTATTTAGAATGTTGTAAATTGTGGAATTTTTCTTGGAGGGTCTAGATTTTTTTTAGAAAAATTTCCCCTAGAAATCTTTTCTTATTTTCGAGAAAGTTTAAAAGAATTTTCACTAATTTCTCTTTCCGATTTCAAGATATTTTTTCAGCTGGTCTTCTAAATTTTTAGGAGGCTCTAAAATTTTTAGAAAATTTTCATTGAGAAATCTAGACTTTTTTTTCTAGGGTTCAGGAAATTTCCAGAAATTTCTTCTCCAGATTTAAAGGTTATCTTCTTGTCTTCTAAATTATAAAGATTTTCTTGGAGGCTCTAGAACTTTTTAGAAAATTTGTTTGTAGAAATCTAGATTTTTCTTGAGGGTTCAGGAAATTTCCAGTGATTTATCTTTTTTTGAGGCCCTAGATTTTTAGGAATTTATTTCCTAAAATCTAGACTCACTTTTTCAAGAATTCAGGAAATTTCCACTAATTTCTTCTCTAGGTTTCAAAATTTTTTAAATCAACCCACTTTCTAAATTGTGAAGATTTTATTGGAAGCTCTAAAATTAAAAAAAAATTGTTTAGAAATATAGACGTAATTTCTTTCCTGAATTGAAATTAAAATTCAATATATTTTAACCACAAATTATTCTAAGTAAGTATAGATTAGATTAGTAACGGTCGCAACCATTCTCTTTATCAGTAATGTTTACTTTGTCAATTTTCTTTTATTCAAATTTTGCAATTAAAGTTATTGCAAACCGCGAGGCGATCAGTAATTAAAGTTCATATGTATATGTAAGGTGGGTGGGTGGCCTCTAACCCACCCTCCAGTGAGTAAAATATAAACGAGAGTTTTAATTAAAAGTTGTAAAACGTAAATACACAATATTATTGCCAAATTTAATAGATTTATTCAAATAAATTTTGAAATTTAGGAAATTTTTATAAATAAGACATAACTTTTCAAACAAAAGTTAAAGAAAATGGAAAACTATAAAAGTTTTATTGAAACATTTTTTTTGTTATTAATTTAAAAATTTTGATTTTTTTTTGCTTATTGCTAATAAACTATAAGAGCTAAATGAAATTTATATAACAAGTAAATATAAAAAATTAAAAATTGAGCAAATAATTAAGAATAACCTCATAGTTTTCGAGAAAAATATACGGAAAGTACTATGATGGCCACATCACTATTTTACTATATAGGAAAAGTAATAAGATTATGTTGTAATATAGTCTTGTTTATAGTTTGTCATAGTCATAGAATAAATTATTGATGAATTTAGTATAGAAATCATAAGCTACTAGAAACAGCAATGCTTTTTTCTATAGAAGAATATCTTTGTTATCCTGAAGCTGAATAATTTATTTTGGACGAAGGTTTTACTAGAACAATTATTATATCTCGGAATTGCATCCTATTGATTCAGCTGATTGGTCAAAATGTTATTAATTTAACAAAACTTTATCATTCAGGTTTTTTAGTAATGATAGTTGTAAATCAATTTTTCTTCTAAAAAATGCATCTGATATTCTGTAGTGTACCAAAAATAAGTTTGAATTATCAAGCTGCTACTGTACACCTTTAGAATCTCTTTGATCATTCTTACATCATATAAAATATTTCAAAATAATTATATAAAAATATTTCAATAATTTTTATTTATATATTCAAAATACCTTTCATGCCTTTACATCAATTCAACGTTCTGTTGTATACAGTGAAGTATTTGAAGTATGTAATTCGTACATACAATAGCATAGAAAATACTCGGTACCTATGCAAATGAATTCTGGGGGGGCGGTCGGTAGAGGAAAAACTGCTATAAAGATATTTTAATCTTATCGCGCCGGCCGGGAACGGGAGAACGCTCTTATTTTGATGGATGATGGAATATATTTTTAATTTTAACTTTGTGTCTGTGTATCCGCTCGAGCGGCTGTGAAATATCCTCTACAATATTCCTATGTAGTTATATACTATTCCCCCAGTGCGCGCCCTCAAAAATATATACGAGAGAATTCTTTTTTTTTAATAGACATGAATAATTTAAAAAGAGAGCGCGAATGGTATTAAATATATTTTTTTTTTACCTGGCGATTATTAAAACGAAATAAAACACATTATGAATTAACCAGAAGATATTAAAATTGGGAGGGTGTACCAACCTGATTAGTAGTCGGCACTTCACCGCGTTAAAAATAAAGTGCGCACGAATCAAAATTCATTTCGTACGACCGCATTGTCATTTTCCTTTCAGCAATAACTCTTTGAACTTGACCCTTTTCTTCCTTATATTATACGCCGCCGTCTGGAATATAAAGTAAATAAATTCCGGGCCCCGGCGTGCATCACAAGAGGCCATCACCAGAAACCCAGAACGAGAAAACAATTGTTAATTAGAAACAGGTAATAAACTTATCACGTTGGGTAATCCAGTTAATTGCTTTTCGTTTTTAATTTACGCATTCGGGTATTGGGTTAATAAATTCATAACGTTCCTCCTGTAATTTCGGAATACGTGCGAGTGTGTAGGTGAGGTAAGTAATTTGAGGGCGCAGTTTAGTGAGTGAGTGAGTATTGATTTATGAAAATGTGTTATGGTTGTTTGTTGTGAAATTGTCTGCCGGAATCAATATGGTGGGAGGCTTTCAGGCATTCACGTGGCCATACCTGAATCGTGCCTTGGAAAAATTAAAGACAATGATTAGTAAGGAGCAGGGCGGGAGGGGGGGGCCGCCGTCATGATTGTATATCATTATCTGGCAGCCAATAATAGCGAGCGGAATGTTTAACACGCATGTACGAAAGTATCTAAGTAGATGTTCGTTCCATCCATCCATTTTAGATGTGAATATAATTATTTCCGATCACGGAATATCGTGCTATTCGCCTGGCCTAGACCAATAGTCATTAGCCGACAAGCCATTAGACAGGTAGAGCGCGGATAATGAACGGTTATGAACCTGCCACTCCCGGCACAGAAATTAAAACTACCCGAACACTAAATCAGGCTATTCCCTTCGACCGAAAAGAGATCAAAAAAATTATGCTGTGGGGATCCGAAATAAAAATAACCGATCTCCCATTGTGCTCGTCGTTATTATTTTTTTTTTTTTGGCTTCATAAGAAACTAATGAATAATTTTAATAACGAACGCATCATAACATCTAATAATTGTATCCTATCCATTCAAATTTAAAAGAAAAATAAATCCATATATTATCTCTTAAAATAACAGCTTTTACACAGATCGTGAGTTTTAAATTCAACTTCCTTTTTTGTTTTATTCCCTAAGATAACAGTTTAACTAAATGGGTCATAAAAAAATTTGTTTTGTTGGAATGAACATTTTCTCAGTTGACTCTTGGTATTGGTCTATTGATTCAAAACTGAAACCTGCATTTTAAGTGGTCTCCTCTTTTAGCTTCAGGATTTTTCTTTCAGTTTAACTAATTGCTTTTAACTTCTTAAACAATTTAATTTTCAGCACAATATAATATACACATTATATTAAGTTAAAACTATTTATTAGGGTCATAGAATTTTTCATCAAAACAACTAAATACTTCATAATTCTTCATCTTAGTAAGACTTAAGATACAATTCTAAAAGCAGAAACCGTAAATATTCCCCAAGACGAAGCGATAAACACAAAGTTTTGTGAGCAACTGTAAAAGAAACTTGAATTTTTTTTGTATCACTCAAACGATTTATTTTGCGACTGTAGTATTAACCTTTACAAGTTTGAAACTATAGTCACAAAATAAATCCTGTGTTTGAAATCAAAAAAGTGCAGTTGTATTATTCCAACATGTATCTTAGATGAATGCCTTCCTCCACCAATTAGATAATATTTTGTTTTGCAATTTCGTCAAATTGAAGGTATCACCTTCAAAAAAGAGACTCATGTAGATTTTCAAAATCATTCCCCGGAGTTAGCATAGTCCACGAACAGATGTCAATGGAAATTGCCGCACTTGAGTTAAGAACAAAGGGAAGAGATAAACGAGTAAGAAAACATTTCATCGATCTGAATAACTCAGTACATTTAGGGAGTCAACATTTAGAATAGTAACTCTTCTAAGTTGATTTTATAAAGACAAGATCACAAAAACAGTTTTCCGTTTTGCCTCATAGAAACCTACTATGGAAGAAGCAGAAATTATACTAGGTACAGAAACACAGACGTAGACTCTTGTATAAACCCTACAAACATTTATTTCTTTGCGAACAATTACCAACAACTTCTTAACCATGTCCGTTCTTCATCCTTCTTTGGTAACCTATATGCCACCGGCAGCTACTCAGTCCAACAAAGGCGTGTATTATATATCCGTTCTCTTCTTCTTATGTTTTCTTTTTTCTGGTACGTCCATGTCTCAGTAGCTTCTCGTTCCAACACTGGTTTATTTGCATGTACGACTTCATTTTTCCTTTTTCCAGGTGCATGCCCCTGGTGGCTTCTTAATCTACTGCCGGATTCTTGGCACATCGGTTTCCTCTTCTTTCTTCTTTCTTTTCTCAATTCCACCGGCATCGGCATGATTATCTGCCCTATTCTCTTTATATCGATGGTTTCTATGAGTGAGCCTAACTTATGTGCCACATTCAAGCAATCTAAATACAAGTATGTAACCTAGCCCGGTCTTAATTTCTCTACTGACCCCGCAAACGATTTAAAAACCTCAAAAAAATTTAAAATTTTCAAATGACAAGGTACGAAATGGCCCTCTGGGATTAAATGAAGTTTTTATTGAAAGTATATACTATAGATCTGAGCACAACGATTCCATTGATTAACAAGCCGAAGGATTCCGTGTCTTAGAACTCCTGTGGTCGTGACGAGGGCCAGTCCTTCACAGCGCTGCCCTTTTAGATGTTTTTTTAGGGGAATAGGAATGTTGGTGGTGAAGGTGGATGTTAACGTTGAAACAGTGTGAACAAATTATTTACGACAGTTATCGGAAAGTGTACATGCAGCTGGTTCACCGACCAGAAAAGGAACTGCGCATGGGGCTCATACTTCAACATGTGCTTCTGTATTATGAAGACGCCGTTTTCCTAGAGCGGATCATCACAGGTGAAGATAGCTGGTGATATCACTACGAGCTAGAGACAAAGAGAGATAGAATGCAGTGAAAGCATCACCTCTCGTTAAAAAGTTAAATCCTTGGCGTCATCAGGTAAGGTATTGCTAGCCATCATTTTTGATGTCTTAAATTCCTCCAAAACAGAAAAACCATTAACTCTGATATACACTGAGAAAAAAGTTTTTCGTGTGTTTGGTCCCCAGAAATATTTTCTGAAAAGCCAGCGAATCAACTCGGACGACGAATTCAGGAACGCTTTGAAAGAAAGGTTCTAGGAACACGAAATCCTTCGGCTCTTAATTAATGGAATTATTGTGCTCAAGCCTATGGTGAACAGTTTGAACAAAGACTGCGTTTATACCCACAATAAGGTCTCGTACCTTTTCATTTGAATACCCCTTATAGATTCCTGCATTGATCCGGCCAACACATTAAAATTATTTACACAGAAAATAACGGTAACACTCTTTTTCACAAAATTATTTTGTGAAAGAAAGTGTTGCGATTATTTTCTGTGTAATTATCAAATCTATCTTCACATAACTCTCAAAACCACGTTTACATTAAAATTATCTGGTCACTTCAGCCTAGCCAGGAATGGGGATCAAGTCCTGGTTAAATTTGATTCCCATTTTTGGCTAGACTGAAGTGGCCAGATAATTTTAACGAGGTGGCCGGATCATTACGAGATCTCTACATAGGTATACATTTTGCTGAGGAATAGAGGACAGAGATTCGTCCCTAAACTACCAAAAAACACTCTGCGGTTAGAGACAAATTACTGCCAAAAGATTTCTGGGCTCATCAGAATCTGCAGTGGGAGCCATCTTCAATAACATATATAACACCCTACATGAAACCTATTAAGTTTCGAGGGGAAAGGAAGGCAAAAGAAACTATTAAGTCAATGAAGATTCTGAAACCCCCAATTCTCCTTAAAATAGATTGCGTTTCAAAAAAACGGAAAAAAATGACCAGTTAGAATAGATTAATCACAAATGGATGGTCGCAAGGTTACAGAATCCCATTTTGACACTTTGTTAGGTTGATTCTGAGAAGGGCTAAGTTTCATTGAAAGTTAAAGAAGAAGATATAATAAGAGCTGAGAAAGAAGTGTAAATTTAATAAAAGTCAGAGACGAGGCAGAGGTCTCAATTGAGGACGGAGATAAGAAGAACGAAAGAGAGGAGAATGTTGACAGAATAAAAACAATATAAAATTAGAACAAACAGCAAGGAACATGCTAAAGGAATTCAAAAGGACAGGAGACGAAAATAAAGGAGATGAGACCGAACTAAACCTAACTAGTCAAAATTATCGATAACCTAGCAATGAGTATAGTAGGTAATAAAATAGAAATATGAGAGTACAGCACAATCATATTTTTTTTTTCTTTTGTTTCATTTATTTCTCCCGATTCTCTCAGCCCCCTTTTTCAGTCGCCCTTTCTTCTTATTATTCCCGCCCCACTCTTATTACAATCTCTACGGCTGCCCAATCCTCTCTCATCTATTCACATATCCGTTTTATTTCCTTTACCCACTCTTCACGCACCTCCTTGTACCCTTGGCCTAAATGACTCCATGTGTCCCTTTCACTCTAGCACAACACACACATTGAAACCTACAATACAAGTATGATTAATGAAGAGATTAACAAAATCAGAAAAGAAATCAGAAGTTATGGAATCGAATAAAATTGTAATTAATATTTTTTGAGATTGTAGATTAGATAATTCAAAGAAGGTAGAAAGATTTCTTGGTCATATAAAGAATCGATATAGACCATAGGTTTAAAAAATTGATCAAGCTAATTCCGAAAGTACTTTCTTCTCTCCCAAGAATATATGAGGGTAAAAAACGAAAAACAAAAGTGACCACAGTTAGAATGATACTTTACTAGGTTGATCTGAAAAGTGCTAATACTAAGTTAAAGAAAAAAATCTAGAACTTGTATAAGAACGATAGAAAGAGAACAAATAAGGAACATGCTAAAAAAAGGGAAGGATAAAAAATCCGAGAGCTTAGGAGACAAAAATAAAAAAGGAAAAAAAGGGAAAGAAGGGACAAATTAAAACCTTTAGTACAAGTATCTTTAATAAAGAGATTTAAAAAATCAGAAAGGAAATCAGAAGTTATGGAACCGAATAAAATTGCAATAAAGATTTTTTGAGATAATTCTAAGAAAGTAGAAAGATTTCTTAGTCATGAGAAGAACCAATATCGACCATAGGTTTAAAAATGTGGCGAGGCAAATTCCAAGCACTTTCATCTCCAAAAAAACTCATTTTTTTTTTCAAAAAACTGAATTGCATAAGAATATTGTAAAGTAAATAAGGAAAAAACAAAAGTGGCCACAGTTAGAATGAATTGGATAGTCGCTATGCCGGAAAATCTCACCATGTCACTTTAGTAGGTAATCCCGTTGATTCTGAAAAGGGCCAAGTTTCATTTTAAGTTAAACAAGAAGATCTAGAAGAGTTGAGAAAGAACTTTTAAATTTTGAATTGGGGACAAAGAAAAGAAGAGGCAAAGAGGAGAAAACGATGCAAAAAAATAAATAAAGAAAGGACAGACAAAACTAAATTTACAGGAGACAAAAATAAAGGATATGAGACCAAACTAGACCTGAGAATTAGTCAAAATTGCCGATAACCTAGCAAAGAGTATAGTAGTATTTTTGGCAATGAAAAACACTTCTTATGTTCACCAAAATTACATAAGTGGTTCTATCAAGAGGCTAGCTCAACACGTATCAGTGTCTAGTACTTATTTGCAAAAAGTGAAGGCAGTAGAAAGGATTTTGGAAAAGGAAAATATTAACGAATATAGAAAAAATTGAGCGCATAAAATCGAAACTTCTAGAACAAGTATGATTAAAGGAAAGATTAAAAAGGAAACAGAAAGGAAACCGGAGATAATAAAACAAAAATACGTAGAAGTAAAAAACAGAATGAATGAATAAGAGAAGAAACTGAATAAAATGGAGGAAGAACTAAAAAGGGCAAACGAAATAATTCATAAAACGAACTATAAGGACTTGAAATAAGAAGAAATAGGAGGTCATGTGATAATTTTAAAAGAAACATAGACATAGTTTATTAACAACTAGAACTGTAGGATATGGCTTGATGTTTGAATTCAAGAGAAGACACGTTATGTTTTTGTGAGAACCTAACGTTTCTTCTTTCGAATTTAAATGTAATGCCAAATATTCTTGATTAAAATCAGATAAAAGTGCAATGAAGATTTTTTGATGACATAAAATAATTCAAAGAATTTTTGTAAATGAAAAGAATCGCTATCGATCATAGGTTAAAATTTAATCAAGCAAATTCTAAATGCTTCCAACTCCAAGAAACCCGAAATTCTTCTTAAAAAAACAGGATTGCACAAGGCTATCCGAAGGCGAAAAGACAAAAATGACTGATTTAACCTTGAGTTACCGAATCCCACATTGATACTTTGCTAGAAAGCCTCGTTCACTTTGGAAAGAGTTAAGTTTCATCTAAAGTGAAAAAAGAAATTGCAAGAAGGGCTGAAAAGAAATTCGTAAAGTCAATAAAAGAAAGATTCTAAGAGATTAGGCAAATGACCTTTTCAATTGAGGATGGTTAAAGAAAAGAGAAAGAGATGATAGAAAAAGAACTGTGCAAAAAGAACGAGCAATAAAGGACATGCTAAATAAAAGGAAAGGGCAGAAAATTCCAAACCGATAGAAGACAAAAATAAAGTACTAAGACCGAACTAGAGCTGAGAATCGATTTTTGTTGTTTGAAATTCGTGAAGGGTCTTCCTAATTTCGTTCGCATAAGCGGCCAAAATGAGTAAGGTAAAGTGTTCCGAGTTGCGTCTGAATGACAAAAAGGAGCTAGAGAGGACACCCACCCACCCTACATATACATATATTTGTATTTAATCTACAAAAAGTGTTTTATGTCCAAGGAAAATAAAAAGAAAATTGTGAATGGTGATTCAAAAAATACAACTACAGTGTACTGGTGAGGATTTCCATGTATATGTAGGGTGGGTGGGTGGCCACTATCCCACCCTCCAAGCAGTAAAACATCCTCAAACATTTAATATAGTTTTTAATACAATTTCGTTTAAGGATTGTTTTAATTAATAATTTAGTGATGAAATGCAATTAAATTAATACCATTTGCTTGAGGATGTTTTACTGGTGGGAGGGTGGTATAGAGGCCACCCATATACATATACATGTTTATTTACATTACAAAAATTATTGAATAAGTATGTGAAGAAAGGATACAGCAGTGTTATTAATAGGGCTGAGAACTAGTTAGAAGAACAGTATAGTAGGTATTTAATACAACAGAAATGTTGAAAATTGACAGAGAAAGATTAAAGTTAGTAGAAAGGATTTTGAAAAAAGGTAAAAAGAAAGAAGGGAGAGAACGAATGAATATAAAAGAAAATAAGAGCCAAAAATTGAAATCTAAAAAACAGGTATGGTTAATGGAGAGCTTAAATACAAGAAAGGAAATTAGAAGTTATGGAACAATAATTTGAAGAAGTAAAATTCCAAGAAACTGCCAATTCTTTTTAAAACAGGATTGTACAAGGATGGTGAAAAAAGGGGAAAAACAAAAAGAATGCATTTATCTCAAGTTGATGGTCGCAAGGTCATCGAATCCCACTTTAACTAAGAAATAACGGGGCTGTTTTTGAGAAGTTTTATCTAAAGTTTAAAAAGACGATGAAAGGAAGGCTGAAAAAGAACTTCAGAATTTCGATATAAAAAAAGAGTGTAAGTAGTGAGGCAAAGGGCAATTTTAATTGAGGATGGAGAAAAAGATGAATGATGATATGATAAAGAATAACACCAAAAGAACAAATAATAAGGAACGTGTTAAATAAAAGGAAAGTGCAGAAAAGTCCGTTTGGACTTTCGGTTTCGACAGGAGACAAAATTGAAGAAGACGAGACCCAACGTGACTTGAGAACTTGACTCAAAAATGGGTACAGTACTTAATACAACAGAAATGTTAAAAATTGCATGGAAAGAGTGAAGGGGATAGTAAGGATTTTGGGAAGTTGTAAAGAGCAAGGAAAACAGAAGAAAATAAGAGCCCAAAATTGAAACCACCAGAACAAGTATGGTTAATAAGAGATTTTAGAATAATCAGAAGTTATGAAACAAAAATAAGAACTAAAGAAACAAAATGAAGGAATAAGAGAAAAACTAAATAGAATGGACGAAGCGAAATAATTCAGAAAGGGAAAAACAAACATATGAAATAAGAAGAAATAGTAAAATGTGATGATTAAAAAAATGTAAGGAAACTAGAACTATAAGATCAGGACTAATAAAATAAGAATTTGAAAGAAGAAAGTTAATAAGAGATTTTTTTAAATCAGAAGTTATGAAACAAAAATAAGAACTAAAGAAACAAAATGATGGAATATAAGAAAAACTAAATAGAATTGTCGAAGCGAAATAATTCAGAAAGGGAAAAACAAACACATAAAATAAGAAGAAATAGTAATATGTGATGATTAAAAAAATAAGCAAATTAGAACTATAAGATCAGGACTAATAAAATAAGAAGAATTCGAGAGACTTTAGGTTTTCATAACTCAATTCATCTTTTGAATTCAAATATCAGGCCCGCTATTCTTGGTTAAAATCAGTTAAATTATAAATGAAGACTTTTGATGAGATTAGATGATTCAAAAAAAGTGAATGAAGATAATCTGAATCGATCATAGGTTTAAAATTGGACCAAGCAAATTCCAACTTGAATAATTTTCTATCTTTCTTTTTATATTTTCAAATTATTTTTATTTAAAATTTAAAGCTTTGTTTAATCGGAAGATGACGAAAGCTAACTACTATCTGTTTGCAGTGGCGTATTCAGGGCGGGGTAATTGGGTAATTACCCCCCCTAAGAATTATTTATTCGCTTATTTTGTTTTTTCTTAAAAATTACTAATATTTCAAACAAACAAGTTAACTGTTGGTAATTCTAGTCAGCGATCTATGACAGTGCATTTTTCCATGTACACAAGTTAAAATTATCTGCGCAAGCACCGTTAGAAAAGTGATGACTTCCTTTGCAAGGGGGGTTCCCCTTTCTAATAATACCCGACATATATTGATACTATTCGCCTCTTTGGTTTTGTAGATCGTTACATTGTTTTACATTAGAAGAGCGCGATTCACATTTCTTAGTTTAATTTATAATATTTCTTGTCTTACTTGGTTTAAATGTAAAAGATAGAAACCGAACTGTTTACACGTCGCATGTAAATCCTAAATTTTTAGTGATTGCTGATAAATTACCAATTTATTATAATTCGATCAATTATACATAAGGTATTTTTTTGATTTTAGGAATAATATATGCATTCATTTAAATTAATTTATTCCTGATTTTTGTTGTAATTAAATTAGTAAATGAAAATTGATAATCTACGTTGGATTCATTTGTTCAGAAAATTAAAAAAACACGATTTTTCAACAAATAAAGATCGATCTATGTCAACAGTCAATTTAAATCATCCATCTACATCTTCATTGACATTTAGCAGTAGAAATCTTCACTAGGTTGTTCCCATCATGAGAAAAAGAAGCATACAACATGTACATATAGTAATGTTGAAATTTACATTCATATAGTTAAATTTAGTAATGTTAATGAAATTGAGAAATTTCAAATTTTAAATTGTAAAAGATACTTTTGTTTTACCCTATTCTGTACATAAAAAGGAGGAAGGATATTAAATATTACTTGTCTGGAAAACATTTTAGACAATTTAATTGGTTAATCTTTTCTAATCATTTAGACAGATTCTTTTGCAAATATTGCTTCTTTTTTACAAAATTTTGTGGGTTGCACCAACAAGTGCCATTGCAAAAATAAGTATCTCAGACAGTATCTCAATATTCTAAATTATCAGGTAAAAATGTTGTGTTATAAAAATATTACCATAAAAATTCAATTGTTTATGCGAAATTGTTTTATAAAATCACGAGATATAAGAAATAAATTAAATATGGAAAGACTTCGACAAATTGAAGAAAATAGACATAGATTAAAACCAATAATCAAAAGTATCATATTTAGGGGAAACAAAATATTCCCTTACGAGATCATCTTGCTGCTGGTTCTCTCTTAAATACAAAATCTATTACAAACGAGGGCAATTTTTGTGAAATTCTACATTTCGAATTGCATCTGGTGACAACTTTAAAAAATCATTTGGAAAACCATTAAACATATTTCACAAATGTCTCTTGAAATATAGTGACTTTGAGTAAATAGAATAAATAAAATGAATCTTGCTCTAATAACTTTATAAATAACACTATTGATGTTTTATCCAACAAGGGGAAAAATACTGCCACATCTTTTAAACAATTTATAATGATGCAGTCAATATTTTAAACGAATTACAAATTTAAATGACAAAACCGCGAATTACCAAATGCCAGAGGAATAGACCAAACCTGGATAAACCTATTATAGCAGATTATTTTTATTTATCTTTTTCCCTTTTATCCATTATGGGTGTCAGACTTATTTTCTACAATATGTCTCAGTTAATTTCTTTTACACTTCTTTACCACTGTTGCGTAGCTTGTGCTATTTTCTTATTTCTTTCCATTCTATTCCTTTTCTTTCCGCTGCTTGATGCTTGATGTACTTGTTCGTTCCAACCCTTGGTCTTCCTAATTCCCTCTATCTTTCTTAGGTATCTCATTTCCATTGCATTGGTTTTTTTGTTATTACTCTCTGTGGTTACTCACGATTCACTACTATAGTCCATCCGTTGGATCTTCCGTCCTACGTCACAAACTATCGCTTCAAAAAACGAAAGTTTTACAGTGCGT
Source organism: Ontholestes murinus (assembly GCA_963969525.1). Taxonomy (NCBI): domain Eukaryota; kingdom Metazoa; phylum Arthropoda; class Insecta; order Coleoptera; family Staphylinidae; genus Ontholestes; species Ontholestes murinus. Next base: position 20,126,408 of record OZ018387.1, on the reverse strand, counting down.
TCTTTTTCTAACGCATTTGGTTTACTTTATTAGACTGAATGTTTTTGTGTCGTTTCTCGAAGCGATATTTTGTGACGTAGGACGGAACATCCAACGGATAGACTATATATAGCAGTTAATGTCTTTTATATACTTCTGTTTTTATTGTTTTTGCAATCTCTTTTTTCTCTAAGAATGTTTTCTTTATTGTGTTGTAGATCATTCCTGCTTTGCCTAGTTTTTCATCTTTTTCTGATTCTATCTTCCCTGTTTCCTCTATTGTTGATCCCAGGTATTTAACCCTATTTTGTGATTGCTCTCTTTTGATGATATTATATTTATCTTTTCCAGCTCTTTTTTGAATATTTCCAGGTTTTCTTCTGAATCTGCTATTAATGTTATGTCGTCGGCAAACATTAATACATATTTGCATTTTTAGTAGTTTTTAATATTTCTATACCCTATCTTTGTGCTTTCGGCTCTTTGTTTGCTATTTCTTATTGCTTCGTCATTAAGTGATGCAAATAGTAACGGGGTTAATATACATCCTTGTCTCAGTCCTGTTTTGGTCTTGAACTCCTCTGATTATTTATTTCCTATTCTTACTTTATTTTTGTTATTTCTTTATTATATTTATAATGCTTTTTTATCCTTCTTGACTCGAGTATATGCCATATGTCCTCTCTTCTTACCCTATAATACGCTTTTTTAGGTTGATGAAGCATATGTGTAAATCTTTTTCCTTTTTAATCATCTTTTCTGTTAATTGTCTCATTATGTATATTAAATCTTGTTTGCTTCTATTTTTCTGATTCCGTGTTGTTCTTCTCCCAGCTGTTGATCTAATTTTCCTCTTATTCTTGCTTCTATTAACCTAGTAAAAATTTTCCCTGGTTTGATTGTGAGTGTAATACCTCTGTAGTTATCATATATTTTTGTGTCTCCTTTTTGTGTATGGATATTATAATTCCCTTGTTCCATTCCTCGGGTATCTTGTGATTTTTGATAATGTCATTTACTATTTCCAAGAATTCTTCCTTCCCCTTTCCCCATATATTTCATTATTTCGGCTGTGATGTCATCTATACCTGGAGATTTTCCTAGTTTTTTTTTTGATTGCTGCCTCCAGTTCTTCGATTCTTATTTCGTTGATTCCTCCATTTGTTTCACCTTCTATATCTCCGTGCTGGTCTGTTTTGGTTATTTCATTAAAGAATTCTTTCCATCTTTCTAATATCTTCTTTTCTTCTGTTATTATATTTACGTTTTTATCTTTTATACCTGGCTGGGTTAATGTATTTTAATTGCTCATTTGTTTAATAGTGCTGTTAAATATCTTTTTGTTTTCTGTGAACGTTTCTTTCAGTTTCTTAACGAACTGCTCCCAGGATTGCTTTTTTGCTATCTTGAATTTTTGTTCTACATTTTTATTTGCTATTATATATCTTCTATAATCTTATTCTTTCCTTGTTTCCTTGTTTAAGTTTTCCAATTCTCTTCTTTTGTTTTTACAAATTGTTTTACCTCTTCTGACTATCACCTGTTTTTCTTCCTCTGTTTGTTTGATATAGTGATTGTTTCACATCTTTCTTGAGCTGCTTCACTTATGATTTCTTTGATCTTTTTCTTTTCTCCTTCTATTTTGTCTTTTTCTCTATTTTTGATTGGTATTCATTCCTAGTTTTTTTCTTTTCAATTTTTGGCTTTATGTGTTTTTTTATTATTGTTTTCGATTTCGTATACTTCAAGTTTTCAGCTTCTGTGTTAATTTATATTTTTACCAAGTAGTGGTCGCTCCCTATTTCAGCTTGTCTTATTACTTTAACATCTTTCACCTTTTCCATTCTTCTACGTCTATTAAGGAGTAGTCTTTTATTTCTCTTTTCTTGGTCTAACTTCTCTAGTGTGTTTATGTATGTATTTGAATTTTGTGTTTGTCACAATGAGGTTGTTTGCTATACATAATTCTATAATTGTTTTTCCATTTTCGTTTCTGTTCTCATCTCCATACTTTCCCCTGTATATTTTTTGCTCTCTCTCTTCTTTTATTTCTTTGTCATTTCTCTCATGGAGTCTTTAAACATGCTCTTTAATTCCTCCATTATCACATCGTTCTTAGATATATTTAGATTTTCCTTCTCCGTGAGTTTTTTTTTTCTGTTTTCATCTTCCTTTGTTTTATTTTTGTATCCTGTTGTTATGACAACGTTTTGTTTCACTGCTTCGTTTTTCTATCTTTTTCTATTCTCGATTGCTCATTTGGAATCCTTGGAATCCATAATTAGGGTTGTCGATATCTCTTTCTCTTTTTGTACTTATTTGTTTCTTTATTTCCCACTTCCTTTTAGTTTTATATATTTTAACACTACTTATTTACTTTTTTATTGACTTTTGCATGTACGTGGTTCGCTGTTTTAAGTTCCTCTGAACTGAACAGAGGATTATTATCGAATTAATATATATTTACCTCTCCTGAATAATATTATTACAGATCTGCAATACAGATTTAATAAAGACACGATGAATTTGTTCAAATTTAACACAACAATACCTAGTGTTTTATTGATAACAAACTGGCGAAGATTTAGATGTCACTTCAAAATCTGTTGCAACATATTTAAATAAAATTTTATTTGAAAACGTAACATGCGCAATAGCAATTAAGTCTGAATTGGCATTTTGGAAATTACAATTGCAAAAGAAAAAAAAAATCAAAGAACAATTACCAGAAAATGCTTTAGATGTATACAGAAAATATGACCCGAATATTTACTGAACATAAAAATAATTTTACAAATATTATGTACTTTCCTGTTAGCGTTGCTTCTGCAGAAAGAAGTTTTTCTGCACTGAAAAGATTCAAATGGTGGCTGCGAGCCACTATGTCTCAAAAAAGTCTAACCGAGTTAGCTGCATTACATATTCATTGGTATATGGATATTAATATTGACAATATTATTAAAAAGCAAAGAAAATCGTTTTTTTAATAAATTTAGTTACAAAAATCTGTTTCAAATTTTACAAAATATATTATTATGATTTTATATGTGCTATATTTATTTCGGGTGTGATATTATTTTGTTTATATTTAAAAATAATAGAATTAGGGCTGAAAGACCACCGGTCGATAGCCATGACACGGAAGAAGACAACAACAGAATTTATTTTATTTTATTTTATTGTATACTTTACATGTATTATTTCCTTCTGTGAATAAAGATGTTTAGTAGTAATAGAATTATATTTTATTTATTTATGGAATAAAAAAATATTTTCATTTCTTCAAATTACCCCCCCTAAGCCAGTTGACTGGAAACGCCCTTGTCTGTTTGGTCAGATGTCTATGAGTTTTCTGCAGTTCATGGAAGTTCTCCTATTTTGCGCGTCGAAATGTTTGCTTTCCTCGCTCTATTTTATCAATGCCATCGAATATTTTGTGTATTATATGAATTGTCAAATTCCTCAATACTTAAAATATCAACTTCAATATTGTGTCTATAGTGTTGAAGATTTCTAATGTCACTGTAAGTTTTATTTACCTGGAGGAAGAAAGAATAAATTTTTCAGTTTCATGAAATTTATTACTCCTACATTTCATCACAATATATTTACAATATTTAAAACGGGAGAAATGAAACTATAAATAATTTAATTATAATCTCGTTTGTGGATTATAAAGTTTGTTAGAGATTGAGGTTTAATTGAAGGTTTTGCCATTGTAGTATTTTAGAAATAAGATTTTTTGAAAAGATGGAATAACATTAATATATTATAATGTAAAATTTAATATTGAAGTTACTATCGAGTGACCATAGATAATTTGGTTGATTGAGTTACTTGAAGATAATAATAACTTTGATTAAAACACTTAGAACCTTTCTTCAATATTTTATTTTTATCCAGATGTACATTTCGGACACACAACAAAAGTATCAAACCATTGATAATGGACACTTTGTGTCCGAAATGTACATCTGGATAAAAATAAAATATTGAAGAAAGGTTCTAAGTGTTTTAATCAAAGTGACCATAGATAGTTTTGCCTTTATTATTATTAGGAGTGATTACTAGGATGTCGGAGTTTGATAAGGGTTTTTAGTACTGATCTTTCTAAAATTTTTGTATGGTAGGATGGACCATAATTTAACAAGGGTTGGAATATAGATACAGTTTTTTATTGTTATACCTTCTTGCTAATAGGTGATCTGAAATGACAGAGTCTTTTGATTTTATGGTTTAGGCATAGAGTTTGAAGTAGAAATGTTTGTAAACGTTTATAACTAAATATCCCTTGGCAAAAGTGTGTTTATACCTGCAGGTAGTGAATATGCATTTAGACTCGTTGTTTTTTTTTTGATTAGTCATGCCAGAAAAATACAATCAATACTTTTCTTTGTTTAGCCCACTGGTGGATTATGAATCGGACGTGGATTTCTCCGTATCGGCAATTAGAGAACGGTCGTGGCCAAATAATTAAGAGCTTAGCGGACGTTATCTGTCAGAGATGCAAGGATAATAATAAATCTCGGTATTTGTTTAATGAATTGCGGCCGACCATGCTGAGGGTCGTTTTTGCGGGCAGTTTTATAAGCGGCCCGTCTTGGGGCCCGGAACGTCTCCGGCCCTTTTTGCGGGCGTTCGGGTCGTTAGGGAGCCCTGTAAAATTATAATAAAGATCTTATGGTTTTTTTTTTCACTCGGCGATCTTTTCGAGGCTCGGGATGCGCAACTGGAAACGCTGAGTTATGTTACATGTGTAAATTTATCGGCGTGTCCGGTTTTTATACAATAATATCTATGCGAGCGTGTCGCATACAAATGCAGTATTGAATGGATACATGCGCAATAAAATATTGAGATCTCCACTGTCCACCGACAGCAGAAGCCCAGTTTTTTTTTTATTTCGGAATTAACAGAGGTACTCTCGTACAATACATTATTAATAATTCCCTCTCCGGCCGTCGCTTTCAGGACGGGTTTCAGGCGCGGTGCGTCCGTTCCCCGTTAGATGGCGCCGCCCGTTCCCTTTTCCCATTTATGCCTCATAAAATATTTAATAACCCACTTTCGTGCCCGTTATTATACCATAAAAGTATCCTCCTCGTATCGCACTTATCTAACGCAAATGTAGTAAACTGATGTACAAGTAGCTTCGCAGGACAGATAAGACACATAAAGGGAATGAGATGATCATCGTTATGTTCTCAGACGTATAAAATAAAAAAAAAAGAGGAAGACCGACAATATGCACTCTTTTAGACGCCATCCAGACGTGCGGCTCGCGCCTTTTATACCTAATGCACAAACCAGTAAAAAAGTACTTTTATTTGATAGACTTGACCAAGTTAGAAATCAATCTAAAAACAATACTTCCATATAGGGAAAGTAATTTTTATTATTTACTATCATGTATAATAAATAATAGTAGTATATTAAATCATTATTTTTTAAGGATTAAAAATATCATTTTTATAATTTTAGAATTATTATCTTTATCTTAGCAGAAATTATTATTTTTATAATAAAACATTAAAATTCTTAAAATGGTAATAGAAATTAAATTAAATAATTAATAAGGTAATTTGATATTCCAAATAAATTCTTAAAACATTTATATTTATATATCAAGTTACCTTCGTAGCATAAAATTTTTAAACCTGTGAAAACATATAAAGATAAGAATTCCGAAATGGCATAAACAATCAATTACGTAATCGGCACGCAATAAATCAATACTTTACCTGCAATCCTTTGTGTGTTATTTACTTTTTGTATTGCGATTTTATTTCGCGGACGTGCTTTCCGAAGAAAACAAAATTCCGCCGAACGGACGCCGATAATTAACGTCGGACAATAAATTATGCATTTAATTGATTTATACGGTGCTCATTTTTTTTTTTAAATCAGGCCCACGGGAAATACAATGCCGCCGCACCGTTTATCGCGCACCCATTGTGTCTTTTATCAATAAATTATTGTTATTAATATTATTGCGTTATTATTAGTAAAATGGGTGGCTGCCTGTGGAATAAAACTCGTGGCGTGTTTCAAAATCGGACGCGCGTACCGTGACCGGATTTAATTATTTCCGAGTTTTATTCATATTTTTGTAATAGGGAATTATTGCGCTCATTTCATGTCATTTTGGGTAGTTTCTGGTAGGACGGCCATTATTTCGGCACGTAATTAATTCCGTTGTTATTGCGGTTTTTGTTCAATTGTTTTTTGTTTCCAACGTTTTAAAATTATTATTACTTTTATTCGTTTTATAACGCTTTTGTTCATACAAATTTGATTATAATACGCATTTGTTATTATTTCTTATTCTATTGCAGCATTTATATAACATATGCATTTACTTTATTACAGTATTTAATTAGTAGTAGTAGTAGTAGTACTGTTTGACTACCGGCCACGTGGTCCTTCTGCCGTGTGATTTGTGTATTTGTTTGTGTGTGTGTGTTTGTTACTCTAAAGGATCGTCCCCGTCACTCTAAAGTATTTAATTATTTTTATCAAAAACTGAAAAATAAAGTGAATACAAAAAGAACTGAAAATTTTGCCTTAATTCTAATTTTATTATATTATGAAAAATCAGTTAATATTTAAAAGAATACCAAAAATAAAATAAAAGTGAATACAAAAAGAACTGAAAATTTTGCCTTAATTCTAATTTTATTATATTATGAAAAATCAGTTAATATTTAAAAGAATACCAAAAATTTAAATTATACTAAAAAGTCTTTAAACCTTTCTGAAAAAGCATTTTAAATTTGCTTAAAAAAGTTAAAACAATTCAAAATCAATAAGAAAAACCATCTAAAAAAGTAATGAAACAGTTATTATAATAATTAGAAAAAACACGAAAATATTTACGTGTTTTTTCTAATTATTAGTGAATTTTCTACAACGTAAAAGACTTACATATTTTTATCAATTATTAAAAAAAAGATGAAATAAAAGGAATATGATTGATAATTAGTAATCAAATAAAAGAAACAAAATAGAGCTAAAAGGATGAAATTACCTAAACTTTATTTTAAAAAATCTGCAACAGTTAAAACATGAAATTTACTTAAAATTATTGAAATTTTTCATTAAAAGTTTAAGGACACAAAAGAGTTATAGTTTATCAAAAATAATTGATTTATTGAACGAAAATACAGAAGGAAAAAAATTGTATTCCTTCTGTACTTTCGTTCAATAAATTATTTAAATTCAAAAAATTAACAGAAAATTATTTAAAAACAATTTCTCAAAGACAAATTTTAAAGTCTGCAAAGAACTAATTTAATTTTGGTGAAAAAACTTTATAAAAAATGCTTCGAAAGCTTAAAAGAAAACTATGTAAAGTTTCTGAAAATAATGGACAATGGAAACATTCTCAAAGGTTTTAATTAAAAAGACTTAAATATAATTAAGTTTGCACAAAAAAAATGGTAATTATAACAGTTAAAACAGTTTATTTCTTTAAATAATTAAAAAAGAAAGACACAATTGAAAGTTTCTAAAATTAATGGACAGTAGAAAATTGTCCAAAGTTAAAAAGAATTGATTAAAAGAAAACATTAATATTTGCCTCAAAACAATTGCTGTGTAACCGAAATTTGCAATATTCTAATAAAACTAAATTAATTTTTAACAAAAGATTCTTAATATAAAACAGTTGAGAGTTTACCAAAAAAAAAGAAACAAATAATAAATAATGGTTTAAAAGTTTTTTTTAAAGAAACATTTAAAATTAAAAAACAATTGAAAATTTCCAAAAAAATAATTATAACTTAATAATTAAAACAGTTGAAAACTTTATAAAAAATAAAATTTCCTTTAAAATAAGTTTTACAAAAAATACAAATATTTCTGAAAATAACAAGTTAAAACTTTCTCAAAGAAAAAAAAAACAAATAATTAAAACATAAACATTTTCCAAAAGCAATTGCAGTTCTTACATCCGTCATATTAGTTCTAATTGAAAGCTGTCAAATAACTATGAACTAACAGTTGATCAATTATTTTTGATTTACAGAATTTTTTGTTGACAGTTGTCAATTTTTTCTGAATCGACAACTGTCAAATTATTACTACCTGCCGAACTAACAACTGTCAAAATTTGTGAATTATCAGATGATAAATTATTATACGCTGTCAATTTCAATTGACATATTTAATTAATTAATTTTAATTTTAATTATTTAATACCTGTAACAAATTGGAAACTGGTAAATTATTACTAATTGGCAATGAGCAAATTATTTTGGATTAACAGACAGGTTAAATTAGTGCTAATTGACAGGTATCTTAATTACCAAGAACTGACTGACAATAAGCTAGTGTCATTTTCTGAGTGACAGCTACAAAATTTTTATCAACTGACATATTTCATTTTGGACTGTGGGCTGTCAAATTATTACAAACTATCCGACGGAATCAAAATCAAGCCCGTGGAGACTGACAGATTGACGGCTGTTAAATTACTACTAATTGACAGCTGACAGCAGACTAATTGCCCATGAAAATTATTTTTAACTGACAGCTAGTACCAAATTCTGGCTGGCAGCTAACATTTTTTTATAAACTTACAGTGAAGTTGTCCAAATAATATTAACAGTTAATTATTATTAAAAAAAAATTCTGATTATAATTAATTTGACGAATAAAGCACTAATAACCTTTCTTCATAATTTTAGTACTTTATTCGTCAAATTAATTTGATCCTCACGTAACTCAAGCAACCAACTTACTGATTATAATTGTTTGACTGTTTAAACGTTCATTTTGAACTAACAGCTGTCAAAATATTAAAAACTGAAAATTATTTTGGACTTTGTAACAATTGTAACAATTATTAATTTGTTATGGATTAACTGACATTTGCAAACTATTATGGTTTGTAAAAGTATAAAAACTAAAAGATGGATTAAACCATCAAAGTTCTATAAATAATTATTGTCAGCTGTCAAATTACTACAGATTGACAGATGTCAAATACCCATAAACTGACCACTGTCAAATCATTATAGATTGAGTCAAATCAGTTGACAGCTGTCAAACTAAGAAATGTCAAAAGTGTAAAACTGATTAACAGCTGTCAAATTACTATCGATTGATAGCTTAATTACCAAAAATTGGCAGTTGTGATATTATTTTTAGCTAGTGTCTTTTTCTGACTGACAGTTACCAAATTTTTATCAACTGACATATTTTATTTTGGACTGTGAGCTGTTAAACTTTTACAAACTATCCGACGGACTAAAATTCAAATCGATAGAGACTGACAGATTGACAGCTGTTAAATTACGACTAATTGACAGATGTCATAACATTACATACTGTCAGTTAGACTAAATGGCGATGAACTGACTGTTGTCAAATTATTTTTAACTGACAGCTAGTAAATTCTGGTTGGCAGTTATCAAATTTTTATAAACTTACAGTAACGGCTGACAAAATATTATTAACAGTAAATTATTTAAAAAAAATCAATTATTTTCTAATTATGAATGTTAAAAAGTTTATTTTGAACTGACAGTTGTCAATTAAATTATTATTACAACTAAGAGATGGATTAAACCGTCAAAGTTTTATGAATAATTATTGACAGCTGTCAAATTACTACATATTGACAGCTATCAAATATCCATAAAATGAAAACTGTTAAATTTTTATAGATTGAGAGTTATCAAATTATTACAAACTAATAAATGTCAAAATTGTGTAAACTGATTAACAACTGTCAAATTACTGTCGAATAGCAGTTGTCAAATACCCACTGACAGTTAATAATTTATTATAGACTAAGAGATATCACATTATTATAAACTAATAAATGGACTAAACTGTTAAATTTATGAGGACTAATTGACAGCTGTCTAATTACTACATATTCACAGTTGTCAAATTATTACAAACTAATAAATTAACTAAATTGTCAAACGTATGTATACTGATTGACAAGTGCCAAATTATTACAAGTTAATTTCTGTCAAATTAATACGGTCAATTTAGACAATCTAATAAATGGACTAAACTGTCAATACAAGGACTGACACAGCTGTCAAATTACTTCATATTGACGTGCGTATACTGATTGACAAGTGTCAAGTTATTACAGATTAACAACTGTCAAATAATCATAAACTGACAAGTCAAATTAATATAGAGTGATATCCGTCAAAGTATTACATAATAATAAATTGACCAAACTGTCAAACGTGTGTTAATTGATTAACACCTGTTAAATTATCATAGGTTGATAGCTAAATACCAATAAACTGTCTAATTATTATAGAGTGCGAGCTGTCAAATTATTATAAACTAATAAATAGACGAAGTTGTCAAATTCATAAGGGTTTATTGACAGCCACCAAATTAATATAGATTGACAGCTGTCAAATTATGATAGACTGAGAGCTGTCAAATTATTACATAAATTATCAATTTTTGTGTGTGTTAACTGTTAAAAAGTTTTATTTTAAACTGACAGCTATCGCCAGTGTTCGTTAAATTTGAGCGTTGTTGTAAATTTAACACAAAAAGTTATTTTGGACTTACAGTTGTAACAATTATTAATTTGTTATGGATTAACTGACATTTGCAAACTATCATCGACTGTCCAATTATTTCAACTAAGAGATGGATTAAACCGTCAAAGTTCTATCAAGAATTATTAAAAGCTGTTAAATTACCACAGTTTGCAAGCTGTCAAATACCCATAAACTGACAACTACCAAATCATTAAAGATTGAGAGTGTCAAATTACTATCGACTAACAGCTATCAAGTACCCACAAACACCTGTTAAATTATCATAGGTTGATAGCTAAATACCAATAAACTGTCTAATTATTATAGAGTGCGAGCTGTCAAATTATTATAAACTAATAAATAGACGAAGTTGTCAAATTCATAAGGGTTTATTGACAGCCACCAAATTAATATAGATTGACAGCTGTCAAATTATGATAGACTGAGAGCTGTCAAATTATTACAAACTAATAAATTATCAATTTTTGTGTGTGTTAACTGTTAAAAAGTTTTATTTTAAACTGACAGCTATCGCCAGTGTTCGTTAAATTTGAGCGTTGTTGTAAATTTAACACAAAAAGTTATTTTGGACTTACAGTTGTAACAATTATTAATTTGTTATGGATTAACTGACATTTGCAAACTATCATCGACTGTCCAATTATTTCAACTAAGAGATGGATTAAACCGTCAAAGTTCTATCAAGAATTATTAAAAGCTGTTAAATTACCACAGTTTGCAAGCTGTCAAATACCCATAAACTGACAACTACCAAATCATTAAAGATTGAGAGTGTCAAATTACTATCGACTAACAGCTATCAAGTACCCACAAACAGTTATTAAATTATTATAGACTGAGAGCTATCAAATTATTACAAACTAATAAATGTTGTCAAAAGTTTATAAACTGATTAACAGCTGTCAAAATACTATCGATTGATAGCTATCAAATTATTACCGATTGACACCTGTCCTATAATGGGCAGTTATTACAACAAAATGATAAGCGGATTCAATTGTCAAATACATGAGGAGTGATTCACAACTGTCAAACGTGTGTATAGTGATTGACAAGTGTCAAATTATTTCAGATTAATAACTGTCAAATACGCATAAACTGACAACTTTAATTTAATTTAAAAAATATTTTGAACTTACAGTTGTAACAATTATTAATATATTATCGATTAACTGAGATCTACAAATTATTATGGTCTGTTAAATTATTATTAACATTAGGAAGGAGATGGATTAAGACATCAAAGTTCTATAACGAATGATTGAAATTTGACTGCTGCCAAGTACCCATAAACTGATAACTGTTAAATCATTATAGATTGAGAGAAGTAAAATCACTATCGAGTGAATGTGAATTGATCTGTCAAATTACTACAGATTCACAGCTTTCAAATTATTATAAACTGATAAATTAACTAAACTGTCAAACGTGTGTATACTTATTCACAAGTATCAAATGATTAAAAATTCACAACTGTCAAATACTCATAAAACTGACAAATGCAAAACTAATATGGAATGTGAGCTGTCAAATTATTACTAAACTAATAAATGGACTAAACTATCAAATCTATAAGGACGGATTGACAGCTGTCAAATTATTACAAACTAATAAATTATATAACTGTCAAACATGTCTATACTAATTGAACAGTGTCAAATTATTAGAAATTAACAACTGTCAAATACTCATAAATTGGCAACTGTCGAATTAATATCGAGTGAGAACGGTCAAATAATATATTAAGTAAACTGTCAAACGTGTGCAAATTGATTAAAACCTGTCAAAATATCATAGGTTGATAGCTACTAAATACCAACAAACTTGCAACTGTCGAATTATTGTAGAGTGTGAGCTGTCAAATTAGTATAAAGTAATGAATGGACTAATCTGTCAAATCTATAAGAAATGATTGACATCTGTCAAATTACTATAGATTGACAGCTCTCAAATTATGATAGACTGAGAGCTGTCAAATGATTACAAACTAATAAATTGACTAAACTGTCAAATGTGTGTATACTGATTGACAAGTGATTACAGAATAATATCTATCAAATAATCATAAACTGATTAAGTTAATATGGAGTGACAGTGGACAAAATACATAATAATAAATTGACTAAACTACCAAATGTGTGTAAATTGATTAACACCTGTCAAATTGTTATTGTAATTATAGGCAGCTATCACAAATACCAATAAACCAACAATTGACAAAATATTAGAGTGTGAACTGTTAAATAATTATAAATTAAGACCTGTCAAATTATTAACAGCGGTCAAATTACTACCGATTGATAGCTGTCAAATACCCACAAACTGACAGTTATTAATTAAGTTATTATATACTGAAAGCTAACAAATTATTGTAAACTTCTAAATGGACTAAATTGTCAAATCTATAAGGACTGATTGACAGCTGTCAAATTATAATAGACTGAGAGCTATTAAATTAATAAAAACTAATCAATTGACTCAAACTGTGTGTGTATATACTGAATCACAAGTTTCAAATGATTACATATTAATAATAGTCAAATACTCATAAATTGATCATAAATGAACTGTCAAATTAATATGGAATGAGAGCTGTCAAATTATTACAAACAGATGTACTAATCTGTCAAAAGTCTATCAGGAATTATTATCAACTAATAATAAATGTATAAATTGATTAATACCTGCCAAAGCATTATAGACTAAGGGCTGTCAAATTATTACAAACAAAAAATAAACAGTCTGGGATATCAAATGAGTACAAACGAATGTACTAATCTATCAAAAGTCTATGAGGAATGATTGATTGCTGTCAAATTAAGCTGTCAAATATCCATAAACTTACAAATTATTATAGACTGAATGCTTTCAAATTATTAAAAGCCTATTAATGTGTATACTAGTTGAGCTGTCAAATTATTACAGATTAAAAGCTATTAAATATCTGTAAATTGACAGCTGTCAAATTATTACAGCTTTCATATAAAAATAAAGTGACAACTGTTAAATAATTATAGTACAAGCTGCCAAATAATTACAAACTAATAAATGGACTAAACTGTCAAGTTGATAAGGACTGATTTACAGCTGTCAAACTTTTACAGTCTAATAGCTGTCAAATACCTATAAATTGACAACTGTCAAATTATTATAGACTGAGAACGGTTTAATTGTTATAAACAGACTGTCAAAATGTGTATACTGATTAACAGCTGTAAAATTATTACAGATTGATAGTTGTGCTATCAAATACTCATAAACTGACAAATGTCAAATCAGTATAAATGGAGAGCTGTCAAATGATTACAAACTAATTAATTTGTGTATACTTAGTGGCAGCTGTCAAATTATTATAAATTATTAGCTGTCAAGTACTCATAAATTGATAACTGTCATATTATTACCGATTGACAGCTGTCAAATTATTATAAACTAATAAATTGATTAAACTGTCCAACGTGTACACTCATTGACAGCTGTCAGATTATTACAGATTGAAGCTGTCAAATAATCATAATTGACAGCTGTTAAAAAATATAAAACAAAATTATTTAAAATTCAGAAATTAAAATAGTTACAAACTTTCTAAAAAGCAAAATTTTCTTTAAAATAATTGGAGATGAAAAACGATTTAAAAGCTTCTAAAAAGAATTATATTAATATTTTTCAATTTCTCAAAGAAAAAACAATTGATTAAAATAATACATAAATATTAGCACTTTAAAAATTTGCTGATGGCATAGATGAAAAAAAATTCTTTAAAATTGTTAGAAAAAAAAATCTGATTATATTGGTTGGAAATAAATGAAAAGAAATGATATATATGTTGGAGGCTTCTACTTCGTTATACATTTTTGAAAATTAAATAAAACACGATAACTTTGTTTGTATAACTTGAAAACTTTTTATTGTGACTAGTTTCGACAAATTGTCATTAAAAAGTTTTCAAGTTATAGAAACAAAGTTATCGTGTTTTATTCGAAATGAAATGACACTCAAAACATTTGAAAATTTTAAAAGATGAAATTTAAATTTTTTAAAATGCTCATAAACTGATAACTGTAATATTATTATAGATTTAGAGCTGTCAAATTATTACAAACTAATAAATTGACTAAACTGTCAAGTCTATGAGGACTGATTTATAGCTGTCAAACTATTACAGATGAATAGCTGTCAAATACCTATAAACTGACAACTGTCAAATTATTATAGACTGAAAACTGTTATTATAAATTAATGAATAGACGGTCATACGTCTGTATACTGATTGACAGGTGTCAAATTATTAGATATTGACATCTGTGCCGTTAAATACTCATAAACTGACAACTGTTACATCAACTTAGCAAATTATTACCAACTAATAAATAAATTAAACGTGGGTATACTGAGTGACAGGGGTCAAATTATTATATATATATAATTAGTTATTATTATTTATTATACTCATAAAGTGTAAATTGTCATATTATTATCGACTCAGAGGTGTCAAATTATTACAAAGTAATAAATGGATTAAACTGTCAAACGTGTATACTGATTGACAGCTGTCGAATACTCATAATTGACAACTGTTAAAAAATATAATACAAAATTATTTAAAGTAATATCTTAAAAGAATAAAAATATTAAAAAAATAAAAATTTGCAAAAAATTAAAATAGTTAAAAACTTTCTAAAAAAGTAAAATTTGCTTTAAAATACGATACTTGGAAATGAAAAAAAAAAAGAATTGAGAGCTTCGAAAAATAATTTATATTTTTCAATTTCTCAAAGAAAAAACAATTGATTCGTAAATAAAAAAATATATTAAAATTGTTAGAAAAAAATTACAAATTAAAAAGTTGTTGCAAACAAATGAAATGGAACACTCAAAACAGTTAAAAATTTGAAAAGATGAAATTTAAATTTTATAAAACCGGTGACATTTGACAATTGAAAATGATTTAAAAAAATTTCACAAAGAAATAATTAATTGAAAAAAATGAAAATTGGCAAAAGAATAATAAAAGTTTGGTAATTTAAGCAGTTAAAAACTATAAAAAATGAAATTTTCTTTAAAATAAATAGAGCTTTATATAAAAAAAACAATTAAACATTTTTGAAAATAACGAATAGTATATTTTTTCTCAAAGGAAAAAACAATTGATTAAAAGATCACATGGACATTTTTCAAAAAATTCTCAAAAGATAGAAGAAAATTTTAAAAATAAAACAAAAAACGATTGATATTTAGTAAAAGTATAATTTGATAGTTAAATCAGTTGGAAAATAAGAAAGAAATAATTTCCTTCAAAAAATCAATTTAAAGTTCTGAAGAAAAAATATTTGTGGGTATATTCTCAAAGTAATAAAAACAATTGATTGAAAGAACACATTGACATTTATAAAGAAAGCAGTTGACAAATTACCAATTAACAGATTATCAATTGAAAATTTGTTTAAAACAATTATTAAAATTAATTAAAGATAATTTCTCACAATATAATTAAAATTTAAAAAAAGGCAACAGAATAATTGAAAAAAATGTAATTGATAAGTTTTAATGGAAAATTAAAATTTGGTAATTTGAACAGTTGAAAAGTTTTTAAGATATAAAATTTGCTTTCAAATAATAGGAGCTTTATAATAGAACAATGGAAAGTTTCCGAAAACAATGAATAGTAGAAAATTTCTGGAGGTATAGGGAGTAGATTAGAATAGCACATAAACCTTTACCAAAAAGCAATTAAAATTCTGCTAGAAAAAGTGTTGAAACTTAACCAAAAAAACAATTGTTTAAAATAATTTTTAAAGAATCAATTAAAATTAAAAAAAATGAAAATTTGTAAAAGGAAAAATGAAATGAAGTGAAACAGTTGAAAACATTCTACAGTTATTGAAAATTTGTTAAAAAAATTAAAACAAAATTATCATTACTTAAAGAATTGTTGTACAATTGGTGAGAATAATAAGATATTATTTTATTAATCTTCTACAATTCTTATATAAAATAGGCTAACGTAAAAATGCATAATATGCATTTTATTAGTCTAATAATAATTATTATTGAAGTAATTTTGTTTATTTTATATAAATTAACTGCAAGTATACCATACTTGATAGTTACATCATAAGCATCTATTTAACGAATTGATTTTGTTCTGCGTTTAACTCTACATAAGTTTTTATAATAATAATTGTCGACCCAGTTGGAGAATAAGGTAGTTAGGGATTCAAATCCCTGAAAAAAAAAACCTTCGGAAGACATAAAGGATACGCCTCCTTCCGCTATCGCAGTTTACTTGAAAGTGAATACATCAAAAGGAGGTTCACGAGTTGTGCACGTCAAGACGTCAAAGATGAGCATGAAAGTCGATATCAAAGCTCTAGCGGAAAGACTTAACTCCACTAATACGAAGGAAAATTCAGAAATTATAAAAAGATATGTATGGAAACATGCTGATGGATTTAAATAATAATTTAAATAATTTTTACACAAATGCATATTAAATACTACGCATTTTAATGTATAAAGTTCATAGAATTGTTGAGAATAATTTACACTACAAAAAAATGAAAAAATAAAATAATAATCATCCCTAAATTAAAACATTCCCAAAATACTATAAACGAATTTATCTCATCGGTTTATACAAATCAAGCCTTAAAACATCGACTCCAAATATTGAAAGAAGATGGACCTACCAACTATAGCGCGAAAAGAAAAGGATGAAGAAGGATTTTAATGTTTTATCTGTTTTTTTCTAAAATATATTACAATTGTAATTTTTGTAAATTATCCTGAAGTCTATTAGAAAGACACATTTTTTTATGAATAATTTTCTCACTTATCTGTTGGTAAAACCCTGTGAAATAATAGGTAAAGAATTGATAAACCTATTACAAAAAGTTGAAGATTGGAATATCGAAGATTACCTAGTGTAAAAATGCGATGGCTAATTTAACTCTAAATTATACCTGAGTGTTTTGTTTCACATAAAAAGCTACTACTGCCGAAAAAAGGAACAATTAAAATTACAATAAAAATGAGAACGATTAATCACACCTTAGGAGATATAATGAAAAAAGAAACATGTGGGCCTCTGCGAAATTGTCCGTTTTGAGCACCTGTCACGTCATCTTCGCCCAGAGTTGGCAAACGGATTGGACGGAAGGTAAATAATAATTGCATGCGGGCCCTCAATTTGCGAAAACGATGTTTGGGCACCTCGGGGCCTCGTTAGCGGCACTTTATTATTTACGATTCGGTATAAAGATTATTGAGTGTCGTTTTTACGGGCGTCCTTCTGCCCGCTTTGGCCATTGCGTAATTTAATTAGGGGCCGATGGAGGAAGTGAGGATAATTTCGAGTTTTATTGCCGGGATAATTACGCAAGTGAGTTGCAATTTGAGCGTGCGAGCGAGTATCGAGATCCCTCCAGCCAACAACAGATTAAATGTTTGTGTGCAGCATGTCGTAAACAAATAATACGTTTAAAAAAATTCTCTTCTCTCATTACGATATGATTTAATAAAAAAGAAATGAGATAAGCACGACATGACGGCACCAGTTAGTAATTACGCTTTAATAAAACGTATATTTTTATGGTCAGACATTTATTGCACAAGGTACATACTAATTTAGATATTATTTTTTTATTTAATTGGTACTTTATACATTTAATTTATTCGATTTAATATTAATTTATATTCGTATGGTTTAACTTTATTAAATATTGTGTATATTTTCTCTTAAGCCAGAAAGTAACTTGATGCTTCTTACATCTAAACTTGTCTACTTAGTATTCTTTAAAAATGTTTTTGAAAGTTCATTCTTTCAAGTTTTATTTTAAAGCGCAACCATTTGTTTTAGTTGACGTTCGTCAAATATTTTCATATTATATTAAAGACAGGTTTATTCTATATTTATTTTGCGATTTTTAACTTAATTCCACTTGGGATGAATATTTGAAGATTTTTTAAAACATCGAATACATTTTGCTTTCCTCACTGTGAGTTTTGAGTGCCACCATATTATTTTTAGTCGATTATTTTGATATCATTTTAAAGACAGGCTTATTATGTATGGATTTTGTAATTTCTAAACTAATCCCACTTGAGAAGAATTTTTGACGATATATTTAAACACCGAATGCATTTTGCGTTCTCTGAGTTTTGTATTGCCGCCATTTTGTTTGTAGTTGATATACGTTAATTATTTTGCATCCTAATTAAACATATATTTATTCTGTATATATTTTCTAAATTTTAAACTAATCCCACTTTGGATAAATTTTGGACGATTTTTTAAAACACCGATTGTATTTTGGTTCTTTTAAGTTCGAGTTTTAAGTGCCACCATTTTGTTTCTATATTGATATTATATCAAATATATGTTTATTCTGAATATATTTTGTGACTTTTACACTAATCCCACTTGATATAAATTTTTGATGATGTATTAAAACACTGAATGCATTTTGGTTCTTTCTAGTTTGAGTTTTGAAGGGAATCATTTTTGTTTCTAGTTAACGTTTGTCGAATATTTTGATATTTATATTAAAGACAGGTTTATTCTGTATAGATTTTGTTATTTTTAATTTAATTCCACTTTTGATAAATTTTTGGTGACATTTTTAAACACAGAATGCGTTTTACGATCTTCTAATTTAAGTTTTAATTGCCGCCATTTTGTTTGTACTTGACGTTTGTCAATTATTTTGATATTATACCGAAAACAGGTTTATTCTGTATGTATGTTGTGATTTTTTAACTGAATCCCACTTGGAATAAACTTTTGATGATATTTTTAAACACCGAATACATTTTGTTTTCGTCACATTGAGTTTTGAGTGCCACCATTTTGTTTCTAGTTGACGTTGGTAAATTATTTTGCTATTATATACCAAACATATGTTTATTCTGTATGGATTTTGTGATTTTTCACTAATACCACTTGACATTAATTTTTTTATAACATTTTTAAACGTTCTCCTAGTTTCCTAAGCTTTCCCCACTTTGAGTTTTGAGTGTCGCCATTCTGTTTCTAGTTGACGTTGGTAAATTATTCTGCTATTATATCAAACATATGTTTATTATGTATGGATTTTGTAATTATTACACTAATCCCACTTGACATAAATTTTTTATAACATTTTTAAACACCAAATGCATTTTACGTTCTCCTAGTTTCCTAAGCTTTCCCTACTTCGAGTTTTGAGTGTCGCCATTTTGTTTCTAGTTGACGTTAGTAAATTATTTTGCAATTATATCAAACATATGTTTATTCTGTATGGATTTTTTAATTTTTACACTAATCCCACTTGACATGAATTTTTTATAACATTTTTAAACACCAAATGCATTTTACGTTCTCCTAGTTTCCTAAGCTTTCCCCACTTTGAGTTTTGAGTGTCGCCATTTTGTTTCTAGTTAACGTTCGTTGAATATTTTTAAATTTTAATAAACACATGTTTATTCTGTATAGATTTTATGATTTTTAAAGTTTTTGACGATATTTTTAAACACCGAATGCATTTTCCGTACTCCACTTTGAAATTCAAGTGTTATTTTGTTTCTAGTTGATATTTGTTGATTATTTGTTGGCAAATGACAGATAACAGATAACTAGATGACTAGATAACAAATGGCAGATGACCAAATGACAGATGACAGAAAGTTCCCAATATTAGCCAATTCTAGAATCTCTTATGAACTTGAGGGTCGAGAAGAAGTTCTAGAATCGGCTGGTTCAAAGTCAAAAGAGGCTCTGGTCCTTGACCGCCACATTACCTTAAACTCATATGATCTTGACCCCAAATGGCCTTGACCTCAAATGACCTTGACCTGGCATGACCCTGAACTCAAATGATCTTGATATTCAAATGGCCTTGATCTTCACAGTCAAAGTTGGTCACTTGGAAGTCAAGTCTATTTGAAGAACAAGGCCATTTGAAGGTCAAGACCATTTATATATCAAGGTCATTTGAAGGCTAAGGCCATTTGAAAGTCAAGACCTTGATATATAAATGGCCTTGACCTTCAAATGACCTTGTTCTTTAAATGGTCTTGACTTCCAAGTGATCAACTCTGCGTTTGAATTCTTTGTAGTTTGGAAATTTAAAAACATATATCAGTGACCTCTAACTCACCCTCCAGTTGGTAAAACATAAACGTAGGTTCAATTAAAAATGTAGGTAAGCATAGGAAGGTTGATGCTCTTAATTATTTTAATGAATACTCTGATTTTGTAAATTATAATCTATAAAATTCAAGGTTTATGTTTTTGTGATTTTAGGGTGGGATAGTGGCAAAAACCCCGAAGAAAGATCATTTTTTCGAGAAATTTGCATTGTTTCAACAATTTTGCTTACATAATTTTAGAATATTCCACCAACTATTCTTCTATTGTGTTTCTAACAAATACGTTAAGAGAATGAGCGATAGTTGTGAAATACGTAGTTGGAAGCTTTAGGAAGTAGATAATTTAGGTCAAAAAATTCTGCAAGCGGAGAACATTTCGTTTCCTAACCTTTCTTGCATAATTTTGTGAGAGTTCTATTCAAAAAATTTAGTATTTTCGAGCAATTTTCCTTCAAAATTCCAAAATTTTTCTTCCAGTATGGTAGATTTTTTCTTTCTCTTTATAAATTTTTCAGATTTTCCAATATATTTTTACTTAATTTTATTAGAATTTTCCATTCCAACAATTGCTTTATATTATCAAAGTTTCTCAACAATTTCTCTTCTAAATTCATAAATTTTCTTTCAAGCTTCAAGAATTTCCAGCAATTTATTTTATATATATTTTATTATGTTTGCTTTATTGTATTAGCAATTAATCTGCAATTCTTAAATTACCGCTTAGACTGAAATTGGTGGAGCGTGGGATAGTAGACTTTTTTAAAAACATCAACACAGCGTTATTTCCTTAACCCTGGAAAGTAAAACACTTGCCGAGATGAAAATCTAGAAGAAAATTTTTTTATTCTAAAAACCTTGAAGAAAATTATGTTTATTTGCAAGATAATTTTTTTGGAAAATTACGATAACATAAATTGTTTACACATTGCGATAAAATAAAGCAATGCATAGAGGAAATGTATCGATAACAAAATGATAAATTGTATAAATCCAGAAGAGAAATTGTTGAAAATTCTTGAAGATTCGAAAAAAAAGTCTTAAATTAGAACGAGGAAAAAAATCGAAACAATTAGTTACTGGGAAATTTCTAAAAATATGAAGGGAAAAATCTATGATACCGGAAAAATCTTTTGGAATATATTATAATTGGAAACTGCTCTAAATAACTAGAATTTACTACCAGTAAGACATGCTGACAGCTTCTGACTTCTTCATTTCGAATATATTGGAACAAATATGCTATTTTTGCCCGGTGAAGTCACTGTGTTGCGAAACATGTTTCAGTATTCAAAATTAAAAAATAAAAGCCTAAATCGTTTTATTTGTATTTTCAATTGAGTTTAATCAAGTATACACCTCATACATTCAACCACTTTGGAAGAAAAATTTTGGAATGTTGAAGGGAAACTGTTTGAAAGTACTAAAATTTTCGAAGAGAAAAATTGACAGAATTAGGTAAAAATGGTTGATCTCCCATCCCGAACTTTTTGACATACATTATATCTTTTCTAAGGCTTACAACTACCCAATTAACACTCATTATCTGAACGTATTTGTTAGGTAATGAATAGAACAGAATATTATTTTTATTCCACACGATTTTTTATAGAAGAAAAAAACTGCTGGGATATTCTAAATTTCTGGAAACAAAATTATATTTCAGGAACCTACAAAGACAGTTTGGTTTATTTTGAAGAGAATGCAGAAAGACAAATAGTCGAAAGCCAATTGACAAATGTACTCTAAATTTCTAAAAATTCTAAATTCATTATGTTTGTTGTGTGTTCATTTTATGCATTTGTTAATAAAGATGTTTGTATATAAATTATTCAAATATCTTAATAAAATAAAACAAGAAAAATGGTTAATAAAATGATGAAAAATTTATACACAATTTTAGAATTATATAGAAAATAAATTGTTGGAAATGTAGACAAATTCAATTCTTAGAGGATTTACAAAATGAAATACACATTTTATTTTTCATATTATTCATAATATAAAACAAGAATGGTACAAGCTTGAAAGCTTGAAAGAAAATTTATGAATATATCAGAGAAATTGTTGAGAAACTTGGATAAAATAAATAAGAAATTTCTGATAAGTTAAGGCAAAAATAGTAGAATAATTGGAAAATTTAAAAAGGACAAACTTTCCTCGCAGATTAGTTTGGCCTCAATTAATTCTTTTCCAAAGTTTCCAACTTTGTATTTGTTTATAGAAAACTTTTTTTCTTTTCGCGATTTATTTGCATTAAAGAAAAATTGCTGGAATATTTTAAAAATCTGGAAGAAAAAAATCTTGAATCATTCTAAAACCCTTAAAGGAAACTCTCTTTAATTAAGAGATTTTTATGGAAAATTACGTTGAAAAAATGCTCAAACATGCTGATAAAATAAAGCAAGAGTTGTAAAAAAAATAGACAGCAAAATGACGTAAAATTACATAAATTTCGAGAATAAATTGTTGGAAATTCATGAAACTTTACCAAAGTGAATGGTTGCGACCGTTACTACGTTCCATACTTATACTGAATTGAAAAATTGAAAAAAAAGAGAAGATTCAAGAAAATATTAAAATTTATTTATGGGAAAATTTGTTGAAATATTTTAAAATTCTGGAAAAGAAAGAAAAGAAAACTTTTCACAAGGGAATTTTTTATAGAATATAAATATATATATATTACTCAAAATTTCGATGAAATAAAATAAGATATGGTGAAAATTGATAACAAATGATTTTTCCTAACGGATTTTTTCTTATCGCGATTTATTCTTATGAGAAAAAAGAAAAAATGTCTAAAAAATGTCGAACAGTGCAAAGGGAAAATGAAAATTTCTGTTTATTCCGAAGAGAATTTCTCATTCTGATAAAATGAAATCCTCTCAGAGCAAAATATAGTAGAATATATAAAAAAATTAAAAAGGAATTGGTGGAGAAATCTATGATATTAGAAATTGGGATTCCAAAGAAAAAATATTTAAATTTTTGCCAAAATATAGAATTTTTCTCGCTACTTATTTATGGAAAAATTGGCTGATTTTTTTTAAATTCTGGAAGCAAAGTTGTTAAAACATTTACACAACCGAAATATTGTTTATTTCAAAGAGAATTTTTTATAAAAATTAATTACTATTCCGATGAAATAAAATAAGTGACGGGCTGAAAGACCATCGGTCGATAGCCGTTGAGCAGACAATGTCTTATTTTATTTTATTGTGTAATAAGTGATGGTGAAAATTCATAAAAATGATCTTTTCTCCCGAATTTTTTAACTCTTTTACAAAGTTGCTAACTCTCTATTTGTTTATTGAATACTTTTTTCTAATCGCGATTTGTTCTCATGAAAATAAAAAAAAGGTTGAATATTTAAAAATGTAAAAGACAAATGAGAGACTTTCTAAAACCCTTAAAAATTTCTATTTATTCCAATGAGAATTTCTCATTCTGGTGAAATAAACGTGGAACACTTAACGAAGAATAGAATATCAATATGATGGAGAAATCTAAAAATCAAAAATGAATATTTATAAATTTTGAGGAGAAATGATTGAAAAACATGAAGAATAAAAAAACATGAAAATTTATAAATTAAAAAAAATGCTAAAAAATTATGATGAAAATCTATGATAACAGCTTCTGCAAAACTCTATAAGGATATAGCAAAATATAGTAGAATAATGGAAAAAATTAAAAATGAATTGTTGGAGAAATCTATGACATCAAAAATAATGTGAAATTTCGAAGGGAAGCTGCTCAAAAATATTAAAAATTTTGCCAAAATTAGAAAATAAAGATATTTTTTCACGTTATGTTTCCACAGAAGACAAATTGCTAAAATACTCTAAATATCTTAAATTCATTGTTAATAAATTAAAGTTTTTCTTGAGTTTTTTTGACAATATGAAGAGTTTTTTTCCAGCAATATTTAATTGACAACATATTGTCAATTTTTTTTATAAATATTAATTTTTAGTGTTTAAATAAATTTAGCGATTTTGAAAAACTAAATGTTGTTTAGAATAATTTTCAATTATTTGATGTCGTCAATTTTTACCTTAATATTCAAATATTTTTATCGTTTGTCAATTGTTAATTTATAACCAATTAAAATTATTTTTTTGAGTAACTTTCAGTTGTTATAGAACTTTTAATAATATTATATCAAGTATTTTTAATAATTGTTATTTATTTTTTAATAATATTCAACTGGTTTTATCGATTGACAATTATACAAATTTATAATTTTTGATGTTTTAAGAAGTTTGTAAAGCAATTTTAATTGTATTTTATAGAGATATTAAATTTTTATTTTTATATAAATCACCCGTGATTTGAAAATGAAACATTTTTATAGTATCAATTGTGAATTGTTTTTACCTACTTTTCTAAGAATTTCAGCTGTTAACTGGATTATTATTCAAATACTATAGTGTTTATGACATAGATGAACGTTTTAAATAATTTTAATTGTTTTTACCTTTATCGATTATTAATTGTTTCCATATTATAATTTTTTAATAATTCCTTATTTAATTCTCTATAGTTATCTAACAATTTTAATTGTTTCAATTGTTTTGATACTTCCAACCGTTTTTTTAAATAATTTTTAATCTTATTTGCTTTCTGAAATTGCATTTCAGTTTTTAACGTTTGTTGTAAATAATTATTAATTATTTTCGTTTTTTTTTTTAAAGATTTTCTATTAATATTTAATTTGGTTTATTGATTGTTTGATGTTTTTTTTTTACAAATTTATAATAATTTGATCTTATAATCAATGGTATTTGTAAAATAATATGTTTTTATATATTCTCTAGATATTCAATAGTCGCTTTGTAAATTTCATATATTTTTTTAAGTGATTTATTTCTTACTTAATTCGTTATGAAATATTTTTGTAATTCCGAGATTAAAACTATTAATTGTCAATGTAAACTGTTTTAATTATTTTGCACTTTTTGCAATTTTACTTGTTTTTTTTTAAAATAATTCTCATTTTATTAATATGTCCATATATTATATGTTGTTCTAAAGTCATATTTTATTATAATTTAATAATTTCATTTGGCATTTTGTGTAGGTATTAATTTTAATATTCTTTATTAACATTAATCATATTAAGAACTGATGTTGATGATTTTAATGTCGAATTCTACACGTGAGTAAAATAGATGGTAATTAAATTTATCAGCACTTTGAAAATTTACAAAACTATCATGTAAGATTATTAATTTTAGAATTAAAAAAAATACATATTAAGTACAAATTAATATTTTATCTTTAAGTTCAAATATCATTCGTCTATAAATAAATTTGTAACATTTATTTCTCATGGCAATCTGTTTTTTTTTAATTAATTAAATATATCTAATTGTAATAAAATAATGCCAAATATTTTTTTAATGAATATTATTACGAATAAATCCAATCAATTCGGCGATTACGTAAACGTTTCGTTGCGGATTAATATAAATAAATCTGCTGTTGATGTATGCGTGTTCGGTAGTCGTACACGAAATTAATTTCGGATTTGCGACTTTAAAATATGTTTGGTAAAAATATTGGGCGCGCGACGGTCACGTTTATTTGGTCGATTGACGTTAAACGTTATGATAATCGGTTATTTATCATCAGGAATGCAAATAGTCGCAACATGCCGAAATTTTACGGCGCGGAATAATGAATATTTCATAAAATCGACAAACTGAATTTTAATGCCGCTTCGGAATTGATATTTAAATGTTTATAAAAAAAAACAACAAAAATTAAACCGTGCTCCAATGAAACGTAAAACGCCAACACGACGTGTCGATATGAATAATAACGTACATTTCGCGTTCGTTATAAATTTATTTAAATAAATAAACGTTATTAAATAACTTACGCGTTTTTACTTCGTTGGAGTTCGAGCGGTCGGCGATAGATGGCGTATGCGTGCGGAAAATCGAATTACCGGGTGGGAATTGGAGAGAGAAAAGCGCGCTCCCGTCGGCAAGAAAATGTGGAAATTGGTCAATGGCGCGGAACGCTTTTCCGGGCGTCGTTTCTTGTATGATTGCGAGGGAAGTGCGGTTAATCCGACGTTTTGTTTTAAATTCAGCGGGTTAATTGTGTTCCTGTCCTCGATAGGGTTTTACTTACCTGCTGATGATTTATGGCGGCCAAACAAAAAAGAACAAACAAACAAATGAATAAATAACCAGATTATAAATATAGGAAAATATCATTCGAGACAGGTCAATCTTAATCATTAGGATAATGAGGGGACTCATTAGTGTAAATCATCGGTTTATGACAAACACGTTTTCCAGGATTGTTTACTACTCAGTTTTAGAGTTGCGGTCGATGTAAATTTCATTACTAAATCGTTTTTACAAAATTTAATAAGTACTCTTCATTTTTAAATCAATTTATATTATTAAAAATACTACACATTTTGTTCATGTAATTAAACATAAAAATACTGGATTGGTGAGGCTGTTACTTATTGAAACACAACATCACCTAATAAAATACTGACAAAATGGTTTCAAAAACCATATACTGTGTCAGTATTTTATTAAATTAAACATAAACTACAACTTTGGATACTTCGTATTATAATAAATGAAACGCTTTGTTTAAGAATTTGGAGTTTTTAATGTCTAAACACTGGAGCAATTGTTTCACACACACAGTTGCTTCATCAGGCAGATGATAAGTAAAAATTAATATAATGGAATTTTACCTCAATCCCCTCAATCCGATATTTACTTCATATTAATACTAAAATGTCGTATTTTTTGATAAAAGCAGAAATGTATATGTGGGGTGGGTGGGTAATCACTATCCTAATCTTAAGACAGTAAAATATACCTTAGAGTTTAATGATGGTAAATTAAATAATTAATACAGTTTTTATAAAACCTTTAGATGCCTGATTGTATAAAAATGTACCATCATAATTTTTGGAAATAATAGCAAAAATTGTAGTTTCAATGTTAATAGGTGGGTGGGTATCATCTAATCCTCTAATTCTCTAATCCACCCTCAAATCAGCAGAATAATCGTGAGAGTGTAATGAAAGCAAATTAAGATATTAAAACGTTTTTGTACAAATTTAATTTGCGGTATCCTTTGTTAATACAGCACTTTAAATTGTAAAACCCTCGTTTATGTTATATTAATTGGAGGGTGGAATAGTGGCCACCCACCCACCCTACATATATATTTAAATTTAAACTACAATTATACTTATGAATTTTGAATATTAATACAAAACGACTGTAATATGTTTTGACGAACAAACATAAATGTATATGTAATGTGGGTGGGTGTCCTCACTCCATACACCTCTATTTACCTTATAGTATTATTGAAGGCAAATTAGAAAATCAATTCGTGTTTTATATTATATTAACACTAAAATTACTGTCTAATTTTTTGTTGTTGAAATATTAGCAAAAATTTTGATTTATATGTTAATAGGTGGATGAAAACATTTTTGAAAAAATACAGAAAACTAGAAGCAGCTTTTATGACACGAAACATGTTTACAATAATTTGTTTAGAAAAATACATTTATTGCACTAAAGATAAAATTTTAAATCAATTCCTCTCTAGTCTTCATGAAAATTTTGAGGAATTTCTTGGCGAGAAATTAAAAAAAATACTTTTGAATAAACTCATAAAACTAGAAGTAATTGTAATGATATGAAAAATATTCATTTAAAAAGATACATTTATTTTACCAAATCTAAAAATTCAAACCAGTTTTCTTTATTCTTCGTGGAGGATTTGAATAATTTCTTACTGAGATATCAAAAGGAACAAATTTTGAATGAATTCAGGTAGCTTTAAGTAGCCTTAATATTACAAAACATTATTACAATAACTTATTTAAAGAGGTGCATTTATTTCATCAAAGATACAATTTCAAACCAATGCTAGGACATCAAAGGGAATACTTTTGAAGAAATTCATGGAATTAAAAATATATTATATGATAATACAAAACATTTTTGCAGCAATTTATTTATAGACATGTAATTATTTAACCAAAGATAAAATTTCAAACCAATTTCCTTTATTTTTTTGTGGAGATTTTGAAGAATTTCTTGCTGGGACATCAAATGGTAACACTTTTGAAGAAATACACTAGATGCAAAAAATTTTCAGGGCATTTTTAAAAAGAGAAATACATTTATTTCAACAAATGTTAAATTTCAAACCAATTCCTCTCTATTTTCATGAAGGTTTTGAATAATTTCTTACTAGGACATCAGAACAACCCCTTTTCTAATAATACAGGCAACTAAGAGTAACTTTAAAATTTTTAAAGTAATTTATTTAAAGAGATGCATTTGTTTCATTAAAGATTAAATTTAAAACCATTTATTCTCTATTTTTCGGGGAGGTTTTGAGAAATTTCTTACTAGGACATTAAAAGAGAATACTTTCGAGGAAATATTGAAAACTAGATGCTGCAATTATAATACAAAATATTTTTATATCATTTTATTTAAAGAGATGCAGTTATTTAATATTTTAAACCTATTTCTCTTTATTATTCATGCAGATTTTGATTTCTTGCTAGAACATCAAAACTCAACATTTTTGAAGAAATACATTACGGTATGTGCTGCTACAATAGTACAAAACAATTTTTCGGCAAATTTTAAGAGAGATACATTTATTTCATCAAAGGTAAAATTTCAAACCAATTCATCTTTACTTTTCTTGAAGATTTTGAAAATTTTCTTGCTGGAATATTAAAAGAGAATATTTTTGAAGAAATATCAAAAAGCTATAATAACCTGCAATGATACAAAACATATTTACAGCAATTTATCTAAAGAAATATGTTTATTGAACTAATAGTAAAATATAAAAGCAATTCCTCTCTTTCTTCGTGAAGATTTTGAGGAATTTCTTGCCAGGCATGAAAAGAGAATATTTTTAAAGAAACTCATAAAACTAGAAGTGATGAAATGATATTAAACATATTTAGAAAGATGAATTCATGTTACAAAAGCTAAAATTTCAAACCAATTCTCTTTATTTTTCGTAAAGATTTTAAATAATTTCTTACTGGTACATTAAATAGGACCTTTATGAATCGCAGCAACTAGAAGTAACTATAATATTACAAAACGCTTTTACAGTAATTTAATTCATCAAAGATAAAACTTCCAACCAATTCTTCTCTATACTTTGAAAAGATTTTGAGAAAATTCTTACTGGTACACATTAACAGGGAATAGTTTTGAATAAATATAAAAAATATTTTGAGAAAATTCTTACTGGTAAATTAAAAGGGAATAGTTTTGAAGAAATACAGATAATTAGATGCTGTTATAATAATACAGAACATTTTTACATCTATTTATTTCGAGAGATGCAATTATTTAACCAAAGATAGAATTTTAAACTAATTCTTCTTTTTAATAATAAAATGTAAAGTCCTTTACGTTGTAGAAAATTAACTAATAAATAAAAAAAACACGAAAACCATTTCGTAAATCTACAACAATGATTCGTATTTTCGACTACAAAACCAATTCTTCTTTATTCTTCGTAAAGATTTTGAGGAATTTCTTGTTGAGACATCAAAAGAAGACATTTTTTAATGAACACAAGAAACTAAAAGTAGCTTGAATAATATAGCTCATTATTTCTGTAATTTATTTAGAAATATACATTTATTTCACCAAAGGTACATCAAAAGGAAATATTTTAGAAATAGCTAGCTGTGATCATATAAAATAATTTATTATGTGACATACAATAATTTGATTGAAGAAAAAAATCGAACCAATTCCTCTCTATTTACCGTAAAGATCTTAAAGATTTTTTTACAGAAATTTCAAAAGGGAACATTTTTATAGAAACAAAAGAAACAAAAAGGATCCCTGAAGATACAAAACATTTTTATAGTAATTTATTTTCAATTTATTTCACCAAAAATAAAATTTCGTAGTAATTTCTCTCTACTCTTCATAAAAGTTTTGTTTCTTATTAGGATATCAAAAGGGATTTTTTTTGGTATTACAATGATAACGTGTCTTATTTTAAACCGAAGTAGAAGCAATGATTTAGGTTCTAAGCTACCCAAATAAGTATAATATACGCAATAGTTTTAATAAAGGCAAATTCAAGTAATTAATTTTTTTTACCCAATGTATAAAACGTTTTTTTAGAGTTTAAAGTTTAGAGTTTAGAGTTTAGAGTTTAGAGTTTAGAGTTTAGAGTTTAGAGTTTAGAGTTTAGAGTTTAGAGTTTAGAGTTTAGAGTTTAGAGTTTAGAGTTTAGAGTTTAGAGTTTAGAGTTTAGAGTTTAGAGTTTAGAGTTTAGAGTTTAGAGTTTAGAGTTTAGACTTTAGTTTTTAGTATGTTTGGATTGGTCGTTTGTTACTCTATATCTCTAGGAAATTTGAAGTAATTGTTAATCGGTTTGATAAGTCTATGGACTCATCTAATAATCACTGACGATACTACCTAAATTGTTATGGGGTGATGTGTTGAACTTAAGTAAGACATATCTGTACTATGTATAAACTAATATATGAGTTTTATGTTTTTCTATGTGATAAGATTTGTAAACTAAACGAGTTGGGAAATGGGTGATGTGGTGATCTTTTAAGGGGTAATATTTATGTGGCAACTCTCAAGGTTATGCGGACGTAAAATGTCCATTATTTTGTTTCGGATTTCAAAAATTGTTTTCGGAATTCCTTATTAGGATTTCTAAGATTTTAATGTTGACTATTTTTAAAATTTCCATTATTTGGTTTGGTTGCATTTAATTATGACTCGAAGAATATTTTGAAAAATTTTGACAAGGAAAGATTGTACATACTACAGGTCGTTTTTAGTTTTATCGTATTTTCATATAAAAAAATTTAAAAAAAATCCTTTTTTTTAAAGATTATAAGAGCATATTAAATTTAATTCAAACAAAAGTTTATAATTAATTAAAAACTTTAACATTTCTGCACTTCATCAAAGAGTGTAATTGTTAAAAATAAAAAAAAAGTGAAAATTAT
Source organism: Ontholestes murinus (assembly GCA_963969525.1). Taxonomy (NCBI): domain Eukaryota; kingdom Metazoa; phylum Arthropoda; class Insecta; order Coleoptera; family Staphylinidae; genus Ontholestes; species Ontholestes murinus. The sequence goes on along the minus strand of OZ018387.1, from coordinate 20,094,731 downwards.
ATAAAAGATATAAATTAAATATTGATTTACAGGTGCGGATTTACATTATTACATTATTTGGAGTTTTTACATTGTAATAATAAAAAACCTGGAAAGATAAAAGGGTCTCGATTAAATACCTAATTCAGTTGATCTGAATGCTTAATAAAAGTGTAATTTAACGTTTTATTTGAAATTTCATTTAGCTTCAAATAAATCTTTGTGTATTATTAGTATTAAAGACCGCAATAACAAACTCCCATAGTTTAGCTTTCACAAAATAACACAATTTTTACAAATAATTGAAGACTTGGTTTCCTTCATCACCTATTATCCACTTCCCTATAATATTCTTTATTCTTTGTTAGCTTCGTTTTTCCTGCTTATTTAAATAAATATATACATAAAACCATACAAAAATTTTGGCCGCAGGAATCACAGGCGGAGTTCACTGCTGCTCAATGATCTTCCACTCGACCCATATCCTTCGACACCCAAGTTATGGGCCTTGGTTGCTTCTGGATTCTTTCTTAATTTTTTAATTCAGAAAATATGCTGTATTTTGTTCCTTTTATAAAGGAAATTTTCATATGTGCATTCGTAATTCATATAATAGATATTTCTCACTTAAGTGTAACGTAATATTGTTTTAAAATCAATCTCGGCATAATAAGAAACCTTTAAACAGATTCGAACTCAAAACTCAAAATTTAAATCAAAACTCAAATCTCAAAACTGAAAGCTGAAAATTCAAAACTAAATATTCAAAACTCAAAACTCAATACTCAAAAATCAATACTCAAAACCCAATACTCAAAACTCAAAACTAAAACTCAAAATTTAAAAACTTCAAATTCCTCTTCAAATCATATTCTCATAATTATAGCGTAAAAAAGATGAATCAGCGCATATTGATGTTGTTACGTTGGGATTTCCAAGGAAATGTTTTTTTTTCGATCTTCTACCAGACAATACGATAATATTTCAGAGAAGATGCCAGTCTCATTATTATTTGTTTCGGTCTCTACATTTTTTTAGACTTTAGAAACTTCAGGAGGAGGTCAAAAATCACTAGTTTTTTGCCAGCAAAAATAAAGATTATATGATTAGAATGGGAAATATATAATAAAATAAAATATTTATTCACTATAAGTAAATCGTTTTTCATTATCATAAAATAGACTTTACAAACTTCAGAAGGAGACAAAACTCGCTAGTGTTTTTGCCAGAACAAATTAAGATTTGATGATTAGAATCATTCACTATAAGTATAAAATAATCGAAATCGAATTTACAAATAACCCATAGTATAAACATTACTGTCTAATGTAAATTTAATGGAACCGAATACTTTTTTCTCTAAAAATTTACGTCATTTGAAAACACAAATATGTGTTAAAGCTTCAACTTTTATTCAAAAAGTTTAATGTTTGGTTAATAGTACTTAGTTCATTAGAATAGGTCAAAAGTAGGCCAGCTCAATGAATCACCTGGACTAAGATAAAATGTGTTGAGATAGGTCAAGGTTACGCTATATTAATTTATGCCCGAGTTAGTTTAGTCGACAGTTTGTTAAGGTAGGCCATGAGTACCATAACCCAACATATTTTTTGTTGGGGCAAGAATACGTTAATAGTTGATAAAAAATCTATTAAGACAGGCGTTGAATAAGAACGAGGATAAAGAAAGATTTATAATTGAAAAGTTTTTGAAAACTATTGAAATTTGCTTAAAGTCGATGGAATTACAGTAATTTTAAAAGTAGCTTTGATGATATAACACATTATTACTGTAATTTATTTAGAGAGATACATTTATTTCACCAAATATTTTAAAATCAATTTCTCTCTATTCCACATGAAGTGTTTGAGGATTTTTTTTATGGATACATCAAAAAGGCATATTTTTAAAGAAATACACAAAACTATAAATAGCCATGATCATATCAAACAATTTATTAAGTGACATACATTAATTACGCTGAGAAAAAAAAAATCAACAAATCCCTCTCTATTTTTCGTAATGATTTTAAAGAATTTCTTACTGAGATTGAAAAGAAAATATTTTTTTAGAAATTTTTTTAAAGAAACACAAGAAACTACTTCTAGTTTCTATAAAAATGTTTCCTTTTGGAAATCAGAGCTACTTCCAGCTTTTAATAGGTAAAATATACTCCATAGTTTTAATAAATTCAAGTAATTAATTTATTTTTTTTACCCAATTTACTAAAACTTTTTTTTTTTGAAGAACCTTGCTTATATTTGGCTATCAACCCACTCTTTGCCCTAATGAGCAGCAACGGTTAAAGTTTAGAGTTTACAGATATTGAAAAATTTCAAATGGAATACTTTTGAAGAAATACATGAAATTATATTTGGCATCAACCCATCCTTTGCGCTAATGAGCAGAAACGGTTAAAGTTTAGAGTTAACAGTTTTTTTTTTTAACTCTTTAGGGTTTAAGGAGGTTACAGTTTAGAGTTTAGAGTTTAGAGCTTAGAGTTTAGAGTTTAGAGTTTAGAGTTTAGAGTTTAGAGTTTAGAGTTTAGAGTTTAGAGTTTAGAGTTTAGAGTTTAGAGTTTAGAGATTAGAGTTTAGAGTTTAGAGTTTAGAGTTTAGAGTTTAGAGTTTAGAGTTTAGAGTTTAGAGTTTAGAGTTTAGAGTTTAGAGTTTAGAGTTTAGAGTTTAGAGTTTAGAGTTTAGAGTTTAGTAAGATGGGATGGGTCGTTTGTTACTCTATATCTCAAGGGAACTTAAAGTAATTGTTGATCAGTTCAATTATTACTTCATGTAGTGTCGTCAGTGATTATGAGACAATGTTACGTCGAACTTAATTTAACCATATCTGCACTATTTTATAGGGAACGATTCTCCATCATTCACATGAATGATGGAAGAAAACAAGGTTTAAATTTATAAAAAAAAGAGTTCTGTGTTTTCTGTACGTTGAGATTTGTAAACAAAAAACGTTGGGAAATGGGTGATGTAGAGTTTTGAAGGGGTAATATTTATGTAGCAACTCTCAAAGTTATGCGGACATAAAATCCCCCTTATTTTGTTTGGGATTTCAATTTCATGTTCTGAATTATTTATCTTATTTATCTTATATGTATAAGGATTTCTAAGAATTTAGTGTTGATTATTTAGATAACAAAACTGTTAGATTTTCAAATTAGTTCTATTGTAAACACTAAATATGTTTCGTCACACTGTAATATTTTCTTCACCTGAAGAAGTCACAGTGTGGCGAAACATATGTAGTGTTTACAATAAAATAAATTTTAAAATCTAACAGTTTTGTCATCTAAATAGTGAATATGGATTTTCAACACTTAAGTGCCTCAACAATCAATCAATTAAATTTGATTATTTTAAAAAATTGTATTATTTGGTTTGATTGAATTATTCTTTTTAAAGAATTTTTTTTTAATTTTTATAACGGAAGTTGGTAATTACTCCAGGCCGTTTTTAGTTTCTTCGTATTTTCATTAAAAAATAGATAAAAGTCAAAGATTATACAAACAGAATAACTTTAAATCAAACAAATTTTATAACCAACTTACTTTTTAGAAGAAAATAAAAAAAAAATTGGTCAGTTGTTTGTACTTTACCAAAGAGTATAATTGTTAAAAATTAGTAAAATTCATAGCTTTTTTACTAATTTTTCCATAACCTTTTCTAGTTTTTCATTTTCATTTTCAGCTCAAACAAAAACATATAAATAAAACCCTAATTTAAAATTTGATTAAAACATCTCTAGCAGGTTTTGGGGTTCAGTGCCTGTGGATAAATATATACAGACACATTAAAAAAATGATATCTCGGAATCTTAAAGCTGATATTTTCATCGAAAAAACATTTCAAAAAAACTTATACGATCAGAACACTTGTCAGTACCTTATGTAGGGGAATTGAAAACCGAAAAAGCCTAAGGGTCACCTCTTTTAGGTGAAATAAAAGCTCAATAAAAGCTTAAATTTAAATTTTTAAAGTTTTATAAAAAATTTAATTTAGCTTTAAATATGGAATATATGAAATTATAATAATACAAAAGGAGGGAGCCTCATTCCTAACCTTGTTTTAGGGGCTTGTAGTGTTAATCTGGAACTGTCGCTCTACAACTAATCATAAGAAAATCAGAAAACTAAAAGCCATGAATAGATAATTGACACATCCACAAACTCCAATAGTTTAGCTCAAATTACAAAGTCCAAAAACATATTAAAAACAAAAATGCAATTAACTTAAATAACATAATTTTTAGAAATGATTGAAGACCTTGTTTCTTTCATTATCTACCATCCACTCCCCTATAATGTAGATATGGCTAACGTAACATTCTCTTATAATCAATATGAACCCTTTAAACTGATTTGAACTGAAAAATCAATACTTAATACTCAAATCTCAAAACTCCAAACTTAATATTCAATACTTAATACTCAAAACTCAAAATTTTAAAATAACCCTTTAAGTCTTATTCCCATAACAATAAAGTAAAATGCACTCTGAAAGCCGATAAATTTTAATAACGGAAGTTGGTAATTACTCCAGACTTTAGTTTTTTCATTAAAAATAGATAAAAGTTAAAGATTGTAAAAACAGAATATCTTCAATTCAAACAAAATTTTATAAAAAACTCACTTGTGAAAAACTTGATCAGTTTTTTGTACTTTATCAAAGAGTACCTTATACAGGGGAATTGAAAACCAAAAAAGCCATAGGGTCACCTCCTTCATGTGAACTAAAAGCTCAATAGAAGCTTAAATTTAAATTTAAAGTTTTATAAGAAATTTAATTTAGCTTTAAGCCTCATCCCTTACCTTGTTTTAGGGGCCTATAGTATTAATCTGGAACTGTCGCTCTACAACAAATCATAAGAAAATCAGAAAACTAAAAGCCATGAATAGATAATTGACACATCCACAAACTCTAATAGTTTAACTATCACAAAGTCCAAAAATATATTAAGGACAAAAATGCAATTAACTTAAATAATACAATTAATAATTGAAAACCTTGTTTCTTTTATTATCTATCATCATATATAATATAGATATGGCTTACTTAAGTGTAACATAACATTGTCTTATAATCAATGACGGCATAATATGAACCCTTTAAACTGATTCGAACTCACAACTCAATACCTAACACTCAAATCTCAAAACTCAAAACTTAATACTCAAAATTTAAAAACTACCCGTTAAATCTTATTCCCATAAAAATAAAGCAAAATGCATTACTTTAATGATTGTTGAGTTACGTGAAGATGTACTATACTATAAATGAAAGATTGAGTCTCCTTTCTTCACAAAATTTATTGATCGCAAATTTACTAAACAGTTAGCATTGAAAATGGTCACATCGTGACCGAAATGTACATTTGCAATCAATAAACTTTATTCTTTATTATTATCTTTGCTTCTCCTGCTTACAAATTACAAAAAAATATATAATATACATATCAAAATCAAATAATACACAAATAATTTAGGAAAGGAGACTAAATTTTTCATTTATAGTGAAGTAAAATGCACTTTGAAAGCCGATAATACTATTTAGAAATTTTAGAAACGGAAGTTGGTTATTACTCCAGACTTTAGTTCTTTTTCATTTTCATTAAAAAAATTGATAGAAGTTAAAGATTATAAAAACAGAAATATTATAATTCAAACAAAATTCTTTAACCAAATTAATTTTGAGAAGAAAATTAAAAATCTTGTCGTTTTTTTGTACTTTATCAAACAGTTAAATATTTAATTTTTTTGCCTTTTTTGCTTATTTTGACTTTTTGTGCTTATTTTGACTTTTGTGCTTATTTTCATGCTTTTTTTAGATTCTGACGCTTATTTAGAGCATTTTCTTAAACATTTAAAATACATTTAATAAAAATTTCACGCTGATATTAAATTAATATGCTAATATTGAGAATTTTCGTAAACATCTGTATCCCATCATTTATAGATTATATTTGTATTACATATTTTCTTCGTGTCTCTTGACAACATAATTGTTTAAAATCTTCATAATATGATACAATAATCATAATGAATTTTATTATTAATAAATATTAGTATAAATTACCAATTTACAATGGATTCGTTTATAAATAAGTAGATATAATAGACCGTCTCATTATTCAGATAATACAGACGAACGCTTCATAGGAATCACACCTATGATATTCCGGATTTAAACGTCGTTAAACTAGGCCCAAACAGGGGCCCCAGTAAGTATTAAATGTAAACAAATTTGAGTGATAGCTAATAATCAGGTGTTCTGCAACTACTCTCGGCAAAAATGCGGACTCGCATTCATAAACTATTGAATTGACATTCCAAAAACTTTGCTTATATATCAAAAATTGAGGAATCACAGATAAATTATATTATATAATTCACATGAGTATTTAACCCATATTGCAAAAGGTGAAAACTACAATACAAGAATGAATTAGAGACTATCCAGAATTAACAAGTGAAAATAATACATTATTTTGTAAGGCATGTTTAAAAATAGTAAGTTTTATTTTAGTTCCAAACTGCATCCTAACTAGTCAAGACTTGTATGTAAAACATGTTATAACAACACTACATCAAGAACGTTTGAAAAAGTTCAAAGCTGAACTAAAAAACAGCACAATTTCACAATCTTTAGCATCATCTTCAACAAACGATAGGCAATTTAAATTAAATTTACATTTGTGCAAAATACTTTTACATTCGAATATTCCTTTAAGAAAATTACAAAAAAATGCATTTAAATCTTTCTTGGGATAATATTGTAAAATGCGCATTCCTGAGAAAAAATTATGTAACTCTTGCGTACTAAGAAACCATACACAAAAAGATATTATTAACAATAATTATATGCGGTTTGGTGTGGAGTGAGGAGTTTAACATGAAGACATCCGACCAATAGTATTTTGATATATACAAAAGAATTGAAGAAAACTGATAATAACATTATAGCAAAATTCATAAATGATGGACTGACGAGCTTATTTTTGCCGTTGACAATACCAAGTTACAAAATTTTACTAATAATGCATTTTGTGCATTGTACAAGTTTAGCATATGGATAGAAACGAATTTCTGAAACTATAAGGATGAAATTTCCATTTGTAGATTTAATTAAATATGGAAAAATAGTTCTTATGTTCTTCTGTGAGTGCAATTATTCAAGGAGTCATTACCTGATCTCTCACTGCCCCATAAACCAGTGCTAACAAAATGGGGAACTTGGCTATATGCTACGATGTACTATGCGAACAATTTTGAAGAATTTAATAAGGTTATATAGAACTTTCCCGAAACGACAAGCAAATCAGTTAATGACTGTCAAATAGGTCTTAAGAAACAAGAGCTTCCTTCAAAACAATTTAGTTACATAAAATCACGTTTAAATTTTCTGAGCAACACAATCAATTCGTTATAAAAGCAGATCCAATTTAGAAAATACCTGGACGCATTGACCAAGAAATCAAAATAATATCGAAAGAAGTATTCGGTGAAAATGAAGGATTTTTAATATTAAATAAATTAAACTTGATTTGGAATGGTAATTTTCAAATGGATACAGCTATAATTTAAAATAAAGAGAAGCTTTTCCACTTTCAAAAATTTATTGAGCGTCAGAAGTAATAATTTTTACAATTGAACCCCTAGAACAACATTTAATGATCTACTGTTTTCATTAATAGATTTTAGTTATTTTGAAATGTATACAAAATTAAAATTTAATTTTTAAATACTTACATAATATTATATATTGCGTAAAGAAAGTATGTTTATTTTAGTTTTAAGCAGAATTTCTATGTAAAATATGTTGATAAACGTGCAACATATTAAGAAAGTATAGTTTTCTTTAGTGCTTTTTTCGTGTTTTTAATGCTTTTTTCTCTAAATGTGGTGCCTTTTCAAGTGCTTTTTTTCACATTTTTTAAATGTGATGCTGTGTTGGGATTTCCAAGAAAATGTTTTTTTTCATCCACAACGATCAATTTCAAAGTGAACAATCAAGTAGACAAATTAAAACATTTACTTAAACAGAAAAGACCAGAATTGATCAATTCTCATTATTATTTGTTTCGGTCTCCACAATTTTTTTAGTCTCTCTATTTCAAATATGGAGCTCAAAAATCATCTAGATAAGGTTTTTGTCAGAAAAATTATAAATTCTATTAGCTTGGAATTATGCTGCTGAAAGAAATATGGCAGAAATTTTGAATTTTTATTTATTCCAACTAATTATATAATTTTATTAATTGGAGGGTGGGTCCCGCCGCACAAAACATATGTCTTATAGTTTACAAAAAAGCGTTTTCTAATTTGAGTATTTTATAATAATAATAATAATAATAATAATACTTTATTCGTGCCATACCAGAGTTTACACATGTCATTAAATTAATGTAATAGATGCGCAGTAGATAAATACAGTTTATAAATTAAATCAGTACATAAATAGGATGAGTAAAATTAGTTTATAGGTATAGACATTGAGATCAGAGTTCAAATAAAATTTAAAAAAAACACACGAAATCAATACCATTATAGTATAAATAAAATCAGTAATAAAAACACTAAGAAACAATAAAATCAGTCAAGAAGATTAAAATAAATAAATAACAGAGTTTACATAAAATCAGTAAAATTAGTGAATAAATAAAATTAATAAAAACAGTGTATAGATAAAATAATAAATAATTATAATAAATAAAAAACCTAACTTATAGTGTAACAATTAGATTTAAACAAGTGATAAAATGATATACAAAAATCAAATACAGGTTAAAATATGTGTTAATAGATAAAAATGCATGTAAATTATAGAATAGAGTAGCTTAAGTTTAAACGTAAGGAGTATATTCTCTAATTTCAAAGATAAAAAATATAATTAATATTAATAAAAGAATTAAAAAAATAATCATAAGCACAAATATGCATATTTAAATGGTGAAATTTTAGATAATCATATTATTATAAAAGGTGTTTTAATGCGTTTAACATTAAATTTATTGATGAATGAAAATAATTATGTAAAACTACAATGTACATTATGACCGACACGCATTCGCTGTGATTTATCTAGCAGAAAACTAAAATAAAACGACAATAATTGACGTCCAACAATCGAACGCTATCAATCAAAGGACCAAAGCGAAATGATAATTATTGACATGCGACACTCGGGCGACTATCTATCAAAAAGATTTAAACAAACAATTTTAATTAACGCCGTGCGATCCGTGCCTGCAACGTTAAACAATTAACTAATTGCACGTGATGTTTGCACGAATAATTATATTATTATTAAATGTAAATAATGCGTGATCGTAATTGTAATTAACTTAAATTTACATTTTGATTTTTAAATTCGCGTGTGGTTTTGATTAACGGTGAGCTAGGAGGTGAAAGAATTTTATTAATCCATATTACCCAAAGCCTTAGATAAGTATAGGAGCCGTTGGGTGTTTCGGATTAAAACACTTTTGTTTCGTGGTTAATAGTACGGTAAATCCCAACCAACCCAAATAGGCCGCCAGGCAAACAATTCCAATTACGTATGTCGTAACTTAACATACGTCACCTGCAAGTGGTCTGCTAAATTATTAGACAGCTAGAAAACATATTAGGCTCGGCAAGTTTATATTAAGGTAGTTGGCAAATTATGAATGTATTACGTATCAACAATACTATTATTAAAATATCTTCCGATAACTAAATCAACTTCACCGTTATAATTTACAACGGATATTCAGTTAAAAATAAATAATTGAAGAAAATGTTTATGGTTAATTAAACAACAGATATGCTCATAGATATTGAAAAAAAGCGTTTCCATAAAAATACGCTAATGATTAGCATAAATAAGTCCTGGTCGTTGTTCCACAGCATTGAGCATATTTAATAACTGTAGTTTGCGTACTCGATGATTGTCAAGTAAATTATATTGCATGCTAATTTTGTAATTATGCTGTAACTGCACCAGCTATTACTCATTTATATAATTTTATAATGTTGCCTACAATAAATTTCCTTTGTAAGATAATTACATACGCATGCTCGTAACTCATATGCTAATTTTGCGATTATTAAATTATGTACGAAATTTGTCTTTTTTTCCTATAACGTATTTTTTTAATTCATTTATTTTACTGAAACGTAATACTTAACACACAATGAATAATGCATGCTAGCGATGTTAATAATATACATTAAAAAAAAAACGAACCATTCCGATGCAATTGATTTCAATTCTGGGATCGAAATATTTACACTGGCACGCTCGTAACGGATTACGTTACACGATCAATCATGTAATGTAATCCGTGTCGTGTATCTTTTTTCATCAGAACACGCTCTAATTTAAGTAGAATCGTTTCCCTCCGTTTTATTTTTGTAAGTTTTAATTTATCGCCGGCGGTGTGAGGCTAGACGTGCTACTGTTTTCGAAACTGAGGGAATCGGTTTCAACGTTTGTTTTTGGATATTGATAGTGTTTTCCAGTGTTTGTTAAATGTATTTTATTGTTATGAAACAATTGCCATTGGTTTAAAATTGCAAAATTATATTGTGGACGCGTTTGCTTTCCGGTAAATCTTTATCGTGTTTAGTTTCATATAATTTTAAACTGCTTTTAATTTTGTTTTGTATACGAGGGTTGGCTTTTATATTTTGATAATGGACTCCATCTGGCAACCAACGTTCCTTACGTATAGTACGACTTTTTGTCAGTAGAGTTATTTAGATCGTTTGATGTCCTTGTGTCATTTGTATGTGTTCTTTGTGAAGTCACGGAATCCTATTCTCACTCCTCTCTTCTCTTTCCCAAATTGTTAGACATTTCATTCAATTCAGCAGGAATTTTCATCCAAGTTACAATAAAAAGCAAATTTTTGTAACATAGATGAAAATTCCTGCTGATTTGAAAGAAAGTTCTAACAATTTGGGAAATAAATTTACTAAAAATTCTGAAATTATAGAGAAGAGAAGTTAAATTTCGTAAATTATTATTTGTTTTGATATTTTTCAAGAGTTTTCACAATTTGAAAGAGATTTTCGAAAATCTATAGACAAAATTGTGCAAAGTTTATGAAAAAAAAATGTTAGCAAATTTTTGTAACTTAGATGAAAATTCCTTCTGATTTGAAAGAAAGTCTAACAATTTGGGAAAGAAATTTACTAATAATTCTGAAATTATAGAGAAGAGTCTTGAAATTTCAATAATTTTCAGTAAACTTCTTTCCCAAATTGTTAGAACTTTCTTTCAAATCAGCAGGAATTTTCATCTATATTACAAAAATAAAACAATTTTTTTCTCATATAGCTAAATTGCCTATATTATTATTTGTTTTGATATTTTTCAAAAATTATCATAATTCAAACAAAGATTTTTGAAAAGAGAAGAAAATTGTTAGCAAATTTTTGTAACATAGATAAAAATTCTTGCTGATTTGAAAGAAAGTTCTAAAAATTTGGAAAAGAAATTTACTGAAAATTCAGAAATTATAGAGAAGTCTTTAAATTTCAATAATTTTTAAAACATAGATGAATATTTCTGCTTATATAAAAGAAAGTTCTAATAATTTGGGAAAGAAATTTACTGAAAATTCTGAAATTATAGAGAAGAGTCTTGAAATTTCAATAATTTTCAGTAAAGTTCTTTTCAAAATTGTTAGAACTTTCTTTTAAATCAGCCGGAATTTTCATCTATGTTACAAAAATTTGCTAATAATTTTTCTCTCATAAAGTTAAATTGCGTAAATTGTTATTTGTTTTGATATTTTTCAAGAATTTTCACAATTTAAAAGAGATTTTCGAAAATCTATAGACGAAATTGTGCCAAGTTTATGAAATTTTCAGTAAATTTCTTGCCCTAATTGTTAGAACTTTCTTTCAAATCAGCAGGAATTTTCAACTAAGTTACAAAAATTTGCTAACAATTTTTTTCTCATAAAGTTAATTAATAATAATAATTATTATTATTTGTTTTGATATTTTTCAAAAATTATCACAATTCAAAAAATATTTTCGTAAATTTATAGACAAAATTGTAGAGTTTATGAAAAAAAAAAATTGTTAGCAAATTTTTCTAACATAGATGAAAATTCCTGCTGATTTTAAAGAAAGTTCTAACAATTTGGGAAAGAAATTTTAGGAAAATTCTGAATTATAGAGAAGTCTTGAAATTTCAATAATTTTTAGTAAATTTCTTTCCCAAATTGTTAGAACTTTCTTTCAAATCAGCAAGAATTTTCATCTATGTTACAAAAATTTACTAACACTTTTTTCCTCATAAAGTTAAATTGCTTAAATTATTATTTGTTTTGATATTTTTAAAGAATTTTCACAATTTAAAAGAGATATTCGAAAATCTATAGACGAAATTGTACAAAGATTATGAAAAAAAAATTGTTAGAAAATTGTTGTAACATAGATGAAAATTCCTGCTGATTTGAAGAAAGTTTTAACAATTTGGGAAAGAAATTTGGGGAAAATTTTGAAATTATAGAGAAGAGTCTTGAAATTTCAATAATTTTCAGTAAATTTCATTCCCAAATTGTTAGAACTTTTTTTCAAATCAGCAGGAATTTTTATCTAAGTTACAAAAATTTGCTAACAATTTTTTTCTCATAAAGTTAAATTACCTAAATTATTATTTGTTTTGATATTATTTAATAATTTTCACAGTTTGAAAGTGATTTTCGAAAATCTATAGACAAAAAAAGTTGTTAGCAAATTTTTGTAACATAGATGAAAATTCCTGCTGATTTGAAGAAAGTTCCAACAATTTGTGAAAGAAATTTACTAAAAATTCTGGAATTATAGAGAAGTCTTGAAATTTCATTAATTTTCAATAAATTTCTTTCTCAAATTGTTAAAACTTTTTTCAAATCAGCAAGAATTTTTATCTATGTTACAAAAATTTACTAACATTTTTTTTCTTTTAATTTTTAGCAAATTTTTTTCTTATAAAGTTAAATTGCCTAAATTATTATTTGTTTTGATTTTTTTCAATTCACAATTTGAAAGAGATTTTCAAAAATCTATAGATAAAATAGTGCAGAGTTTATGAAATAAAATTGTTAGCAAATTTTTGTAACATAGATGAAAATTCCAGCTAATTTGAAAGAAAGTTTTAACAATTTTGGGAAAGAAATTTACCAAAAATTCTGAAATTATAGAGAAGAGTTTTGAAATTTCAATAATTTTTAGTAAATTTCTTTCCCAAATTGTTAGAACTTTCTTTCAAATCAGCAGGAATTTTCTCATCTAAGTTACAAAAATTTGCTAACATTTTTTTTCTCATAAAGTTAAATTGCCTAAATTATTATTTGTTTTAATATTTTTTAAGAATTTTCACAATTTGAAAGAGATTTTCGAAAATCTATAGACAAAATTGTGCAAAGTTTATGAAATAAAAATTGTTAGCAAATTTTTGTAATATAGCTGAAAATTCCTGCTGATTTGAAAGAAAGTTCTAACAATTTGGGAAATAAATTTAAGCAAAATTCTGAAATTATAGAGAAGTGTCTTGAAATTTCAATAATTTTTAGCAAATTTCTTTCACAAATTGTTAGAACTTTCTTTCAAATCAGCAAGAATTTCATCTATGTTACAAAAATTTACTAACATTTTTTTTCTTTTAATTTTTAGCAAATTTTTGTAACATAGATGAAAATTCCTGCTGATTTGAAAGAAAGTTCTAACAATTTGGGAAAGAAATTTAGGGAAAATTCTGGAATTATAGAGAAAAATCTTGAAATGTCATTAATTTTCAGTAAATTTCTTTCCCAAATTGTTAGAACTTTCTTTAAAATTAGCAGGAATTATCTATGTTACAAAAATTTGCTAACAATTTTTTTCTCATAAAGTTAAATTGCCTAAATTATTATTTGTTTTCATATTTTTCAAGAATTTTCACAATTTAAAAGAGATTTTCGAAGATCTATAGACGAAATTGTGCAAAGTTAATGAAAAAAAAATTGTTAGCAAATTTTTGTAACTTAGATGAAAATTCCTACTGATTTGAAGAAAGTTCTAACAATTTGGGAAAGAAATTTAGGGGAAATTCTGGAATTATAGAGAAGAGTTGAAATTTCAATAATTTTCAGTAAATTTCTGCAAATTTTTGTAACATAGATGAAAATTCCTGATGATTTGAAAGAAAGTTCTTACAATTTGGGAAAGAAATTTAAGGAAAATTCTCAAATTATCGAGAAGAGTCTTGAAATTTCAATAATTTTCAGTAAATTTCTTTCCCAAATTGTTAGAACTTTCTTTTAAATAAGCAGGAATTTTCATCCAAGTTACAAAAATTTGCTAACAATTTTTTTCTCATAAAGTTAGTTGCTTAAAATAATATTTGTTTTGATATTTTTCAAGAATTTTCACAATTTAAGAAAGATTTTCGAAAATCTATAGACGAAATTGTGCAAAGTTTATGAAAAAAACTTGTTAGCAAATTTTTGCAACATAGATGAATATTCCTGCTGATTTGAAAGAAAATTATTGAAATTTCAAGACTCTTCTCTATAATTCCAGAATTTTCCCTAAATTTCTTTCCCAAACTGTTAGAACTTTCTTTCAAATCAGCAGGTATTTTCATCTATGTTACAAAAATTTGCTACAAATTTTTTTCATAAACTGTACAATTTCGTCTATAGATTTTCGAAAATCTCTTTTAAATTGTAAAAATTATTGAAAAATATCAAAATAAATAATAATTTAGGCAACTTAATTTTATGAGAAAAAAATTGTTAGCAAATTTTTGTACAATTTGGGAAAAAAATTTACTGAAAATTCTGAAATTATAGAGAAGAGTCTTGAAATTTCAATAATTTTCAGTAAATTTCTTTTCCAAATTGTTAGAACTTTCTTTCAAATCAGCAAGAATTTTTATCTATGTTACGAAAATTTACTAACATTTTTTTGCTCATAAAGTTATTTTGCGTAAATTATTATTTGTTTTGATATTTTTCAAGAATTTTCACAATTTAAAAAAGATTTTCGAAAATCTGTTGACGAAATTGTGCTAAGTTTATGAAAACAAAAATGTTAGCTAAAAAGATTTTCAAAAATCTATAGACAAAATTGTAGTTAATGAAAAAAAAAATTGTTAGCAAATTTTTATAACATTTTTGTAACATAGATGAAAATTCCTGCTGGTTTGAAAGAAAGATCTAACAATTTGGGAAGGAAATTTACTAAAAATTCTGAAAGTTTAGAGAAGTCTTGAATAATTTTCTGTAAATTTCTTTCCCAAATTGTTTGAACTTTCTTTCAAATCAGCAGGAATTTTCTCATCTAAGTTACAAAAATTTGTTAACAATATTTTTCTCAAATTTGGGAAACATTCTGAAATTATAGAGGAGTCTTGAAATTTCAATAATTTTCAGTAAATTTCTTTGAAATCAGCAGGAATTTTCATCTATGTTACCAAAATTTGCTAACAATTTTTATTATAAACCTTGTACAATTTCGCTTATAGATTTTGGAAAATCTTTTTCAAATTGTGAATAATTTCTTCTAGATTGATGAGAGCAAAATAGATTTTTTTCAATATTTTTCAGCATTTTTTTTCTACAGAAGTTACATATGTTTATTAAGGTTCAACAAATGCTTATACAATTTGCATGAATTATCCAAAGAGACTGAAATCCACGTTCGGATTCCTCTTTCTTCTCCTCCTTTTTGGCAGGGGCGGAGGCAGCGGGGACAGATGAAACAAAAGCCGGTGCAGCTGTGGCTGCGAATATGCTTTCTTAAATTCAACATCAGTAATGACAGAAAAGAAATTCTTCGATTTTAGATTTATTTAGAAATTTTTATTCTAACATGCAAAAAATTAATTAATTTTTAATTTTTTTTTTTCAATTAATTCTTTTATATATTTTTCATTAATATATTTTTGGAATTACCAAGAAACACTTTTTTGTATTTTCCATGAAGTTATCTTCTAACTTGCCAGAATTTCCTTCGAAGGTTCTAAAATATTTGTCAGTTTTTCTACAAGCTGTTAGAATTTATTTCATTTATCTTAATCTAGAGATTTCGAAATGCAAATAAAAATCATAAAGAAGAGTTTTTAATTTGCTTTTGAAATTTCTAGAATTTTCATTAAGAAACTATGAGAATTTTATTTTAGAGAAATTTTAGTGTTTTTTTTGATATGGAAATTATTTAGTTTCTTTGGCTTTTTATTTGAATTGAATTCCCTTTACAGTTTCTAAAATATTTCATTGTTCTGGAATTTCAAATTCATGTAAAATTCTAGAACAGTTCCCGGACAAAAACTTCATAAGCTAAATTCTCATCATTTAAAGCTTCTGTGAAAAAAAACTTAAAAATAAATGATTTACTATAAAATAAATTGTATATATAAGGTGTGTGGGGGTTGCAAATCCACCCTTGAATTACTCAAATATGTGCTTGATCAGCTAAAATTAAAAATCACTGATTAAGTATGAAATTTTTGGTACATCAACCATTTTATTAATTATTTTCGTTCAAACTTCAACACTGCTAATAATTGAAGACTGTATACATATGTAGTGTAGGTGGGTGGCCTTTATACCACCCTCCAATCATTGTAAGACATGCGAGGGTTTTTCAATAAATATTTTGTACATAAAAAAAATCATAATGTTAGTTTTACTTAAATTACAATAATATTAGTAAAACCCTTGTGCGTGTCTTATTGATTGAAGGGTAGGATATAGGCCACCCACCCACCCTAAATATACAATTTTACTTTAATTAATGATCGTCTTGTGTTTTTTTTTGCTCATATAAAACACATTTTTAATTTTTGTTTCCTACAAGCTACAACGCGATTATTAATTAAAGTAAAATTATATATGTAGGGTGGGTGGGCGTCCTCCATCCCACCCTGGAATCATTGCAACATACGCGAGGGTTCTTCAATTAATTTTTTGTACGTAGAAATGAATTCAAATTGTTAGTTTTACTTGAATTTTATGGTAATTAAATTAGTAAAACCCTTATGCGTGTTTTATTGATTGGAGGGAGGGATAGAGGCCACCCACCCACCCTACATATACACATTTTCTTCAATTAATAATCGTCCTGTGGTTTATGGGAAACAATACTCAAAAATTTGCTTAATGTGAGCCATACATTAAAATCACTCTATTCCACCCTCCAATCATTGTAACATACGTGAGGGTTCTTTAATAATATTTGTGTACGTAAAAATGAATTCATATTGTTAGACTAAACTTTTGTTGGTATGTCTAGAGACCTAGAAACAAAAGTTTTATCTAGCTGAGACCTTAAGAGCTTAAGGTTTGTTTAATGTTTGGCTCTAGGGTCGTTGCAATGATATGTCGAAGTGATCTATTCGGATTAATAGTCCAGTATGTTGAGGGTCGTTTGGTGGTGTCACAGAAGCTTGTGGAGGGCTCGGATTTGGGGAAGAGTCTTATATATTATTTTTGTGTTAGTCTTAGCATATTTTTATATAAAGACTTTTTTTAATAACTCACACCTTACGAAGAAAATTGTGGATGCCTTTGTTAAGGAATAGAATAGAATAGAAACATTAATTTCTTACACTCGTCATACATAATAGAATTGTAAAACTAATCCTAATATAATAACTTAAACATGAGAAAATATATACCTATATTTATACAATGTATTTTGTTATTAATTTTTCTGAAAAAAAGCTTCTGAATGAATCAAATCAGTACCTATTGCACTGAAGTTTGTTGTTTTCATGGTAGAGATCCTAGAAAGCTTAATCATAAATCTACTCATATGTAATATGGCATACAATTTCTTGGAAAGTTTTGTATAACATATTGCGAGAGTTTTACTATAGGCTTTAAAATTTTCTGTGTGGTCAACAGAGTCATTAAACATGCTTTGACTTTTTTTTGATATTTTTAGCTATTAGAAAAAAAAGATGATATCTTTGCTAAGGTACTCTATCATAAATTTTCAAAGATTAAAGCTTGTATAGGCTCTTTACTAATCAACTTTTACTCATAAATAGAAAGATTACTTTGGATTTTCTTAGAAGAAATCCTAGAAGGCGTAGACTAAAATCCACTAAAATAGAATATGGAATATAATTAGTTTCTGGACGTTTTGCATTCTGTGATGAACGTTGAAAGTTTATCTAAGACTGTTTGACTTTTGATTAAATGCCTCCATCATTTCTGTGTACATATTTTAAAATAATGACTTATCAGAAGTTGCTAATCTGGGCTACTTTAAACTACACAAATCTTCTTTTCTAGGAACGTAACTAGAGTTCTTCTTCTCATAGCTTTAGTCGAGGAGTCACATATTTGAAATTCTTTGAAACTTTTATACATTTTATTCTTTGATTTCATAAGCGAGAAGAAACTGATAAATGAAACTGAAATTAGGTTAAAAGGGCTATTGATCTTCATGAAGAATATTTTGAAAAACAATTATTCACGAAATATAAAAGGTAATCTTAGCATGTGGGATGGGCGACTTCCTCTATCTCATCTTAAAAGTTGTAAAACATACATACAATATAGTTTTAGTAAATATCAAACAAGCATTATTGTAAATTTTCCATTTCACACATTTTTTTTATTACAAACTCTTAAAGTATTATATTATTTCCTTTACTTGCTATAACAATTCCAAATAAAATACTTCCATCACTTGCTTTTCAGTATATTTACATTAAAATAAAACATGTGCCTGAAAGTGTTTTTCTTTTAATAGAAAATAATACAGACTTAGAATACATTTACAAAATTATTATTATTATTATGGCTCTTATTTTTTTGTTGAGAGTTTTTATTATATATTGGAAAAACATTATACGATTTATTACCATTGCCGAATTTATAGTGCACAAGAAAATAGAAAAGGTAATGAAAGAAAACAGCCATCGGAAGGGAAGTTATAAATTAAAAAGCATTGCAGTTTGGCGTAACGGCGTTAATGGTGTATAAAACTTCAAGGCACCATAAATCTAAATCTCCTCTCGTTACGGGACCCCGTAGGAGCTCTTACTTGGTTTTTGGGTTTACTAGAAATACATTTTAGAGAATGTGTGGCTCGCACACACACACACACACGCGCGCATGCACACACACAAACACTTCAAGGAATAACTATCCATCAATTGTTGATCTTATGGGGAGCTGGGAGACCCTTACGCTGCCGCCGTAATAGTTCCCTCATGGTGAATAAGCTCCCCAACCCCGTGCTACCCCATGCGTGTCACTTTTATATTCCCTTTGCCCTTCCTGGACATGAGTCGACTTCCTCTCGCACATGCCGCCATCCAAGAAAGAATCACATGTTGATCGATAGGGAATTAATACGGAAAATATCTTCATATTCAATGCATTAGTAAAAACAATAAGTTGTATGTTTTATTTATTATCATTCTTCAATTTAATAACAATATCGATGATTTATTTTTCTTAAATAAATTAATTTTGGAAAGAAATACCGCAGGTCTAGCAGACGGATTAACATCATTAAATTGTTTTCCTATCTATTGTTAGTGTTGTTATGTATTATGTATTAATTTCTTCATTAAAATACAAATATATTTTCATAATGACACTCTAATTCTTCTGTTGGAAGATACGTTGAAGTATTATAAATATATTCAACATTAAAATGTTTATTAAAGCTTTTATTCTTGCCTCATCGATAACCAATGGATTAACTTTACGACTAATCGCAATAAAAAGAGTTTAATCATTTTTGAAAGATAGGTAAGATGTAACACTTGTACAAATGACAAATATTGACAAGTGATAGATCAATGCTAGTGATTAATAAATGACAGAACATAAATACCAGATTTTTAAAGTCCTTTATGTCATAAAATGCAAAAGAAAATTTAAAAACCTGGAAGAGAAATTACTCAATTATTCTAAAATTTAAACAAAACACATAATTTAGAAGTTCCTTGATAATTATTTTTTTTGTAATTTTCCTGGATGTATAATACTGTGTAATTGTTTATTAATTTGTTGGAAATTTTCAAGAAAGAAAGCAAAAAATATCTTCAAAGTTGTTGAAAAAAAATTGCTGGATAATTTTGGAACATTCTGAAAGAAACATTTTCATTCTATTATTTCGAGTTTACATGATTGCATAATTGTTTCCAGTTATAATGAAGCAATTGTTTTATTAAATTATCAGAAACAAATGCCTGCTAATTGATTTTGAAGATTTTGAAGTGAATATTTTCCTTGCATTTTTTTTAAATCCCCGAACACAATGTTAATTTCCAAAATTCAGTTACTCAAGATTACCCATTATTTTCCAGCTATAATGAAGCAATTTTTGACTCGATTATTAAAAACAAATGCCTGTTTATTAATTTAAAATTAGATTTTAAAAATAATCCCAATGGATTAATTTTTCAAATAATTGAATGCATTTTTACTGTATTCATCCGTGTTTGCGTGATTGCAAAATTGTTTCTAGTGGCGATAAAGCAATTGTTTTAATAGTTTATCAAAAATAAACGCCTGCTTATTATTTTTGGAAATTTTTAAGTAAATTCCTAGGCGGATTAATTTTTTACAAATTTTCAAAATCATTTAAAACATTTTTATTTTATTAATTTAAGTTTCTAGTTATGATAAAGTAATTGTTTTAATAAATTATCAAAAACAAATTAATGTTTATTGATTTTCAAAATTTTTAAGGAATTATTTTTTTGCAAATTTGTTAAATCCTTGAACGCATTTTTTTATTTCCTAAATTCAGTTTCTTATGACTTCTCATTATGTTTCAGTTGTAATGAAGCAATTTTTGACCATATTATTAAAAACAAATGCCTGTTTATTGATTTTAAAGATTTTGAAATAAATAATCCCAATGGATTAATTTTTTATGATTATTCAAATCATTGAATGCATTTTTATTTCATTAATTCGAGTTTACGCGATTGTAAAATTATTTTCAGTTGTAACGTGGCAATTGTTTTATCGTATTATTAAAATCAAATGCCTGCTGATTATTTTTTGGAAATTTTTATTCAATTAATTCGAGTTTACACGATTGTAAAATTGTTTATAGTTGCGGCAAAGTAATTGTTTTATTAAACTATCAAAAACAAATGCCTGTTAATTGATTTTCAAAAATTTTGAAGAGAATCCCACGGAGTATTATTTTTTTTAAACAAACTTTTTTAAATACCTCAATACAATTTTATTTCCTTATTTTAATATTTTGTAATTGCACATTTTTTCCAATTAATAAAGCATTTTTTTTTCACTAAATTATTAAAAAATAAATGCCTGCTGATTCATTTTAAAGATTTTGATGTAAATTCATTGACGAATTATTTTTTTACAATCTTTAAATCATATAGTGCATTTTTATTCCATTAATTCGAGTTTACATGATTACCCGCAGTATAGAATAAAAAATACTATTCTAGAAGTTTTAAAAAAATGAGAAGCCTGGATTAAAATTTAGAGGAAAAATATGCTGTAAAATTTTAGAAAATTGTAAAAACATAAAAAGACTTAAGCACCCTCTGAACAAAATTTCGGTAATTTAGGAGGTAAATTCTTTGACAGAGAAATTCCTCAATTTTCAAGAAAAAAGAAAGAACAATTCAAAGGTTTCGTAGAAAAATAGCTGGATAACATTTTGAAAGAAATATTTTAGAAAATTTTTGGAACCCTCGGCGAAAATATACGCAAAGAAATGTTGAGAAATTTTAGAACACCAGATGAAAATTAAAAAAAAAATGCTGGAAATTTTAGAAAATTCTGTAACATTAAAAATTTAAGGACCCTCTGAAGAAAATTCTGGCTAGTTAGAGTTAGAAGGTAAATTCTTTGATAGAGAAAATCACCTTTTTGGAAGAGAAACTTTTGGATAACTCTCAAAATCTGGTAATACATTATTACAAAATTCCTATAAAGCAAGATATGGTGGAAAACTCACGAAAAATGGAAAATTCTAGAAGGCTTTGTAAAAACTGTGGGAATTCAAAAATTGCCTAGAAGAGATTCTAATCTAATATCTATATTAGATATATTAGAGATTAGAGATTAGAGAATTTAGAGATTAGAGATTAGAGATTAGAGATTAGAGATTAGAGATTAGAGATTAGAGATTAGATAGAGATTAGAGATTAGAGATTAGATATTAGAGATTAGAGATAAGAGATTAGAGATTAGAGATTAGAGATTAGAGATTAGAGATTAGAGATTAGAGATTAGAGATTAGAAATTAGAGATTAGAGATTAGAGATTAAAGATTTCAGAAATGAGATTAGAGATTATTTAGAGAGACCCTCGACGAAAAAACTAAAAACTAGGAAGATAAATTAACGGATTATTCTAAAATTCTTGTAAAACAAGGTAGTTTAGAAGAGGATTGCCTAGAAAATTCTTTCTTTTTTAATTTTCCTGGATTAAATAATAATGCGTTATTGATGATGAAAGAAGAATTGTTAGAAAACTGAAAGAAAAAAGGTTTAAAATTCCTAGAACCCTCGACGAAAATATCCACAGTGTAAAAAATACTGGAATATTCTAGAAGTTAGGAAAAAATATTGGGGAATTTTCGATGAAAATTTAGAAAAAATAATTAATTTTCTATAAGAACATAAAAGAGTTAAGGACACTTTGAAGAAAATTCCGATAAGTTAGAAGGAAACTTTTTTGACAGAGGAGATGAAGAGCACTCACCTTATTAAATAGCGAAATTTTTGGAAAATTGACAAAATCTTGAAAAGACATTCCAAAGAAGCATGACATGGTGAAAATTCATGAAAAATTAGAAGTCTTTATAAAATTGTAGGAATTCGAAAATTGCTGAATTTTTCTAGAACCCTCGAAAAAAAAAAGCCAAAAATTCTTATAAAAAATAATCATTATTGGTGGCCATACAATGAGGAAATTCAGATATGAAGATATGATACACAAGCAGACATACTTATCTAGGTTTCGGATTGTAGTTTGTTAAATTTATTTTGATTAGAGATTAGGGATTAGAGATTAGTAATTAGAGATTAGAGATTTAAAAGATACATTTGTGGAAAACTCTAGAATTTTTAAAGTCCGTCAAAATGAGGCAAACATTGCTAATAATTCTAAGAACCTGGAAAGATATAATTGGGTTATTCTAAAATCATCGAAGATAAAATTAGTAATCTAGAAGAGAAATTGATATTAAATATCTTATAAAATAAACCAAAAATATCATCCACAAATAGAAACAAAAATAAAAGAAAAGCAAAAAAGTTAAATGAAGTGGTAACAACAATGTCTAATTTTCAAATTTGTTTTATTTTAAACAATACATATGTTTCGTCACACTGTAGCTTCTTTAATGCTTTAAGAATCAATCAATTAAAGGAAATGAGTTTACTTAATGAAAATGTATCTACCCTTTTTGGTGGTCAGACTTTGTGGGTAACTTAAGTTAGCTGCATGTTTCAGAAGTTTGGAAGAAAAATTTCTAGATAATTTAACAATAATTCAAAAAAATTCTTGTAGTTTGAAAGAGAAAATTTCAAAAATTTATAAACCACTTACTAAAATTTCCGCAGTTTAGAAGAAAATAGTTAAAAATATAGTCTAAAAAATAAACTGCTTGAAAATGTTAGCCATTGATTAATTTAGAAAAAAAGATTATATTCGAAATTTTCAAAAACATCGCAGTTAAAAACATAAATTTATGATTTTTTTAAGTTAAAGAGAATTTGCTGAAAACTTGTAGAAATATTGAAGACAATTAAAACTTTAGAAATTTAGAAGGAAAAAAAACGTGATAAAAGCTGGAAAATTCTAGAAGCTACAAGAAAACTGAAAGATAAATTATTCAAATATACTAGAATTTTTATGTCCATAAAAGCCAAGCACAAAGTGCTAATAAAATTAAAATTTAGAAGAGAAATTGCAATTACAATTAAAGTATTCTAGAATATTTAAAAAAAGTAAGTTAAAAGGAAAATTGCTTGAAAATTCTTACAAAATAAAGCACGAAACCATAAAAAAACAAGTAAGGGGAAATATAACAAAAGTTGGAAGAATTAAATTATATAAAAGAGATTTTGATAATCAAATTTTGAGGACCAATTTTTTTCAAGCACTTATATGTTGAAAAGCAAATAGAGTTGATGAGAAAGTATAATTTTAGAAAATAAAGAGAATGGTTGCGACCGTTACTACGTGGTAGTTTCAATTCAGTGTATAATTTTAGAAGTTTGAAAAATTTCTGGATAATTTAAAAAAAATTCTAAAATAACACCGATGGAAATTTCAAATTTTAAATTTAGAAAGAAATTGATCATTTCCAAATCATCATAATTTAAAACAGAAATCTTTATTTTTTTTAAATTATTTGGAAGAGACATTTGTTGAAAATTTTAGTTATTTAGAAGAGAAATTGCTATAAAATAACAAGAAATGGCAAAATATCTCGAAGAATGTTGCAAAAGATGAACTGCATGAACATAAATCTTTGATTTTTTAATTTGAAGAGAATTTGATGCAAAAATGTAGAACATCACAATATTAATTATTTGGAACAGATATTTATTGAAAATTTTAGATATTCAGAAGAGAAATTGCTATAATATAATAATGAAGCAAAAGATAAACTGCAGTAAAATACAAAAAAATAAATTTTTAAAGTACGCCAAAATGAGGCAAACTTTCTATAAACCTGGAAAATAATTACTGGATTATTTTTGAATCCTCGAAGAAAAAGTCTCGTAATTTAGAAGAGGAATTGCTCGAAATTCTCATAAAATAAAGCACAAAATCATCCGAAAAACAAAACAACAGAAAACCAAAGGTTGGAGAAATTAAATTATATACAATTGGTATTTACATGGTCTACGCAATGAAATTCTGATGGTCAGACTTTGTTCAACAATTTCTCTAGGCAACTTAGGATGTAGAAAAAAATTTTCTGGATAATTCAAGAACGATAAAAATCTTGCATTTTGGAACAGAAATTTCTTTAGCCAATTTAAAACTTAAAGTGAAAAATTATAAAAGTCTGGAAACAAACTTTGAACCTTTGATAAAAACTAATAACCATAGTTTGAAAAAAAGTGATAGAAAATTAGAAAATTTAAAACCGTCACAATTTTTAACATAAATTCCTTCCACCTTTTGAAAACATGAAAAGAAGATGTCGAAAACTTCTAAAACCACCAAAGAAAATTAATACGGTAAATGCTTTGCTCACTACACGAAAATAGAATATTATTTGATTTTGAAATAAGACTGAACTGAACAGTTAATTTTGTAATTCATTTCAGAATGGTCACCATTGACCGAAACACGTGTCAGGAAACTGAATATACCAATATGAAACCAAACAGGTGTCTTATTTCAAAATCAGATAATAAAGAAAATTAAAATAATTTGAAAAATAAATTCGTTGAAAATTTTAATAATTTCGAAGAGAAATTGGTTCAATATTACAATAAAGCAAGAAAAATTGTACAAGCTTTAACAATCTAAAAGATAAATTGAAGGAAAGTGCTAGATTATAAAAAAAATGCTAAAGCATTCTAAAAAGCTGGAAGAAATATTGCTGGATTATACTAGAATCCTAAAAAATTGAGTTAAATATTTTCTTATGCCACTTTAGGTTGATCCATTAAAAAAAGGAATATAGAAAAAATAATTTGAGAAGTTTGGAGGATATTTTTTTGATAATTTTAGAATAATCAAAGACAATTTCTGCAGTAAAAGAGAACTGTCTAAAAATTTCCGGAACGACAATTTCTTCAGTTTAGAAGAAGTTAAGTGAAAAATTATAGAAGCTTGTAAAAAAAAAATTGTTGCAAATATTAAACCTCTAATGGAAACTCCTATCTAGGAATTTAATAAAATTTTATTGGAAAGTTTTTAATAGGCTTGAATATTAAAACATAAATTCCTAATTTAATTTTTAATTTTGAGGGGAATTTTCTGAAGAATTGTAGAGCCGTAAAAGATAATTAAGATTATTTGGAAGAGACATTTATTGAAAATTTTATAAATTTACAAGAGAAATTGCTGCGAAATTACAGTAATTCAAGAAGTGGTGAACATTCTAGAAACATTTCTGCAAAATTCCAGAAAATTGAGAAAAACTATCTTGAAAGGAATTATTACTCTAGAATCTTCGAGAAAAGAAACACTCATAATTTAGAACAAAAATTACTTGAATATTCTTAGACGGGACCATTGTAAAAAACAAAACATCAGAAAATCAAAAATAGGTTCGAAGAATTAAATTAAATCAAATATGTGCTTATCCTATTTTTTCAAGAAATTTTAGCTTGTTGCATTAGTAAACACATGAAATAAAGAAAGAATAATTTTAGAACTTTGAAAGAAAACATTTTGTATAATTTTAGAACAATCAAAGAAAATTCTCGTATTTTGATTTCCAAAAAATTTTGGAATTATTAATGAAAATTTTAACAGTTTAGAAGAAAATATAGCAGAAAAAAATATTGGAAAACTTTTAAACTCCAAAAATTTAAGGAAAAAAATTAGTAAAAAATGATTGGAAGATTTTAATAAACTACTCGCAATTTAAAACTTAAATTCCTGAATTTTTCAAAATTCGAAGAGAAATTGTTGAAAAGTTGTAGAAAAGTATATTCATCAAAGAAAATTAAATTTATTTGGAGAAGAAATTTAAAGGAAACATTGCTTATAAATTGTTTGCATATTACAATTTTTCCAATTATATTTTATACCGTATGAATAATTTGTTTAGCCGTTGTTTCACTTTTATACATCGAGTTACTGCTGTACTGATAATGCCTGCAGATATCGGTGGCGCTTAATTAAATCGTAATTATGTGGACGTGGCGAATGTCATGTCCAGTGTTTAATGAGGAGCGATGGGGGAGGGAATGTACGTGGCGATTATTGATGTTCTTTAATCGACGCTCGACTATTTATTATTTTCGAATAGTCATCTGACAGCTTACAAAGTGCAATATTGGAAAGTGAAATGTTTATATGCAGTATTTATGAATAGACGGATAAAGTATTCATTAGTAGTTTAGCTATGCTCTGTAGTACTTCATCTAATCTGTTTTTAACAATTTATATAAATTTTTAATACTATACGTATTTGTTTTTATAAATAATGAGAATGATGTATGATAATTTAAAAAAAAAAGTAGTTTTGGTTATGTTAACCGGCACCTCCACCTAAATTACTAATTATAATTTAAGGATACTAAATTGTGTTAATACATTAATTTTTACTTTTACTTACTATTGCTTTTAGTATTAATTATTACTATAATTAAATTTCCTTAACTATATTTTACGAATGTAAGTAAATATTTTATTATAGGAGTTTTAGTGGAGTCTATTTATTCGTAATATGCAACTGCGACAGATTTCCAGGGAATACGTTTCCGGCGCCGTTTTCCATTCTCGATAATGATCTTGTTAGATTTGATTGGAACAGATTTAAATTTGTTTCGTCGGCAGAAGTGCTGAGTAAGCAGACAGAGCCCGGCTTAGGAGTCCTTTTGTATGTTTTACGAGAGGCGGGCGCGCTCACACACGGAGAAAAAATCAAAGTCATATTTCAGATGAAGTCTGCGCTACGTAGACGTCATAGATTGTGACGTTAATATGGCAGTTATCCGATTATTAATGTTTGCCGAATGGGGAGAGCCTCATTTGAGCGCTCCGTCAATTGTCAGACGCCCCGATTGTGTCGGATATCGGCCGCCAACAAATAAATTTATGCCGTAGGTGCCTCCACGTTGGGATAGGTCAGGTAAGGGTAAATTAACCCCTTTATTTATTATTCTTTCAGGTATTTTCTTTGGAAAAACGATTATTTTAATGTAAGCGAGTCAGAAATTGGTCCTAGATTATAAGAATATAATTTCAATGCATTTCTTTCATCAAAAAAAGTAATTTACATTCAGTGGCTATAGGTGTCAAGTAGCATTTTGTCTAAATGCAAAAAACTATTGATATGAGAACTAATAGTATGGATAACAATAAAAAGGTGAACTATTCTCCAAAAGTGTGATTATCAAATAAATCTCACGTAAATAGTAAATTAATATAATTTTACGACTACAATTTAATGTACCGTTTAACTTGAACTACCATTTTAAACATCTGATCATAGTACAGAGTATTCACTGTATCATCCTTTGATAACGGTTGTAATTAACCGAAACACGTGTCAGGAAACTGAATATATTAATATTGAAAATAACAAGTGTTTTAATTCAAATGTTTTTATTATACTTTTCCATCAAGTGTGTAGCAGAGAAAGTGTGAACTTTATAACAATTAATAATTTCTATATGAGCTATAGGGACAAATATTCCATGTTGACTCGAGTTATGGTTAATTTAGAGACGTCTGATTGCAGGGATTTTCGCAAATCTATAGTTTCATCACCAAAAAACATGATTTAACCAGCGAAGCAGGAAATGTTTTCGAGTTAGTCTTTGTCAGCATGGGGGCGTATTGATTATGATCCGGGATGGTATCGAGTATTTGGCCCTAGATTTCTCTGATCTAATCGCAGAAAAAGATTGTGAAATTGTTGGAATTGCTATGAAGGATAATATCTTACTTGCTGCCTATCGATCACCTGATGGTGATTTTGACAAATTTATATTTATTTTATCAAGGGTGTTGGATAGTATTAATGTTTTTAATAAGACGGTGTATATAGCGGCTGACTTCAATGTCCGATTCAATGGCAATGACTCAAATAAATCTACACTTGTGGACTTTGTAGAAAGCTATGGTTTAAAATTTGCAATACGTTTCCCTACGCGTTTAAATAACTGTTGCTTATCTGATCACAGAGGAGACATGGTGTTTAAATAACCCAACCACAAAAATCATTAAACCTATTACGGAATCTGGTAAATTGGAACTCCTCAAATTATTAAATTCTGTCATAAAGTTTCGTTAATGAGATTGCTGATGTAAGTGCATGTTTTGATACGTTTATTTCCACATTCATAAGTCACTACAATACGGCTTTTCCCAAAAAAAAAAAAAAAAAATACTACTAAGCAGAAAAATATAAAACTAAAATGGTATAATGCTCATTTATATAATATGCGAAATATTATTAAATTAATGATGGAAGCTTACAATTAAATACATGATTCAGATCTATGAATAATAAGAAACAGGTATCTACTATAATATAAGCGCGAAATTGAAATGTGTAAAATGGAAATAAATAATGCTTATATCAAAAAATGCAAATCTTAAATCCAAAGCAATTTGGTTAATTATAAACTCGAACAAAGCCTCAAAGACTCTAATTAAATCATGTGGTATTATACCAAATGAGTTCAATCAGCATTTCTCAGCCGCGTCAACTCTAATTGTAAATTCCATATCAAAATCGGACTTTGATCCAATAATTGTGACAATCCTTCAACTAGTCAAACGTATTTTAAGTTTATGGAAGTGTCAACTTGTGCGTCGAGTAATACTATCTACAATTTAAAGACAAGTAAGAGTAAAGATATTTATGGGCTACGGTATGACATACTTCAGTGTATTCTATCGCGATTATTGAACCTCTTATAGAACTCACAAATCGATGCATTAGACACCAAATTTTTCCAGATGCACTTAAAAGAGGAATAGTGATACCTCTCCACAAGAATGGTGAATGCTCTGGTCCTAACAACTATAGAGGAGTTGCTCTATTGCCATTGTTTGGTAGAGTCCTCGAAAAAGTTATGAAGCTTCAATTAAGTGTATACTTTGAGATATTTTGCAATGAGCAGTACGGGTTTCGCAAAGGGATATCAACTACGGAAGCCATAAATAGATTTGTTGAAATGACGGTCGATTGCTTTCAACAAAAAATTCTCTCAAAAGCTTCATTTCTAGATCTATCAAAAGCTTTTGATTGTGTTTCTCATACTATTCCTTTAAGGAAATTATATTTTTACAACCTGTATCCAGAGAGTTGACGACTAATAGTATCATATCTCTCGGGTGGAACGCAATGCGTGTTATCTCAGAATTTGACCACTGATGAATTACCCATTATTAGAGCAGTGTCCCAAGGATAGATTCTAGGACCGTTATTATTTTTACTTTATATTAACGATCTTCCAAATACTATTAAGATTGGAAGAGTTATATTGCATGCGGATGATGCTACAATAGTAAATACGTCGAACTACTTAATAATGTTCATGTGGTGACTCAATTAAGCGCCACTAAATGGCTTAACAGCAATCGACTGAAATTAAATAGAAGCAAAACAACGACGATTTATTTTATTTAAGAAAATCAGATAACCAAGTTGATGCAACCAAATTTCTGGGTATACATATATCGACAAATTTGACGTTTAATGAACATGGTGATACTCTTGCAAATAAGTTATGCTCTAGTATATTTGCGATACGGTTCCTATGCAAGAATGTTTCTAAGGAGGTTCTACGCACTGCATACTTTTCTTTATTTCAGTCCCATTTATTATACGTTCTAATTGTTTGGGGCCACTCAAGCATTAGGCACAGATTATTTGCTTTACAACGTAGAGTTGTCAGGATAATTTAAGGCTACTGATATTCTGATGAATGTCTATATATTAATGATTTGGAGGAATACATAAATGAGACAAATCTTATATTATTTGCAGATGATACGTCAGCATTAAATTCGAACTTGAATGTCGAGGAATTATTATCTACAACAGAGGATATAAAAGTTAAGTTGAATACTTGGTTTAGAGCTAATGAACTTTCACTTAATGAATCAAAAACACAAATTATGATTTTTGGAACGCGCAACATTGAGAATCAATACAAGCAACAACGAGGTAAACTACTGGGGCTCTATTTTGACCCTACTCTAACATGGTTACTCATAAAATATTGACATTGCCTGGTGGCTATATTCTTCAAGCTCTTTTGTATGTCAAGATAAATTTATCAAAATATGAAATAATATGTGAGATTAGATAGAACTCGCTGTGGCGTCAATTATTATGGAATAACGTTTTAAAAGATGTATTAAATGTATTTTGTTATCAAAGTGTCCGTTTAAGATAAAGGAATTTTTAATTATAATGTATATTTGTAAATATTATAGGTATGTTTTTGACGAGTGTAAATATTTAATGTAAATATTTTGGCACAATGAAGAAAAAAAGCAAATAATTAAATTTTTTTAAGTAATAATGCATTTTACAGTTGGGACGAATATTTGAATTTTAATTTTAATAATTTTAACGACTAGTTTATAATCAGATTTTATGTTATTTATTGACTATTTTTGTACAATTTATTTATGTGATTATATAGTTATAAATTGTATATTCTTTATAGACTAAGTATTACTTGACAAGTGTAAGGCAGCAATGCTATTAATATAATAATAAAGATATTATTAAAATTAACCGGAAATGGTCGTCTATTTGAGGCATTTTTTTTGGTTTTTTTCTCGATATTTTTCAAAATTTTAAAAATATTACATAACTTTTCAAATTTAAGTTAAACAATTTGAAATATTTTGCCTATTGCTAGTTACATGAAATTTGTGTAACAAATAATTGTAAGGAATCCAAAATTGAGCAAATTGTTAAGAATAGCCTTTTTTTGTTAACCTCATAGTTTTCCGAGAAAAAATTAAGGAAATTACAATGATGGCAACATCACCATTTTATATGTTTCTTTACATTTTACCACTTTTAATTAAAACCCTCGGACATGTTTTATTGATTGGAGGGTGGTATAGAGGTCACCCACCCACCTTACATATACAAGATAACTTTAAATACTAATTGTTCATGATTATGCTACTTACAAAGCAATAAAACCTTGTATGTAATAGAAAATAAAGCATAATTTGAATTTAAGTTTAAATATATATTCCTATGCAAGAATGTTTCTAAGGAGGTTCTACGCACTTCATACTTTTCTTTATTTCAATCCCATTTATTATACGGGCTAATTGTTTGGGGCCACTCAAGCATTAGGCATGGATTATTTGCTTTACAACGTAGAGTTGTCAGGATAATTTAAGGCTACTGATATTCTGATGAATGTCTATATATTAATGATTTGGAGGAATACATAAATGAGACAAATCTTATATTATTTGCAGATAATACGTCAGCATTAAATTCAAACTTGAATGTCGAGGAATTATTATCTACAACAGAGGATATAAAAGTTAATTTGAATACTTAGTTTAGAGCTAATGAATCAAAAACACAAATTATAATTTTTGGAACGCGCAACATTGACAATCAATACAAGCAACAACGAGGTAAACTACTGGGGCTCTATTTTGACCCTACTCTAACATGGTTACTCATAAAATATTGACATTGCCTGGTGGCTATCTTCTTCAAGCTCTTTTGTATGTCAAGATAAATTTATCAAAATATGAAATAATATGTGAGATTAGATAGAACTCGCTGTGGCGTCAATTATTATGGAATAACATTTTAAAAGATGTATTAAATGTATTTTGTTATCAAAGTGTCCGTTTAAGATAGAGGAATTTTTAATTATAATGTATATTTGTAAATATTATAGGTATGTTTTTGACGAGTGTAAATATTTAATGTAAATATTTTGGCACAATGAAGAAAAAAAGCAAAGAATTAATTTTTTTTAAGTAATAATGCATTTTACAGTTGGGACGAATATTTGAATTTTAATTTTAATAATTTTAACGACTAGTTTATAATCAGATTTTATGTTATTTATTGACTATTTTTGTACAATTTATTTATGTGATTATATAGTTATAAATTGTATATTCTTTATAGACTAAGTATTACTTGACAAGTGTAAGGCAGCAATGCTATTAATATAATAATAAAGAAAATGGTCGTCTATTTGAGGCATTTTTTGTTTGTTTTTTTTCTCGATATTTTTCAAAATTTGAAAAATATTACATAACTTTTCAAATTTAAGTTAAAAAAATTGAAATATTTTGCCTATTGCTAGTTACATGAAATTTGTGTAACAAATAATTGTAAGGAATTCAAAATCGAGCAAATTGTTAAGAATAGCCTTCTTTTGTTAACCTCACAGTTTTCCGAGAAAAAATTAAGGAAATTACAATGGTGTACACACATCACGATTTTATATGTTTCTTTACATTTTTACCACTTTTAATTAAAACCCTCGGTCATGTTTTATTGATTGGAGGGTGGTATAGAGGCCACCCACCCACCCTACATATACATGATAACTTTAAATACTAATTGTTCATGATTATGCTACTTACAAAGTAATAAAACCTTGTACGTAATAGAAAATAAAGCATAATTTGAATTTAAGTTTAAATATAAATTACTTTCTATAGCTAATCTTCTCTAAGCTTGATTGAAAGTCTTTCCACGTACCATGTATATAATTTTTAGGAATTTACTCACTCAAAAAGTTTTACCTTTTTAATTTCTATTTTATTCAAAAGGTTTTGTAATTATTTTTATTGAAAACCGCGAGACAATAAGGAATTAAAGTTTATTTGTATATGTAGGGTGGGTGGGTGGCCTCTATCCCACCCTCCAATCAGTAAAACATACAAATTATTTAAAAAATTAGTGATTGAATAAATCTATTAAAATATGCAATAATATTATGTTTATTTACGTTTTACATCTTTTAATTAAAAAGCTCGCTTATGTTTTATTGATTGGAAGGTGGGTTAGAGGCCACCCACCCACCCTACACATACATGATAAATTTAATTACTAATTGTTGATGGATTATACATCTTTTTTTATTTTCTCTATATAGAATTTGAAAAATATAACATAACTTTTCAAACAAAAGTTTTTATGAAAACATATTTTTCATAAAATTCTTAACTTCTGAGAAAAAGATTAAATAATTAATAATTTTGACATTTTTTGCCTATTGCTAATAAACTATGGGAATTACTTGAAATTTATATAACAAGTAATTGTAAAGAATCCAAAATTAAGAATTAAGAATAACGATTTTGCGCAAACCTCATAGTTTTCGATATAAAAATATAGGGAAAGTACTATGATGATCACATCACCATTTTTGTTTTTAAATTGCGTTTAAACATAGGTTTTTTGATCTCTTCATTTTTTTCTTACGCTTCACTAAACCTACCATTTATATAAGCAATAAGGCATTCATTACATTTAATCTAGGTTATATTCGGTAATTATATGCTTTTTTGTTTTGGGAAAGTTATTTCATTTATTTTATCTACGATCGTACAGAAAGTAGACGCTTTTTACATCATTTTTCATTGTAAAAGTGGCTTTTTAAAGCACTAGTGCTTTTTTACGTTTTTATTGCACGGTAATGTCAAACGGTTTCTAGTGCACAGAAATGTCAAATTTGACAGATGAATATATTTCGACGAAAAACTTATTTTTTTATTAATTGATACAAATAACTAATAAACTATAAATAAAATATATAATACAAACCAAATGGCAGATTTAAGAACTCTAAAGATTTCATTTAATGCAAGTCGAAGCGATTGCAATAAAGCGAACATTTTTTCCATAAATAATAATGGCGGCCGACATTTGTGCAACTTGTTTACTGGTTGCTAAGTAACGCTGTTTTCATTAATTGAATTATTAAAATGACATTAAAATATTACTCATAAGAATATATTCTTTGAAATCTTTTACGATCGAAGATAAAATTTTGTAAGGCACACGTGTAAAAAGTTTCTTTATTGCACTCCTGGCTTTACTTCACTTTTTACACTTGTACCTTAAATAACTATTAATTACAGTAAATCAGTAATTAACATAATTAATTTTGTCCATTTTCTATTATTATCTGTATAAAAACATGCATTTCTTCTGTTTTATACTTAATATATTATCAGCAAGGTCATTACTAAATTGTTTATTTATTATTAATTGTATTTAATTCTTTGATGAATTCCTAATTGATCAATTGAATATTTAAAAGATAAATATATGAATGAAAAGTGCAATATTTTATTTGATTCAGGTGTTTAGATGAATTAGATATTATGGTATCTATAAACGTTTTTCATCTACGATAGTACAGAAAGTAGACGCTTTTTGCATCATTTTTCATTGTAAAAGTGGGTTTTTAAAGCACTAGTGCTTTTTTACGTTTTTATTGCACGGTAATGTCAAGCTGTTTTTATTGCACAGAATTGTCAAATTTGACAGATGAATATATTTCGACGAAAAACTTAATTTTTTATTAACTGATACAAATAACTAATAAACTATAAATAAAATATATAATACAAACCAAATGGCAGATTTAAGAACTCTGAAGATTTCATTTAATGCAAGTCGAAGCGATTACAATAAAACGAACATTTTTTCCATAAATAATAATGGCGGCCGACATTTGTGCAACTTGTTTACTGGTTGCTAAGTAACGCTTTCATTAGTGCACTGTGGGTAAAATATGTTTTCATTAATTGAATTATTGAAATGACATTAAAATATTATTCATAAGAATATATTTTTTGAAATCCTTTACGATCGAAGATAAAATTTTGTAAGGCACACGTGTAAAAAGTTTCTTTATTGCACTCCTGGCTTTAAAAAAACTCGCTCGTTCCTCGCTCGTGTTTTTAAACGCCAGTTCGTGCAATAAAGCATCACTTTTACACTTGTACCTTAAATAACTATTTTTGCAAATAAAAAATAATTTATTTAATTAAATATTACATATCTAAAATCTGTGACACATGTAATGTACGTATTTTAATAGGGGATGGCGTATTTTGAAATGTGCGGTTGAATGTTTTAGGTGGATTAAAGGGTTTGCGCTGTGACAGTGGAAGAAAACGGTTATCAGATGGAACTGTTATGATATCAGTCGGCAGTAGTGGAGTAGTAAGTAGAGGAGAGGATGGTGGATAGAGGGTGAGGTGACGGCAGACAAATGGGTGTCGCTGCATATGTAAAACGAGAGCGGCCCACTCACCCTTTGTCTGTCATTTGTCACTGTCCGGGGGCGGCACACGATGCCATGGTAACGACGACGGCGGCGGCGGCAGTGGCGCGTCCACGTGAGAGCAGAGCCTGTACGGTCCATTACACGGACAAGCTAATGGCCATCCATGGCTATAGCCGTACCCAGAGATGGATGCCCTCTCTAAACTGCTCCCGGTTACAAGAAACACTAAAATGATATCAGTGATTAATATACCGAAATTGAAATAGCCATTATGGCGAAATGTTAAGAATCGGGCCTCTTATTAAACGGCACTACAATTTATATTCATATTAAAGGTATTATATTTGTAAGAAGGCATTGATCGTATGATCATTCAAGTGTTTAGTAATATTGCTATTTGCTGAAAGATATATTAGTAATAAATAAAATTTTCAAGCGTTAACAGAAAAATCATTTTTTTGATATTTTGTAGCCAATTACTTATTGAAAGAAAGATACAAAGACACTTGATTTCCATTTTTTAATGATGATTCTACACTACTTTTAATTTTATTACTTATAGGTATCTACGAGTGAGAGTAGGAAAGAAGTATCCGCTCGCACCATGCGGAGCTTTGGCGAATAGAGTAACCGCCGGATGTGTGCTAACATGTTTAGTTGTATTTCAGCTGAATGTGTGCAAAGTTACATTTCACTGTGCTGTTTAGGTGACTGTTTATAATGTTAAATGTTAGGGCTGTTATTAGATTTTCCAAAGCATGACATGTGTGACCCTACGATATTTATCGTCAATCGAAGAATGTGTATGGAGAAAATGTTATAGATGAGTCGTCTGTTCGCAATTTCAACACTTATGATTACTTAAAACGCAGGTAAATATTTTTGAATTACCTTAATTAATTAAACCCATTTGGTTTCACTGTTTTTATTTTATATCCCTCAAGTAAATTTGTACAAAAATCGTTATACATTTTGTAGTATACAGAATGAAAACACTTTATAACTTGTTTGTATAAATCTACTTATACAAACAAGTTATAAAGTGTTTTCATTGTATAAAAATTATTACATGAAAAATCAGACAATCAAATAAATTAATCATTATGAATATTTTTGCAGCGGTAATATTTTATTATTGTAAATTTTATAGGCACATTTTTTTTTCTTTCTTTTCCATTCGCCGTTATCAGCAAACTAATCCGGCAGGACGGTCGCGACCCTAATCGGGGCGGCGTTATGCATGCATGGCAGGGGTGCACTTACATCACCGTTATGGTTATGTGTAGCAGTTTTCATCTTTTAGACTGACTGACACCCCCATTCCGCGTGCTCCCAAAGTAATCTAAGGAAGAAAACGGCACCGCCACCTTATTACTCATTCATGCCATTGCAAATTATCCATCAAGAATTCCTCGGCAAAATTTGATTCACTTCTCCCCAGCCCGAACAATAAATAACAGGGGCAATTTTGCGCCCGCTTCATACGCACGCATCCCAAAATGTAACCTGCTGAAATTATATTAAAAACGCATAATTAATAATTGAATAACATTATTACTTAATAAAATACTGACATTAAGGTTTTAAAAGGTATATGATGCAATTTTTAATTATTACTCTGTAACAATATTCCTTATAGTAAAATTATTATTCACCAGCGTATATTTTTGACTAGCTTCAGCGAATGATACATAAATAATCTAGCGTATTGTCAACCTACCTCAAAACACTAACCTAACATCTGAACCAGCGTAATCTTGATCTCTACTAATGTATAATTTATTGGAGTAGGTTATAAGTACGATATGCAGTTAAAAGTCCGCTAGGTCATGCATACTCCATGTACGAATAACTTTGAAGGTACCTAAGCATATTCTCATACTAGTTATAAGGTTATTAAGATTTTTGTAAATATATATTAACCGGCTGTGGCAGATGACCAAGTAGCCGATGCAAAAATGTTTAAAATTTTCTTATTTTGAAATGGTTACCATCAAAATTAATTAATCCAAATTATTTCCTGAAACTTGTACAACTACACACTTTCTATATAATATACAACAAATGTTGTGTAAAAAGCCATTTGATCAACCTTCTCTTTTGCATGTGTGTTACATCTAAATTTATTCAAGTGGATGACATTTTTACTATGTATGACATTATTACAGAGCAAATTAGTTTTCTAAGATTAGGTTTATTGAATATTTAGTTAAGTAGATACCAGAATATTTACATTATATATTTTTTATAACTTTGTTCTTCTTCCTTATAATATATTTACAAAAGAATGCATAGATTAATGAAACACGTACACAAATTTACACAACAAGAATCACGGATGGAGTTCACTGGTTTCTAATGTTCTTCCACTAAGATCCACATCCATCCACTATCTATTAAGACATGCTAACAGCTTCTAAAGCTTCTTAATCCCTGATTTGTAATATATTTATTTAAGCAAATATGCTATTTGTGTTCCTTTTGGGAAATGTATTTGACATTAATCTGTCATTATGAGTAAAGAATATAATATAATAAATACATCTCATTAATTTAGCATAATCATTTCTTGATTAATTTACTTCTAAACCTCAATAAACAATGACTTAACTTAGGTTAAGACTAAGCTGTCATATTTATTGTTGGTAATTTTATAGCGCACTGTCTAAAACAATAGTTTAATTATTTAGGTCAGCAGACCTCATTACACTGTTGCCAAACCCAGACAATAATATTTATTGACCTACCTCAATAATTAAACATTTATCAGCGTAGCCTTGACCTCTTTCAAGAATCTGTTTATTGCGGTAGGTCAAGAGTACTCTGGATGATTAATGTAAGAGGTCTTAATATAAGAGGTCCAGTATGAGTTACGTTAATGCATAGTTATATAAGATGGAGGCCAACACTATACTAGATTATATATCTTAAGAAAAAATATAACATTTTGATTAGAGTTAAAAGGCGCTAAAACAAATTCTTTTGAAGAAGAAAAACTCACAAAAAATCAATAAAAAGAATTATTTATGATTAGAAATCTTGCAAATAACAAGCTGATAATAAATATATTATAAATTAATTAAAATTAAATATAAATAACAACTAATATATTAGAGAAGTGTTGATTTGAGAAACAGATCAGTTGTAACCCGTATCTATTGTTTGTTATCTCCTTTTCATTATTAATTGACAATAAAAATCATAGTTTTTAGGTTAAATGTAACAGTAGAGAAATAATAACTGTCAATTTGTAATAATAAATAAGAGATGATTGGTAAATATTACTCTTTTTATGTCAGATATAAAAATAATTTTCTTTACGTAATTAATTACCTAATGAAAGCTTTAAATTAGTGCTCATAGGCTTCGAAATGTGTTAATGTTTTTTTTTACTTTATGAAAAAATTTAATGGTTGTATTCGTCAATCAAGATATTATCAGAATTATGCCATCTATTATCTTAACTTTGCACCAGATTCCTGTTTGGGTGGATAACCACCACCAAATTTGTCAGTGGTTATTCACCGAAACTGATGTAGTCTAACATTAAAACAATAGATTGCACCTTCATGGTAATATCTTGTACTCGTAAGAAAAACTCCGTTTTTCTGCCTCCAGAAATGTTAAAGCTACGCTGATCCAAAATAGATCAAAACCGGTCCATGGTTGTTGTTGACAGGGAAGTTATTAGAAGTTCAGTGCCGTTGAGTAGTATGTTGGCCCTCTCTCCATTGCAGAAGGCTGCAACTGTCTAACAAACATCTATATGCTAGTTGTAAGTATTGGCTTTCCAATGAGAGTGTCCATGGAATCAGTAAAACATATCCAAAGGTGTAATTAAATGAATTTGGAAGAGAAATTCATGGTTACTGATAAAAGCTCTTGGATATTTCTGATAATATAAATGGAAAATTGAAAAAAAAAATATCTGTAAGATCTGTAAGAGAAATGGTTTAAAATTCTAGAACTCTTAAAGAAAATACTATGAATTTGGAAAAGAAATTATTATTTATTACAATAAATAAAGAAAGAGAAGTTCTAAAATTCTTTCGAGAATTATAGAACTCTAGTAATATTATATAAATATGCTGGAAAATTTACTTTATAGAAGTAATGTTGGGAGACTATATAATATGACGAGAAATGATATTTTTTTAGGAATTTAAAGAACAAATATTGAAAAATTCCAGGACAACTTAACATATATACAACACTACGTTTTGTTTTGACATCAGGATCTTTATTGCTTTTTATTAAATTGCCTAAATTATTATTTGTTTTGATATTTTTCAGGAATATTACCTTATTTATTGCTATTTCAAGACTCTTCTCTATAATTCTAGAATTTTCAGTAAATTTCTTTCCTAAATTGTAAGAACTTTCTTTCAAATCAGCAAGAATTTTCATTTGTATTACAAATATTTGCTAAAAATTATTTTTTATAAACTTTGCACAATTTTGTCTATAGATTTTTGAAAATCTCTTTCAAATTGTGAAAAAATTTTCCCTATGAGAGGAATTTTTCAATATTTTTTAGCAAAAATTTTCTTCTAGATTGATGAGAGGAAAATAGATTTTTTCAATATTTTTCAGCATTTTTTTTTCAGAAGTTACATGTGGTTATTATATTATTTGCATAAATTAGCCAAAGAGACTGAAATTCACGTCCGGATTCCCCTTTCTTCTTCTCCTTCTTGGCAGAGGCGGTGGCAGATAAAACAAAAGCCAAAGCAGCTGTGGCTGCGAATTTGCTGGGATCCTTAATGAATTCCTTCCTTAAATTCAACATCAGTAATGGCAGAAAACATTTCCTCGATTTTAGATTTATTTAGTAATTTTTATTCTAAC
This sequence comes from Ontholestes murinus, assembly GCA_963969525.1. Classification (NCBI taxonomy): domain Eukaryota; kingdom Metazoa; phylum Arthropoda; class Insecta; order Coleoptera; family Staphylinidae; genus Ontholestes; species Ontholestes murinus. Next base: position 20,054,010 of record OZ018387.1, on the reverse strand, counting down.
ATGCAAAAAAATATCTATTTTATTCAATTTTTTTAAAATTGTTTTTCAATTAATTCTTTTAAATATTTTTCATAAAAATATAGTTGGATTTACCAAGAATTTTTTAGTTAAACTCATATTTTGTATTTTTCATGAAGTTATTTTCTAACTTGCCAGAATTTCTTTCTAAGGTTCTAAAATATAATGTCAGTTTTTCTATAAGCTTTTAGTATTTATTTTAATCTAGAGATTTCGAAAGCAAATTAAAATCATAAAGAAGAGTTTCTAATTTGCTTTTGAAATTTCTAAAATTTTCATTAATGAACTATGAGAATTTTCTTTTAGAGAAATTTGAGTGTTTTTTTTAACAAGGAAATTATTTTATGTTTTTTTTAACTTTTTATTTAAATTCCCTTTACAGTTTCTAAAATATTTCAGCATTCTTTTTTCATTGTTCTGGAATTTCAAATTCATGTAAAATTCTAAAACAGTACCCGGACAAAAATTTCATAAGCTGAATTCTCATCATTTAAAGCATCTGCATAATTTTCTACTAGACTAGACATTTGTAGATAAGTCTAGTGACTTAGAAACAAAAAAAAACTGTCTAGCTGATACCTTCAACTATTGCCTAGTGACGTTGACACAAAAGTTTTGTAATATGTAATGAGTAATTTTGTAATAAGCTGAATTCTCATCAGGATTTTTTATTAGACTAGACATTAGTAGGTATTTCTAGTGACCGTGAAACAAAGTTTTGTTTAGCTGAGAGCTTCAGTTTTTAGAAACAAATCTTCATAAACAAATTTCTCATCATCTGAAGTCTCTGCAGACTGTTCCATCAACCATTCTATTGCTTGTCAAATAAACCTTCAATTTCGCCTTCCACCAATGTTTATTGTCATTTCCTTAATATGTATATATAAATATTATCATTTAATTTCTTCAAAATAGAACATCAAAACTTACTCCTCCTCTATTTTAATATTTTGAATTACCCAATTCGAGTTACTAATTTTCTATCACATGTCTTTCTGATTTCCCAGACCACGTCTTTTAAAAGTCTAGAGGTTGTCATAAATCAAAAGTTGATTTTTCTAAACCATAAACAAAAATAAAACCCAAAATCATAACCAGTACATAACGTTTTAGAAGATTCATTTACATACAAAATGGTATACTTTTTAAAAATAACTGTAACAAGATACAAACTGACTGGATGACCTCTAGTATAATTTATTTTTGAGATTAACGAAAATTTCTTTAACCCTTTCGTTCCTGAATTTAAGAAATTCATTTTGAAACAAAAATTATAAATATTTGGGACAATTTAGTACCAACTTATATTATTAAGCTGAAAAAAATTAATTATTTAATTATGTTGGGGGGTTGGGCGGGGGGTTATGGTACAACTGTTTACCAACAGGGTTTTTGTGTGGTACAAAGATGAACCAGCAGGATTCAAATGGCGCAGTTACAAACTCAGACATATTTTTAGTATGATTTATTTATTCAAATTTATATAAATGCTAAACTATTTTGTATGATACAACATAAAACAATCTTTGCACAAAGGCAAATTACATTCTTGTTTGTCCTTCTACAGGAAAGTTTTCTTTTCTTAGAAGGAGGACCCCTTTTTGGTGGAGGCATGGAGGTAATTGTCATGCCTTGAGTGATTAGTTCTTCGGCAAGAGTTACTATGAAACAAAGATAAGGAATTTGTTCATTTTTACGTCTCAAATCATTATAAATAATCCATGCATTTACAAGTATAAAACACTTTTTTCCACCATTTAGCAGATTTTCTGTCGTGGTAGTACATGCCTATGAATTGATTAGCTCGATCAATTCCTCTCATTTTCTTGCGATAGAATGCAATTGCTTCTGGACACTCAATTGTCTCCCGATCACCAGTTTTGGTCCTTTTTGTAACTGTGGTCAAATTAGGTTTGTGGCAATTACTTAGTAGCAATACTTCTTTAGTATCTTGCCATTTCACACATAGCAATCCTGTAGGAGTACATCTGAATGCAGACTGAAGTTTACCTTCAATAGCGGGTATATTTTTCCGGTTTGCCATGCAGGTACCTAACGCTGCATAATTCAGCGTCTCTAATAAATTTACGCTTGTAAAAAATCTGTCAAAGCACAAAACAACATCTTTGGATTTGATTGTTGAAGCAAGAGATTTGACGACCCGTTCACCAAGAGTCAAGGATCCATCCTTACTAGAAGTACTCGTAGGAGATTCTTTACCGGAGCACACTTCGATATCGTAAGTATAACCGGAATCTGCTTCGCAACGAAGGCACAGTTTTATTCCTCGTTTAGTTGGCTTTAGGGGCATGTACTGCTTCAGCGATGTGCGGCCTTTGGATTTTGTCATGGACTCGTCGATACTTTGGTAGTGACTATCTTGACGGCATCTAGAGTATGTATATTTCAAACATGATATCAATTCGTCAATGTAATAAGTTTTTAACACATTCGGTGGTTTGTCTGGCGGAGAAAAGTAAAGTTTTGAAGCTAAGAGCATGAATCGATCTCTACAAATCGCCTTTTCTTGCTTTCGCTCTTTTTGACTCCAATAATGTTTCAGGCCAGGTAGGTGATTGTACGACATAATAAAGATGCATCCTAATAATTTTTGAATTTCTCCCATATCTGTCATCTTTTCTTTACGCTTTTCATCTTTATTCAACATATCAAGTCTCTGATTAATACAGTCAACTATTTGAATGTAGAGCGAATGAGTAAAAACTTTATGAAACCGTTGCATTGGACTCAAATTCTTGGCAATATCTTCAGCAAGCTCAAAAGCTCTCTCAGGTTGAAGTTTTTTGATGGGTTCAAACTGATCGTCGAGGATCGTCCAATCGAGAATACGATTTATTTTATTGTGACTAAGATTTCCTTTTTCTACTTCAGAATCACTTGATAAACTTGATTCAGATTCAGAACTTTCTTTTTCTTTTTCAGTTATGATAGTTTTTGTAACTCCTGAAGTGGTAGCTTCCGATAAATCTGCTTCGTCATCGTCATCATTACTTGGTTCATAATGGTCGCTTGATCCAGACGAAAACGAATCTTCATCATCCTTAAGCTCATCGATGATAGTTCTTTTCGGACGTCGATTCATCTTAGGACTAAAATTTAAAAAAATAGAATTACATACCTGATGGTCCATATGTGTACCAAAATACCGGCTGGTAAATAGATGTACCACTCCGAAACATGATAAAGAATTTACAAAATAGAAACAAATGATACATACCTGAGTGTTGGCAACGTTTATAGAAGTATTACACACAAAACACAGAAAAGTTAACAGTAAAATAAAGACTATAATTGTACTAGAATGTTTTTCTTCCACAAAAAATACTTTCTTGGGCAGTCAAACATCTCTAACCTCACATTTTAACACATAAGGTGCATGCCTGAAACCTAAAACCACGGTCTGGTACAATTCTCGCTGCTATTAAACGATAAGTTGAACATTTAGGTATTTTTAAAAGTTATTGGTACATATATGTACCGATCGGAACGAAAGTGTTAAATAATAGACTAGAGAAGTTCTTTAATTTATTTATTGACAAAAAAATCAGAGTTTTTAGCTTAAATGTGACGGTTGAGAAATAACAAAAATAACTGTCCATTTTTTAACAATAAATAAGATCTGATTTGACTTCCAAATGTGTTAATGTTTTTTTTACTTTATGAAAAAAATTAAAATATTTAATGTTTGTATTTGTCAATCAAGATATTACCAGAATTGTGCCATCTATTATCTTAACGTTGCACCAGATTCCTATTTGGGTGGATAACCCCCACCAAATTTGTCAGTGGTTATCCACCGAAACAGGGAATATAATAATTGTAATGATGGCTTTTAACTAACTATAATTATTTTTAATACTGAATGTAAACAGTGCTAAAATTCAGTGTAATATATAAATGTGACTTCCAGAAAAGTCGCATCTTCCTTATTTGTACCATCCAGGAAGCTAATCTTTCTCTTTAACTGTGGTGAAACTTTAACGATTGCAGTAAAAGGAACATAATAGAGAAATGCGATTGGGAATTCAAATAAATGACCATTATGATAGATACACTCACCAGATATACCGTAAAAACAACAAACACGTAAATAACAGCCCCATAAAAAGAAACACACATTTTAAACACTGCTCCGTCATAAATTATCACTTGACACCAATTACATGCATAGTTAAAACGGACCGACAATTACGACGTAATTCCTTTTGAAAAAAAAAAAAAAATTGGCGAAATTACGACCTCACGAATCGGGCCCGATCGCTAGGTACGTAAATAATGGTAATTTTCGCAGGAATTTGCGATAAAAGTGAGTCAATTAAAATTTCATAGCCGCCATCAATCATCGACAAGCGGGCGACAATGCTAACACGCGGGGTCGTATTTTTTTTTTTTGGTTCTGTACCGAATCGGAATCTGAAATTATGGATGATGATGGTCAGTGCTGAAATAGATCTCCCGGCAAATTGTGACTTCTGGGAGTCGTAAATCATCCAAACGGCGGTTTGTAATTGTTGACCGCGGAGGTAATCTGTAATTTGGGATGGGATTAAAATGCGGATGATGAGTTCGCTGCGGTTTTTCGTTAGAAGTATTTTAATTGGCGTAAACAAATTATATTCCATAATTGATTAATAGTAGGTAAATTAGAAAAATGCGTTAATTGTTACAAAATATTAGTGCTTGTATATAAAAGTGTGTACCACTCTACTTATGATTTACAACCTTTCGTTATAAAACAAATGGATAAATTAAATTGTTTATGTACTGATTATAGAAATTCTGGAAAAATTATGTCTCCATCGTTTCGGCCAAACAAAGAACAGCATTTGATAGGGGGGCAGTTACTCTCTTATGTGAATACGCAAAAACTAATATAAACTTGGTAGAAGGCTGAAAGACCTACGGCCGACTGCCACGAAGAAAAAGAAAAAGAAGAGGAAAAATCTCAAAAATTGTTATAATTCAATAAATCTTCAATAAAAATGTTTGGAATTTTATTAAAAAAATAATTGCAAACTATAGACACTTAAAAATACTGGAGCATTATTTAGAAAAAGTTAAGATTTTACGAATAAACAAATGAAAGGAAAGAAACATTTTGCTTAGAAAAATAATTAAAATTTTGGTTTGAAGTTTTACAATTTACTTCAAACATTTTAAAACGGTTTAACATTATTCTTAAATAGTTATAGAAAGTTAAGAAACGACTTTAATATTTACTAAAAAAAGTTAGATTTCACAAAAAAAATATTTTAAATTTTACTTCGACATCTGGAATTTTATAAAAAATAATTTAACTTTTGACAGTTAGGGAAAATTCTTAACAATGTCTTAAAAATTAGGTAAAAACAGTAAAGCAAAAACAATAAATGTTTTATTGTGGGGACATTTACTTTGTGGTACATTTTCAATATAATGAAGGAGACACGATTACTTTGTTTTACCACTTTATTTAAAATTACACGTGACTATAGTTTCGACTAACAGCTAGTCATAAACATAAACATTAACTCTTTGATAAAGTTTATGTTCGAGAATGACTAGCTGTCGAGACTATAGTCACGTGTAATTTAAAATAAAGTGGTAAAAAAAGTAATCATTTCTCCTTCTTCATTAAAAACAATAAAGTCTTAAAAAAACAGTTGAAATCTATAAAAAAAAAACAGTTTAGAATTAAACAATAAAAAACTGCCGGTTTTTTTATAATCACTCTTGATAATGCTGTAACAAGAGAAAAGTTGAGTAAATATAAAAACTCAGTTAAACAATTATCAATTCTTTACCTAGTAGTAGTCGTAGTGTTTTGCTATCGACCACGTGGTCCTTCCGCCGTGTTATTTGTGTATTTATCCGTCACTCTAATTCTTTACCTATTAATTAAGAATTTGCTGAAAAACGGTTGATAAAAGTAAAACACTTTAAACATTGTTTAGAAATAATTGAAATTTGACTAATAAATAATTGAAAGGAATGAAAAAATTGGCTAATAAAAACAACAAAGGGTTAACCTCTGCATAATAGTTGAAATTTTACACTGGATTAAAATTTTCCCAAAAATACAATACAATAATCTTAATTTGGACACATTTACAGTACATAATAACATTTAACATACAAATAAATAAATGGTGTTAGTCCGTCAGGGCTATAGACATGAGGTCTTTCAGCCCTTGTCTTGAATTTAAGGTGAGAAAAAAAAGGTATCTTTGCTAGCTTCCTAAAAATATAATTTCAAACTTACTTAAAATAGTTTGAAGCAGTTGAAAATTTTCAATTTAGAAAGAGTAGCTTTAAAAACTAAACATCTAAATTTACCATAAACAATTAAAAATTTACTTTTACATAGTTAAGTAGTTACATACTAAAAATTAAACTTTCTTTTTCTATAAAAAAAAAACAAGTACATTGTTCAAAGAAATGAATAATATTCAGTATTAAAATTAGTTAAAAACAGTTCATTTTATTTAAAAAAATATTGATAAAAAAGGTTTAATATTTGAAATTGTAAAAAAATTAATTTAAGCCTAAATAAAGTAAAAGAGACCGCAAAACTGCAATAGCTTTCCTCGACATTCAGAAAGCCTTCGACTCTCTGTGTCATAGAGGTTTGCTGTTTAAATGCAATTCCTTGTCCATGCCATTACATCTTCTACTTATAATTGACAACTTCCTTAATAATAGATCCCTCAGTGTCAAAATAGGTAGTTCCTATTATACCATAGCAAGGTGTTCCACAAGGGTTCCCCCATCCCCAATTCTTTGTGCATGACATATACAACCCTAATCCCAATTACTTTAATCCGTCTGCATATTGTCTTTTATTTGCTAATGATAAAGCACTTATTGCACATAGCAATACAATCCCTAAAGCCCTCAGTACACTGCAAGGGCTGATCGACACTCTACAACACTGGTTTGCCAAATGGAGAATAACCATCAATCCCAATAAATGCCATCTTCTCATCCCCTTCCATCGTGCATCCACATCTCCATTTGGTATTAACATAAAAAATTCATTGCAACCTGCAAGTATCTTGGCATTACCTTTGATCCTAAACTGTCCTTCAAACATCATTCCCAAACTCTTAAAACGAAAATTAAAAACAGAGCTCGACATTTCAGACACCTTACATTTAAGAACGAAGTAATTCCCATTAAAAACCGCCTGGAACACCTTGTACAAAATTTGCCCGCAACCCTTTACACCACCCTAAAACCAAACATCCTTCCACAACCATTTTCGAATTCATAACATCTTTTCATGATTCATTTACATCTTCATCAACATAATCATCAACGGACAACTAACATAATATCTAACAAAGACTGACAGAAAGACCATGGGTCGATAGCCGTGAAGAAAATCAGCAACGAATATTATTGTAAATACCTCATGTATAAAATAATAAATAAAGATGTTTGTCTCTCTAAAGTAAAAGGAAACATTTTACATTAAAGAAAAATCAATTAATATAAAAATAAAATTTTACGGGCTGAAAGACCACTGGTAGATAGCCATGAAACAGAAGACAAATTATGTTAGAATTTATTTTATTTTATACATTACAAGTATTATATTTTATTTTCATTCTGTGAATAAAGATGTTTAGTAGTAGTAAAATTTTACGGTTAAAATTTTACAAATATTTTTTTTCCTTTAAACCAGTCGAAAAATATATGATAATATATGATATTAAAAATAATTACAAACTTTACAAAGGTTATAAACTGTTTCAGTAAAAACAGTTGAAAAAACAATTCGTATGTTACTAAAAAAAGTTTTGATTAAAAGTTATTAATAATAACATATTAAAAAATGTGGCCATCATAAATCTATGAGGTTTACGCAAAATGTCTATTCTTAATAATTTGGTCAATTGTCGATTCTTTACAACTTGGCAATAAATAAAAACGCTTGGAATTTTACCGAAAATAAAAAATCAATCATAAACTAAAAAGAAATTTCAAAACGAAATGCATTAAATATTGCTTTAGAAAACAAGTTTGCAATTTGGTGAAAAATGGTTGAAATTTTATAAAAAAAAAACAATTACAATTTACAAAGATACTTAAAAACAAAACTCTTTAAACATTGTTTAGAAATAGCTAAAACATTACCATTAAAAAATTAAAATGAAACAAAAGTTTTGCTAAGAAACAAACTCAAACCTCAAAATTTAAAAAATTAAAAATTTGCTCTATAAAACTGAAAATTTAGCAGAGAAGAGAAAAACATACCAAATAAGTTAAAAAAAATACAGTTGAAGTATTTCCCTATTTAGCAGAGAACAGAAAACGGTTGGAATTTTATCGAAATTAAAAATTACAATTATAAACTATAAAGACATTTAAAAACGAAACGCATTAAATATTGCTTTCAGTTCTGTTAAACAGTAGAAATTTCTCAGAAGAAAAACATTTAAAAGCCACATTAAATTGATTTTTTTTTAAATTTGATCCATAAATAATATTTATTCTTATGCTAAGCAGTTGAAATTTAACAATCAATATTTGCTATGAAATTAAAAATTAGTAAGAAAAAACAGAACACAGAGTTAAAAAAAACAGTTGAGGATTACAAAATCAATTTAAAATTTGAGAAACGGTTGGAATTTTGTTGAAGAAAAGAAAAGCAATTTAATTCGTTTTTATAAATAGTTGAAATTTTAACGATAAACAATTTTTTTAAGAAATACAGTTGAAATTCAATAATTAAAAAGTTGCCTAACAGTTAAAAGTTTACAATCAAATTAATTTTGTATTTAAAAAGTTTACAATTTATTTGAAACGAATTTAAAATAGTTGAACATTATTTTTAGAAAAAGGTAGTTTTAAAAAGTTAAGAAACAAGTTTAAAATTTAAACTGTTAAGTCTTTACCAAAAACATTTTAAAATTTACTTCAATATTTGGAATTTTATAAAAACCGTTGAATTAGTAATAAAAATAAATGAAATTTTTTTGACATTCTTAAGTAAAAGCAAATTAATCCATCAATAAATCAAGAAAATAACAGAATAAAACACCTTTAAAACAGTTGAAGACTAGAAAAAATAACAGATTGAAATTTGCTGAAAAATTGGCATTTTAAAATATTAATAATAATAATAATTTATTACAAACTATAAAGATTGTTGAAAATTTAAAAACAAAATACTTAGTTTTAGAAATAGTTAATATTTTACCAATAAACACTTAGAAAGATGGAATTAAAAGATTCGTTAAGAAAAATCCGTAATAAAGGTTTTACTTTTGGATTGAAATTTTTATTAAAAAACAGTTTATAATTTTACTAAAATATATTTGTTGAACACTTTCCTAGAAAAATTAGTTTTAAATAGCAAAAATCAAGTTTAAAATTTACTAAAAACAATTTGGTATTAACTAAAATAAAACAATTGAATATTTACTGCGTAAAAAAATAAATGGAACATAAATTAAAATTTGTCTAAAAATTAGTTTAATAAAACAGTTGGAGATTTACTTGCAAAACATAAATCTGTTTAAAATTTGTCTAAAAATTAGTCCGAATTTTATTTAAAAAAACAGTTGCAAAATTATATAAGAAGATTTAAAATTGAATATATCTGGAAAAAAAACTATGAAAACATTTATAAAAACTGGAATTTTATTGAAAAAACATTCTTAAAGAAAGCAATTTTTTAAGCTTATTACGAAAAACTTAAAATATTTGAACATGTAAAACAAAAATAATGGAAAGAACGAAATTGACACTAAAGGAAAATCAATTTATTCAAGTTTGTTTAAAATGTCTTCAAATAGGCAGAAAGACCTCTGGTCGATAGCCTTTTGACAGATTAATACATTAACACACCATTCATTATTCATCATTTTAATATAAATATGTACAGAATTTGTCAATAAATATATGTTACTACTACTGTCTTCAAAAGTAAATAAAAAATAGTTTCAACATGTTTAAACCGTGGAAATTTGCCTTATAAAACAGAAAATTCGATAAAGAAAAAAAACGGGACAAGTCTTTCGCATAGGTGATAAATAAAATACTTGGGTTTTGAGAATTTACACAATTTAATGTCGCAGTGCATCGACATTAAATTGTGTAAATTCTCAAAACCCAAGTGTTTTTATCACCTATATAATGAAATTTCACCAAGTAAAAGCCTCATCAATCCGATATTTAAGTCTTTCGCAATTGGAGAAAAAAGAAAACGGTTGGAAATTTATACATTTTCCTCAAACACTTGAGATTTTAGCAATCAATCATTAAAAGGATTGAAAATATTTGCTTGAAAACTTGAAATTCTGGAGAAACTGGTCTTATTTTGCTTAAAATCAATTGAAATTTTACAAAGAAAAAGGTTAAAATTTACTTGAAACAACGCCATAACTTTGTTATTTATTAACCGATTTGAATCAACTAAAAAACAAATTGAATGGCCGTTTAAAGACTATGATATGACATTAATAATATATTTTTTTTTAATTAACTTCATTGACAAATAACAGTCAACTTTAAATTTTTAAACGGCTGCATATACTTTTCTTATTTTTTTATACTAGAAATTATTTTTCTGAATCCAATAATGCCCAATATGTTGATTTGAAGTTAATATTTATGTTAGAAAAAAAAAATAATAAACCTTATTCATATGATATTTTCGTATAAATTTAGCGTGACTTGAAAAAAATCGGAACAAGCGAATGTCATTGCGCATTGTAATAAATAACAAATAACAAATTGCAAATAACAATCGACAAATAATATATGACTAATGATGGCAATTGTAAATTTTAAATGGTAAATTACAAATGCCAATTACAAATATGAAATGACAAATGGCATAAGGCAGAAGTCAAATGTCAAACTTAAACAGCAAATTACAATTGATAACTAATAAGTGACAAATGAAAAATATTCAAATGTCAAGTGACAAAGAGCAATTGTTAAAAATCAATTTAAAAATGGCAAATGATAATTGACAAATAACCAATGGCAAATGGTAATTGTTAAATGTCGCTTTCAATTAGCAAATGACAAATTGCAAACGAGAAATGATAAATTTCAATTTCAAATAACAAATGACAAATAAAAAATGTCAAGTGACAAATAATAAATGTCAAATGACAATTGACAAAAGAAAATTGCAAATATCAAACGATAAATAATAAATGACAATTGTCAATTTCAAACGGCAAATTATATAGTTATAAACGGTAAATGAGAATTGTCAAATGACAAATTGAAAAAGGCAAAAGTCATTTGTCAAGTTTAAATAGCGAATTAAAGTTTAATGGACTCAGGGGACCTCAAAACGGATATTTCCGCAAAAAAATTTTTTCAAAAAAAAATCACGATCACAATACTTCCCCTATATATACTTCGTATATAGGGAAAGTAAAAATATCAAATAATAAATGACAAATAACAAATGTCAAATGACAATTAACAAAAGCAAATTACAAATATCAAAAGATATACTAACAAAAAATGACAATTGTTAATTGTTCAAATGGCTAATTATAAATGATAAATGATAATTGTCAAATGGCATGGATTTTACCAAATTACAATTGAAAATTTATATTAAAAACTTTCTTAATTTGTTTTAGTGTAAAAACAATTGTAAGGAAATATTTAAAATTAAAAATGTTCATTAAAACACTATTAAAGTTTGTTTATAATTGAATATTTACCATGGAAACAAAGTCACAACCTAAAAGAAAAGCTGTTTAAATATTTTTTGAAAGAGAATTGAATCAAAGAGAAACAAAAAACAGTTGTCAAGTGGTAATGGAAAGAAATTTAAAAAATCTTAAGAAAAATGATGCTCTATATTGTTGAAAATTTATAAAAATATAGTTGAAGTTTTGTAAAATAAAACAATGAAGTTGAAAGAAAAAATTTGACTCCAAAAAAATTTAATTGTCTAAAATTAATATTAAAATTTTAAGAATTTTTGTTCTGTTTACTTCTTCATCGAATTTCTTGTTTAATAGCGAAAATTTCCAAACTTCACTGTTTACCAAAAATTATTTATTAAATTTAATGAAACAATTTTTATTTAATTTTTAAAACTTTTGTAATCAATTTAAATAAATTGATTTTTCTTTCGGGTTAATTTTTTCTTCCCATTATTTTTAGGCTCAATTCCAACTGTTTTACATGTGGAAATATTTTAAGTTTTTTTTTGCAATAAACTTAATTTTTTTGACGTTGACTGTTTTAATTTAATTAATTAAATCATAATTCAATTCAATTAAGTGTAAAATTAATAAATGTTTTCATCGTTTTTTTTAATATATTGAATTTTATATCCTCCTTTATAATTTCTTAACTGTTTTTTTTTTGTTTAAATTCCAACTAATTTTTATAAAAATTTCCAACAGATTTATTTTTAATTTGTGTTTTTACAAATTTTCAATTGTTTTTTGTAGTAAATACCAAATTGTTATATACATATTTTGTTGTTGAAAATCAGTAGTAAGAAATATTAGAAATATATTAAAATAGTTTTTAACTTTTAGAACAAGTTTGATACTTTAAAATAATTATAAACTTTGGTTAAGAACACTGTTGAAAATTAATTAAAACTATGGTAAGAAGAAGCCTTCGTTTATAGACTATTCAAATTAATCAAAAATTATTTGAAAACACATTAAAATGTTTGGAAGAACAATTATTTTTTTAAAGAAACAGTATAGTAAAAATTGATAAAAAATAATAGAAAAGTAGGCTGAAAAATCTACGTTGTAAAGTCATGAAGAAAAAGAAGACGACGAAGAATCATAATAATTATTGTTATAATTATATACTGTAATTACTATGTTCAATAAAGATGTTTCGCTCTCTCTATCTAATAGAAAAAAAAATTTGCATCTGAAACGAATTGTATTCATAAAGGTAATTAAAATTTACTTGACAATATTTTAAGTTAAAAATTTGTTTTAAAATTGACAATGTTTTTTTTAATGATGTTAATATAAAAAATTATAGCTTATCAAATATTAAATGCTTTTAGAAACAAAAATAATTTGTTAAACATTAATTTGTGGATTAAAAATTGAAGATTTATATTTTTTCACTTTAAGAGTTAAGTTACATTGTTTTGTGTTTATTTAAAATGCCTGGCCGATTGAGATTTCCACTCGCTCCAAACTTGCAAATCATCACTCTCTCAACTTTACTAAATAGCTCCTACTAACGCTTCTGAATTGGACCTAAATTTGGATAGTGTCTGTAAACGATATTTTTACATAACGAATGATGTGTATAAAACTCCGCAACAACTGGCGCCCAACATGGGGCCGTATGCGCGAATGCAGACTAGAAGCAAAATAAAAAATAGTGATGTAATCATCATAACACTTTTCCAGTATTGTTCAGAAATAGTGAACAAAAGAAAAGTGAGTTAAAACAAAAACTCGAAAATCATAAATAGCCAATATTATTATATTAAGTGAAAATTAACGAGCTTAAATGAGATTATACTCATGATTCATTAGCCTCTATAAAAGAAAAAACTTTATGAATACATGATTGATAGTCGAAGCATTTCATCTATTAGATACATTTGGGTTAATATAAATAGGCGTTCTTCAATGTGCATATTATTATTTTCCTTAAATGGTATATAGGTGAAATGAAGTAATATAGCAATTATTTATTCAACACTTCACTGCTCACACCACATTTACATTCCTTGTGGTAACAATTATACTTCTTCTAACGTTTCTTTTCTCTAGTGATGTAAGTATTGAGTATACAATAGGCACAAGCACATTAAAAAAATTTTATATTCTGTAAATAATACTTAATACTTGAAGAACACATCTGTTTAAAAAAAATACAAATTGTATTTACTCTCGTCTGAATATATATAAAAAAAAACAACAACGCCAATTTTCGAAACCTACCTGAGACGCGACCCGCGGCCCATAAATCCACGTTTGACGGGCCGTAAATCATGGGCAAAAAGGCACTTTTGAAAATTGATACGTTTCGTGTAATTTGGGCAATTTCGCGCCCTCTCTTTGCACGCCACACGCCCCGCCCGCCCCCCGCCGCCGCTGCCGTTTCAGTTTCTACCTTTTTTTTTCGTTACAGTATTATTATTTTGATTCCGGCTATGTCAATTCGGTTTACACACGCGGGCGCGCGCTTAATTGATTTTCGCTAAATTAAATCATAAATCACCGGCCGCGAATTGTTGCGCAATTATTTTCGGCGGTGATATTTTAAACTAATTTAATTTGCGCGAAAAAACTCGCTTTCCTATCGTGCAGATAATTGTTTCGAGATAAAGCGTGATTTATCTCCTCGTCGCTCGAATCAATCACCTCGGGGCCTTTCTGAAATTCGGCCCGGCCGATTTTCGAAATTCGACACGACCGACCCGACCAGAAATTACTATCTGCGCAAAGGTCAGTCATTTTGGTGTTTTGGTATTTTAGTAAAGTCAGAAAAAATGAACGATTGATATACAATAAACATTTCAAAATGTAAAAGTACCTGAAAGAAAGGTTATGCTGTATGTTGTTGTTGTAGAATTTCAAAGTTATAGTTTCTTGAGGTACTACCGGACTACACAACGATCAATTCTGAAATATACTGTCATTAGCTGGATAAATTGTATGATTTTCTTAAACTACACTCCACCTTTTCTGGTTTGGCGAGAAGGCCAAAATTGATAAAAAGAAAAGGTGTAGTGTTCCACGAAGATAATGTGAAACCTCATACATTTTTAGTAACTTAGCAAGGGCTTTTAGAGCTTGGGTAAGATACATTTCCACAACAAAAATACTCTTTAGAACTATTACCTTCTGATTATTATTTATTCATGTCCCAGCAGAAATTTTAGATGGTAAAACCTTTACTTCAAATGAGGATTTCAACAATCACCTGGATCAGTTTTTTTTGTTAGCAATAAATAATCATTTCTTAAAGTGAAAATTTAGTTTAACTTCAGATAAAGTAATTTCCTTTCTTATAGTAACTATTGGGTTAAATTTAATACCATTTGTCTAAGAATCAATGTGAAAGAAAAAGGTATTCATTTTTCTCATTGTTTCTTCACCCAATGATATTCACTATAAAAAATGAAACTACTTTTTCTCAAGCTATCTTATTTACGTAGATTAAAGCGGAAATCCAAATTCTGGTCTAAATTCTACTAAATCACAATTCGACCAACAATAATAATCAAGCTAGGAATTATTTATTGCCCCCATAAATTATACAACCAGTTACTCACACACAAAACGGCAATAATTGGTACTCCGTCAATTTCCAGAGTCGAGTTGCTTATTTACCAGACGAGTGCCACATTTCCGAACTTACCATTCTGGATTGTTACACACACACACACCTATCAAGCTCCCGACGTACGCGGCCATTCATTCGCCTCCGACTCGATTCCTACAAATCATCGCAACCGAAAAGAAAATAATAACAATACGCGCGTTACAATATCGAGCCTTGTTATCTCGGCAAACATCCATAAACATATCCAATTTTCGATGGCCCCCATTTAAAAAAAACTGTAGCAATTAAGTCGGCGTCTTTGGTACTACCGTGCCCACTCGCGGACAAACATAATGCTGGCACAGTTTATTGTTATCTACAATCAATAAGATAATGGCGATTATACCGACGACGGACGATTTAATTGCTTTAAGGAACGATTAATCTACAGGCTAACTACGCCATTGTGAACTAGGTAGGAGGTGGGTGATATTGACATCTTATTACGGCGATTACTCTTCATTTTTTTAGGCTTGGTCACTTCATATTACGCGCGATGTACTGGGCGATTTGAATTATGATTGATTTTAATTTATATCGAATCGTTGTGTTAATGTATTAAGTTTTAGAAAAATACTAGATTTTATAAAGTTGTTTCAAAATTGCAGTGTTGCAATCGGTACTTTGCGCATATCCATTGTGATCCCTCATCTGTTGACAAGCCACAACATTACAATCAACAATCCAACGTGTTTACATTGTTTTGTGTTTATTTAAAATGTCCCGCCGATTGAGATTTCCACTCGCTCCAAACTTCCAAATCATCACTCTTTCGACTCAACTCCTGCTAGCGCTTCTGAATTGGACCTAGATTTGTACTGTCTGTAAACGATATTTTTACATAACGAATGATGTGTATAAAACCCCGCAACAATTGGCGCCCAACGTGGGGCCGTAAGCGCGAATGCAGACTAGAAGCAAAGTAAAAAAATGTTGATGTAACCATCATAACACTTTGCCTGTATTGTTCAGCAATATTGAACAAAAGAAAAGCGTATTTAAATATTACTCAAAATGTCCAAAATTTTATGTATGATTTTGTAGAAAGAGAAAATACTAGAACACTTCGAAATGTGTTTTCGCAAGCTGGAAGGCTAACAAAGGAATTTATTGAAAAATTATCTAAAAGTGGAAAAAATGGGAAAAAATAAAAATTAAATGACTAGAAGACATTAGAACTCTTAAAAAATGATTTCGGTGATTTCTGGTAACGGCCAAAAGGTAGTATAATTTTACTAAAATAAAGTAAATATTATAAAAATATTAAGAAATTGTCGAAAAATTCTAAACCTTTTGAATTGTTAGAAAATTTCAAAAATCAGTATTGCTAAAATTTTGCAACCTGGAAGAGAATTTTATTAAAAAATTTCCTGAGGAATTGAAAATTAAGAGATTTTTTTGCAAATTAGAAAGATTTTTCTTGGATGCAACAAATTATGGACATTTTTGAGATTATTTTGGAAAAATCTAAAACTACACGGCGGTGGTGGCGCATACGGTTGCGGCCGAACTAGCGTTAGCTAAAGTGCAGCAACGTTAGTTTCGGTCAGCAGTTGGATAGGTGACCGGTACCATTCATCATTGGGATACAATTAATGGTGTTTTAGAGTGATCCTTTAAAGTAACAAGCTCATTTACACATTCACAATTACACAATCATACGGCGGAAGGACCACATGATCGATAGCCAAAGACTACTACTACGACTCTAAAACTCTTGAATTAGTAGAAAATTTTAAAATTGTGAAAGCAAACTTTTAAAAAATCTATTAACTGTGAAAAAAAATTGCAGCTTGAAAGGCAAACTTTTTAGAAATTAAAAAAATTCCAAATAAATAAATTGAAACAAGAATTATTGTAACATATTAGAACTATTGAATAAAATTTTCACAAATTTTTAGACGAAAAAATGCTGGAAAATTGGAAAATCCTAAAATCTGAATTGCTAAACTTTTAAATTGGCTAAAAAAATAATTGCATAAAAATCTTAACTTAGAAGAGAATTTCATTAGAGAATCTCTAAAATATACTGCAATAGTTAATAAAAAGAGATGGAATGGAATTTTAGAAAATTTCACCTCAACAGAAATTTTCTAAAATTGGAAGAGAGATTCGTAAAAATGAAAGTATCTGAAACTTCTGCAATATAAGGCAAAAAAAATTAGAAAATTTTTATATAATTGTTAATTTTAAAATTCTTGAATGAATAAATTTTATAAATCTGAAAGCATTTTTTTTATTTTCTACAACCCTTAAAGGAAACTTTTCCTTGAAGCGAAATTTATTTAATCAAAAACAAAAACACTGCAAAAATACTTCAAATTATTAAAACCCCTAGAAGAAAGCATTTCTAAATTTCAAGAGAAATTTCTGAAAAAGAGAGAGTTTTGGTATATTCCGTAAATCAAATTTTGAATTGAAGTTCTAAAGCTTTCAAATTAGTACACAATTTGAAATACCTAACAGCTAATAATAAAAAAACGCGGTTAAATTCCTTTCTTTAAAGTGAACAAAGGATTTTAACCGTGTTTTTATTATTAATATAATCTTCACATAATTCAAGAACACATACAAATCTGAAAGCTAAATTGCTGAAAAGTTTTTTAAGCTTTCAGAGAAAATCTCTTTGAAAAAAATTCTAAAAGTTGAAAATTTGTAAAAAAATTCTAAATGTAGTAGAAAATTCGTAAAAAAATAGAATAATTACTAGAAAATATTATTAAGAGTTATAAAACAAAATCATAAACTGGAAAAAAATTGAAAAATTCGACTAATAGTAATCAACTTTTGAGAAAATGCTGAAAAATTATAAAACTAACATAATTCGTAGAACGTTTTAAAAATCTGAACTACTGAAAAATAACCTCTTAACCTGGAAAATAATTTCTTTGAAAAATCTCCGGAAGAGTAAGAAAAAAAACAAACTGGTTGCTGAAAAATATTAGAACAATCGAAGAAAATTTTCGCAAATTTGAAGATAAATTTCTGAACAGTAAATATATTTCGCTGATATGAGAAAAATTTGAAGGATTTTCTGTAACATCTGTAAAATTTGAAAGATAAATTGCTTTAAAAAAAGTTTTAGAACCTTCGAAGAAAAATCTCGCAAAGTGAAAGAGGAATTCATTGAAAACTTTTTTAAAAGTTCAAGGAGCTGGTAATTCACCAAGCAATTCTGACTATAAATGCAATATTTTAGCCATTTCTGGCGAATTTAGGTCCCTGATCTTATTTGATGTGTTATGTCAATGTGAAATTTTAATTTATATTTGATGTGGTTTTCATAGTACTTTGTATATTTCTCGAAAACCATGAGGTTTACACAAAAAGGCTATTCCTAATAATTTGCTCACTTTTGAGTAAGGGATTATTATATCGAGGCAAAAAAGGAATTGAGAAGAAGATTGAAGATCCCTTCACCAGGTAAGATTGGTATGATGTAAAGGCCCTATGCATGCTCACAACCAGGCAGCTTGGAAAGGCCTTAGTCAACCGTACTCAAGGTTCCAAGATCGCCACTGAAGGTCTCAAATTTAGAGTATTCGACGTTTTCATTGCCGATTTGCAAAACGATAATTCGGGAAGTTCAAGCTCATCGCTGAAGATGTCCAAGGTACCAACTTCCACTGACAAACTCAGGTCGATGGTTAAGAAATGGCAGACCCTTATCAAAGTCTCTGCGGATATCAAGAACAGCGATGGATACTTGCTCCGTGTCTTCTGCATTGGATTTACTAAGAAGGACCAGCTTTCACAAAGGAATGCCTGTTATGCCCAAAATTCACAAGTCAGCATGATCTGTAAGAAACTGGTGGAAATTATCAATTGTAACATTTTCGGCAGTGAATTGAAGGAAGTTGTCAATAAACTCATCTCAGATTCCATTGCTAAAATATGGAAAGGGCGTGCCAAGGAATCAACTATTGCACGATGTGTATCTTCATAAAGTAAAAGTACTGATGAAGCCCGTCTCGATGTTTCCAGATTCATTGAGTTGTACAATGATGGAGGTAAGGGAGGATCCACCGAAGTAGGTGCGGGTGGTGTGAAGGTAGACCGCTCAGAAGGTTATGAGCCACCGATGTAAGCGTAGCTGTAATTTATACAAGATAATAAAAAAAAAGTCGCTGAGGAACCGAATTTCAAGAAAAGACATCTGTGATTACGATGAGCTCCTCATAAAAGCTAGTCTAGTGTAGTAAATACCGAAATCCATTCCCAAAAGAAGAGAGTAAGATGTGATTTCTGCCGGAACTACATGCGCCCAAACAATACTTCAAAATGAAACGAGCAGGAAAGAGAACCAATTAAAAGCGATGGCTGGGGGAACCAAACTGCAACACCAAACACAGCTCAAGTTTCTGTACTATCGAAGCAGTTATCTTAAAACACTAGACAGCTGTAAGAATATACACGGGAGGCAACTAATGAATGGCTTTCCTGGATAAGGGAGCCCGCGTTAGTATAGTTAGCTCCAGCCTAACACGAAAGGTTATGAAAATAACAGTGGCGGACGGAAACGACAGGATCCAAGATGTGACAAAAGTCATAGACGATCAGTGTGGTTTTAACTTTCCTTCCTTTAATAAAGAGCTCCATTAAAGGAAGGGGAGTTAAAACCGCACTGATCATCTTTCTGTATACTCCAAAAACCCAAACCCTCATAGGAATCGACTTTATCGAGGAAACTTGATTAGTAGTTAACTCCTGAGCCAGAAGGAGGCACTTCTAAGGAGATTTAAACTCACAAGGAACGAGCTGAGAACATTCACGGGACTCATGATAGGGTACTGTGCCTATCAGTACTATTAAATGGGAAAAGAGGAAAGTGGAAACTTCAGGTTATGTGATTCAGCAGATAAGACGATCGAGCACTTACTATGCACTTGCGGCGCGATTGCTCACAAGCGTTTTTCACACCATGAAGAAGTTAAGAAAAGAAGAAAATTACCAGGTTCATAGAGGACGTGGGACTGCTTGGGAAGTGATTGGTTAAGGATAGAATAATAGATCTGATTGGTCGCAGTTCACGAGAGGTTATCTCATCTCCCAATTGCCCTATATAACCTAACTTAACCTGACCTTGAGGAAAGAGAATTTACTAATGGTCACAGGAGTCAGTGAATGTTGGCTCAACACCAACCCATAAAACCCGTGTCACCAATCGCGGATTTGGGCGAGGTGATGGAAGCAGAATCATCATTAGTCCGATGCGAGGCATATGAACCAGTATATGCTTCCCAGTCCAGAAAGGAGCAATTTTGGTAAACCTGGGTTCAAGGATCCAGATTCCAGTGAGAATCGATATCGCGTGGGAATCGATGGATTTCAGCAGAGAGCATCTGCACGCAGAATTGGCAACAATCAACTTCTTAAAGCCAAGTATTAACGCAGCCCTCACCAGATGCAGAAGGATGGGGGAAGGTGATCTACAAATACTAGAGAATGAATGTGTAACAGCAAAAGGGGAACTAAGGAACGTTATAGGAAGCAGCTAGGAAAGAAAATGGAACTCAAGGAAAATGTGGACGAAGACATCTGGGACAAACCCTACAAGATTATAGCCAAAAAACTGGGAAGGAGTCTGCCTAACGTAGGCGCTCTTGTGGAGGGTGGGGTAGAGGGCCAGGACCGGGACCAGACCACTCTTCGCCAGACAGGAAGTTGTTGCGGCAGCTATGGCACTTTCAAACAGAAAAGTAACAGGATCAGTAAGAGTACCAAAAGAACCGGTGAAGGTGGTAATGTCGGAGGAAACACAGGAATTGGTGGATTAACCCACTGCTACAAAAGAGCGAGACTGATTTTAATACCAAGAAAGAGGGAGGAGAAAAGGATCCTAGAGCCTACCAACCTCTCTGTCTAGAGGATGGAGAAGCAAAAATCTTAGAGAGGCTGTTAGCAGAGAGAATTAAGATCATTCTGGAAGCAGGTGGATGACTGTCCGACTGACAGTACGGGGTCAGAAAGGGGAGGTCCCCGGTTGACGCATTACTGCTAGTAAAGAGAAGCAAACGAAGTCCCATTGAAAAGAAGACAACATTGTTTAGCTATAGCATTTGATGTCAAAAACGCCTTCAATATGGTATTGAACCATTAAGCAAATGTTGGCGTTTATATAAAATACATTCATGATAAGCCCTTATTTATGTTAAAAGTCGATTAAAAACCCTTGTTTACGTTAAAAAAATGGAGGGTGTGATAGTGGTCATCCACCCGCCCCACATATTTAAGATTTCTACACTTAAACTCTGCTGCGTCCGCATGTTGTTAATAACAAACATAAATTTTTGTATTACGTTGTAAACTTTCCAAGTTTTTTTCTTTCTGATAGCGGCCATGTTGTCAAAGTTACATCTGTCGAGTTGGCTGTCATTTACTCAGTTTGTTTACCATCATTATTTTCTTAAAAATTAACAATTGGAAATCTAAGCTGAACAAAATACACTTATCAAGAAAATTACAGTTCAAAACAGTTGAAATAAAAAGAAAATATAAAAACAATTGAAATTTGTTAGACACAGTTGTAAACCTTATAAAAATATAATAGTGAAAAAAATCACAAATAAAAAAAACAGCTTAAAAAATGAAAGCTAAAATATGAATTTAGAAAAATGAAATTTGTTAAAGGTTAAAATAATGATTTTCTTTAAATAAATAAACAATTGAAAATGAGTTAAACAAGTGGCATTTTCTAAGAAAATACAGTTGAATTTTAAAAAGAAAACAATTGAATTGTTGAAAACTTTCAGAATGAGATAACAGATGAAATTTTCTTAAAATACAGCTGAAACTTTTCTAAAAAAATATTTTTAAACATACTTTATAAAACTAGTTAAAAGTTGCTCACAAAGAAAATTTTCTCAAATCAGGAAACATTAATTTAAAGAGCACAGCTAATATTAAATAAAAAATGTTAAAATCATTCTTTCCTTAAAAATCCGTTTCAATTTTATCAAGAACAAAAAATCAATTGAAAAATAGCCGACAAATTATTTTACTAAGAAAATAGCAGTCGAAAAATAAAAAACAATAAAACTATATTTTCAAACTTTCTACAAATACATTAGACTAATATATTGGCTTAAAACAATAGAAAAAATTCAAATAAAAATAAAATAAATAAAATATGCTAAGGAATAACAGTTGAAAACTTTTTTTTTACAAAATTTAATGGACTCAATTCAATTAAATGTATTTAAACCAAGTAAAAATCTAAAACTTCAATTGTTTTTCCGACAACTGTTTAAAGGGAATTTTAAAAAAATTGGTTTCAGAAATTTTCAAATAATTTTCAATTGTTTTTGGTAAAAATTAAAATAATTCAACCAGTCATTTTTTCAGTTTATTTAACCGAACGTACTCTTGACCTACGACCATACACTATGCGTTTACCTAGCGCCTATTTTTTTGTTTAAACTCCAGCGTACTCTTGACCTACCTCAACGTATAATTTGCTTGTGCGGGTCAGGAGTACGAGAGGTCATTGCATTGTTTGTTGAGGTAGGTCAAGAGTACGATAGAATAAGTAATAATCAAGTTTATAAGGTTAAGTTAATTCTGTGCTTATTATAGTTTAATGTAACGGTTATTAGAACATCTAAAAATTATATTTTTCTCGAAAACTATGAGGTTTACGCAAAAAGCTCAATTTTGAATTTTGTGAATTTGTGTTTTTTGAAATCTACTCGATGAATTTCGATGGAATTTTATTTATATTCTTCAAATGTGTGGCTTTGACATATTAAAGAAAACATAAATTAATCACTACTAGTTTTTCAAAAAATTCTACATTTCTTTGTTGTTTTTTTTTAAATAAAAACCACTTGAAGTGTTTTTGAATGCAGTTGCAGGATATATTTTTGAGATTAGTGATTGGGTTTTCAAGAATTTATTGTTTTTTTTAATATAAAAACACTTCGAATAGTTTTTCTTCGATTTAAAAAAAGCAGTTTGAAATGTTTTTCTTCGAATATTTTGAAATCCACTCCATGAATTTTGATAGAATTTGTAGAATATATCTATGAAGTGTGTGGATTTTAAACATTGAATAAACCAATAATGAATTATGATTAGTGTCTTCTAGAATATCCTTTAAATTTTGTTGTATTTTTATCTAAAAATCACTTTGAAGTGTTCTCCTTTGAATTGTTTAAAAACTACCCAATGAATTTTGATAAAATTGGTAAAATTTATTTCTAAAATGCGTGGCTTTGAAATGTTGAAGAAACCAAAAATTAGTGATAACTTGTTTTATAAGAATTTCCTCTAAAATTTATTGAAATGTTTGCTAGTTTTTTTTTAATAGAATTTCTACTAATTGGTTTAATAATAATAATAATAATAATAATAATAACTCTATTAACAGGATTCACCCTATGCACATTAGATAAAATTTAAATGAATCAATATTGAGATAAATAAATTTAATATTTTGAAGTGTTTTCCTTGAAATTTCTTGAAAATCAGCCTATGAATTTTAATGGAATTTGTATTTTTGAAAAATGTGTCTTTGAAATATCAAAATAAGTACATTAGAAAAAAATTTAAATGAATCAACATTGAGATAAACAAATTCATTATTTTAAAGTGTTTTCGTACAAATTTCTTGAAAATCAGCTTATGAATTTTGATTGAATTTGTATTCTTGAAAAATGTGTCTTTTTAATATCGAAATATGTACATTAGAAAAAATTTAATTGAATCAACATTGAGATAAATAAATTCAATATTTTTCCTATAAATTTCTTGCATTTTGATGGAATTTGGAATTTATATTCTTGAAAAAAGTGTCTTTGAAATATCGAAGAAAGTAAAGATTAATCTTTACTAGTTTTTCAAGAATTTCTACTCAAATGAATTTTTTTTATATTAAAATCACTCGAAGTGTTATATTTTTGATTAGAATATATTCTTGAAATATGTCTTGTGGAAATATTGTAGAAACCAAAAATTAGTCATCACAACTTCTTCAAGAATTCCAACTAAAATTTATTATTTTTTTAAAAATCATTTTGAGTTTTTTCTTCAAATTTTTTGAAATCAATTTGTTTAATTATTATGGAATTTGCAAGGTATATTTTCAAAATGTGTGAAAAAACTTAGGTATCACTAGTTTTTCATGAATTACCTCTAAAGTTTATTGAATTTGTTTTTATATAAAAATCGCAATGAAGTGTTCTTAGAATATTTTGAAAACCACCAGATGAGTTTGGATAGAATTTGCAAAATATAGTCCTGAAATGTGTGGCTTTGAAATATTGAAGAAACAAAAATTGACTAGTTTTTTTTTTATTCTTACTAAAATTGTTTGTTCTTTTTTTTATCATTTTGCAGTGTATTTCTTTGAAATTTTTTCAAATTCACTTTATGAATTTTGATGGAAGTTGCAGTTATATTTCTGGAAAGTGTGGCTTGTAAATATCAAAAAACGAAAAATTAAGGATTAGTACTTTTTCAAGAATTTCTATTAAAATTTGTTGTTTTTTTCTATAAATGTCATTTTGAAGTAGTTTTATTTGAATTTTTTGAAAAGCATCCACAGAATTTTGATGACACTTGCTGGATATAGTCCTGATATTTGTGGTTTTGAAAGATTGAAGAAGTCAAACATTGATGATCAATTGTTTTTTTCAAAAATGTGTATTAAAATTTTTTGTTTCTTATAAAATTTTTGAAAATCTTGCAATGAATTGTGATGGAATTGTCAGGATATATTCCTGAAATATGTGTCTTAAAGGTATAAAAAAATCAACAATTAATGATCACTAGTTTTTCAAAAATGTTTGCTAAAATTTGTTGTTTTTTATATAAAATATACTTTATAGGTTTTATTTGAATATTTTCAAAACCTCTCCATGAATTTAAATCGAATTTACAAGATATATTCCTGAAGTATGTGGCTTTGAAATATTGAAGCAAAAATTATGGTTCTTAGTTCTTATAAAATTCTCACTAAAATTTATTGTTTTTTTAAAATAAAAATCACTTTGATTATGAATATTTTGAAAATCATCCCATGAATTTTGATGGAATTTTCAGGATATATTCCTAAAATGGCTTTATAATATTTAGGAAACCAAAAAAGAAATATTGCCAGATTTTTTCTAGAATTTATACTGAAATGTGTTGTTTATTTTCTTATAAAAATTACTTAGATATCTTTTCATTTGAATTTTTTTGAAAACCACCCTATAAATTTTGATGAAATTTGTAGAATTTATTTCTGAAGTAGGTAGTTTTGGAATGTGTAAGAATCAAAAATTAATCATCACTAGTTTTTCAAGAATTTTAAATAAAAATTCTAAAAAAATTATTGATATTTTTGATAAAAATCACTTTGAAGTGTTTTTTTTTAAATTATATAAAAATCATTTGACAAATTTTGATGAAATCTGCAGGATATGCTTCTGAAATGTGTGGCATTGAAATATTGAAAAATACCAAAAACTAGTGATCATCAGTTTTCCAAGAATTTCCTCTAAAATTTTTTGTTTTTTTTTTTTATAAAAATCAATTCCAAGAGTTTTCTTAGAATTTCTTGAAAACAACCTTATGAGTTTGAATGAAATTAGCAGGATATTACTGAAACACGTGGATTTGAAATATTAAAGAATCAAAAAATGTTCATAATAATAATTTTCACTAAAATTGATTGTTTTTTTTAAAAATCATTTTGAATTTTTTGAAAGCTAGCTTATGAGTTTTGATGGAATTTACAGAATATATTTCTGAAATATGTGGCATTGAAATATTACAGTAACCAAAAATTAGTGCTCACTGGTTTTTCAAGAATTTCCAATAAAAAATTTTGTTTTTTAAAAACAATTATTTTATTTGTTAATGACCAGCTGTTTTTGTTAAGATCGTCGTTTTTTTAAATATAAATAAATTGAGCAGTGCATTGAAAGTACTATGATGGCCACATAACCATTTATTTAATAGCAGTTTGGATGTTATTTCATGCATATATCTTAAAGTAATAATTGTAATCAATTGTGAACCAGACATGAAGGTTTTTGTAATACCGCTTTGCATACTAATGATAATTATTGTAAAAATGAATATTGGTGTACTTATTATATTTTCAGCTTAATCAGATAATTTTTGTACGTATATAAAATTATACACGAGACAAATATGCAAATGCAGTTGCTAACTATCACGCACATCTATTCCCGATAACATTAGCATATCTCGCGATTTTTAATTGAGGCTCTTATTTTAAGTAATCGGATATCTCGCCTTGTGCGCCGCTTTGCATGCGAATTGAGGAGTTTAAGGATGATTTTTGCAAGGAAATGATGGGCGTGTGCAAGCGGACGCCTAACGTCTGCACGGCGAAACCGTTATTTTGCAAATTAATTCCGTGGAAGAGCGTGTCCTCTTGCCTACGCGATTTCCTATGATTAACATAACACGAGTGTTTTGATAGAGATGTTAATTTGTTGAATCATTAATCGGATTTAATGCTCTCTAATGGAAGACATAATTCGGACGTGGGCTGATTTAGCATATTTGTAATTAATTTGTAGGTAAAGTGCTTAAATGATTTCATTAGCTTGCGTAGCTTAGATATACGGTGTATACTTAATAGTGGTATTTATGTGAGGTGTTTGTGGAGAAGGCGGCAACTAATTGTACTGACGGATTTTCGAGATCTTGATTTTTGATGCTTTCCTTATATATATTTTTTTACCGTTATCAAGTTATGTTATTTAGGTTACTGATTTTAGAAAGTGCTTTTACGATAGTATAACTCTTGTACTCAATATCAGTATATGTACGGTGCATAGGCTCTTAGAGGAATAGAAATAGGTTTGGAATTTTGCCTTAAGACCAGCTGTGATAAGAATATCAAGGGGTTGGAAGAGAATGTCGACAGGGATAACTGATTCTCAATGACGCCATAACATACTTGCTGTTACAGCAGATAGCAGAGATTTACGCAACAACTGTCAAGAAGCATTAGTAAAGAGACACATCAGTTCCAAGATGGTGGAGTAATGAGAGGTAAAGTGAAGGAATCAAAGGAGGTTAGGCCAATTAACTGGTTCTTGAAATTAAAAGATGGGTCGAACAAGGGCGTTTACAGTCAACTGGCTTAGGGGGGGTAATTTGAAAAAATGAAAATATTTTTTTATTCCATAAATAAATAAAATATAATTCTATTATTTTTAAATATAAACAAAATAATATCACACCCGAAATAAATATAGCACATATAAAATCATAATAATATATTTTGTAAAATTTGAAACAGATTTTTGTAACTAAATTTATTAAAAAAAAACGATTTTCTTTGCTTTTTAATAATATTGTCAATATTAATATCCATATATCAATGAATATGTAATACAGCTAACTCGGTTAGACTTTTTTGAGACATAGTGGCTCGCAGCCACCATTTGAATCTTTTCAGTGCAGAAAAACTTCTTTCTGCAGAAGCAACGCTAACAGGAAGAGTACATAATATTTGTAAAATTATTTTTATGTTCAGTAAATATTCGGGTCATATTTTCTGTATACATCTAAAGCATTTTCTGGTAATTGTTCTTTGATTTTCTTTTTCTTTTGCCATTGTAATTTCCAAAATGCCAATTCAGACTTAATTGCTATTGCACATGTTACGTTTTCAGGTAAAATTTTATTTAAATATGTTGCAACAGATTTTGAAGTGACATATAAATCTTCGCCAGTTTGTTATCAATAAAACACTAGGTATTGTTGTGTTAAATTTGAACAAATTCATCGTGTCTTTATTAAATCTGTATTGCAGATCTGTAATAATATTATTCAGGAGAGGTAAATATATATTAATTCGATAATAATCCTCTGTTCAGTTCAGAGGAACTTAAAAGAGCGAACCACGTACATGCAAAAGTCCATAAAAAATAAATAAGTAGTGTTAAAATATATAAAACTAAAAGGAAGTGGGAAATAAAGTACAAAAAGAGAAAGAGATATCGACAGCCCTAATTATGGATTCCAAGGATTCCAAATGAGCAATGGATAATACAAAAAGATAGAAAAACGAAGCAGTGAAACAAAACGTTGTCATAACAACAGGATACAAAAATAAAACAAAGGAAGATGAAAGCAGAAAAAAAAACTCACGGAGAAGGAAAATCTAAATATATCTAAGAACGATGTGATAATGGAGGAATTAAAGAACATGTTTAAAGACTCCATGAGAGAAATGACAAAGAACTAAAAGAAGAGACAGAGCAAAAAATATACAGGGGAAAGTATGGAGATGAGAACAGAAACGAAAATGGAAAAACAATTATAGAATTATGTATAGCAAACAACCTCATTGTGACAAACACAAAATTCAAATACATACATAAACACACTAGAGAAGTTAGACCAAGAAAAGAGAAATAAAAGACTACTCCTTAATAGACGCAGAAGAATGGAAAAGGTGAAAGTAATAAGACAAGCTGAAATAAGGAGCGACCACTACTTGGTAAAAATATAAATTAACACAGAAGCTGAAAACTTGAAGTATACGAAGTCGAAAACAATAATAAAAAAAACACATAAAGCCAAAAATTTAAAAGAAAGAAACTAGGAATGAATACCAATCAAAAATAGAGAAAAAGACAAAATAGAAGGAGAAAAGAAAAAGATCAAAGAAATCATAAGTGAAGCAGCCCAAGAAAGATGTGAAACAATCACTATTTCAAACAAACAGAGGAATAAAAACAGGTGATAGTCAGAAGAGGTAAAACAATTTGTAGAACAAAAGAAGAGAATTGGAAAACGTACATAAAAACAAGGAAAGAATAAGATTATAGAAGACATATAATAGCAAATAAAAAAGTGGAACAATAATTCAAGATAGCAAAAAAGCAATCATGGGAGCAGTTCGTTAAGAAACTGAAAGAAACGTTCACAGGAAACAAAAAGATGTTTAACAGCACTATTAAACAAATGAGCAATTAAAATACATTAACCTAGCCAAGTATAAAAGATAAAAACGTAAATATAATAACAGAAGAAAAGAAGATATTAGAAAGATGGAAAGAATTCTTTAATGAAATAACCAAAACAGACCAGCACGGAGATATAGAAGGTGAAACAAATGGAGGAATCAACGAAATAAGAATCGAAGAACTGGAGGCAGCAATCAAAAAAATAAAACTAGGAAAATCTCCAGGTATAGATGACATCACAGCCGAAATGATGAAATATATGGGGAAAGGGGAAGGAAGAATTCTTGGAAATAGTAAATGACATTATCAAAAATCACAAGATACCCGAGGAATGGAACAAGGGAATTATAATAACCATACACAAAAAAGGAGTCACAAAAATATGTGATAACTACGGAGGTATTACAATCACAATCAAACCAGGGAAAATTTTTACTAGGTTAATAGAAGCAAGAATAAAAGGAAAATTAGATCAACAGCTGGGAGAAGAACAACACAAATTCAGAAAAATAGAAGCAAACAAGACTTAATATACATAATGAGACAATTAACAGAAAAGATTATTAAAAAGGGAAAAGATTTACACATATGCTTCATCAACCTAAAAAGGCGTATTACAGGGTAAGAAGAGAGGACATATGGCATATACTCGAGACAAGAACGATAAAAAAAGCATTATAAATATAATAAAGAAATAACAAAAATAAAGTAAGAATAGGAAATAAATAATCAGAGGAGTTCAAGACCAAAACAGGACTGAGACAAGGATGTATACTAACCCCGTTACTATTTGCATCACTTAATGACGAAGCAATAAGAAATAGCAAACAAAGAGCCGAAAGCACAAAGATAGGGTATAGATATATTAAAAACTATTAAAAATGCAAATATGTATTAATGTTTGCCGACGACATAACATTAATAGCAGATTCAGAAGAAAACCTGGAAATATTCAAAAAAGAGCTGGAAAAGATAAATATAATATCATCAAAAGAGAGCAATCACAAAATAGGGTTAAATACATGGGATCAACAATAGAGGAAACAGGGAAGATAGAATCAGAAAAAGATGAAAAACTAGGCAAAGCAGGAATGATCTACAACACAATAAAGAAAACATTCTTAGAGAAAAAAGAGATTGCAAAAACAATAAAAACAGAAGTATATAAGAGACATTAACTGCTATATATAGTCCATCCGTTGGATGTTCCATCCTACGTCACAAAATAACGCTTCGAGAAACGACACAAAAACATTCAGTCTGATAAAGTAAACCAAATGCGTTAGAAAAAGAACGCACTGTAAAACTTTCGTTTTTTGAAGCGATAGTTTGTGACGTAGGACGGAAGATCCAACGGATGGACTATAGTAGTGAATCGTGAGTAACCACAGAGAGTAATAACAAAAAACCAATGCAATGGAAATGAGATACCTAAGAAAGATAGAGGGAATTAGGAAGACCAAGGATTGGAACGAGCAAGTACATCAAGCATCAAGCAGCGGAAAGAAAAGGAATAGAATGGAAAGAAATAAGAAAATAGCACAAGCTACGCAACAGTGGTAAAGAAGTGTAAAAGAAATTAACTGAGACATATTGTAGAAAATAAGTCTGACACCCATAGTGGATAAAAGGGAAAAAGATAAATAAAAATAATCTGCTATAATAGGTTTATCCAGGTTTGGTCTATTCCTCTGGCATTTGGTAATTCGCGGTTTTGTCATTTAAATTTGTAATTCGTTTAAAATATTGACTGCATCATTATAAATTGTTTAAAAGATGTGGCAGTATTTTTCCCCTTGTTGGATAAAACATCAATAGTGTTATTTATAAAGTTATTAGAGCAAGATTCATTTTATTTATTCTATTTACTCAAAGTCACTGTATTTCAAGAGACATTTGTGAAATATGTTTAATGGTTTTCCAAATGATTTTTTAAAGTTGTCACCAGGTGCAATTCGAAATGTAGAATTTCACAAAAATTGCCCTCGTTTGTAATAGATTTTGTATTTAAGAGAGAATCAGCAGCAAGATGATCTCGTAAGGGAATATTTTGTTTCCCCTAAATATGATACTTTTGATTATTGGTTTTAATCTATGTCTATTTTCTTCAATTTGTCGAAGTCTTTCCATATTTAATTTATTTCTTAAATGTCGTGATTTTATAAAACAATTTCGCATAAACAATTGAATTTTTATGGTCATATTTTTATAACACAACATTTTTACCTGATAATTTAGAATATTGAGATACTGTCTGAGATACTTATTTTTGCAATGGCACTTGTTGGTGCAACCCACCAAATTTTGCAAAACAGAAGCAATATTTGTAAAAGAATCTGTTTAAATGATTAGAAAAGATTAACCAATTAATGTTTTCCAGACAAGTAATATTTAATATCCTTCCTCCTTTTTATGTACAGAATAGGGTAAAACAAAAGTATCTTTTACAATTTAAAATTCGAAATTTCTCAATATCATTAACATTACTAAATTTAACTATATGAATGTACATTTCAACATTACTATATGTACATGTTGTATGCTTCTTTTTCTCATGATGGGAATAACCTAGTGAAGATTTCTACTGCTAAATGTCAATGAAGATGTAGATGGATGATTTAAATTGACTGTTGACATAGATCGATCTTTATTTGTTGAAATAACGTGTTTTTTTTAATTTTCTGAACAAATGAATCCAACGTAGATTATCAATTTTCATTTACTAATTTAATTACAACAAAAATCAGGAATAAATTAATTTAAAAGAATGCATATATTATTCCTAAAATCAAAAAAATACCTTATGTATAATTGATCGAATTATAATAAATTGGTAATTTATCAGCAATCACTAAAAATTTAGGATTTACATGCGACGTGTAAACAGTTTCGGTTTCTATCTTTTACATTTAAACCAAGTAAGACAAGAAATATTATAAATTAAACTAAGAAATGTGAATCGCGCTCTTTTAATGTAAAACAATGTAACGATTTACGATACCAAAGAGGCGAATAGTATCAATATATGTCGGGTATTATTAGAAAGGGGAACCCCCCGTGCAAAGGAAGTCATCACTTTTCTAACGGTGCTTGCGCAGATAATTTTAATTTGTGTACATGGAAAAATGCACTGTCATAGATCGCTGACTAGAATTACCAACAGTTAACTTGTTTGTTTGAAATATTAGTAATTTTTAAGAATAAACAAAATAAGCGAATAATACGCCACTGGGGTCGAACAACAGAAGAAAACGCCACAGCAACTGCAGTCTTCTGAGCAAGCATTGCTTAAGGGCTAACAATGACCAGAAGCATTAACAACGGATGTAAATCAATACGCTCTGTAAATTGTATCTATAATTGTACAATACTTTAGGTGACTTGAAAGGTCACGATCACAATACTTTCTTGTACTTTGTAGAGGAAAAGTAAAAATATTGTCTTGATAATTATTATTTATATTACTAGTTGAATATAGGATTATGGAAGATGAAATAGATTTAAACTTGCTTGGAACAGTGTTAATTTTAAATAAACTAAGAGAACTAATCGCATATTCAAAACAACAAGGATCTGGCCATAAAGCACGTTAAAAACAAATGTTCTCGCACAAATGGTCGTGATAATTCGACTCCTCTTAAATTATCCATCCCAACACCAGAAGGGACGGTGGTGTCCATTTAAGTGTCCTTCCATGCGAGCGATAACGGTGTCCGTTTGCACTTCGATTCAGTTATCGGCCCTTGCCCTTAATTTCCCGCCCGCCGTCCCCTTACATGCATAAATCCAATTATCTCTTATGAAAATACAATGATCTAATCTGGGATCGAATTTCGGTGTAATTTTGCGCGAAGCCGGCAGGGATCCTGTGGGGGGGCGAGGGGGACGGAATTTCACATTTAAATGTGCTTAATTATAAAATCCGCATTGCATTAGGACGGAAAAGGGAAAGGGGCAGCGGGCGGGGAGGCGGTGGTGCTGGAAAAAAAACTGCAGGACGAGTGGAGGAAAAAATGTAAGAGCGGGGGCGCCAAATGAATGCGGCGATGCTGATAAAAAAGGAATTAAAGAAAGAATACGAAAAAATGAATTTCTCTGTTTTTGACAGGCCCTTAATCGCGCACACGAGATATTGCATTAAAGGGGAACAGTTAGTAATTATTTTATATATACAGAGAGGAGGGCGGCCAGGATAAAAAAAAAGGGGATCCTGCTAAGCGAGATCCGAATAGAATATGGTTCGCATTGCTGCATTATGTCTATAATCAAATCGATGTAATAACAAATAATTGCAAATTAATTACAGCAAAATTTTCAGGCCATTTATGCTTTATTTCATAAAAGTTTTTAGTTTGGCATTGTAAATTTTCAGTAATATCTTGTGAAATGAAAATTTTTTCCTCATTATTACGTAACAAGTATATCAAGTCAGGATAATAATAGTTAACAATCTGGTGGCTAATTTCGCGCGAATGATGTATGCAAATGAACGGGTCGAAGGGAGATGGAGATAATTCTGCGCAGGGGGGGGCGGTAGGTCGCGCGGACGTGCGTCGGCACCGGAGGGGGCCAACTTATCATTTTTTTCCATCCATCCAGGCAACTTTTCCCTCATTAATATTTAATCAGCACTTTCGTAATCTGCTGCCTCATAATTTCAGATAGGTGCCATTTAACAAGCGGACTTTTCATAATTTACAACGGTCGCGAAAGCGTATTTTCCCTTTTTCCTCCCTCTCGCCCTCTCTCCACCACCGCCCCTCGGCGGATGCGTCGACGTCGACCCGTTTCGCCTTTAATTAATTAATATTTGGATATTAAAATGCGTCTTCGGTGTTAATTCGGCGAAATTGCGTAGGT
This sequence comes from Ontholestes murinus, assembly GCA_963969525.1. Taxonomy (NCBI): domain Eukaryota; kingdom Metazoa; phylum Arthropoda; class Insecta; order Coleoptera; family Staphylinidae; genus Ontholestes; species Ontholestes murinus. The sequence continues at coordinate 20,019,889 of OZ018387.1, read as the reverse complement.
CGGAGAACACGTTTTTCCTTCTAATCCAATTATAAAGTGACTGCCATTTTGAGGAGCCCGTATAGACATTAACAGGAACATTAGGGGATCGTGTCGCCCCGATTACTGCACTTACAAATGTCTTTCGAATTTATGTTAAATAACATTTCACATCCTACACCAGTTTTACGTTAATTTGGATTTTCAATGTTTTATAAATTTTTAATGGGAATTTCTACCTCATTATCTAAGCGATATTTTATCCCTTGAAAAAACTGCACGAAAGTAAGAAAAATTTAGAATTTAAGCAAGCACAAAATGCTTTGAGTAAAAAAGAAATCCTCAAACAATAAAACATTTATTAGAAGGTAAGAAATTTACTAACCACGCAGTCGGAGGTATTAAGGGATTGAGGGTGCCGGTGGTAAACATCGTGGACGTAGATATCGTAAAGGAATGGTGACATGGGGGAACCTTGAGGTACACCTTGTTGGGGAATGAAGGATCGGAAAAGTGTGTTATCTATTAGATGAAGAAGGAATATTAAGTGAATTTCACTTGAACAGCAGACTCCGATGCCACACCGACACAAATGCTTTTTGAATGTCAAGGAATATAATATTGGACTATTTACCTTCGAGGTGTGCTTTTTGGCAGTGTGATGAGAATGTATTCTTAATGCTTCGAATATTTTGCCCAGGACTGGAAGCAGAGTAATTGAATACAGGTTATTATTCCTTGCTTCCACTTCTGAGATATAACCTGAGAACTATAAATATAATTAAACATTTTGATGATATTCTGGTATATAGGGCAGAAAGACTTATGGTCGATAGCCCAATGGACAGACTAACCATTATTGTTAATCATTTGTATATATATAAATTTCTCAAAATTGTATTAAGTGTTCTAATAAATATATTATTCTCTCTCTCTGGTGTGTGTTGTCAGAAAAGGCTGTAGGGATTAGACAAGGAACGTTATCATAACAGGAGGTGGTGAATCGTAAAAAATAACGCTGAAGGTAAAGGGTTGTCTTTAAAAGAGGAGTACGAATTGTTAATAGTATTGCAAAAGTCATTATCATGGTCATAATTATCTTCCGTGATGTAATTGTCCTCAAAATAGTCTGCGAAAATGTTTGCTGTTATGTGGTCGTCACTTGTGGTCTGATTTTTTACTGGATTTCGTATGTTTTAAAGACAGTCCATCTTTTTATATTCAGGAAACTTTTTAATTTCTGTCCGTTACTCTCTACCATACTGTTTGTTGATATTTTCACATGTCTTGAGCTAAAAGTCTTTTTTATATTCACTAATAGGAAAGTGTATGATGTCTTTGTTAAGTTTGTTTAAGGTATGATTCGTCGGTCAGCCGTTAGTCTCTATAGAGTTGTCTTCTATATTTTATTAGTCAGAGAATGAATTTTGTGAGCGGATATGAATATGTGATTGTGACAGCTTTGACATTTTGAATAGTTCACACAAAACAATTAATTTTGTTAAATATTTTTAAATTATTACAACCAAGATATGTATTAAACCATCAAAGTTATATGAAGAATTATTAATAACTAACAAACTACTACAGATTGACAGCTGTTAAATGCCCATAAAATGACAACTGTAAAATAATTATAAATTGAGAGTTATCAATTTATTACAATTTATTGCAAACTAATAAATGTCAAACGTCTGTAAACTGATTAACTGCTGTCAAATTACTATCGATTGGTAGTTGTTATATTACTACCGATTGACAGGTGTCAAATACCTACAAACTGGCAGTTATTAATTATTATAGACTGAGAGCAATTAACTTATTACATAGTAATAAATAGACTAAACTGTCAAATCTATGAGGACTGATCGACAGCTGTCAAAGTACTACAGATTCACAGTTGTCAAATTATTATAGACTAAGAGCTGTCAGTGTCAGATTAAAATGAAGGGAGATCGGTCAAATTATTACACAGTAATACATTGACTAAACTGTCAAACGTATGTATACTGATTAACAAGTGTCAAATTATTTCAGATTAACAACTACCAAATACTGACAACTGTCAAATTAAAATAAAGTGAGATCGGTCAAATTATTACACAATAATAAATTGACTAAACTGTGAAACGTGTGTGATTGATTTATACCTGGTTAAATTATTATAGGTTGATAGTTGTCAAATACCAATAAACTGACAACTGTCAAATTATTATAGAGTGTATAATAGAACGTGTCAAATCTATGAGGACTGATTGGCAGCTGTCAAATTATGATACTCTAAAAGCTGTCAAATTATTAAATTGACTAAACTGTCAAACGTGTTTACACTGATTGACAAGTTTCAAATTATTACAGATTAACAACTGCCAAAAAATCATAATCAGGCAACTGTCAAATTAATATGGAATGAGAACGGTCACATTATTAATTAATAATAAATTGACTTAACTATCAAACATGTGTAAATTGATTAACACTTGTCAAATTATTATAGGTTTATAGCTGTCAAATACCAATAAACTTCTTCTTCTTAGGCTGCTGTCTTCTAACGGAGGTTAGGTATCATTATAGCAATTTTCATTTTAGATGCAGCAGCTCTAAATAGGTCGTTAAATGTTTATCTATACTACTCTCGTAGGTTCTTGAGCCAGGAAGTTCTTCGTCGCTCACTTGATCTTTTACCGTCTTTTTTTTTAAAATAAACTTACAACTGTCAAATTATTATAGACTAAGAGCTGTAAAATTATTACAAACAGAGGTACTAATCTGTAAAAAGTTTATGAGGAATGATTGATACCTGTCAAATACCCATAAACTGACAACTGTCAAATTATTATTGACAGAGTTGTTAAATTATTATAAACTTATAAATGTTAAACGTGTGTATACTACTTGCAGCTGTCAAATTATTATGGAATAAAAGTTGTTAAATACCCGTAAACTGACACCAGGAAATTATTATGGAGTGAGAGCTGTCAAATTATTACAAACTAATAAATGAACCAAATTGTTAAACGTGTGTAAATTTCTTGACAGCTATCAAATTATTATAGCTTTTAAATACTAATAAACTGACAACTGTCAAATTATTACAAAACAAAAAATGGAAAAAATATTACCAAGAACAAAAAAAAAAACACAATTTACTAAAATTAAAATAAAAGCGATTGTATTGTATTTGAAATAGTTGAAAATTTCCTAAAAATATAAATTTAAATTTAGTTAAGTCATTTTTTTGGTAAAATAATGCAACTAGTGAAAATTATAAAAATATTTACTATATTTTAGAAAAATGCATTAATTTTTGTTAGATGGTTAATATAATTGAAACAATTGAAAATCATTTACTAAGACATTACAAAAACATTTGAAATTAGAAAAAAATTGAATTTTATTTCAAACAGTTCATAATGTTTAAAAAATACATATAGTCTGTTCGTTGGATCTTTCGTCGTACGTCACAAACTATCGCTTCAAAAAACGACGAAAGTTTTACAGTGCGTTCTTTTTCTAACGCATTTGGTTTACTTTATCAGACTGAATGTTTTTGTGTCGTTTCTCGAAGCGATAATTTGTGACGTACGACGAGAGATCCAACGAACAGACTATATTTATAATTAAACGAATTTGTACATATTGAAATTTGTTTGAAAAAGCGTACAATTTAAAAAAAAAAATTATAATTTCAAACATATTTATTAACTTTTTTCTTAACTAGCAGACAAAATTGTTGACATTTTTAGAAAGGAAAACAAAAGAAATTTTGGGTTAAGAAATGCTTCAAAATATTTTATAACTTGCTTAAATATATTGTTGAAATTATACAAGAAAAACGAAATTTAGTAATTTTCGGAAAACGAAGAAGAGAAGAATTTTTACTCAAATGGTAATTAAAATAGAAAAACAATTGAAAAGTTCATTAACAAAAAGGTGGAGAAACAATTGAAATTAACTTCAAAAAATCAGTTAATTTTTCTTTATTTTGAAAATGTAATTGAAATTCAAAAATTATTTTTACTTTAGTTTAACAGTTAAAATTAAAACCAATTAACATTTGAAAACTTCAAGAAAAAAATAGTTTTACAAAAAAAACAAATAAAAATAAAAAGATTTTTAGAAAAATAACATTTTGTTAAAAAAACCAAAAATCAAAAACATTTTAAATTTGCTTAAAACAGATTAAATTATACGAAAATCAAAAAGAATATGCGACTTACAAACTTTAAAATTTGTTCAAATATTGTTGGAATTTCGAATTAAATATTTAAACAAGATAAGGCGATAAAGCATGAAATTATTTACTAAAACACTAGAAAATTTGCTGTAGGTCAATTAAAATTTTGATGAAAAAGCAGTTATAACGTTAACAACGTTAAAAGTGCTTCAAAAGTTACAAACAATAATTAAAATTTAACAAAATCGTGTTGAAAATAAAAAATCTATATATTTGTAATTTGACATTTACCGAGGAAAAAAAAACTAAGTGAAAACTTAAATTAAAATTTAAAAATTTTAAATTTAAAAATTAGCTATATTAAATAGTTTAAATTATATATAAAAACAATACAAATTTGCTAAAAATGAACAGTTCAATATTTGCTCCAAATTACTACAACTAATTTCTTAGGAGAAATAATTGACAAGTTAGATTAAAAAACCTTTTGAAAACTCCCTAAATGTCTTTTTTATTTGCTTAAAAGCGATTCATTAAAAAGGAATAATTCAAAATTTCTAAAAAACAAATATGTACTTAAAAACTTCAAGGAAATATATTTAAAAAAATGGAAAAAATTCTCTTAGAATGACAAGAGAAAGCAATTAAAATCTGTTAGAAAACAGTTATAGATTAGAAACAAACTGTAACAAAAGATAAAAAATAGAAATTTTTTCATACAAAACAATTGATATTTTTAAATTAAAAAAAAAAACAATTGAATTAACACGAAAACAGTAAAAAATTTCTCGATTAAGAATCAATTTATTAAAACAGTAAAAATTGCTTTAACATAATTGGACTTTTACAATAAAAAGAACGCTGAAAAGTTTCTTAAAGGAGAAACAAAACTATTATGGAACAAGATTTTTTTTTAATTATAAAAGAAAACATATGAACACCTTTTAAATGCATTTTTATATTTATTTAAGAATAATTGAAATTTTATCAAAAAAACAAATAAAAATTCATAAGAAAAAAAATATGTTTTTATATAAAAACTATATATACTAGTAAAAACTTTTTACCAAACATAAAAATTATAAATTAACAAAAGGAGCTATACTAAATAGTTAAAATTAAATATAAAAATAACATAAATTTGCTAAAAATGAACAGAAAAAAATTTGGTCTAAAATAACTAGAATTTTACTACAACTAATTTCGTAGGAGAAACAATTGACAAGTATTAAATAAAATTAAAAATAGCAATTTTGTTAAAAAAGAACCTTTTAATAACTTCCTACATATTTTTTCTTATTTGCTTAAAGGCGATTGGAATTTTATTAAAGACGAAATAATTCAAAATTTAAAAAAAAACAGATAAAAACCAGCAAAAATACTTCGCTGCCAGAAAATTCCGTCACCTGAAGCAGAATAAGTGGCCAGAGTGGAAGAACACATTGTGAACTCCGCCCACAAGTCCTGTAACCTACATTTTAGTAATTATTAATGTATAATTTATAATTTTTATATATAATGTAGACAGGATTTTGTAAAGTGAAATATAAATAAATAAATAAATAACTTATGACACGGGGCATTGTCATGGTGAAACCGCCCTTTTCTTTTGCATGTGGGGCCGTTTTTTCTTGATTTCTGCACTCAATCACTTCAATAAAACCATGTAATATTCACTATTGATAGAAACACAGAAGCCATAAACGGTTATATAAGGACCAACTGACTTTTGAGCTTTTGATGACTTTGGACGACTTTCATCGCTGCTGTTCACTCAGTTGGCAATCTTTTTGATTCAGGTGTGTAGTTTATGTTTTTTTCGTTGTTTCATACCGACGCAAGTAATCTTTTCATTTTGTTTGAACAGCTCCAAACAGCGCTCTGAATTGTCAACGCGTTGATGTTTCTGGTCCATTGTGAGCCACAATGGCACCCAGTTTGAAAGTATCTTGCACATTCCCAAATTTTTATGGAAAATTTTAAAGACACTACCTTCTGGTATCTTCTAGGTGTCAGCTATCTACTTCGTGCACATTTTTAATGATTTCCGGAACAACTACCGATTTTGGGCGACCGAAGCCTTCAGCATCATCGGTGCTTTTACGATCGTGTTTAAATTCAGAATTCAGCATACCAGTCAATAATAGTTGATTTTCCCATAATGCTTATCAAGCCACTGTGAATATTGTTATTAGAACATATTTCTTCCTTAAAATGCCAAAAATTATATCAAAATTATAAAACCTTAACCCAATTCTAAAGGATTACAAAAAAAATCGTTTGAACAATAAAATTGGCATCTTGGAAAAATGGGGTTTTATTGGTTTAACCTTTAGTTATTAGAAAATACAAGTCGTTTAAATTCTCTAGCTTTTCAAATAATTAAGGAAATATCGATTTAGGTCTAAGTATTAGTCAATTTCAGAAATAAAAGGTCAAAAGAACGTTCATTGCTTAGACGCGCTGAACAACTATTTCGTCAAATTGTGGCTTCTTCAAGAGAAGACATAAATTTTGGAATTTTTTAGGAAATTGAAGAAATAAAAGCTTTTATTGCTTAGACTCGCAACTATTGTTTCTTCACACGTTTGCTTCATAAGGCGAAGAAATATCTTCCAAATGATTACAAACTTTTCAAGAAATATTGGTTTAGCCTTTAGTTTTTAATCAAATTAGGAAACATTTAAGAAATATCGCTTTAATATTCTGTAATCAATCAATTGAGAGAAGAAAGATCGTTCAAATTTAAAATATCTCAGGTTTTTCAACGAATTGAGAAAATATCAATTTAGTCTTTAGTTATTGATAAAATTAGGAAATAAAGATCGTTTAAAATTTAACAAATTAAGGAAATATGGGTTAACCCTCTAGTATATAAGTAACAGTCTCGTCAATTCAATCCTTGAGTTGACAATCAAAATAAGTTGTGTGAAATACAAAGCCTCAAACTCTTTAGTAAAATTAAGGAATCGATTTCGTCTTTAGTATTTAAGTAAAATGGCAGTTGGAATATAAATACCTTACGGTTTTAAGAAATAGAGGAAATATCGGCTTAGCCTTTAGTTATTATGATATTAGAAATAAAAAGTCGTTAAAAATACAAAATATCTTCGGGTTTTCAACCAAATTAAGAAATATAGGTTTAGTCTTTAGTTATTCAATTTAAGGAAAAAGGAAATTTAAAATACAAAAAATAAGTTGTGAAAGTATATATTTAGCCTTTAGTTTTTTGAAGAAGAAAAGTCATTTGAAAGAAAAATTACATCAGTTTTTTAACAAACAAAAGAAATATAAATTTAGCCTTTAGTTACTTAGTTACTTAGGTGAAATACAAAATATCTTAGGGTTATAAATAAATAATATAAGAAAATATTGGTTTAGATTTTAGTTAATAGTGCATTTAGAAAAGTCGTTTAAAAGACAAGTTGTCTCAGGCTTTTTAACAAATTAAATAAATATGGATTTAGCCTTTAATCATGGTATGAATAAAAAGGGCGTTTAAGATACCAAATATCTTAGGGTTATCAAATAATAAACCATTAGTTTAGCCTTTTAGTTATTAGCGAATTTAGGGAAAAAAGTCGTTTCAAATAAAATATATTTTAGAGGTTTGAACAAATAGAGGAAATATAGGTATTAGTCTATTTCTGAAAGAAAGTTTGCTGGAAATACTAAAACTCTCAGTCTTGTTAAAGAATTGAGGAAATTTGTTTATGAACAGAACATCGTCGCCATTTCTTTTCTAAAATCCTGCATACGTATATACTCTTAGATATGATTTAATATCATTCTCAAGAGAAATTTGCTGGCGGTGGTGTAATACTTGTATATCGGTGTATCCGCCAATATCTAATGAACAAACTCTTTCATCATAAAGATGGTGGCGACCGTTACTACGTGGTAATTCATGATACATACTAAACTAACGCACTTACTATGTTTTTTTCTTCTTTTCTAATTAAATGGTTGTAAAATTGTGCACGATGCTTATTTGAATTAATGAAATAAACTGTGTCCACGTTACAGGGTAACGACCATTTAACTGGAGTTTGGAAACAAATAGCTCTCGCAAATAGACGTGAATGAATTATTACCTATCTAAAGTCCTCTGAAGCGATACAGTACTATATAACTGCACCAATTAACTGATTATAATGCTGTAGTATGGCGGTGTGATAAAGGTAGAATTAGTTAGTTGATATTGTTTATAATCAATAAACTAATTACAATATGATGGACGCTTAGAAATTCCTTCTGTAGCCATATACAACAAGTTATTTATCAATTTTAAAGCAAAACTAATTAGACATAGTAAAACTAAAAAAAATGTTGAGGTGAACATTCAGAAGGTCGAAAATATATAAATTGTTGCATTAATTGTAGAGAGTATTGAATTAGTTTTGAGCACAGGAATCGAGATGCCTTCTCTCCTTTTGTGGGCGATCTTTTCTGCAGTTGGCGGAGGCAGGCAGCGGCAGATAAAGTAAGTCGATACTGGCGCGATAAATTGATTTATTCGGGAGTGAAGTAATGAGATGGTGGGCCCGGTCCCAGGCTCTCCCATCGATCAGGCTCTGGATGTGATTGTAAATCCCCCCGACTTGAAATATCCAATATAATTAAGTTTCCGGTCGAACAGCTTTCCGCGTTTCCATCCCGTGTTACTCTCCACAACCGCAGCGAAGCGGCAACTCCACCGATGGAACTAACTAGAAATACAACCGCAACCTGGAACGACGAATATTGGAATTTTCACACACATGCACGTACACATACATATGAACACAAACCAGGGACCCTTATCAATTCTAGACGAAAAAGGATTTATGTACCGAACGCCACAAATCACCGGAGCGAGCGAAAGTGCGCCCGGCCGCCGATTCAATTACTTCCATGCTTAATCAAAACGGGAAAAAAAAAGAAGGCAAAGGAATTGCGCCACCAGTGTTCTCACAATAATACGGATAATTTCCCCCGCCGTATAAAACCACGTCCGTCTAATTTCACCCAATTTAAGATAATCGCCGGCATTATCCGTCCGTCCGACGCTAATTACTAGAAAACTGAAAATATAACCGTCCGTCACTTTTAATTTACAATTCCCATGCACATCTGGACCTGTCCTGCTTATCAAAATTATTATAATCGCCCATGTCCCCCAATAATTGCAACGTCGGTAAAAGAACGCGGAATAATTAATTATAGTGGAAAATTACTCTGACCTAAATCCACACGTTGTTATCATCATTTTCTTCCATGTACATCTCCAAATACATATTTGCTTAATTTGAAAACTAAATTGGTTGCCATTACTTTCTTGCGTTAATTATTGTTTATTCCTCCATTCCACATTTTTTTCCGTGCGTTTTTATTGAAAACATATTTTCAATCATCCCATATCGCATATATTATACAGCTGAAACTCTTAAATGTTTAAAAGAGCATTAAGTGAGAGTGGCTGAACAGAAAATGACCACTCAATATTACTCCATATATTAAGCTTGTGGGTAATATAGATGGAAATTTCGATTCATTTAAAGATTATTTTATACACAACCTTCAAAAATTAAATTCAACTTTATCTCATTTATTCTTTCTTCTCATGTCTTTCTTAGTCCTTTTGCTTACTATATTTTTTATTCTCGCGTGATTTTGTTTATTCTCTGAACGTTAATGATATTTAATCCATATTTATAGTTTTTCTTCGGTATTTCCTATTATCACAATGTCAATAAATGGAAATGCCTTATGAGTTTGTTGTTGATTCCTCCTTTTATCATATTGTCGAACACCTTTTGTTTTCTGTAAGTATAATGTGCGTTTGAGTATAAATAAATAATGCGATTCACCTATAGTTCTTAAATTCCATCTTAACCCCAGCTTTGTAAATAGGTACTCTGCTGATCAGTCTCCATAGACTATTTCCCCCTTATTTTTATGTTTTTATTCATAATTTCTGTTATTATGTCACCCCTTGGAACTTTTCAACTTTTAAGTGTTTTGATTGCTTCTTTTACTTTTTCTTCTGATATGTCACCTTGTGAGAATTCAATATCTTCTCTTGTTTTCTGTTTCTTCATTTGTTTCATAACATAAACGTCGCATCCCTATTAAAAGTAGTATTAAAGTCAAAATGTATTGGATTAAGCTTCAGGACAACCCAAACAAGTTGGCTCATGTTCGTTGATTAGATTATGAACTTTATCAGTATTATCCTCGCTTCGAGCAATTGAAGAATGATCGGAACGAGGCTGATCTTCAACGATCATTTCTGAAGAATAGTCAAACACTATACCAATTTATATTCTTAATTCTTTAATTTTTTGTTTATTTTACAATATACAGAAATTATTCTGAATTAAATACATAATTATATAATTTTAACATAAGAGATTGGAGCAGAGTTAACTCGGCAGAATGTTTTTACTCTCTAGCTCCATGCTGCATTTATAGATCTTCCGAAATCATGATTGTTTACAATGTTGGCTTTATTATTTATATAAAAAAAACATTATTTGAAAATTTAATATCGTCGATTATATTTTGAATGTTGATGTCAATCTGATATTAGTAGTTAAAAGAAACCCAGCACGTTTGCAAAAAATTGAAGGCTTTATTTACCATAGTTACAACGATCCGATTTAGGTCAAATATATGCCGTTTTGTTCTATAACTTATTGCCATTTTAAAGGTAATTTCATTATGTCTTTCTCATATAAGCCCTCGTTTAAAAATTGAGATAGTCGATTTTTGCAAGCCTCTCTTGAATTTAATTTTTCACCAGCAAAATTATTCGCCATAGACAGAAACAGATGGTAATCACTTGGTGCTTAGTGATTACATAAGAACTTTCCCACCAAGGCCTCAGAGCTCCTGGTGAGTTAATGACGAAAGCTGGTCGCTTCTAGGCGATTGCTTCCTTCTGACGGTGCAGTTGGTGACAGTAGAGTTCCGAGTTAAGAGCTCATAGTAGATAAATCTCCGCCAATCCCACCAAACACACATCAAAACCTTCCTAGCCATAAATCATGGCTTGGCCACCGTTTTCGCCGACTCATTCGACCACGAACGTTTTCGCTTGATATAAGTGATCCACTTTATGACCAGTCACCAACCACTTGAGAAATTGGTCGATTTTGTTGCAATTCAGCAACGATTCGCAGATAAAAATTCGATCCATTAGGTTTTTTGCTTTAACTCATGTGGAACCCATACATCGAGCATCTTTTCGTATCCATCTCTATTCAAATGGTTCCAAACGGTTGTTTGTGCAATATTTAGCTCTCGGGCAATCGAAACACTGCTTACATGGCAGCCCGATAGACAATGTCCATGATTTTAACAGGACCATAAACACTATTCACATTTTCGGCTGCCTCGTTTGCGTTTTCGCCTTGCCTTCATCGAAGAAAAAGTGTAAAATATAGCGCGCTCAAACAAAACTGTGTCAACTAATCACAAAACTGTCAGAAAGGTATTTTTAATACGGAATTTCTTCTTACTAGCGCCATCTAGTGGAACCCGATCGAATTTATAGAACGCATGATACTAAAACCATCTATTGGAAAAATACATTATATTTATTTATTTATTTATTTTTCTTTGGTCTCCTTTCTTAAATAATACAAAATAAACATTTTAATAAAAATAAAAACATACAATAAATTTTGAGCAAAAGGAGCACAGGCGGAGTTCACAACTTAATATGGTCTTCCACTCAAACCCTTTCTTTACCATGATGTTGATCCTCCTTCCTAGTATCCTCTTCGACATCTGAAATCTTCAATAGTTACTTTTATTTAGTAGAGAATTTTCGGGCTGTTTATGTCAGCATGACAGATATATAAATATATAAACAATACTTAAGAAATTCTTTGTATGAAGAAGCCACAATCGGTCACAAATTGTCACCAAAGTAAAATGAAACACTTTTTTTTTTAAATTGACAAAATGTTATTTTCAGAAGATTGAAATTAGACATTTAAATTTTATACTTTACAATTAAAGATGCCATTTTTTGAAGTTTGTCATTTAAAAATTGATTTTTGACATTTTAGAAATGTACTATTCAAATTAATTTTTGACAGTTAGAAGTAGTTTTGGCAGTAAATAAATACTTTTGATATTTTAATATTAATAATACATTTATTTTTCCAAGACAAATATTACAGAAAATGGTTGTACAAAAAAAAACGTTTTTGGAATTTAATAATTATTTTTGTCAGTTTGTTATTGAAAATGTCAAATATGGCAGTCTGGAATTTGAAATTTAATGTTGTTATTATAGTTTGACATTAAAAAAATGTCAATTTTGACAAGTGGCAATTGAAAATGTCATGTGTAATGGATTAGAATTGGAAATGACATTTTTAAAAATTGGTACATGAAAAGTCACTTTTGGTAGTTTTGAAATGGAAATATCAATTTTGACAGTTTCCAATTGAAATTATTAATTTTGACAGTTAGAAATTGGAAACGTCTGTTTTGACAATTTGTAATTGAAACAGTCATTTTTGAAAGTTTGAAATTTGATGTGATTTTTGACACATTGGAATTGAAAACATCATTTTTGACAGTTTGTTGTCATCTTCGCAATATATTAATAGAACATTTATTTTTGGCAGTTTAGATTTGACAGTTATTAGTTATATCATGTTCGACAAAATGTTATTTTTAGTAGATTGAAATTGGAAATTTAATTTCTATACTTTAAAATTAACAATGTAATTTTTAATAATTTTGTAATTTTACTGTTTAGACAGTCAAAATTTTAATTTTAAATTACAAAATTGCTAACAATAACATTTTTAATTTTTAATAATTTAATCTAAATTAAAAATAATAATAAATTTTTGGCATTTTATTATATCATTTTTGGAATTTTGGAATTGAGCACTTGTTTTGAATTTTTGTGTCAGTTATGAAAATTGTCATTTGTGAAATTTAAAATGTAATTTTTAACCATTATCAATTAGAAATGTCACATTTGATAGTTTATAATCGGAAATATCACTTTTTAATGTTTGTATTCAAAAATGTCTTTTTTTACGGTTTAAAATTGAAAATGTCATTTTAAGCAGTTTGTAAACAGAAATTTTATTTCTGACAGAGTGAAATTGTGAATGTAATTTGTCTTAGTTTATAAATAAAAACACTTTTGGCAGTTAACAATTGTAAATGTCACTTATTTTGAGGTCTTAATGTGAAAATATAATTTTTGGCAGTTTACAAACAAAAATTTAATATATGACAGTTTGGAATTGAAAATATATATTGTCTTAAATTTTTTTATCCGTGCTACAACAGAGTTTACACATGTCATATAAGAGAAAAAAAAAGATGTATATAACGAGATACAATATAAAAAAGTAAATGAAAATAATGTATAAGTAAAATTAATAAAAACAATGTATAAATAAAGTTACAAATTTTCTGGCAATGTAAAAATAAAAATGTAATCTCTCATAGTTTGTAATTGGAAATTTTGACAGGTTGAAACTGGAAATGTTGGTTTTGACAATTTTATAATTAAAAATGTAATTTCTGACAGGTTGAAATTAGAAGTGTTATATTGGCAATATATAAGTGAAACTTTATTCCTAAGAGCTTGGTTTTGAAAATATTAGTTTTAACAGTTATAAGTTATAGAAATGTAATGTAATGTTGTTTTTAGCAGATTGAAATTGGAAATTTAAGTTTTATAAGTTTAAAATTGAAAACAAATCAAACTATCACTTCTAGTTTGATAATGACAAGCTAAAATTGTCGAAACTATAGTCACTTAATAAAGTCAGCGTTATACAAAGTTAAAAAGTGTTTTTATTTGTGAAGAATAATGTATAAAGAAGTAGAAGCCTCCACCGTTAAAAGTTGGCAAACATAAAATTTCTATTAAATTTCTATTAACTTGTCATTTTTGGCAGTTTTTGATAGAAATTTTATGTTTGCCAGTTTACAATTGCATATGATATTTAAGCAACTACCAATTGGAAATGTCATTTTTGGAATAAAAATGTAATATTTGACAATTTAGAATTGAAAATGTAACTTTTGACAGTTTAATATTTAATATGTTATTTTTGACACTTTGTAATTGGAAATATCACTTTTGACAGTTTGGAATTGGAGTTGTATCTTTTGACAGTTTGTCATTGAAATGTCTTTTTTATACTTTGTAATTGAAGACAGTTTGGAATTGGAAATGTAACTCTTGGCAGTTTCTCATTAAAAATGTATTTTTTGACAGTTTGGAATTGAAAATATCATTTTTACCAATTAACAACTGAAATATGATTATTTCCTCTTTGTAATTGAAGTTTTTACTTTCGACAATTTACAAATGCAAATGTTATACAATATGTAAGTAGAAATTTTATTATTGACAGTATGGAACTGAAAATATCATTTTTGATAGTTTTTATTAAAAAAGTTTTAGAGTTAAACTCTTAGATACCAAATATATGAATAGGGAAATGTGTTCATTAAATTTTATCCGAGAGTTTGCCTGAAATGATGTATTCAAACAGAGGAAAAGAGAATTTTTAAATATTTTTAATTTGTAGCACACAGTGTGCTATAGTGGATAATAAAAGTGAATCGATGCTTATCAGAAGAGATTAACCTAATTAGAAACTACAACAAATGTACTACTGTAAAACAGTTTAGTACTGTTTGTAAAAGACATTAGAATAGTCTTCCCTAAATGAAGAAACATTGACTGAAACAGATGTTTTGTATATCTATATATTTCTGTCTCTTGTCCCTCTGGTTTTTCTCGCTTTTCTGCGATTTATAAACCTCATTTCTGTTGTCTATAAGTTGCCTGACTGTTATCTATCTATCATCTGCCTATCGATATCTTTGTATTCTTATTCTCTGACTGGTGTCTGTTTTTTAATCTGTCACTTACTTGTTATGCGTCTGTTGTTTGTCTCTCATCTCCAAGTAACTATTTGTAAAATTTGCTTTATTGTAAAATAAAAATTGTTTGAAAATTTTAATATTGATTACTTTCTTAATTAAAAAATACTTGCTGAAGTATAGGCACTGAATAAAACATTTACTACGTTTTATTCAGTGTCTATATTATAGATTACCACGTAGTAAATGTCGCAACTATCATCATAACTACTTGGTGAAATGCTTTTTCATCATCTATTCAGACATGTTTGACAAAAGACTAAATGAGAAATTAATTCACGGATTCACTGTAAAAAAATTGCTACTTCTAAGATTGAAACCCTTGAAACATTAATAGTATTATGCAGTATTTTAGTCATTATGTTTATCTGTCGTCTGAATTTTATGAGTATGTCGCTTGATTTATGCTTTTCTGACGTCTGCTGACATATGTCTGCCATCTATTAGTTTCTGTTTGTAACAGACGATAGGTAACTCTTGTCGTTTTTGTCTGTTTAATTTTGTTTGCCGTCTCTCTATTGCAATATGTCATATGTTTGCCGTCTATCCGATGCCTATCTGTGGCCTACCTTTTGAATTTTGTCTACCTGGCAATTATCAGCAGTTTGTCTGTGCATATCTGTCTACTGTCTTTTAGTAGTCTGATCTTCAACTGCTTGTTATGATATTTATTGACCATCAATGTGTCTGTATGACGCTTCTTTCTCGTTAGTCTATAGTTGGGTTAAAAAATAAATTTCAAACATTGCTTCATTTGTTAACCTAAACAATTCACGCTTTCGATCATATTTATATTTTTCTTTTAATGAATAGATATAAAAAACGGCATCAATTGTCTGTACGTTGCATACTGATTTCTTTAACTTTTCTTTTTAATTGTGGATAGTTTATACTCAATTAGGAAAATTAGTGCACCATACAGTTAATAAATATTACCTTAATGTGGTTGTGTTCTAAATGAAGAAATGTATGTTAATAACTCAGTAGTCACCGTTTGTTACTCTGTCTTCAACTACTCTACGCCGATGAGACCCAAATAGTTCAAAACTCGCCCGTAGCTTTTGTTAATAGATAACACTAATTCAATAAAGCAATACAATTTAAGAAAAGTAAGAAATTAATAAATAAACTTTATAATATATTAATATTGTTTTAATATTTTAATCGTTACAATAATTGTTGTGTTGGAGTAACTTTTGTTGGTAAAACATCAAATTTGAGCCTATTTTATACAGTGGTTCATATTATATAACAGTTCGGCTGAAAGTTTGTATTATTCAAACGATACGTGCCAAAATTTGACAGCGATCGGACAATTGGTTCATGAGTTATAACATTTGGAGTAAAGCAACTTTTGTTATTGAAGAAATGACTAAAAAGTAATTTCGTCTGTTAATGAAACACTGTTTTTAAAGGAAAAATAGTGCTGAAAGAAAAACTTGGCTTGATAAGTGTTATTTTGTACAGGCCATATAGGCATTGAAGATGAGAGCAGTGGGCATCCAAAAGATGCTGTTACTGGCGAAAACATCAAGAAATACACAAAATAATTTTGAATGGCTGCAAAGTGAAGTTGATCGAGTTAGCTGAGACTCTGAAGATATCAGAGGAACGTATTGGACATATCGTGCATGAATACTTGGGCATGCCAAAGCTCATACTTGATCAAAAACAACAATGTGTTGATGATTGAAAATGTTTAAGCGAAATAAACAAGAGGAGTTTTTGCGTCTGTATGTGGCAGTGGATGAAACATGGGGATCCGTCACCACACTCATGAGTTAAATCGGCAGTCAGCTGAGTGGACTACACGCGACGAACCCAATCTAAAGCGTGTAAAAACACAACAGTCGGCTGCCAAGGTTATGGCGTCTGTATTATGGAATGCGCATAGTATATTGTTCATCTATTATCTTGAAAGGGGAAAAAGAATCAACAGTGACTGTTATATAGCTTTGCTGAAGTATTTAATGGATGAAATCGTGAAAAAAACGGCTCTGTTTAAAGATAAAGAGTATTGTTTCACAAAGACATTGCGGCATGTCACAAGTCGATCAAAACAAACAACAAATGGCCAAACTCAATGAATTCAGCAAGAAATAGCTTCCCCATTCACCGTATTCTCCAGATTTGGGTCCTAGCGACTGTTTCCTCTTTGCAGACTTCAAGAGAATGCTCCCTTCAAAGAAATTTAACACCAATGAAGAAGAAATCGCTGAAACAGGGGTCTATTTTGTGGCTAATGACAAATCATACCACAAAAATGAAACCGCAAAGTTGAAAGGTCGCTATAATCGGTGTATCGCTCTCGGAAGGAACTATGTTGAATAATAAAATTGAATTTTATGTAACTGCCTAAGTTCTGTCTATATGCCTTTTTTCTGTTGTCTATTCGCCACCTATCGTATAACTCTATTTAATGCCTGTCGCTTTACTTTTTTACCGTTTTATTATCGTTTGTCTATTACCTATTTGAAGTTTGTGTATCTGATTCCCGTCTGTATGTATGTCATCTACTTGTTGGCTTTAAATATTTTCTGTCGTCAATTCCATCTGTATGCAGCTTATTTATTTTGACGGTCATTATCACTTGATAATGACCGTCAAAAGTCGAAACTTAAGTCATCTATTTGTGTCTGTTAACTTCTAGATAATTAATTTGTTTTATCTTTGACTGTATCTCTGTAGTCTAGATTCCATGTTCAGTTTTTATTCCGTCTCTTTGTTATATATATGTTTCGTCTGTCTGTCGTCAGTCATCTAGTTTTGTCTGTTACCTTCTAAATAATTAATTACGTTGTATCTTTGACAATGTCTCAGTAGTCTATCTTCCATGTACAATTTGTAACTTCTAGATAATTAATTTGTTTTATCTTTGACTGTATCTCTGTAGTCTAGATTCCATGTTCAGTTTTTATTCCGTCTCTTTGTTATATATATGCTTCGTCTGTCTGTCGTCAGTCATCTAGTTTTGTCTGTTACCTTCTAAATAATTAATTACGTTGTATCTTTGACAATGTCTCAGTAGTCTATCTTCCATGTACAATTTGTAACTTCTAGATAATTAATTTGTTTTATCTTTGACTGTATCTCTGTAGTCTAGATTCCATGTTCAGTTTTTATTCCGTCTCTTTGTTATATATATGCTTCGTCTGTCTGTCGTCAGTCATCTAGTTTTGTCTGTTACCTTCTAAATAATTAATTACGTTGTATCTTTGACAATGTCTCAGTAGTCTATCTTCCATGTACAATTTGTAATTCGTCCTGTCTGTTATCTATATTTTCTCGGTCGTTTGTCATCTATTTGTCATCTATTTTTGTCTGTTACCTTTTAGATAATTTATATGTTGTATATTTAACAGTGTCTCCAGAGTCTATCTTTCATGGGCAGTTTGTATTTCATCATGTCTCTTATCTATATTTCTTTTCTCTTTCACTAACCATCTGTGTGCCATCTCTGTTTGCCTGTTACCTTTTTGATAATTAACATGTTGTATATCTGCAGTCCTTCTTCCATGAGCAAATTGTATTTTGCTCTAACAATTATCTATATGTGATATGTATGTCTGTAATCAGTGCAATCTGTTTTTTGTCTTCCATTTTATCATCAATCTGTGGGTTTGCTATATGTCGCCTACCTGCAAAGTTCTTATAATTATTAGATTTGCAAGTAACAAACTATTCAATTTAATAATTTTTATCACGTATGATTCAAAACTTACTTAAAATTTGATTCATTTATTGATTGAAAGCATGTTATGATAATCTCGACCTTACGAAGTGTAATCAACAAATTATTAGAAAAGTTTTAAGCAAGAGCTGAATGAGAAACAAATAAATAAAATTTTATAATATGTCTAATTATTTCATTCATCATATCGTAAGAGAATCTTAGTAACTTATATTATTGTTTAGCTTACCTCTATGTTACCTTTTATATGTCTTCTTTGTAATGTTTTTCTGTTTGCCATCATTTTCTTTCCTGCCGGTTTCTGTTTCTCTGATTTTTATAACCTGTGTTTTATTTGTTGTCGTTTAACTGTTGGCTATTATCTGCTGGTCACTTTTTCGTAGTCTATCTAACGTTTGTCTGTCATCTGTTACTATTGTCATCGTTATTACATAAACTTTATAAATTGTAAACTGAAGATTATTTTGTTCAATTCTTTTTAGGATGGTATATATTATATGTCTGCTGAAAACTTTTCTATCAACTATCGTCAGTTTGTACCTTTTTTTTTCATTCGTCTGTAATTCTGACATGTCTTCTTAGTTGCTTTTTTATTTGCTGTTTTCATATTTATGACATCTGCCTACTGTCTGTCATCTACCTGTGATCTGACTGCCTTTTGACAGACAGCCTATAAATAATAAGTCTATCGGTGGTTTATAGTACATATATCTGTATGTCGATTATCTCTGTGTCGTATGACAGACATATGTCTCTCATCTGCCTATCCTTTTCTATCGATTTGTCGTTTGTTTATGTTTATCATCTGTTTATAGTACGTCTATCAGCTGTTTATTCTATGAATTCATAATGACAAAAACACGATCAATTTGAGTTTAGCTTTATTTTGTAGATACTGCTACAATTGTTTCACCATACAATGGCTTCATCTACCTGGCATACATGAATAGATAGATGTACAGCCTTAATTTTGTCTTTTGTTTGTGTTCTTTTTGTCAAAAGTTTGCCATTTGTTTGTTACCTATTAATCGAATATCTATGATGAGTCTGTTGTGATCTATCTCTCTTCTTTTGTTTTACCCTCTACTTGTCGTCTGTTTGTAATATTTTGTTTGTCTGTTATTTAATCGTCTGTGGGTGATCTTTCTTTCCTTTCATGACTGCATATCTGTCATCTATCTGACGTCTATAGATATATAGATGTCTGTCATTTGTCCGTGGTCTTTATGTCATATATTTGTCAACTGATTGTTATCTATTAATCGAATATCTAACAAATAGGTTGAAAAGTTCTTATGGTTTTGAAGAAAAATACATCTTTTTCGCATAATACAATTTTATTATTCAACATAGTTAGAGAGCTATTCACTGATTATAGCGATCTTCCAACTTTTCGTAATTTGATTTGACTTTAACCTCAAAATAGGACACTATTTCGGCGATTACTTCTCCATTGGTGTTAAGATTCTTTTCAGCGAGCATTCTCTTGAGGTCTGCAAAGAGGAAATACTCGCTGGAGGCCAAATCTGGAGAATGTGGTGAACAGGGAAGCAATTCATAGCCTTATTCATTGAGTTTGACCATCCTTTTGATCTACCTGAGACACGGCGCATTGTCTTGGTGAAACAACACTTACTTTTTCTTCAATTTGGGTCGTTTTTCGCGATTTCATCCTTCAAACGCTCCAGCAATGCTATATAATAGTCGCTGTTGATTGTTTTTCCGTTTTAAGTTAATCGATGAAATATATACTATGCGCTTCCAAAAATACAGACGCTATAACCTTACCAGCCGACATGACTCATCAATTGTCACATACCGATGCAAAAACTCTTGTTTATTTCTCTTAAACAATTTCAAACAGTCATCTAAATCATCAGCACGTTGTTGTTTTTGATCGACTGTGAAAAACGATACGAACTTTTCAGTCGAACTGTTATAATCAGTCTCTCGTTAGTTAGTTAGTCTCGTTTCAGACTATCTGTTCTGCCCTCTACCTGTCCAATGTTCCTTTGATATCTTCAGAGTTTCTACTAACTCGATCAACTTCGCTTTACGGTCATTCAATATAATTTTGTGGTTTTTTTTTGATGTTTTCATCTGTAACAGCCTCTTTTGGACGCGCACTGAGCTAATAATCTTTAATGCCCATAAGGCCTGTACGGAATTTAGCAAACCACTTACGAATGGTTGCTTAAGCTGGAACAGAGTCCGGATAACGCGTATTAAGCCAAGTTTTTGTTCCATCAATTCTTTTTCCTATTAAAAAACTGTATTTCATTAACACACGAAATTCCTTTATATCCATTTTTTCCAATAACAAAAGTTGCTTAACTTAAAATGCAAATCATTTGATAAATAGTCATCAAGAAAGTCTTCGTGGAGCAGAACTTTTGCCAGACGAAAAGAGGGTGAGAATGGAAGAACACATTTTTTTGTGAATTCAAGCCTTTTCAAGTGCGATCAAAATTTTTGTAAAGAATTATTATGTATAATATTGGAATACTTTTGTTAGCATCTTGGATAAAATAAATAATACCTAATACCTATAACTTATAAAACCAAGTATACTATCGCTGTCAAATATTGACACGTATCGTGTGAAGGTTTGAAGGATTGAAGAAAATAAATTTAGTGGTGCTTTCTCTTAGAAATGATACAAACTTTTCAGTCGAACTGTTGTGATCTGTTTCTCGTTAATCTGCAGAATATCTGTTCTGCCCTCTACATGTCGTATGTTTGCCTTTTATCTAATTGTCGTTTATTTGTTGTCTGTGGATGATCTATCTGTCCTTGATGATTACATGTCTGTCATCTATCTAGAATCTCTAGATATATAGATGCCTGTTGTTTGTTTGTTGTTTCTCTATTATGTATTTGCCATCTATATTATTAATCGATTTCCAAAACAGACGTTTTTCATATGTTAAGTATCTACCTTTGGTTATTATCTCTCTGTGATCTCTCTCTCTCTCTCTTTTTTCAGCATACTCTCTGTCGTCTATCAATCATCTACGACAGGTATCTGTCATTGCGATCAAGGTAGATAAATTTATTTACACAAGAGAAAGATTTGTCTGTTGATGGGAATCGAACTTACATTAATAATTTTTAGCTAATTAAATTATTAACCAATTTCGTAAAATATCTAAACCTCTGTGGTTATATTTACAATCCATCGATTACGAACACAAATTTAAAATTCACTGCGTCGCTGAACGGATGCATTTACGAATCGCCCACAATCAATTTATGCTGCGGCTGACAATCAAATCGCGTGACAGTGAATCTTCATATTTGTTTGTTTACATTTTTTTTAATGCGCGTGCTTGGTATAATCGCTATTTACAGATTATGTCTATCTAATAGTAGTAGTAGTAACTGTAATTGACCGTGGATCATGTCATCCTCTAGCCATGCTATTTGTATACTTATGTGTATATTTATATAGGCTTGTTAATATTGCAATTTTTAAAAGATTAAAATTAATTCAAGTAATTTAAATCTTTCAATGTGCGAATTACTGGGTACGAATAGAACTACCTAATTAAAGACCCGCACCAATAGCTTTAGGATTCGTTGGTTTGACCTTGAGCCTAATTCATTTGTTTAATAGTTGTGATTAAGTACAGGCCTAATTTTAGATTATTTCTAGATTTTTTTTTAATTGACTAGCTATATTGGTACTAAAAATGACTATATTACGATTTTATTTTTAATATTTTGTAGCAAAGTACTTGTTTGTAATTTTTAGAAAACTTGATGCTAAGTTAATTACCACTATTAGAAACATTATAATAATTTTTGTTTTCTATCTAGTAAAGCATATTGTAATTGAGATATGAAAATGTGACAGTGGGAAAACAACAGCACCGAATATTTGCATACCGAGGACTGGCATGTTGGTCGAAGATGTTTGATACGCTGTGAGATACGAGCATATGGGCAATATAGCGTTATCGAAGCATATTCTCGCATGCTATCTGATCAATAAATAACGCAATTAAAAATGTAAATGCAGCCATGAAATTCCCGGAATATAATTACGACTACGTTGGAGGTACTGTTGGAAAAGTGGTTGGCTGGTTGTGCACTCTGGTCGATTGTTGTGCGAGCACAAACACAAACACACACACTCTCACACACACACACAAACACATACGGCTTTCTCGATTGTTTACGTAATTCAAGAGTGACATAATCAAAATTAGCTCTTGACGGACTGAATAAATACAGGAAGTCTGGCGGTCACGAAGGATGCTCACTTGATTGACAGGGAATAAGGAACGGGGATCGTGTTCCAACTCCAACACAGGCTAGACACACACATACACGTATAAAGCCAGTCACTAACACCGAGTTAGACACTAACAGAAACAATTGATAATGTAGTCCAATTACCAAACACTCTTGGCTCTATCGATTGACTCGTTGTATTATTCAGCTACCGTAAAGGTTAACAATGTCCTAAAATATGCATTGGACGTCACTCCTGTCCGACTTCCACTTGTCTAACGCATTTTATTTTATTAAAAGTCTCGGGGGCATAGAGCACCCCACGGAACATTTCCACTTCTCAATTTTATCAATATTACATGTACCGTATTCGGCGGCGGCGGCAGCAGGGAAAGGCGAGGGTAAGAGGGGGGGCGGAGACGGAGAGAACAACTTTACCCATAGATGTATAAGCCTGACACTGCCCACCTCCATTAACAATATGAAATTCGCATGTTTCTTTCTTATTTAATACAGTTTCTTGTTTCCAACTGCTGCTATCTTCCCTTATAACTTTCCGTTTACAATAAACTTTAAATTAAATGTTCCCCACATCTCATAAATAACGCACCGCAAAAGACAATGGGATAAGTTTATTTCGCTCTCCTCAATCTGACAGAAGTACACAAATATTTATCGATTCCTTTACAATTTCCGTTTCCTCTTTGCACTTCTATCCGCGCGCCTCCCCCAAACGATGCAAATTGTTTCTCCTGCATAAACGAAATTATATTTTAACTTACTGCAAATACATTTTCTCTTGTGTTACGCATAAATGTCCATACGTGTTTAAAAAGTCTCCTTTGCTTGAATGAAATATTACAGAGTGTCAAAATATAATCCGATTTATGACTATTTATAAATTTAATTAAGAAAGGTGTATTATTTAGAAATTCAGATTCAAATTAAATTCTTATTTTTGTAACAATTGATGCTTTAAGAATTGTTGTCAGTGTATTATTTATTCATAAATAATTTATTGAGTTAGGTCAAGAGTACGCTACTTTAACATATAAGAAATTGAAGTAGGTCAAGAATATGCTAAGTTTTTATAAAATTCATCAAGCTAGATCAGGGAAATATTACATTGGATTAATGGGAATATAATCTAATAAGATCTTCAGTAATATGGAATTGAACAAGGGATAGAGACAGAAAAATACAATAAGTGTAAGCAAAATGGAAAATCATTCTATAAGTGTTTAAGATAGATATAGAAAAAGATTAGAGAAAGAAAAGGAAACAATGTAGAACATATAGAAGGTCACACTGGTGGGCAACTGTTCAAAAGGAAGGATGGTTTTTAAGAACATTGACGAAACAAGGAAGAAAGTACATACAGTTGATAGATATATAAAGATTAACAATAAGGAAAGTAGTAATTTTACATCACCCGTTCCAAAAAGAAAAGAATTGAACTTTAGCTAGCTTTTCTTTTAAAGAGACAAGATTTACTGATTGAACTTTAATAAACCATCAGTAAAACACTAAAAACCATAATTTTTTTAAATTTCACTTTCTCGCAAATTCCTCGAATTTTATCACCACTCCGACATTCATTTTTTTCTTATTTCGTCCAGCCACTAAATGTCACCAGAGCACGCCGATTGAATTCCAGTGACCTTGTGGGATTATTTATTTCAGATAAGATCGTTTGGAGATAAACGCGTAATAACGTCGTACGTGGCAGTAGTTGGGCGTTGTTTACCTTTTTTTGCGTTTAAAATTAAAATACGGCCGAAAGCGTTTTACGAGTAAATGCATTTTTGGGCGCGTTAATGCGATGTTAAAACCGAGCGCAGTGCCAGCAGCACATTATTATGCATAAATTTGTTATCATCGAATGGAAATTTATTGCCCGTCCTTTTTTTTTCTCGATGCGGCGCGCAGAAAATATAATCAACTTTAATTTTCATCCGGAATGAAAAGAAAACTAAAAATGGACGACCGCCAGCCATTTCGGAATTGGCCGCGGCGATCAATTATCGTAAATGGTGAAATTAAGACGGTGCGATTGGATAATTTTAAGATGGCTCAAAGAAATTATACGCGGAAATAAGTAGATCTTATTTAAGAAATTTTTAACAAACTTCCTTTTTTTATTTAAACTCACATTGAAATCAATATTTTTCTCGTTTAGTACTTCTAAAAGAGGATAGATGTTTAAAGACTACAAGAAAAAAATCTCCAACTTAAGGAAGTTGTTAAGGTAAGTTAAGGAAAATTTTGAATGGCGACAATATAAAAATAATATACCAAAAATTTTGTAATCTATTTCGTTAATAAATCTCGGTCTGATTTATAGACACAGGAATATTAAATTATTGTATGTGGATATATGAAGTATTATTTCTGGTACAGTCTACTCGAATTTTTTTCCCAAAATTAGAGGAATATTTTTATTATTCAAAAATGGCCTACTAATTTTGGCTTTATCTTATCGATATTTTTTAGCAAATTATAAGAATTTTCTTTGACAATTCTACAATATTCCAAAAATTTGATGATTTTACACCAATTCTGATTTTATTTTATTTTCTATCATCATCTAGCTATTTCTCTTTTAAACTGCAAGTTTTGTTTCAAAAGAACTTTCAGAATCCTGCACTTCTCCAGATTATTTTTTTCAAGAGTTCCTAAAGAACTTTCTTTCAGATTCCTGGGCTTCTCCACTTTTTTTCTTAATTATTATTTATATCTACCAATTTTGCATTATCAGAATTTATATTAGTGCAACAATTATATTCTTAAAAGTTCTAGAATTCCCCAGAATTTTTTCTTAATTTTTTAAATATTTTTTTATCATTTTTTGATTTATTTTGAAATTACGTCAATTTTGTTTTTCAGGAATTATTGTACTGATGATTTTCTTTCAGATTCCTGGATTATTTCCAGCAGTTCTTTTTTAAATATTTTTCTAGTATCATTTTGTCGTACCATTTAAAAATTCTAGTATTTTACAGCAATATTTCTTCTAGCTTTCAAGAATTATTTTTTCAAATTTTCCCAATTTCTATTTTAGATTCCTAAAAACCTCTAGATTTTCTTTTTATTCTTGTTAAATTTTCTACTATTTCTTATTTTATCATATCGAAATTTTTCTGCAATTTCTTTTCCAAATTACATAGTTTTCTTTGAGGGTTACACAATTTTCCAGCGATTACATTTTCCTTTCTCAACAATTTTGCATTAATTTTTGTTTTATTTTATAAGGATCTTCTAACAATTTCTTTTACAAACTGGAACTTTTTTTCTGAATCTGTTTTCAATTTTTTTTTTGTTTGAGATTTTTTTTTGGAAACTGCAAAAATTATCTAGAGTTCTAGAATTTTTCAGAAATTTTACTTTTACTTTTTCCAACAATTTATGTCAGGTTTCTTTCAATTTTTCGGGAATGTTCTATCAATTTTTGTTTTTTCTTGCAAGTTGTGAGAATATTCTTCGAAATCTTCGAAATTTCTTGAAAAAAATTCTCCAGAATTTCCCTTTATTATTTTATCTAAAAATTTTGATCGAAATGACGTAATCTTTTTTCAAGAATTTTATGCCATTTTCCTGCTTTATTTTATAGGAATATTCCACACAGCAAAAATTATCTTCGTGAATTTTAGAATTCCTCACTAATTTTTCTTTGCAAATTTTCCACCAGTTTTTTCTTTAATTCAAGATTTTTCATATCAATTTCTCTTTAAAAATCAGTTAAATTTTTTCCCGTTTTTAAATTTTCAATCAGACTTACTCTTTTAATCTAACAGCAGTTTTTTTAATGCTTTCCCAAAATTTAAAAATGTTTCTGTATTTTTATCTCATTTTTTATCA
Organism: Ontholestes murinus; assembly: GCA_963969525.1. Classification (NCBI taxonomy): domain Eukaryota; kingdom Metazoa; phylum Arthropoda; class Insecta; order Coleoptera; family Staphylinidae; genus Ontholestes; species Ontholestes murinus. Next base: position 19,993,028 of record OZ018387.1, on the reverse strand, counting down.
GTGTTGCCAAATTTTTTGTTCTGGATTTCTAAAAATCTCTAGAATTTTTTTTATTCGTCATAAATTTTCTACTTCATCATACCCAAACTAAACTTCAAAATCTTTTTTTCTATTTTTTGTGAATTGTCTACCATTTTCTGCTTGAATCTGATATTTTTTGGAATGTTTGATAGTTTTCAAATTCTCCAGAAATATTGCTCACATTTTTGCCAGCAATTTCTGTCCACACAATTTTCTGGTTTCTTTCAATTTTTAGAGAATTTTCTATCAATTCTTGTTTTTTCTTCTACATTTAGCGATATGTTCTTCGGAATTTCTAGAAAAAAAAAAACAGATTCCTGCAATTTTTCAGAATTATTCTTCTATTTTATAAGAATTTTTTACAATTCTTTCTTTATCTTATCAGAATTTTTTAGCAATTGCACTTTTTATTTCTAAAAATTTCCAGCATTTTCTTGTTAAAATTTTAAAATTTTCTACAATTTCTACCATTTTCTTTGATGGTTTTACAAATGTATAGCAACCTTTCCTCATTTTTGGTGAACTTACTATCAATTTTTATTTTTTTCGTCAGAATATTTCTCTAATTACTCTTTTAAATTGCGAAACTGCGTTTTGAAGTTTCTAGAAAAATCACTGAAGAAATTTTATTTTAACTAACTTTCTCACATTGCGGAAACACGTTTTTTAGTAAATTTTTTCCTAGTCTCGAAAAAAAAATTCTATTCTAAAAATTTTATTTCCTTTTACTTTTCAGGAATTTTGCACCAACTGTTATTTTATTCCCCCAGAACTTATTTTTTAATTTTGCAAGAATTTTTCACAATTTCTTGCTTTAATATGATGACTTTTTTTAATCCGTAATTTTTCTCGATGGCTTTACAAATCCTGATTTTTTTAAAACTTCTTCTCTCTTAGAGAATTTTTGACCAATTTTGCTGTAACTTATGAATTTTTTTTAGAACTGCGATAATTTTCTTTTATGTTGTTGACCAATTTCTCCAATGTTTTTGTTTAATATAATTGAAATTTTTTAACCACATCTTTTCAAAATTTTAAAAATTGTCATCTAAATATTTCAAAATACATTTTCGTACATTTTTGGAGAACATTTCACCATTTATTGCTCTGTCATATCTTTAACGTTCCTTATTTCTTTTTCGGAAATTTTGCACCAATACTTATTTCATTTTATAGGAATCTTCTATCAACTTTTTCTTCAAATCGTAAGATTTTTGCAAACTGCAAGAATTATCTTTGAAATTTCTTTCGAGAACTTTTCCACCATTAAATTTAAATAACCTGTAATAATCTTCTACTGACGATGAGTAGCATTAGATGGCTTTAAATAACCTTAAATGACTTTGTATATTAATTATATTAATTTCAATAACCTTCATAACCTTTAATGATCGTGCATGATCCTTAGATAACTTCTAATAACCTTGATTGGCCGAAGAATGACATTGGATTACTTTAAATAAATTAAATATCATTAAAGGGCGTTATATGTCCTTGAATGATAATAAGATAACTTTGATTGATGATGGAAGAATGACTAATGCTAATGATCGATCGTTGGATAATTCCTAATAATCTTGACTAACTAAAGAATGACATTGGATGACTTTATATAACCTTAAAATATATACGTTCTTGAATGATAATTAGATAACCTTGAATAATTCACAATAACGTTGAATAATCTTTGGATTGTCTCTAATAACTTTAACTAACGGAAAAATTAGATTGTATTATTTTAATAACCTTAAAACAATGTTAGATGCCTTCAAATGTCCTTAAATGCTTGAACAACCTTCAATAAACATAAATAATCTTTAATAATTTTTAATGGACGTCGAATTGCCACTAATAGCATTGATTGGCGGAATAATGACATTGAATGAATTTGAACAACTTTAACAGATTGTTATATGACCTTGAATATTTATTAGATGTCTTTCAATAACCCTCATAACCTTTAATGCCCATGAATGATCGTATGATAGTGCCTAATAAATAAAAATAACACACAGTTTATTCCTTACTTCACTTGTTTATTAAGTGTTAAATGTACATTTAATAAACACTTCACGTAAACTCAAACCAACAATAGTGAGTCCCTAATAATCTTGACTGGCAGATGAATGACAATGAGTGACTTTATATAACCTTCAAACATTATTAGATAACCTTATATGTCCTTGAATGATCATTACGCAACTTTCAATAATTTTGAATAACCTTGCATTGTTATTCTTCAGCCAGTCAATTCCATTAGACTGGCTGAATAATAACTTTGAATGATATTAAACTACATTAAAAGATCAAGATTGGTAAATTTATGATTTACCCATATAGATTACTTTTTGAAGTAGCTGAATGAATAACAACATTTTCTCAAGTTTTATATTGATATTTATTTATGTATCCACTGTAAAAACATAATTCTTCGCCTGAAGAAGCCACAGTGTGAAGTGAAGTGAAGTTAGAATTTACTAAATCTGTAGTGGTCAAGGTCTTCGTTGAGGGTTGTAATGAAGGAACCACAACCGGGTGTTTTTGAAGCCTTTATAACCTTCAAATAGAATTGTTTTTTTGCTATCTAGTTTTAAGGGTGTGTCCCTCTGATGTAAAAAAAGATTAACTACGTTATCACACTCGATTCTACCTGCTGAACTTTCACAACTATGCGCTGATCAAATTGGTGTGCAATTTAACCCTCCATGGGCCCTTGTAACTTTCAGGTCACATTTTAATTTATCCATATTTTACCAAATACTTAAAGCTTTTTGAGAAAAATATTCTTAATAAGAAAATTATTGAAAGATGGAATGAAAGATACTGGAAACTATAAAAAAATGAAGAAAATTTTAGAACTCTAAGAAAATGCCTGAAAAAACAGGAAAATTCATGAACTATCAAAAAATTTAATTTAAGTTGCTGAAATTTTCTAAAAATCTACAAAGAAAGTTAAGAAAATTTATTGAAAGATGGAATGAAAGAAACAGAAAAGTTCTAGAAATCTACAAAGATTATTTAAAAAAAATCAAGAACTCTTTAGAATAATTCTTCAAAAATGTGATGAAATCTACAAAAAAATCTAAAGAAAGTTTTATAACTTTTATAAGAACATTCTTGAAGGATGGAATGCAAGATACTGGAATATTCTAGAAATCTACAAAATATTGAGAAAATTCAAGAACACCCTAGAAAAATTCTTCAAAAATGTGATGAAAGTTTCTAAGTTTTAAGAAAATTGTAGAGGCTCAAAAGGAAATTCTTAAAGAATGGAATGAATGTTACTGGAAAGTTCTAGAAATCTATAAAAAAAAAAACAAACTGAAGAAAATTCTAGAACTCTCCAGAAAAATTACTGATAAACTGAATGAAACTTTCTAGAAAATCGAAATCTACAAAATTCAAGAACCTGTTAGAAAAGTTCTTCAAAAATGTGATTAAGGTTGCTGAGAAGTTCTTGAAATCTACAAAAAAATTATTGTGAAAACTTCGAAAACTTCTAGAAGCCCATAAGAAAATTATTGCAAAATGGAATGAAGAAAATGTTCTACAATCCAACAAAAATAACTGAAAAAAATCTAGAAGTCACTAAGGAAATTCCTGAAAAACTGAATTAAACTTTCTTAAAAATTCTAGTAATCTACAATAAAAGCAAGAAAATTCTTGTACTGAAAAAATTTAATAAAAATCACTAAAAATATCTAAAAACTACAAAAAATGAGGAAAACTCTAGAGGCACATAAAAATTTAAAAAAATGGAATGAAAGCTACTCGAAAGATTTACAAAAAAAAAACTGAAGAAAACTCTCTAAGAAATATCTGAAATAATAATAAGTAAACCAGAAAGTCACGAAGTTTTATAACTTATGTGTGACAAACAATAAATATAAATGTTAAAATATTGAATCAATTAAAATTTAAAAATACATTAATTTATAATAATAAGGGTGAATGTAAATGTAAAAATATCAGATTAAACTTTTTAAAAATTCTAGAAAACTACAAAATTCAAGAAAGTTTTAGAAAAATTCTTCAAAATTACCATGAAAATTATTAAGAAGTTCTAGAAATTTACAAAAATATTTATTAAAATTCTAGAGGTCCAAAAGCAATTTCTTGAAAACTGGAATTAAAAAAAAGAAAATTCTAGAAGTCTCTATGAAAAATCCTGAAAAACTGAATTAAACTTTCTGAAAAAATCTAGAAGTCTACAAAAAAAAAATCAGGAAAATTATAAATGTAAAAAAAGTTACTAAAAATATCTAAAAACTATAAAAAATTGAGGAAAATTCTAGTCACATAAGGAAATTTAAAAAAAAATGGAATGTAAAGTACTCGAAAGTTTTACAAAAAAAAATTGGAAAAAATTCTAGGACTCTAAGAAAATATCTGAAATATTGAATTAAACTTTCCAGAAATTCTAGAAATTTACAAAATTCAAGAACGCTTAAAAAAATTTCTTCAAAAATGCGATGAAAGTTGCTGAGAATTTCTAGAAATTTATAAAAATATTGATTATAATTCTAGAGGTCCATAAGAAATTTCTTGAAAACTGGAATTAAAAAAAAGTTCTACAAACCTACAAAAAAAACTGAAAAAAATTCTGTAAGAAAATTCCTGAAAACTGAATGAAACTACAAAAAATAATCAGGAAAATTCTTGAACTCATGAAATGCAATAAAAGTTACCAAAAAGATCTAAAAATTTTCAAAAAAAATAAGGTAAATTCTAGAGGCACATAAGGAAATTTTTAAAAATTGAAATTAAAGTTACTAGAAATCTATAAAAAATTGAAGAAAATTCTAAAACTCTAGAAAAATTTCTAAAAAACTGATTGATTGAAAAATTCTAGATATCTACCAAATTCAAGAAAAATTCTTTCAAAATGTGATGAATAGAGGCCGATAAGAAAATTCTGGAAAAATGGAATAAAGAAAAGTTTTGCAAAGCTACAAAAAAATTAAAGAAAATTCTAGAAAATTCCTTGAAACTTTTTGAAAAATTCTAGAAATCAACAAGCATTTTTTTTTATTTAAAACAAATATTCGGCCCATAGAGGGTTAAAGCAAATATTGCTAATATAATTTTCATTTTTTTAACTGATCCACATACGTAGTAATAATCTTAATTCAAATTCTTTTCAGTTATTTTCTATTTTTATGCATAAACGTTGTTTTGATGGAGTTTCCATAATAGTGGGGCGAACTGACCGATTCTAGAACCCCCCTTGATCGTGAAGAGGTTTTAGACTTGGCTAATTCAAGGTCAAAAGAGGTGCTTGACCTTGGCCTTTACATTACCTTGATCTTCAAATGACCTTGACTTTTAAATGACCTTTACCTTCAAATAGTCTTGAACTTCAAGTCATCTAGACTTTAATGGGCATCTAGTATATACTTATTAATTGGGAGAGAGGAGTATGCTCGAATGAAATAAATTGAAAGGCAATAGATAAGCGAAATTAGTTTTTTAAAGTGTGTTACCCACATTAATTTTAAAAACCAATGAAAATCCAATGATTCTTTGTTCATCAATGTTAATAATGGTTTATATTAAGTATTCGTGAATACTTTAATATAAGTAGATTTAGGAAAACCATAATCATATTGGTGCTTGAATTTTGTGCCCAGGAATCTGCACCCGTCGCCATGTGAAACGATACCATGCGATAGGACACCGAATGTAACTTGATATTTGTAAAATACCTCATTTCAGTTTATTTTTATGCCGGAACGAAGCGGGCCGGTGTAATTGAATAGGTCAAAAATCGCAACATTATATAAATATAAGTCGAGGTGCCAGGAGATCTCCGCATTTCGGCGGATCCAATTTCATCCGTGCAGGGCGCTTTTATATCTTTACGGCACCGTTTAAATATGTCTCAGTTATAAAAGTGTGAAATCGTTATTGCCAGTGTGGATGTAGTAGGATGTATATATGTGTGTGTGTGAGAGAGGGTGTGCATTATGGATTCCCATCCCGTTTTCGTATTCCGTGCCGTTGGGTCGGATGTAGTGGAGTGAGTTGAGTTTAATTTTGAAATTCAGGGTCGCTACATATTCATGTAATAATCGCATCATGCACATGTCATTTCGCGCGATCCTAACTTCCTGGGTATTGTATAGGCCGGGTTATCACCCTAATGACTCCTACTACACCCCATCATCTCGCACACTCATGTATAAATTTAAGGAAAAAATCGCTTTAGCATGGCCGTATGGGGTCCTCTAGTAGGTGCAGCGTGTAATAAAATTGTGTGCTTGGGAACGAAAGGAGATGTTGGGGAGACAAAACGGGTCTTGACTCTCACCACTTAAATATGCATCGCGCCGAACGAATAACGAATAAGCGCTTAATAAAAATCATAGTGTTATAGCTCGGCGGAAGGTAATTGGATAATTTTATAGTGGAGCGAATTTAGCTGCGGTTCGCCGTTCGAGGCGATGCTACGCCGGGATTAAAATGCCACACAAGTGGGAACGTGCTCTTCTTCTTCCTTTTCCTTTTTGCCTTTTGCCTTTTGCCTTTTTCGACGTCCCCACACTCCCCATGCCCACTCGATCCCTCACTCTCTCTCTCGCGCTCTCTCTTTCTCTCTCTCTACCGTACACACTCCACCAGTCCGTTTATTTTTTTGCTTTTCATAATTTCATTCCCAGGCGAGGGTGGACGCTCGTATAAATTATAATTCAGTCGATCCGCAATTGAATTTGCGCGCTCGGATGTATGCAAATTCGATAATGCATTAAAGATTCGAATTGCATTTCGGAGGTTGTTTGGCCGGCTCTCCTCCACGCCAGTTTCATCCCCCTTCCAGCAGGACCGGATTTTACCACGAACAACCAACTGCACTCTTAATATTTTTCTGTTTTCATACCTATTTATTGTAATCGCACAGTTTTCTGACCAGTGCGGCCATAAAAAAAATCATTGTAAATTTTGTTTAAAAAAAAATACCAATATTTGATTGATTGTTGTAAAAGGTTAGAAAAGGTTTACAACAAATGGTATTTACAGAAACAGTACAAATTCGTTTAATTATAGTACAGAATTATAATAATAATAGACTATCAAAGCAACACTAATTTGAATGAAATTATTTCTGTTGAATAAACTAATAAATGATTATAATTTGTAATAAATTAATAATATTTATTATAATTTAATTTAATATAATAATTATATTAGTAATATTTATTAGTGAATTATCTACAACGTAAAGGACTTATATATTTTATGATTATTATTTGGATAATAAGAGAATGTTTTAAAGTACAAATACCTTAAAAATCTTCTTTCCACTTTCTCAATTAAGTCTGTATATTGATGAGATGATGGCGACCATATTCCAATTTCTGTTCTGACAATTACACCTCATGAAACCAAGTAATTTGTGACTCTCAGAACAAATTGCCTTTATGTGGTTCCTAAAGGTTAAATTGCTGTCAAATAAAGTAAAGTCGCCAACCCGGGGTTTTAACTGTGTTGACAACACGTTTAGTAATTTTAATACGGATTACTTAGAAATATATACTGAATCTCCAGATCTATCGGATCATTGTGCGCTTATAGTATCAATTCGATGAGCTAATTATTCAAGCTCCGATATTCAGTCAAGAATCATTTATCGTCCAATCACTGATATTAGAAAAAATCAATTATTTAATTACTTGTGCGATATAAAGTGGAATTTTCTTAATTGTAGTGATGGAACAATTCATGCAGTACTTTATGTCCGCTGTTAATAGTGCTTTTATTAAATACACTAATACAATTTGTTTAACTGAACATTGGATTACTGAAACGGAATCAAATATCTTAGCCTTTAAAAACTAGCATGTAGATTTAATATTTTGCAGACAGTCGCCTTATATTAACATCTAATAAGGATATAACAGAACCAGTTCCAAATAATTTCTCTTTAAAAAAAGTTGTGGAACTTTCATGCGCCTATTTTAAAAATTATAATATAATCTTAATCAATGTCAATCGACCTACAAATACGAATATAGAAACTTTTTTAAATAGACTTCATGATACACTGAGCTCAGTAGATATATTACATAAGAACATAATTGTTGGGGGAGATTTTAATATTAATTTTAATGATATGCAGTCTAGGGATACCGTAAACACATACAACCTTTTCAAAAGTTTTGGATTACATGATAAAGTGCAGTTTAACACTAGATTGAACAATAAAATAGATAATGTTTTTCAATATCTACAAATATAAATAATATTTCAAACACACAACAATCTATCTAACCCATAAAATGTATTATTACCAACTATATGTAAATTGAATCACTTTGAATTTAAGAACGTATCATGTGAGAATGTTAGAGATTCTATTATGAAGCTAAAAAATAGCCATAGTAGGGATATCTACGAATGCACAGCAGACTTAATAAAAACCGTTAAAGAACCGATAATAGAACCCTTGACTAAATTATTTAATTTAGCCATTTCAAGGGGCGAATTTCCATCGTGCCTAAAACGGGCAATTATTATACCAATTTTTAAAAAAGGCTCTAGCAGCAAACCTAATACCCCATCTCAATCTTACCAGTAATTTCGAAGATATTTGAAGACCTACTCCAGAGCCAATTAATTAAGTATATAAATGGAGCAAATATTCTATCAAACAGCCAACATGGTTTTCGACATGCCCGATCAACGACAACTGCTACTTTGAATTTGATAGAAAAATGTCTTGATGCTTTTAATTTAAATGAAATCGTTCAAACAACCTTTTTAGATTTGCATAAGGCTTTTCATAGCATGAGCCACGACATATTGCTAATACTTATATAATTTTCATCCTTTAAGCTGACCATTCCTAGATAATGATGTAAAAATCGAAACTAATCGGAATAAATCGTAAAAATTGTGAAACCAACCAAGTGCCTTTCTATAAACAACCCTTACCTTTAAGCTGTAAGTTAATAATAACATATCTATCAAATAGAAGACAATCATCAATCAAACTTAAAACCAACCTATCTGATGAATACTTGGTGAACGTTTGTATACCTCAAGGTTCTAAACTAGGCCCAACTCTGTTCCTACTGTACATAAATGACCTGTGTCATTATATTGGTGAAAATAACATATTATTGTTTGCGGATGATACAACTTTAGTATGTCGGGGAAAGTTGTTTCACGAAGTAAATAATTAATGCACAAGTTGAGAATTGGTTCAAAATGAATAAACTTTTACTAAATTCTAGCAAATCTATAAAAATTCTATTTAGTTTGGGTTTGCTAGTGATACTAGGTTCTTAGGATTTCATGTCGACTCCAAATTAACTTGGGAAATACTAGACAAAAAGCTGAATAAAAACTTATTTTTATTGCGTCAGCTAACAAAGATTGTTTCACCAGAAATCCTTAGAACAACGTATACATCACGCATAGAGTCATACATTAGATAAGGAATTCTTCTGTGGGGTCACTCAGCAGGAGCATACCAGATCTTCTCAACGCAAAGAAAAGCTTTACAAATTTACAATACAGAAGATTGTAGACAGTATTTTATTAAATCAAATGTACTGATGGTCCCCTGAATTTTTATAATGGAATGTCTAACCTACGTCCATGCAAACATTGAGCGCAACGAAAAAAACTTTAAGATTTTAATAAATTTACTACCAGAAGTGCAAATCTACTCAGACCTCCATACAACCGCCTCAAACGCACGCAAAACAGCACTCGCTATTTTGGTGTTAAAATGTATAATGTATTACCTGATCACTTCAAAGAATTAACTATAAATACATTTAAGAAATATGTTAAAGCGTTTTTAGTATCTAAGGTGTTTTATTCAATAGAAGAATATTTAAATTTCAATTTCTTATGATAGTACATTTATGTTTGTATGTTTGTCTGACTTATGTACCTGTGGACATTAATAAATATTATTATTATTATTATTAAATTTTAAAAAGAGATTCTAAAATCAAAGCTAATGATGCATTTATTGAACATTCGTCAAGCTCTGCATGTTAAAAAACGCAATTGTAATGAAAATAATAGTAATGATTTTAATTTATTTTTTACTAAAATGTTGAACAACTACCTACTTCCAATACCGATCCTATTCTGATGTAACATTTCAATCATGTGTCATTACTTGAATATTTTAATTTCGAAACCGTAACGCAATCGGAAATAAGAGAAATAATAACGAATCTCATAAATAGCAAAGCCAAGGATATTTATGGAATCAATACTGACTTAATAAAATCTATAAAAGAATCTATTATTTCACCTTTAACCTCATTAATAAATACTTACATCGTATGCAGTGTGTTTCCGGACTGTCTTTAAATGGCGAAGTTATTGCCAATTTTTAAGGTAACTATCGACCCATCTCAATTTTGCCCATTATTTCTAAAATCTTTGAAAAAGTACTTTTTAAACAACTATAATCTATTTTGGTGAATAATAAATTAATATTGAAATAGACAGTTCGGCTTTAGAAAATCCTTATCTACCACCAATGCTTTATTAGAACTTACAGAATTAATTCTGGAAATATTTGAGTTTGGAGAATTTTGCGCGGCTAGGTTTTTAGATCGAAAATTATATTATTATAACATCCACCCTAATGGCTGCTCCATGCTACTATTATACCTAAATAATCGTAAACAAGCAGTTTTTAATAACAACAAATTATCCTGCTTTCCATATGTTGAACACGGTGTACCACAAGGATCAATTCTTGGACCACTGCTTATTATATTGTACATAAATGACCTCCCGAACTTTATTGAAGATGCCAATATAGTTCGTTATGCTGATGATACTACGCTAATAAACAAAGGTAAAAACTTAAATGAAGTATCTCTGTGTAGCCAGCAGTCACATTCAAAGGCTTTATGCTGGGTTCAAAGCAATCGATTCACCGTTAATGTTATTAAATCTGTGCAACTTGTATTCACACTAAAACATATGGATAATGAGATATTAAATGAAAATGTAAAATATTTAGGTTTTACATTGGATCGAGAGTTACTGTGGAAAGCTCATGTAGACAAGACCTCGAAAAAGGTATATTCTAGTATCTTTTTACTACGCAACCTAAATAATTCTGTATTCATAAGTTCTCATCTTTAATTTGGCCTTATTATATGGGGCCATTCTACACATACCCAAAAGTTATTTCCACTGCAAAGAAGAGCAATTTGGATACTGGCTCACGTAGGCTATCAAACAGAGTGTAAAAGTAAAATATTAACTCTTCCCTGCATGTACATATTAGAATGTTTACTCTATTTTAACAAGATTATTTAATTCTTGTACATATCTGTTTTTTTACAATACCTCAATCAAAATATTCTTTCGCAGAAGAAACATTAAAATCACTTGTAAGTATAACGTTATCATATAAGCCAATATAAGCAACGATAGAAGGGAACACTGTGTAAGATGATTAAAAAAAATTGAGATTGATATGCCAGAAATGTTCCTCTAAATGTATATAGAGGAACATTTCTAGAATGTCACTCACTAGAAACACTGAACTAACTCACTTAGTGGTAAAAACAAAGTAATTGCGTTAATTTAGTGTTGATCATGAATTACCACATAGTAATGGTCGCCACCATTTTTATGATTTACTATGAACCTATTAAAAGATCTCAAAATTTAGGAGATGGATGATCAAACAAAAAACTTTTTAAATATTCACACTGCACTAGTTGAGGCAATGTTCACATCAGCAAAGGAATTTCATGATAAGAAGATCACATAAAAATATGCTTATCATCATTTAACGCACTTAACGTTATAAATCTTGAAAGAAGTAACTCGTTATTGTAAGGTAACCAAGTACTAAGTTGAAGAACATAATATGATGTGTCCATCATATGTGGGCCAGATTCTTCCCTGCCACAATTCCTGCAAAACTTGATGGAGTCAAAACGTTCAATTTTTTTTAAATTTATGAAATCTTTTAATTAAATCACCCGTTATAAAGATACATTCACATTAACACGATACATTATAGAATTATTTGTGAAGTGGCAATATGAGAAATTAGCGTGAAACGTAAACGCAATTCACCGAATGCTGCTGCGCCCATTTACAACATGATAGATTTTAATTAAACTTATTACGCCCGACCGTAATAAAACCGAAACAGAATTTGAGCGGAAATATTTTAATTAAATAAATTCGAACACATCGGCCGACTGGCGCGGGGGCGTTTAATAACTTTAAATTAATTAAAGCTCGGTTCCGCGCCGATGGGGCAAATTGCCGGGTGGTATGTCGAAGAAAAGTTCCGAGCCCTGAATAATTATCATTCACACCACATATCGATAGTATAATCGATCGCATTTATTGCGCCATTGTTTATAAATCGACCGCGATAATTGTGCCGGACTTTTTTCCACTTCTTCGTCTGGAGAACAATCGGCCACTTAGATTTCCAGTAAAAGTTATTACGATTCAATTTACAGACTGCCTCTTTCATTATTGCTATCACCAGCGGTTTTATAATTTTCAACTCGTTATAATTGGAACTGTCTTATCTGCGCATATGTTTTAATGTAACATACATGCGATTCGTTGTATTACGCGTATATAAATGTGATTTATTGAACAAACAGTAGATTATAATTCTTTTAATTACAAGCCTCATGTACTGCTACATTATCAAAAAGACGTACCATTAATTTAGGAATTTCTCATAACATATATGTTGTATATATTTGCACAATTATAGCTTTGCAGTTGTAGTGTATATATATCAATTCCTTCCTTATTAAAAGAGATATTGTCCTTCAATGGCAATCCTATCTCTAGACCTAGCATATATTCAGCACGAATTGCTAACTGACTTGCTAACTTTTTTGCCTCAATTGCTAAAACCTAACATTACACAATCTTGATTTTGATCATTTTGGAAAAACAGTTTTTTTTCTATTAGTGGTCATTTAGTTTTAAAACCTGGATCCTTTAATGATTGAAGGGTTGACAGATATTGAAAACAAAACTACTTTCCTTATATTATCCTCAAAAAATATAAGACATTTGTTAAAATTGAATGGGTCTGATGTATAAATAAAGCTTTTAGTGAAAACGAATAACTAAGTTGCACCTTTAATGACTATTGCATAGAAAAAGGAATTTTTCTGATAGTTTCAAAATCAGTGATGCATAAAATTTGGCCAGTTCTGATGTGAAAGTCATTGAAATTAATAGGATTAATGAAAGAAGAAATGTTTTCAAGCGGCAAAAACATCAGTAATCATAAAAGGTATAAAAGAGTGTTAAAAAAATACATAAAGCCACTAGAACCCTAGTAGATAAATAGTTTCGAGAATAAAGAATAGTGTTTCGAGAAGCCATGTATATATATCTTGATAATAATAGAGGATAGGAGGTGTTTTCAGCATGTGGTATGCTTATAACATAAAAATTTTCTTCGTAAAGATAACGGGCTTATTCCTTCTTCAACTTTTACACCCTTTGATGATGATAATTTTACAGTTTCTAGCACAATTTTGCAAGACTTTACCAACAATTTAATAGAGCAGTAGTGGGCGTTGAATGAGAAGTATGAATCATATTGAATGTTGGATCTCAAGGAACTTTTATAAAAAAGCAATAAAATGATAATCAACATCCGATCATGTGCGTCACATTAATAACCTAGAGAGAGAATTTGACTTATGTAACATATTCTTTCCAGAAAAGCCTATATTCAAGGATGAGAACTCAAGTAGACCCTGGGATTGGTTGATGATTACCAAATGCACTTAATAATTTGCCTTGACACTTTGAAAACATTATAGAATTATTTTTTATGAGCAGATAGGGTAAGTTTATTCAGGTGCTGCCAATCTGATAACCTAACTATAGCTTGATTAAGTCTATTGTGAATATAAATGAAAACACTTTTTAATTTTGTTTGAATAATAGTGTTATACAAAGTTAAAAAAGTGTTTTCAATTATATTCGACATGTATAACGAAGTAGAAGCCTCATGAATCAACAAATTCTATTGTGAATTGTCATTCGAGTGTATGACGGCAAAAAACGCCTAAATCTAAGGACATGAAAAACTCTGTAAGGGTGGTAAGTTCAATGCTTTTAAAGAGTTTTTGTAAATATTCACCTGAATATTATCCAAACAATTTGATAAAGCAGTTGATAACGGTGACAAAAAAAATGAAGAGTTAAATGTCTCTTATAAAAATGCAATTAAATAGCAGAGTTAACACCCCAAAGTACATATGAGAATTCGCATCACATTAATACCCTTGAAGGAATCTTCATTAACATATCTCATAAGATCTTTCTAGGAAAGTATATATTCAAGCATGAGAACTGAAGAATTTCTTTTGGTTTAACATTAAATCACATTTGGTAATTTGTCCTGACTATGTTCTTGAAAAAAATAACAGGAGGCGGTGGTACCTATTGTCACCTATGATGTCCTTTTATGGTGGCCAAAAACCCAAAAACTAGACACGCACAAAAAGCTGGGTAGGCTTCAATGTTTAGGACTACTTTTATGAGTGGTTAGAGTAAATTTGTTTAGGAACAGGCAATCTTATAACTCAAACAAAACTTAGTAATGCCTATTATGAATTAACTGTAAGTCTTTGTCTTTACAGGGACTATTATGAAAATAATGCCAGTTTGTTCTAAGCAGTCTGAGTGTTTTTGAGTAAAGTGGGTATTTCGACGCGATGAAGCGTTCACAATCAAGTTATGTGTGCGACTTGGAAATAATGTAACCGAAATATTCCAGCTACTTTAAGAGGCTTTCGAGTATGACTCAGATGGCATCGCCATAATAATCAGGGGCAAGCATGAAGGCATCCTTTCAAGCCTAATGTTGTTGCACTGAATATCATCAGTGTCAACCCGAATAAAACAATCATAGTTCCATTCACGCCTACATGACACGAAATCAGAATGTCAACCAAATGATAGCCAAAGCAACGGCGTCATTCTGAGCTTGTCGGGTTGTCGGGAAAAACCTTGAAAACGAACGATAGAACGGTGGTGGTACCTATTGTCACCTATGCTGCCCTTGTGTGGTGGCCAGGAACCCAAAAACTAGACACGCAAAAGAGGCTGGGTAAGTTTCAACGTTTAGCATGTCTAAGCATCAGAGAGGCCACGCAAACGACCCCTACAGCGGGAATGGAGACAATCATAGCTCCCACTGCTCTATCTAGAGGTACACTCCGACTACACCACTGCCGGGAGACTAGACAGGTCATATCCCGTCCTACTGTCCAAACCAACGAACATCATATCCAATAGGCTTGAATTCGAAATACCGTTTAAGGTGTTGATTAAAGGCCCCAAAACGGCTTTGATAAGAGTCAAGGAGTTTTATCGAGGAATATTAGCCTGCCACAAGGATGTTGCCAAGAATAATAGAGGTACTGGAATAGGCATTTAAGGCTCTAACCAAAACCACAGAAGTTTCATGGTTCTGGGTACAACCCCCCACGATTCTGCAAGCGGAAGTAATTGCAGTTGATATGTGCGCTAGTTGGTGCCTGGATAGGCAGCCGCACTAAAGTCACTAAACCACTGGGAATGTCTGGGAATGTTGATGATCCCTCTTGCAACTGGCGAAAAACATCTCGTTGACCCTCATGTGGGTCACGGGGCTATCGAAGGCAATGAAGTGACGGATGAACTTAAAAGTGGCGTAAATGTCTCTCCCCTAAGTTCTGAGCCATTTTTCGGACCCTACATGACGCACAGAAGAGAAATGGTGCAAAAATTGGAAGAGGACAGATGACGTAAAGTACTGGAACAATGTTCCAGGCTTACGTCAATCAAAATGACTCTTCAAACTCGATCACAGTCATAAGGTGCTTGAACTCACAAGGAAAGACCTGCGAACATTCACGGGACACAGAGAGAGCATTGTGTCTTTCAGTACCATTTGTGGAAAATGGAAAAAGAGGAAAGTGGAAATTGCAGACTATGTCAGTCGGCAGATGAAACTATGCATTTGTGTTGAGATTGCCCACAAGCGTTTTCCGCACTTCGACAGGGACCTATTATCCCACGAAAAAGTAACCTGTAACGATTCACGCACGAATGAATAAGTCTCGCATAAAAACAATGCTCATTATCTTTTTGGACATCCAAGACATCACCTTCCAGGTATGGCAGACACGTTTCTCCAAGTTTCTGCAGCATTTTGAAGAATTTTAAGTATTTGTACCGGTGCGATCAATAAATATATTTTTTCCTAGAAAATGCACATTACTTTTATAATGGACCCTGTATAGGATTGGAATAAGAACTGATTCTTGAGATAAATCTAAAATAAAATTGTTTTAACTAAAACTCCTTCCTATCTGTATAATAAGTTAAGTTTCCGTACTGATATACATAATTTAAGATGCTTTAACTATACCTTTTCATCGCATTGAACTGTTTAAAAGAAGTTTCCACTACAACATTGCCTTATACTATAATAGATATAATTTTGGACATCCTACACTTTTCACTTTTAAACGATATTTAAAAAAATTGTTACTAATGTAACAAAAGCAACACTAATGGTTATTTTTTACGAGCATTAGTAGTAGTAACATTTTGATCTCAAACGTTTAATATATTCTTTTTATTATCCATCCCTGTCATCCATTTTTTGTTATTTAGTTTAGTTATTTAAGTCTGCTTAATATATATTTTAGTTTTCTAGAGGAAGTAATAGCGATATTAGATTTTCTTCTGATATATTATGCTGATCTAGATTCGTTTTTGTTACTATATTTTCTGTAATATTACATTTATACTTTTTTTTATTGTATTTGATTTGAGTACAAATAAACAAATTTATTATTATTGTTATTATTAAAAGGAAACCATTTCATTTTGCAAAAATTCCGTTTCAGAAATAAATGGTATGTTGACTATGCATCATGTATAAAATCATAACTTTAGTTTCTAAAATTTATTTATCAGTAATAGAGTTATATGCCTTTGTAATGTAGAGGTAGTTTGTAAGCATATATATTTTTTTAAGGATAAATAAAACACAACTATTTATAACGTAGTAAAAAGCATAGAAAATTGTGTTTCATTTAAAATTGAAATACCAACTAGTAACAGTCATCACCACCAATCTTAATTTTCCTTCTGCAAATGCACAATAAATTTTGCTATTAAAAACAGTCGAAGAATCGTAATAACCATCACTTATTTTAAAATCATATAAAAATGGTGATAAAATCTGCTTATTATTTGATATTTGATATTTATTTATTTATCCAATGTCAATATAACTGTTTCGAGACTTACAAATAATTCTATAGGTACATGTATACAAAAATTTCGACTTTGCATGGAAAGGCTCACTTTGGTGGTCTTTCACCAGTTTATTTGCCATATATGGCTTATTTGTTTTCAGAATTAAAAAATTATATATTATGCCACGTTGGCATTTCTGTAAAAAAAATTCGTACACTATTGAACTCTGTTCTTTATTAGGTGTTCGAAGAATTTTCAAAAGTAAGACTTCAGTACCTCTGATATCACAGAACTACAATTATGTTTTATAATGGAACAAAACATTTTAATATCTGTAGATGAGATGAATTTCGCGATCCTATGGAATCTTATGCAGCAAATCTCTGAGAAAGAATTTTTGTCTTCCTGCAAAACTAGCTTCGGGTCTTCATAATAAAACGTTGCAGTAAGAAATTCTGGTGTTTGTTTGTTTTTGGGTTTCGTTAAGAAAGTAATTAATATAAATAACACTGTTGTATCCTTTCTTCACACTTTTCTAATACTTAGATATATATTTCGAGTGCTAGGCTCTCATTATAAATAACAACTCTGGTTCTTTTGTCGCACTAATTGGAAATTGGTTAAGGGAATGTAAAAGTACATCAGAGAAAGATGTATTCAAAGAAATTGTTCTTGAAATAAAAGTTTGTTTCTATATTGTGGCTGTTTTCTAAATTTCTTCAATTGAAGTAAACCTCGATAGCTAAATACAAAGTTGTTTCAAAGGAATTATTTTTCTAAACGTCGCCTTTGTTCTTGTAACTGCTGTGTTTACTAAAATATAATGATTTTTAGAGCAATTTCTTTAGTGTAGGTACTGTTTCTTCCGTTTTTTTGGTAACTATTATCCTACCATAAGTTTTAATACATGGTTAATCTTGTAAAGCTATAGGAGAGTCTCTAATCAAAATATTTTTAAGAGTAGAAATAAATCTATCAAAGTCTTCCACATAATTAGTAATACAATCATATTTTTATAAAGTTTCAACTTTTGAAACCAGACGGTTTGAGTTGAAATTTAATTAAAGGAGGATTAATTCTTACAGAAATATCACACAAAAGAGAAAAATTTCACTTATCTTTAATGGCTATTGCTCACAAACATGAACTGAAAAGCTTTTGGTGAACATTCAAAAACCGGAAGTGAATGTTTTTGTTTTTTTCCGATATTTTTTTAAATATGAAAAATATTACAAAACTTTTTAAACAAAGGTTAAAAGGAATGAGAAACTGAACAAGTTTTATTAAAACATATTTTCATAAAATTTAAGAAAAAAATATAACATAAATATAATTTGCTAAGGAATAGCAGTTTTTTTGGAAAAAAAATTGACAAAACTCTTGCAGCAATAGATTCATACAATAAAATATATATTTTATAAACTAAGAAAAAATTTCAATTATTTTTCAGTTTTTCAATTATAATTTTCTCAATAATATTTAAATTAAAAAAACTTACACCATTGGATTCGTACAATTAAATTTATTTAAATCAAGTAAAAATCTAAAATTCTAACTTTTGAATATTAAAATATGTTTTCAGAAATTTTCAATTATTTTTTTATTTATTTAACCGAACGTACTCTTGACCTACGACAATAAACTATGCGTTAACCTAGCGCTTAAACTCTAGCGTACTCTTGACCTACCTCAACAGTCTAGACATTAAGGCAGGTCAGGAGTACGAGAGGTCATTGCATTGTTCGTTGAGGTAGGTCAAGAATACGATAGAATAAGTAATAATCAAGTTTATAAGGTTAAGATATTATTGTGTTTATTATAGTTTAATGAATTGACAAAAAATTATAAAGCTTTTGAATATATAGAAAATTTCAAAAATCTGAACTGCTAAAATTTCGCAACCTGGAAGAGAAATTTATTAAAAAATTTCGTAAGGAATTACTGAATATTAACAGATTTTTTTTGGAATTAGAAGAAAAGATTCTATAAGAATAAAAAATCTTATTAAATGCAATAAATTGTCTAAATTTTTGAGATTTTTTTGGAAAAATCAAAACTCTTGATTTAGTAGAAAATTGTGAAAGCAAAATTTAAAAAACTGTGAAGAAAATCGCAACCTGAAAGGTAAACTTATTTTGAAATTTAAGAATTCCAAATAATAATAATTGAAACATATTTGAACTACCGAACAAATTTTTTAGACAAAAAAATGCTGAAAAATTCTGTTTGCTGTAATGGTAGAAATTTTTCTCGGAAATTCTGGAAAATTGCAAAAACTTTTAAATTGGTAGAAAACAAATTGCAGAAAAATTTAGAAATTTAAAAAAACTCTCAACTTGGAAGAGAAATCCATTAGAGAATCTCTAAAATATACTACAGTATTTAATAAAAAGAGATGTAAAAGCGAATTACTAGTCAACTCAACAAAAATTTTCTTAAATTGGAAGAGCGATTCATAAAGAAGAAAGTATCTTAACATTTTCTCTAATACAAAGCAAGAAAAATTTTTAAATATTTGCTGGAAAATGCTAAATTCTTGAATTAATGGATTTTATAAATCTGAAAGCAATTTTTTGAAAAATTTTAGAACTTTGTACTGAAGAGAAATACATTTAGTCAGAAAAAAACTGCATATTATTAAAACTCCTAGAAGAAATCAAGAGAAATTTCTGAAATAGAAAAATGTATGTATCTCAAAAACGAAGGATCCTATTAAGATGAAATTTTAAGCTTAAGATTTTATTGCTAAAAACTGGAACTGAGAAGCTGGGAAGTGGGTGTTTACTCGAAGCGATTTTTGGTTTTTTGTCGATATTTATCTAAATTTGAAAAACATTACAACACTATTCAAACAAAAGTTAAGAGACTGAGAAACTGAAAAATATATTTTTTTATAATGTTTTTTACGGGAAAAAATTAAAAACTTAAAAATTTTGACATTTTTTGCCTATTGCCAATAAACTGTAGGAGTTACATAAATTTTATATAACAAGTAATTGAGCAAATTGTTATGATTAATCTTTTTGCGTAAAACTCATAGTTTTAGAGAAACATATATGGAAAGTACTATGATGGACACATTACTATTTTTTCTGATGTTTTCGAAATTTATTTGTGAAACATCCACAAAATCTTACCAATTCTAGCATGTCTAGTTTTTAAAATTGATATTATAACTTTAAGTGTCTTATAGTGTATGACAACTACAAACGTATAAATATGAGACACTATTCAATCAACGATACTATTAAAATTCATGGATTCGTTAAAAAGTATTTCCATTAAGTAAATAGTGTCCGGGAAGTAAAAACGAATTTGAATTTAACGCCATTTTGTCATATAACGTTTGTAAGTCATGCTTCTTGCATTTTTGCTATTTACTATACTTCACATTAGCAGTCTGATAGCTTGTGATATGGTGAGCATTGTAACTTGATGTTTATTTTTGTCATGGATTATTTCAAAAACAGTCCCACGGCAACAGTTCGGACGTAACACTGCTCCAACCGAATCCTCAGTTCGGAAGTTAATCCGGAAGTTTGAGACCACGGATTTTCTTTTTCTTGCAAATGTTAAGAAAACCAATAAAACCGAACGACCGCGTTCTGTTCGAACACAACGAAACATTGCTGCCTTGCGTGATAATGTGACCGTAAGCCCTAAAAACTTGGTTTGCCGACGAGCCCAACAACTGAATTCATCATAAAGTTCAATGCATGCAATCCTTGCAAAACATCTGAAAATGCATGCATACAAGATTCAACTTACCCAAGAGTTGAGGAAAGCAGATGTGTCCTTCGATTTGCTCAGTGTGTCTCAGTTCGATAAGCGGAGCAATAATTTGCAAAAAGAATAATTTTCTTAGATGAGGCGCACTTCCAACCTAGTGGGTATGTCAATAAACAGAACTGCAGAATTTGGTGTTCCAAAAATCCGCGAGTGAGTCTATGCATCTACAATGCAGGACTACGTGGTGTAGGTTCTGGGCAGGAGAAGTGATCGGCACGTAATTTTTTGAAAATCATGAGGGAGCTGGCGTCACTGTGAACAGCAAACGTTACAGAAACATGCTTTCTGAGTAATTTTTCGCAGTTGTGAATGAAAATGACGATTTTTGGTTTCAACAAGATAGTGTAACATGTCACACACCTCATGAATCGATTGCTCTGCTGAATAAACGTTTCTCCAAAAAATTATCTCTTTGCGTGGAAACTAGGAATGGTCTGCCAAATCATACGATCTTACGCCTTGTAATTTTTTGTGGGGATTGAATCTAAAAATGTTACTTAATTTTCTACATTCTATTCATATTAATATTCATCCTAGTCAATAAATTTCTTCAATGTCAAGCCACTTCTGTTTCAATAAAAGCCATTCAATGATCAGAATTTATACAATTCTACTTCAGGTACAATTTTGTCTTATACCGGAAATGATAGAAAGCTTAAAGCTTAAATAAATAAATAATATTAGGATTTAGTCTTACAATATTGTCAGAATTCAGAGGAGAATGATCTTTTTAATGTCTGTATTAAATGAATGAAGCTAATTTTCAGTTTTTAGATGAAATAATTTCCTTATGTCTATTTCTAATCATGAAGTTTGCTTCTTTTAGCGATCGAAACATTAGCAATTATATTTTATTGACTAGATGCACATTTCAAACTTTTTGACTTTTGTATTTATTGAATTTTTTTTCAATGTCATTTTAACTATTGATAAAGAACACTTCGTGTTCGAAATGTGCATTTAGTCAATAAAACAATTTTGTGAAGAAAGTGATACTACTTTAATTACAATTTACTACAAATTTACATGTTCATTATTTTTATTTTTATTAATAGTAATAGTAATAGTAGTGATTTTTAATATTGTTTTGACAGACACTACCCATTGCCATACTCTTATTATGTCATTCTGTATCTTGACAAATGTAATCGATCCACTTTTCCCATCTAACTAAAAAGAAATACCTCTGTACTGTTATTCCAATAGGCCTAGGTTATCCCAGCATGAGAAGACCAAGTCCTACATATAAAATATTCGATCATCATTGAAACGTCGTGTGATGACTCCGCGAACAGTACTTCAGCCCGATAATTACCGATACCACGGCTTACCTGATGCGCGACCACCAACGTTTTTATATTACAATAAAACAATCGTAAAAACGTGTTTTCTCACATTTACGGATGAAGTTATGCCCCGCATTAATATTAATTACGGCCGAGTTTACCATCGAAAGGTTGTGAGACTGCGCGGCTTCGGAATTATACAATCGTAAGTATAATTTATGCAAATAATTAGGTCCGTCCATTTTTCAGGCGCACCATAAATCCGTAGGTAATCTCACGTACGGGAGCCAGTAATTTATTGGGTTTTAAATGATAAATTTATTAAATTACACAAACTATAATCACCATAAATAATGTCTAAACAAGACTCCTGTACGTGCGTATATTAGAATGGAACGTATTCAATTTCCTCCGAAGACGTATTATGCGTAAATGGTATTTCGACTAAATTATTCACATTTAAATAACAATCATTAAAAATGTATACATAAACAGTAGTTATTAAATTAATAAATTATGGTTACTTTATTATTATAGAATTAATATTGTGAAAATAATATTTTTTCTCGTCATTTCATATTTTTATATAAGTTTTGATTTTTAGAGTATATGATGAGTTTCTAATTATTTTTAACATGAATATACCTTGTTACAAGTGATTTTATTAACTTAACTCTTATTTTAAATATGATATTTTGCTGGCAGTGCTCTTACCATTCTCTTTATAAGAAACCAAAGTTTTTATTATTTTTAACCTAGTATAAGTTTCTAATACCACAAATTTTTCACAATTCTCTCATTGCTTTTGGACCAAAATTGTAGCCTTTTCTCTATCTTCAACAATCCAATCGTTTTTTTTGTTGCCTTTACTACATCTGTAGATAAGTGTAAGAAGCAGACATTCTTCATTAAGTTAAGTGCTTGCTTCTTCCTGTATCAAGTAATCTTCTACGATACTAAAGGATATATAAAAGTTCCCAGATGTGGATAAGGATTGCTGCCTTTTATTTGTTTAATAGGTAGGTGTAGATTTGCCATTTCGTATTCATATCAAAGAAAAGGGTAAAAACATTTATATACGCAAAATAATTTCAAGTAATGTATGTTCTTTTTCACACACTCCTGAAGTCGAGTCCTTCCAACATGTTGGCCGGAATCGCGAGAATTTCTCGGGTGATAGCATTGAACAGCTGATCAAGGGTGCGTGGATTCTCAATAAGTACGCGGGCTTTTAGGTACCCCGACAAAAAAAAATCACACGGCGTAAGATCAGGCGATCGTGGGGGGCACTTGATGTACCCTCGTAGCGATATGAGTCTTCCTGGAAATAATTTGGTTTAAGTTTCGGTACAACCATCATCTTGTATGGGTCGATACTTGTTCTGCTATTCTCTTGATGGAACCAAATTTTCAAATTAGGAGAAGCAAAACTCTTGTTATGTTTCATTTTTATATTTTCAGATAACTGACACGTGTTTCGGTCCTTGCGGATCATTAACAAAGTTCAAACTCTTTTAACTTTTAACTTTGATAATGATCCGCAAGGACCGAAACACGTGTCAATTATCTGAAAATAAATAAATGGAACATAACAACAGTTTTACTTCTCCTAATTTGGTATAAATTTAATTGCAAAATTTGACGTAGTGACCATCACTCATCCTCAGAACACGAGCATGCAGCACTACCGATCGAAGAGGACTTGCTTCTAGAGCAGCTGCAGACTCGAGCCATATTTTCAGGAGTTCAGAAACTTCTTTCTCCACCTCGAGGTACTCCAGGCTTTAACGATCCCCTACTATGAAGTTTCTGCACCCACTTCAGGATAGTGTTTCGCGTAGGAACACGAACGGGCCTTCTAACATTGTTTTGTGTTCGAATCTAAGTGTCATAAGCTAATACGCGTTGCTCTAGCGGCTAAGATTCCATAACTACTTAAACAAACAAAATGGCAAGGTCGGGTGGTCACATATCAACCATTCCGAAAACGTAAGGTTCCCCCTGTGCTGAGTTATACGCTTTCCAAAAACATCACACATCTCTGCCGGCAAATTAAACATTTGTTCGATAACTTAGAACGCGCAGGCACCAAACGCATACATGGTTAATAACTTAAAGCGCGTTTGGCGCCTACGCACTTAAAATTTACCGTTAAAACAATATATTTAAAAAAAATATTTATTGCTTAACAAAAGTGGAAAAATTTACTATTAAATTAATTCTAACTTAACCTATATTTACCCTCCCAGGTAAACATAGGTTAGGTTAAGTGGTAAGAAAAATAACCCGCGATTTCTAAACTGTAGTCCACCCTCACAATAATTACTCCCCTTAGCTAGCTCATTCTTACCTTTTCTGGCTTCGCTTTTCTGTCTTCTTGCTTGTGGTAAGGAATACGTCACCAGAAGCTTTTCAATTCACTGCTAGTGTTCCTTACATATCCGTTTAAGTCTGCATTGTTGTCTCGAAGTGTTCTCAATTTTTTTCAATTTCTATTCTAGATTCCTAAAAATCTCTAGATGATCTATTTTTTCTAAATTTTCTACTATTTCCTTATTTATCAAATCGGAATTTTTCTGCAATTTATTTTCCAAATTACATAGTTTCTTCAAGGGCTATATAATTTTCCAGCGATTACATTTTCCTTTCTAAACAATTTTGCATTAATTCTTGTTTTATTTAATCTTCCAACATTTGTCTTACAAACTGGATTTTTTTTCGGAAGAACTGTCTTCATTTTTTTTTCAATTTTTTTGAGAAATGTGTACCATTTTTTTGCTTGATCTTGAATATTTTTGGAAACTGTAAAAATTATTTTTTAAATTTTACTTACACTTTTCCAACAATTTCTGTCTGGTTTTTTCAAATTTTCGGGTATTTTTTATTAGCTCTTGTTTTTTTTTTTCGTTTCAAGTTGCGAGAATATTCTTCGAAATTTCTAAAAAAAAATCTGCAAAACTCAAAAGTTTGAAAAGTACTTTCTTTCAGATTCCTAGACTTATTTCTTTATTTGACCTATTCAATAGCTCTTTCCGAAGCTTCAAATTTAATATTAAACGCAACGCATTTAAATAAATGTATTAATCTTATTTTATTTTTAATTTCACGAATTAAATTTTGTACTTTTTTTTCACTAGTTTTAATGTCACAACATGTATTATATTGTATAAAGGGGTTTCTCGTATATAATAAATAAATAAATAAATAAATGAATTATTATTTTCATCTACTGATTTTGCTCGTCAATTACGTGAATTTTTTTTAAAGAATTTTCCTGCTTTATTTTATAGGGAAATTATTTTCGTGAATTTTAGAATTCCTCACAAATTTTTCTTTGAAAATTTTCCACCAGTTCCTTCTTTCATTAAAGATTTTTCATATCAATATCTCTTTAAAAATCCGTTATTTTTTTCCTTTTTTTAAAATTTTCAATCTAACAGCAGTTTTTTAATGCTTTTCCAGAATTTAAAAATGATTTTGTATTTTTATCTCATTTCTTTTTATCAGTTCTCAAATTTTTCCAGTTTTTGTTCTAGATTCCTAAATATCTCTAGATTTTTTTTTATTCTTCTTAAATTTTCTACTTTATCATACCTAAACTAAACATTTTTTTCGGAAGAACTGTCTTTTTTTTCTCTATTTTTTGTGAATTGTCTACCATTTACTGATTGAATTTGATTTTTTTTGGGATGTTTGAAAGTTTTACAATTTTCTGGTTTCTTTCAATTTTTCAAGAATTTTCTATTAATTCTTGTTTTCTTTTCTAAATCGCGAAAATGTTCTTCAAAATTTCTAGAAAAAATCCAGATTCCTGTAATTTTTCATAATTTTCTTCTATTTTGTAAGAAATATTTACAATTCTTTCTTTATATTATCAGAATTTTCCAGCAATTGCACTTTTAGGTTTCTAGAAATTTCCAGCATTTTCTTGTTATCATTTTAAAATTTTCTACAATTTTTACCATTTTCTTAAAAGTTTAAAAAAATCTATAGTAACCTCATTTTTTGCTGAATTTATTATCAATTTGTATTTATTCGTTAGAATTTTTTTAGTAATTACTCTTTTAAATTGTGAGATTGCTTTTAGAAGTTTCTACAAAAATTACTGAAGTTTTTTTTCCAGATTCCAGCAATTTTAAAATATTTTTTATTGTTCCTTTATTTTAACTCACTTCCAAATTAATGTTCAAAAAAGTTTTTTAGTAATTTTTTTCCACTCGTTGTCATTTCTTTTTACTTTTTCTGGAAATTTCTCTAATTGATATTATATTTTTCCCAGGACTTATTTTTTAAAAAAGGTTAAATGAAAATAATTAATAAATATTTAAATAGTGGTATAAAAACTTAAAAATTATTTTCATTTAACCTTTTTTAAAATGAACTACCACATAGTAACGGTCGCTACCATTATTTTCAGACTTATTTTTTAATTTTACAAGAACTTTTCACAATTTTTTGCTTTAAAATAATTACTTTTTTAATCCGTGATTTTTCACGATGGTTTTATAAATTCTGTTTTTTTTAGAACTTCTATTTTAGAGAATTTTTTCACCAATTTTTGCTTACCAAATTGTTTTTTTAAACTGCAATAATTTTTGGCCAATTTCCACAATTTCTTGTTTTATATTATAGAAAATTTCTAGCCACTCTTATTCCAAATTTTGAAAATTGTCATCTTAAAGTTCTTCTTCCTTCTTTCTTCTAGTACGCCCATGCATCGGTAGCTACTCAGTTAACCACCAATTTTGCGCATCGTCGATTTGCTTCTTCTACATTCTCCCTTCTTCCACGTACATGTCACCGATTCATCGCCAGTGTTTTTACATTTCGGTTTCTTTTCCTGCTTTTTCTTCATTCTTCTCGTCCAGATGCTACTGAATCCACACCTAATGTTCTTTGCATCTTCGATTGATCGCCACCAATGGCTACTCGATCCACCATAGATTTACCTGGCATATTTATTCAAGCATTTGTTCTGCCTCTCTGCCGTTGCCTGAATCCATTTTTTGTCGCCGATTTTCATTTGATGTTAGCTCGTGGGTACAGCAATCAATAAAAAAATACGAAATTTAATCCGGTTTAAGTTAATATATTGACTCTGCAAACGATTTTAAAACTTCCCAAATGTAAGTTCTTAAATTTAAAAACTCATCGTAATTACCTACCCACTTTAACCCAACCATAACTTGTTCTGCATGAGTTCTGTCTCGTTGCTTCTGTGTAAATGAACATAAAAACATTGCATATTCCTCGCTATCTATTCCGTCTCCACACTTGCAATTTTCTGTATCTGTTTTTCTTATCATTTTTTAAGGAAAAATGTCCATACCCTGTCATTAGCTGTGCCATTTCCATGGTTATTAAAGGTATAATTTTGACTTTCATAGACTGTCCTGAAAAATTTTAATGTAGTTCAAAGTTTCTACATGTAGATGAGGATTGCTGCCTTCACAACATCGTGGTACAAGAAGGGTTTGAGTGGAAGAACTTAATTTGTTATTGTGAACTCTTCACGATGACAGACTTGCAGAAATTATATGATCACTCAGTTATGCTACAATTATCTTTAATCCATGCTAATCATTTGTTTCTCTTTTTTGGTAAAATTCGGACATGCATAGAATTCTCCTCCTAAATAAAAATTTCAATTACTGGTACAGGATATGCCAAAGAAGCTAAAAACTTAGGGTTAGTTATCGATAATTCTTTTAGATACAAAAAACAAGTCAATAAGTATATTTTCACCTCATATATGAATCTAAAAAAAAACTATACCCGCATAGTTCATGCCTTTCATTGCAATGTAATTCATTTATATAGTCGCACTTCTTATATTGTTCTACAGTATATAATGGTGCAATTGACTACTCTACTTCATCTCGAATACAAAAGGTCCAAAATTCAAGATTACGTTACATTGCATTAGAAAATTTGAAACAAATTCATATAAGTTGAAGGAAATCCGCTTTTTATGTATGTCTAAAAGAAGAAAGTATTAATCTATCTGTTTTTATCATAAAGTAATTAAATCACCACTTTATTTATATGAGAACATTAAAAATATATAAAAATACGCGATTCAGAAGTCTATTGGCGACACAGAAACATAGCACCTCACTTTACCAAGGGTCGATTTCGTACTAAGTTTGTAACGCTTAGCCTTATAAGTTTAAATATCTTGACTTTTTACAAAAGAAATCAAATTTTGAACTTTTTTGAAGAGCCAAAAATCATTTCAAACTCCCAGTTCGGTTTCTGTGCACCACATTTCATCAGCTACCAAGGGTTCTATTATTCATTTATTTTTTTACTTATTAACATCTCTGCACTCCTTTCTAATAAAATTATATTGCAAACTATTAAAATATACTCAACAGTTTAGGTAAAGGGAGTGCAAAGGATAAGCGTGACGCTGCTGAAGTTTTCCTCAACATTTCTAACGCGTTTTATTACCCAACTTATAAAATAATCTTGAATTTCTTGAATATTTAATTAAAGTCATGCAGAACTTCATGACAGAAAATTTTCTTGCAACGAACGTAAGATTTATGAAAGTATTCCATAAGCTTCTTCTCTGTTTAGGATTGTACATCATCTACACCAGCAAAATTACCAATATGCAATTAGCAGATGATAATTGACAAATGACTGCTGACAGATTCATCTGTCGTAGATACGAGAGTTGAAAATTGACAGATGATTATTAACATATAACAGTTAACGATAAAAATTAACAGATAACAGTTGTTTATTGATAGATTATAATCGACAGATGATAAATGATAACTGATAGATAATAATTGACTATTGACAATTTATAATCTGCAGATGTTGATTAACAATTGACAGTTAAAATTAATTAGATAAAAGATTATAATTGACTGATGACACTTGATAGATTATAATCGACAGTTGGCATGAGCAATTGACAGATAATAATAGACAATTGTCAGTTTATAATCAACAGATGATAGATGATATTTATCAGATTATAATTGACTGTTGAAACTTGACAGATTATAATCGACAGTTGACATGTGCAATTGACAGATAATAATAGACAATTGTCAGTTTATAATCAACAGATGACAGATGATTATTAACAGTTGACAGTTAAAATTAATTCTCAGCTATAGGATTATAGTTGACTGATGACCGACGATATTTAACAGATGGCAGTTAACAGTTGACAATTAAATATTGACAGATGATAATTGAGAGGTGAATATTGACAGATTAAAATCAACAGATGTCAAATGATCATTGACAGATAATAATTGACAATTGTAATTTTATATCCTACAAATTAAATTTAACAAATAACAGTTGAAAATTGACATGACGGTTTACAACTGACATATGACAACAGAAGATAATTGATAGATGACAATTGACAGATTCATCTGTCGTAGATATGAGTGTTTGAAAATGACAGATGATAATTAACATATAACAGTTGACGATAAAAATTGATGACAAATGCTGACTGATAGATAAGAATTGACAATTGATAATTTATAATCTACAGATGTTAATTAACAATTGACAATTAAAACTAATTCAGATAAAAGATTATAATTGACTTATGACACTTGAATATTGACAAATTATAATGGGCAGATGACAGATGAAATTAATAAATAATAATAGACAATTGTCACTTTATAACAGATGACAGATTATATTTAACAGATGACAGTTTAGAATTAAGGAATGATGTTTAACATATAAGAGTTGTCAGTTCACATTTAAATATTGACAGATGATAATTGGCAGTCGAATATTGACAGATTAAAATCAACAGATGTCAAATGTTAATTGACAGATAATAATTGACAATTCACATTTTATAATCTACTTGACAATTGACATATGACAGTTTTTAACTGACATGTGACAGTTGATAGTTAGCAGATGATAATTACAGATGACAATTGACAGTTTCCGTTATCGCAGATATGAGAGTTAGTAAATGACAGATGTTATGACATATAACAGTTGACGATAAAAATTGACACATGAGTTGTATAAGGACAGATTATAATCGACAGATGACAAATGATAACTAATGGGTAATAATTGACAATTGACAATTTATAACTTACAGATGATTATTAATAGTTGACAGTTAAAATTAATTCTCAGATAAGAGATTATAGTTGACTGATGACACTTGAATATTGACAGATTATAATCGACAGATGCCAGGTGAAATTAACAAATATTAATAGATAATTGTCAGTTTATAGCAGATGACAGATGATATTCAACAGATGACAGTTTATAATTAACAATTAAATATTGACAGATGTTAATGATAATTGCAGATAATAATTGACACATGACATTTTATAATCTACAAATGAAATTTAACAGATGGCAGTTGACAATTGACATATGACGGTTTACAACTGATAATTAATTAATTTAAAAATATTAACTGATGAGGCTGTTATATGTTGAAAATTCATATTCACTTGTTTAGTTGTTGTAGTAAAACACTTAAATTTTCAAAACACTTTATTATTGCTTTTTTCTTCAGTTGAAGAAGCCACAGTGTGGCGAAACAATTGTTGCGTTTTCAAAAAAGCAATAATAAAGTGTTTTGAAAATTTAAGTGTTTTACTTCAACAATTAATTTAAAAATAGCAGATGATTATTGAAAGTTGACGATTGACAGATTCATCTGTCATAGATATGAGAGATAAAAACTGACAGATGATAATTAATATATAACAGTTGACGATAAAAATTGACAGATGACAATTGAATATTGATAGATGACAAATGATAACTTATAGATATATTTTCATTGTGTTCCTACATTGCTTTTATTATATCTATTATGGTATTAGAGAGGGTGAAAAACAAATTTATTGAAGATAGTATATAATTATATCAATAACAATAATTTTTATGATTCTTCGCCTTCTTCTTCTTCATGGCTATCGAACATAGGTTCTACAGCCTTCATGGTATTATTTTTAGTTTCTAAGTATATTCCATTCATATTGTCTTCATATTTTATAGAATGCCTTTTCCATATCTATAAAACGCTATTTATGTTAATTTTTCCTTTTTTGTTGTTTTTTGGATTGTAAATAAAATTAGAAAAGTGTAGTATTTAGTTAAGAAAAAAAAAGATATATTTGACATGTTAACGTTTTCAGCCGCCTTATAAGAAATTCAAATTGCGCCTTAACGTAATGAACCTATCTTATCAAAATATTTTAATAAATTATGATTAACCGCCCCCCCCCAACAACACCAACAGGAACTCCATCTTACCCCAACTCTTATTTTATAATTCACTAGCCCTCGGCGGCCCGGCCACCCCATTTAACCTCAATTTATTCGCCACTACTCGGATGACTTCTGTAAACATAAAAATTATATCTTCAGCGTCCCGGGCGGGCCTTTATTGCTCCGCGGAACCCTTCTAAAACAATGAGAATACATTTTAATAACGGACCCAACGGGTCGGAATTAATAGGCACCAAATTATTTAAATATAAATTTTCACTTCCATCGGGGGAGGGTGGGCCGCCGCCGCCAACACGGCCGCGCCATTTTTCCCTTCCGTCCGAAAATTAATTAATCACGTTCCCTTTCACATATTATATTTATTAATAAATAATTAAAGCTCTTTCACGTCCGTTTTAATATTTTATTTACGGTTTCAAACATTTTTCAACGCTCGAATATTCTGGATCGTCAAGTTCATACGATTTCTGCAAATAAAAAAAAAACAAAAGGATGAAAATTCATTCAACAAATTGAATTGGGTTTAGCTGGAAAATGATTTTTAAATATTCAATTGTATTAATATTTTTGTAATTTAAAAAACAATATGATTACCTCTTCAAACCATAGTAAGTAAATTTGTAAGTTGTGTTTTATTTCTTATAACATTTTAATATTTAACTTTGATAAAAATGCAAATTCCTAATGGCGACACATGTTGTTTTCGATGGCGGCCATCAATTTGCTTTAATTGATACCAATTCAACAATCACACAACGGATCCTTGTCATAATTAACGCGACACGATCCTGTTTAATTTAATCTAATATAAAATAAAGTGGTCTAATTTAATACAATTAAAGCCGGCATAATCTAATCCAGTTCTTGGTGGTCCGATTTAGAACAAATCGTGACGCGACGAAAGGTTTTTTTTTTGACCGACGAAATCTATCATCACTCTTTAAAAAAAATTATCTCCGAATTGTTACAGAAGTATTTTTTTTAAATTATTTTTTTAATGACTTGGAGACGAAGAAAAAGGCAGAAGTATAAGAACTAAAATATTTTAGATTTTGTATTTTTCTTACAGAATTTAATCGTCTTTAAAAAATCTATTTAATAATTACGTTTAAGAGGTATTTTGTTTAGTATTTTTCTATTAACAAATATTTAAAGAAATGTATTTATTTATTAGAAAATACAAGTAATGAACATTTTTTGTGTTCCTTTTGTATATTTTTAAACTTAGATACACTTTTTGTGTGTAAAAAAAAACAATTAAATTATCTAATTGGGTTGATTGAGTTACTTGAAAATAACAATAACTTTGATTAAAAACACTTCAATATTTTAAAATATTGAAAAAAGTTTCTAAGTGTTATTTTATTAATCAAAATTAAATTATCAATGTTTGTTTTTGGCCTTCGTGAATAGTACAGTATAAATAACTCTAGTGTATCTTTTCTTTAGCACTTGAAATATATAGAAAATAATGTTAAGCATAAAGAAATAAATGAAATTGAGGAAATAAAATAATCATTATAAATTATCAAAAAAATAACAGATTCGATATTTAGGAAATAATAAAAAAAAAGATACTTATTAACATAATACAGTTGAAATTTGTGAAACAAAAACCAATGGAAAACTTAACTTTGAGGGAAAAAATCAAAAGAAAATGATTCGGAAAATTAATTTTAAAAAGCCGAAACACCTAATACAAGGACGAAGAAGTTATAAACTTGTTATGTCGTCAAAAATGTATTATTTTAGTCTTAGATAAAGTTGTTTATCTCTTTCTTTATTTTAAAATATAGTTGAGTATTACTAAAAAACATTATTCTTGAAAACAAAACAAAAAAAAACATACTAATTTACAAAAGAATCGCTTCTTTTATAAAGGTTTCAATCCTTTAAGGAAATTTGTAATTGCTTTTTAAATTACATGTTTAAAAAGAGAACGTTTATAACTTTCTATAGTTTTGATTTTTTCTCCCATAATTTAAATGGTTTCTAATAAATAAAAATAATTCTTAATCAAAAAAGTTTTCAATTGTTTTTAATTTTTTACTTTTGAAAATTTGAACCGTTCAAAAAGTGACTGATTGTTTCTCCTTAAAAAAATATTGTACTATACATTTTAACTGTTTTTTTTTACATTTTGAATTTCTTTTATTAAATTTTATTAATATAAAAAGTTTTTAAAAAACTCATTTATTTTGCGTATTGCGGATAAAGTAAAAAAAATACTTACATGTTTTTCATTAAGACTTGTTTTTATTTATTTATTCTAACGATTTTAATTTATTTCTATATCTATTCTTACCAAAATTTCAGTTCTTCCTAATAAAGTAACCATTTTTAGTCAGTTTTTAATGAATTATCAAATTAACATATTTTTATTTTTGTTATATTTTTAACAATCTTAAACTATTATTTTAAGAGTATAGCTGTATTTTTCCGAAATTTCAATTCTTTTTGATAAAACTAAACGTCTTTCTTAACAAATTTTTATTCCACTGTATTTTTTTTTTAACTTAACCATTTAAAAATTCTTGTTACTGTACATTTTCAATTGTTTCTTTTATAATACTATACTTCAACTTTTTTAACAATATATATATATATATATATATATATATATATATATATATATATATATATATATACTTTTTGTTCTTGTTAAATTTCAACTGGTTTTAAACAAATATTAAACTTTTCTTTAAAGTTCTAATTGAAGAAAATTTGGAATTATTTTTTAAACTAATAATATTTTAAGAAATTTTTGACTTTTTTAAAGCAAGGAAGCTTTTATTTCTTTTAATAAACGTAAGTTTTTAATTATATTTTTTAGAAAGTAGTAAAGTTAACTTTTAATTGTTTTTTCTATAAATTAGAAATCTAGCTTCCAAAATTAAACGTTATTGTAAAGGTTTTTAGCTGCTTTTTACCTAAGTTTCAATTGTTTTTGGTAACTAATTTAGGAAAATTTTTAATTATTTTTTAACCTAATATTTTTTTAATACACTGCAACAAATTTGATTTTTTTTTGAAGTAAAGTTAGTTTTCATTTTTTTTTCATTTATTTTATATAAAAATTCAGGTATTTTTATAACTTTTGTTTTTATATTTTGAACTCCGCCCAGTTTCTTCTATCAACTTTTTATATTCATATGTAATTTGTTAGGAAGAAAGCTAAAGTAAAATAAATAAATAATAATTTAAAAATACGAATAATATCATTATTAAGTAATTTTTAAGTGAATTATTAGAAAGTTTTTAACTAATTATTCCCACAAACTTTCTTAAAACAACTGTATAAACAAATTTTTCAACTATTTGAAGACGTTTAGAATGTTTTCGATTCGTACAGCAAATATTCGATTGTCATTTTGAGCAAATTGTCTTTTTTTGATAGAATGTTAGTTTTAAACTGTTTTTTCTTGTATTATTATCATTATCATATTTTTTATTTTTAAATTTTCTATACTTATTTATTTATTTATTTATCTTTGGTCTTCTTTCTTGAATAATACATATAAACAAATTGAGTTCACAAATAAATATGTTCTTCCACTCAAACCCTTTCTTTACCATTTATATTATAGTTATCATTTAAGAATATTATTTTGAAAAATTTTAACTGCTTTTTAGCAAAATTTCAATTTTAATTAATTTTGACAAAACGAAATAACTATTTTATTACAATGCTTCAGTTAAAATATTAAAATACAATATTTTTACAAATTTTTTATTCAAAACAAATTCGATTCTTTCTTATTCGAGAAAATTTATTAGTTTTTTTTAAATATTTTCTATTGATTTTTCCAATAAATAAGTTATTTAAACCTTTCTAAGCTTACAAACTACCAATTTTTTTTAATTATTATTTATTTATTTCCTTCTAGTAAATACATTTTCTAAAGCATTTTTTTAAATTTTTTAGTGTCCAGTGTCAAAATTTAGATTGTTATTAAAAAATACTTTTTTGAGAAAATATTAACCTCTATTTAGAAAGCGAGTTTTAACCAATTAGTAATAGTTACTTTTTTGGTATTTTTTATTTTAAAAAAATGGTTATAATTTCAACTAATCTAAATAAAAATAAAAATATTATATTATATTCATTTTAAGTGTTAAGCTCGATTTAAATTTTGAAAATTAACACTATAAACCTTTATTTTTTAACTTTTTGCAAAGTGTGGTTTGCTTTCAAGAAAGTCGTTTAAAGATTTTTTTCGATATAGTAAGTTTTGATAGTTTTAAAGTTAATTTCTTATAATAAATTTATATCTGGTCTTTTTTTAACTATATTTAAATGAGTTTTAAACAGCAATGACAAAATTTTCACTTGTTTTTTGTACAATATGAAAAAAACTGTTTTAAGCAAATTTTAAATTGAATTTCTATTGAATTTATAGAAATTTTCAATTATGTTTTTAAAATTCTTTCAAAGAGCATTTAGAGCAAAACATTATAATTTAAAATAAGGGTTAGTCCATCCGTTTGTGCTATCGACCTTCGGTATTTCTACTCTGTATTAACTCTAATTTATGTAAAAACAAAGAAAAAATTGCTGCCTATAGCTTAACTGTCCGTATGATACGAGCTGATGAATTGATGAAGAGTGATTGGTGGATGTGCAATTTTTGATTTGTTTGGTTTTTAGAAAATTACAATTTTTCATGATGTATACTTTTATTTTTTTTATTGTTTCGACTTTTTTAAAGATAAATTTGAAAAAAAAAACAAAGAACGACCTCGAATAAATGTCTAATTCTCTATTCTGTTTACCAAGAGCTTTTTAGATTTTCTGATAACTAATAAAAGCTTAAGTTCAAAGTTTAAGAACAGTAATTTTCTAAGCAAATTTTCATGTTTTTTCAAATTTCGGTTCACGAGTTTTAAAGAAAAGTTTTTTAGATTTTCCGATAGAGAATAAAAGCCTTAGAAGATTCAACCTTCTTAAATTTAATACTTTCCAAGCTACATTCTTGATGGAACAAAAATTTAATAGGTTTGTTTGGATTAATGCACTTTTTGTGTTCCATGTTTTTATTTACAGTTTCCTGACATATGTTTCGAATTTCACAATTCATTTTCAAAGGAGTATAAGTTATAACTTATACTTATACTCCTTTGAAAATGAATTGTGAAATTCGAAACATATGTCAGGAAACTGTAAATAAAAACATGGAACACAACAAGTGCATTAATCCAAACAAACCTATTCAACCTTCTGTTCAAAACCTTTAGCGCTTTTTATGATACCATGACCACCCCCAATAGACGCATGTATTTTTCTAAAAAATGTTAATATTGTACCTAGGATTTTCAGAACGAGTATTTAAGTTGAAAAAGGTTTTTAAAGAATGTTGACCGTCACTTCTATATATTCGCATAGGAAGTAATAAAAAACTTAAAACCTCTAAAACTTTTAGATTTCTTGTAGATAGAAACATTCTTTATATACTATTGTAGTTTAAAGGTTTAAACTGAAAGTTGCTATAGAAAATCACAGTGAATAAATTTTATTCAATGCCAATAGAATTTAGGTTTCAAATTATAGCTCTTTAAATTTTAGCTAAATAATCACCAGTTAATAATAATAATGACATAATTTATTTAACAACTTGAAATACAAAGAATACAATATAAATGTACAGACAAATTAGTATGACATGGGTACAGGGCGTGTATTAGTTCGAAGCGTGAACAAGTCAACAATTGCTATATAAATTTAAAAAGACCGAAGAGAGCGATCATCCAGAAAAACAAATAGCTTGTAATATTATTTTTCAATGAGAAATTGCTTGCATTCTTTTTTTAAAATTACCAGCAATTGTTTGTAGATGTGGGGATATATTATTCAAAAACTTTAAGGAGATTTTTCATACATCGTTAGTCGAATTTTTTTAAAGTTTTATGCGATTTCGATCTTCAAGAGGCGTTTGTTGGAAAATTGTCGCCTGAAGAAGATTAGAAAAATTAAGCTGAATTTTTACAATGAATAATGAAGTAGGTTTCGATGTTCTTCTAGCGCTTCACTTTATCAACTCTTATCTATGAAAGTGTTAAATAAAAAATTTCTCAGATACTTCTTCAACGATCTGCTTCAGCACGGTATTTTTGGGCGGTTTTTGAATCCAGCACACCACGTTACTTTTTTCCCGGTGCTCA
The DNA here is from genome assembly GCA_963969525.1 of Ontholestes murinus. Taxonomy (NCBI): domain Eukaryota; kingdom Metazoa; phylum Arthropoda; class Insecta; order Coleoptera; family Staphylinidae; genus Ontholestes; species Ontholestes murinus. Next base: position 19,955,265 of record OZ018387.1, on the reverse strand, counting down.
GCCAAACTTCAATCCTTAAAGAAAGCGTAGTTACTACAAACGACGATACTAGCTGGAGACTTTCTGGTTGTTTTGTGTAATCATCAAACTTCTCTAGCCTTTCCAGCCATGTTATGGATACGCATGCACATAAATAGGAGGTCGACGAAGACATAGTATGCTGGTCTCTGATTGGGCCTAGTATTATCTCCAATGATTGGAAAACTAGCTGTACAGCTACCCTTCCCTTTGGTTAAGTTGATGATGTTGCTGGAAAATAGGTCTTCTAGGTCAAACGATTTTGGTCATGTTATACCCAACAGGACCTTTCTAGTATTATTTCTAATGATGGGAAAACTAGTTTTCCAGCTACCCTCCTCTTTGGTAAAGTTGATGATGATTCTGGAAAATAGTTCTTCTAGGTCAACTGATTTTGGTGATGTTATACCCAGCAGGACCTTTCTAGTATTATCTCTAATGATGGAAAAACTAGCTTTCCAGCTACCAGCTACCCTCTCCTTTGGTAAAGTTAATGATGTTTCTGGAAAATAGGTCTTCTAGATCAACCGACTTTGGTCATGTTATGCCCAGCAGGATCTTTCTAGTATTATCTCTAATGATGGAAAAACTAGCTTTCTAGCTACCCTCCCCTTTAGTAAAGTTGATGATGTTGCTGGAAAATAGGTTTTCTTGGTCAACCGATTTTGGTAATCTTATACCCAGCAGAACCTTCCTAGTATTATCTCTAATGATGGAAAAACTAGCTTTCCAGCTACCAGCTACCCTCCCCTTTGGTAAATTTGATGATGTTTCTGGAAAATAGGTCTTCTAGGTCAACCGACTTTGGTTGGCAGTTTCCCAGCGGGACCTTTCTAGTATTATCTCTAATGATAGGAAAACTAGGTTTCCAGCTACCCCCCCCCCCTTTGGCAAAGTTGATGATGTTTCTAGAAAATAGGTCTTCCGGGTCAACCGATTTTGGTCATGATATCCCTAGCAGAATCTTTCTTAATATTGCCAATAGCTCTGCAGACTCCGCTTCCTCGTTGCGGTTAGGATCTTCGGCAATTTCTAATACATACAGGGTGACAACTGCAATTGTTTCACTTTCAACTTTTTCATGGCTACCCATTTTTATTTATAATAAAATTTAAAATGACTATAACTCACTCATTTTTAGAAATAACTATGTCATATGCCATATTGGATTAAAGAGAAAAAAATTAACTTTTGAATGAGGTCACAGCCAACTATGGTTTCCATTTAAAAAAATGTAAATGTGCGTCATATCTCGGAAAATAATAGCGATAAAAATTTTCGGATTATTTTTTATTAATGTGCATAAAATTATCTAAAACTTTGCCATTTACAGTTTTTTCCTATCTGTTATAATAACCGAGATATATTGATTTGAAAAAATGGACACTTTTTACTTTTTTCAAAATATCTAGTTACCCTTGACTTTTTTGAAAACTTTGAAAGTGGAATTTTATTCGTCTCGTAAATCTACACTTCTTACCCCCATTTAACCGTTTCTCTATCTCTTATAGTTTCCGAGATCCCCATAGAGAACATCGAAAAAAACTCACCCTGTAGATTTGATGTGCCCTATAATAATTTGTTATGTGAATTTAATTTCATTTCAATACACAACATGCATATATATGTAAGCTTATGCTTCCTGTACAAACTGATTTTAAGCCATATTGATGACCAGCAGCTATTGAGTTTATTTAAATTCAAAATTCCACGAATTTCGACAAGGCATTGTGACGTCTTTGTATATGATGTTACGAAAACAAACTATTATTTAAATTGTACGATTGTCACGATTGTACAATGCATTTTCTGGCGATCTTGATATTTTTACACCCTCTTTTACTAAATTTAAAGGTGATCTGTTAAATTGTTTCCGTCTAACTTAATTGTATCGTCATACTTAATATTTTACAAGAAATAATTTTAATTTGTTTTTATATGTGTATATTATTTTTCTAACTCTATTAATGACTTTGAGTCGGTTGGGTTTTGTAAATAAATTAATAAACTAATTGACCTAATATTTTTTGAAGAATTTTTTGATTTTATTTAAGTTAAAGGAAGTTTTATTTCATTTAATGAACGTAAGTTATTAATTATATCAAAAAAGTAATAAAGGCAAACTTTATATTGTTTCGTTTTATACATTTTCTATTTATTTTAGTAATTTAGAAAAAATTTGAATTATTTTTTAACCTAATATTTTTTTAATACACTGGCAACAAATTTAAATTTTTTAAGTAAAGTTAGTTTTCAATTTTTTGATGAACGTAAGTTATCATTTATTTTATAAAAAATTTCAACTGTTTTTATAACTTTTGTTTTTATATTTTGAAAGATTTAATTTTTCTTAGATCTGTTCTCACTAAAATTTCAATTACTGTTGATGAAACAAAAAAAACCTCTTATAAGTCATTTTTAAATGAATTATTTATGATGCTTTTATCTAATTATTCACACATTTTCTTTAACTGTATAAGCAATTTTTTCAACTATTTAAAAACGTTTAGAATGTTTTCGACTCTGAAGCAAATATTCGATTGGATTTTTAAGCAAATTATCTTTTTTTATAGAATGCTTGTTTACAACTGTTTTTTCTTCGAATAATATTTTTTATTATCAATTTTGCTATATTGACATTATATTTCCATGATTTAACAATATTTATTTGAACATTTTCAACTGCTTTTTAGCAAAATTTTAATGGTTTAAATAACTTGGAAAAAATAAATAGAAAATATTTAGAAAAAAACTGTTTGTTGTAAAATTTAATAATTTTCACAAAACTAAATAATTATTTTATTATAATGCTTCAGTTAAAGTTTTGAAATACAATATTTTTCCAATTTTTTATTCAAAACAAATTCGATTGTTAAATACTTAATTGTAGAGGCTTTCACTTTGTGAATATATATTTATAACTTTAAATTAAATAAAATAAACTTTGTTTATATCACACACTTTATTATTCTTAGTGACTATAGTTTCGGCACAATTAGTTTGATAATGACCAGCTAAATTGTGTCGAAACTACAGTCACTAAGAGTAATAAAGTGTGTGATATAAACAAATTTATTTTATTTAATTTAAAAATGTGATTGTTTCTTTTTCGAGAAAATTCAATTTTTTTTAATAGCTTCTATTGATTTTTCCAATAAATAAGTTAGTTAAAGCATTTTTTCTAAGCTTACAATTTTTTTTTGCTTATTATTTATTTATTTCCTTCTAGTATATAAATTCTTGAAAGCAGTTTTTTAATTTTTAAGTGTTAAGTATAAAAATTTAAAATGTTATTAAAATATACTATTTTTTGAGAAAATTTATTTAGAACGTGAGTTTTAATCAATTAGTAATAGTTTCTTTTTTGTTATTTCATTTTTAAAAAATTGTTGTAATTTCAAGTAATCTAAAACAAAATAAAATATTATCTTATATTCATTTTCGATTTGGTTTTTGGAAAACTAACACTTTATTTTTTGTACAACTTTTCGCAAAGCATAGTTTGCTTCTCAGAAAGTCGTTTGGAGTTATTTTTTTGATATAGTAAGTTTCTATAGTTTTAAAGTTAATTTCTTATAATAAATTTAAATCTGGATTTTGTAATATTTTTTTAAACTATGTTGAAATGAGTTTTAATCATTAATCATTAAATTTTCACTTGTTTTTTTTTGTACAATATGAAAAAAAAGTTTTAATCACATTTTAAATTGAATAGAACATTTTCAACAATTTGTCATTTGTTTGGTTTTAGAAAATTAAAATTGTTTTCATTTAGAGTTTTTGATCGTGTATGCCTTTGTTTATTATTTTAATGTTTTGACTTTTTTAAAGAAAAATCCGGTAAAAAAACGAGCTCGATTTTCTGATAACGAATAAAAGCTTAACTTCAAAGTTTAAGAACAGTAATTTCGAAAGCAAATTTTTATTTTTATTAAGTTACAGTTTACGAGTTTTAAACAAAAGCTTTTCAGATTTTCCAATAAAGAATAAAAGTCTTAGAAGCTTCAATCCTCAGTTCATAATCTTATAACGCTTCGTAAGATACCCCGACCACACCCATAGATACATGGATTTTTCTTAAAAAAATTGTAAAATTGTAAGATTTTAGAACGAGTATTAAAGTTGAAAAATATATATTTTTAATTTTCACCGTCACTTTCCTGTATTCACATAGGAAAGTAATACAAAACTTTGAAACTTCTAAAACTGTTAGATTTCTTGTAGATAGAAATATTCTTTATATACTGTTGTGATTTAAATTGAAAGTTACTATAGAAAATCGCTGTGATTGTTTTTTTTTAAGTTATTAATTACATGCATTATACATCATATTATATATATATATATACAAAAAAAATATAATAAGCATTAATTTGTAGTTAGCTTATTATTGTTTCTCCCTCGGTCTTCACCTCAAGAATCTGGGCCATCTGATCCATCTCGGGTTGTTGGTATTGAGGGATTTATATGTTATTATCTGTCTCTTCAATTAATATTTTGTCATTCAGTCATTTAGTAGTAAGTTTTTAATTTTTAATTTATAAGCCGGGTATTTAAGACTCCGGATTTCTACATTTAGGTCTCAAATTATAGCAAAATAGGCTCTTCAAATTATAGCTAAATAATCACAAGTTTTACGCGATTTCAATTTTCGATCTCCAGGACTCTTCATTGGAAAACTAAAGACTAATGCGACCAATATCCAATTTCGAAGCGTTGCAAATCGGTTCTCTAGAGAACCATTAAAACTTCAGCATGGAGAAGACCAATGCGACCGATGTCCAATGTCAAATAATTTCTTTTCAGAACCATTAGAACTTCAGCACGATTCCGATTTCGATCTCCAGGAAGTGTTCATTAAAAACCTGCCACCTAAAGAAGATCAATGCGACCAATATCCAATGACGAAACGTTGCAAATCGATTCATTTCAGAACCATTAAAACTTCAGTCTGAAGAAGACCGATGCGACCTATGTCCAATGTCGAAACGTTGTAAATCCTTTCTTTTCAAAACCATTTAAACGATTTCGATTTCGATTTCCAGGAGGCGTTCATTGGAAAACTGCCGCCTGAAGAAGATCAATGCGACCAATATCCAATGTCGAAACGTTTCAAACCTGTTCTTTTCAGAACCATTAAAACTTCAGCACAGTTCTTTGGGGTGGTTTTTGAATCAAGTCCACCACGTTTCTTTTTTTTCTAAATGGTCAGCCAAACTTCAATCCATAAGGAAAGCGTAGTTTACTACCAACGACGATACTAGCTGAAGATTTCGTGGTTGATTCGTGTAATCATCGTACTTCTTCAGAATTTTCCAGCCATTTAAGGATACAGATGCGGATAAATAGGAGGGTGACGAAGACACAGTATGCAGGCTTCTGAGTGAGCCTAGTATTACCTCCAATTATGGGAAAACTAGCTTTCCAGCTACTCTCCCCTTTGGTTAAATTGATGATGTTACTAAAAATTACGTCTTTCAACGGATTTTGGTCATGATATCCCCAGCAGAATCTTTCTTAATATTGCCAGACTGAAACAATAGCTCTGCAGACTCCGCTTCCTCGTTGTACCCTCTGCAGTTAGGATCTTCGGCAATTTATAATACATACATAGAGGTTGATGTTTAAGCCATTACTTTGTGATACATTTTGAAAATTAGGACGATAAATAAAATTCACTTTGTTGTTAACTAATAATAAAAACCGTGTGTGATAACAACAAAGTGAATTTTATTTATCGTCCATACATAGAGGTGTTTTATTAACTGATACCAGTCAGGGATTTAATCTGACCTGGATAGATAAACACAATATGAGGCAACATTAGAGTTGAGTGTTTGAAATTAGCACAAGTCTTGCAGTATGTTTGAGAGATTGCTTTTGGATTGGGGCACAGGCCTCTTGACGCTTATTAAATGTTGCTCCCTCTTTTGCCAGAGCATCTGCCCTATCGTGTTCGAAATAAAGCAATTCTGTTATGTACAGATGCCGTCTCCAGAGCCATAACACATAAATTTACCAGTCTTGGTGAGACCTTGGGATGTGTTTCATGTCTGTGTGGATGCAGTTGTTTTCTCTTTTTATCCCCAGCTTAGTTATTTTTTGGGTACTAACAAGTTCAGTTCGGTACAATATATGCCTGCACCTGTTCCTTTCTTGTTTGGGCCCCATGTCTAGTCTAGTTCAATTTAGGATCTAGGATAACCTCCAAATACTTTACCTGTGAAGCCAGAGTTCATGTGGTGTTGAATATTCTGGGCAGCTTCATTCTGTCGGTCTTTTTTATTGATGAATTCCGTCTTAGTTAGATTTACCGAAAGGACATTGTCTGTACATAATTTTTCCCACTCTATTGATTTACATTAGTTTACTGAGTACATCTTCATAGCAGAATTATTTTGTCATCTGCATAGCCTATGACTGGGAATCCAGATTCATTTAGTTTCCTTATTAAATTGACTATCACCATGTTCGACAGCAGAGAAGATGGTACTTCTCCCTGTGGATAGTTTTGAAGGATGTTTCCTATTGATAGTTTGACCGTCATTTTGACTAGCATCTGTTTTATCCACTCACTAAGTGCGATTGGAGTGCCGAGCATTGAGATAGTCTATCCTATGCTGTTAAAAGAGGTTTTGTCAAGAGCTTCTTCTATGTCGATAAATAGACATAATGCCGACATTTTATTTACCAATGCCCCCTCAATATGAGTAGCCACATAGTGCTGATTATGTTGAGCGTCCTGTAATGTGCGCATGTTGATTTGGGTCGTTTTTAGAATATGATCCCTGATGTATCGATCGGAAAGTTACTCCAAGGTTATCTTAATTTCTCAGCCATCTTGGGACTTATTCTTTTGGATTTTTAAACCGGAGGAACCCTTTATAGCAGAATCGTTAGTTTTTAGAAAGAATTTCTTCTATTTGGATATGTGTAATAATGCATATCCAGACAATGTGTCTAAAGTTTTGTTGATTTAGAATGGCCCCGTTATTAAGTTGAGAGTAATGAACAATAAAAGCTATAAAATATTTGCTGTATATTATTTCTTAAGACTAAGACGTAATAATTGTTTAAATTATATGTTTTCTATTTTTTATTACTAGTAGTATTTTCAAGTTATTTTAAAATTCAAATAAGACAGTTTAAAAACCATAGTAATTTTAGTAGTGATAATTAGCCATCCATCACGAGCTGAATTATTTGTGCTTATGTAAGTATAAATAAGCTTGTTACTTTAAAGGATTATACCCTCACTCTGAGGCATCATTCATGATTTCGCTTCCATTAAGTAAAAATACCACTAGCATGTTGCTAAAAGCAAAATTATCATATATATATATAACATAATCATCAGCAGTTTGAATTAAATTAAAGATAAATTGGATGTAATAATATTTAATGTGTATCAATTTTACATGTTTAATTGTCTGAAAGCAAGGCTCCAGTTATTTATTACTTAAGGGAAAAAATGCATATTATGTAAAGGTATTCTGATTTCCAGGCAGGGAATTTAAATTCCAATTAACATATTTAAATAAAAGCTCAGGAAATTATAACCAATTTACCTACTCATAACCAGGCCGCATAATTTGATTGTTTCGTGGTACAGAAATCTGCGGCCCGGGGCGGTCGCGCCCCGAACGTGAAAGCCCTCTCTTCGGGGTTACCCCGCTCCGTTCCCGTAGTCGATCCGGGCCATTTCCATTAAATTGATTCGAATTATAATTAACATTATCAAAATCAATCTATCACCGGGGCCGCACCACCGGCAGCATGTTGTGTATTAATTTAATATACCGCTGCGAACTGTGAATGCGCGATGGTTAGATGTGTATTTAAATCATGGCACGGAGCACGGAGGGTTTAATTAAGCTAAGGTGAACCGTCAATCAAACTCGCTAATTATAATAATCTAAGTTGGGAGCTCCGCAGATACTTGTCATGTAGCTTTTGATATTTCGTTGGTAAATGCTGAATATTTCATTGTTGCACGCCGGAGCACTGATACTGCCGCCCCCCACCGACCTCCCCCCAAGGAAAAATCGCTCCCAGTACCATCCGTCCCCTTACAGTTGTTATTCAGCGCTCATTAATTGTCTAGGAGACAGTTTCGTCTCAGAAATGTAATAACTAATTTAACGTGTCAGTGGAAATAATCCGGGGGTGTCTAGTCTGCCATGTGAAACAGAATTTCGTATGCGAAATTCTAATTGTCTCGAATTGAACAAAAAAATCGTCTGCTTTATATATTATTCAAAAATTAAAACACAAATGTGGTATCTATAAAAATAAGGATTTTAACAGCATCAATGTTGATAATTCTTTAATTATTGATGTTTGGGTTGTTCAGAAAGTAATTTTGTTTCCTTCAAATAGAGAACTTTTTTTTCACACTTAAGCCACATAATCATTATACAGGAGTTTCTAAATGAATATCGGGGTTTTGACGTTTTGTAATATTTATTACGTAAAACTTAGAATCATATTCAATACATGAAATGAAAGAGTAACTTAAACAGTTTTGTTTGAGTTTATGCGCATGTACTAAGATCTGCTAGTAGGAAAAATGGCGACTAATGAACACGAAGTGTTTTATGATCTGCAGTTTGCAAAAATCGAATCTGTAGTTACTGTGCAACGTACGTTCCGGATTAAGTTCAGATGTGATCCCCCAAGTAATAATAACATTCGTATCAGTTTGAAAAACCGACCGCTTTTGCAAAGAGAGGCGCACAAGACAACCAAACGACAAAGGTTGGGAGAAACTGACCTATCGACTTGATATGTGGTGTATAATTGTTTGAGTTACTCTTTCATATGATGTATTAATTATGATTTTAAGTTTTACGTAATAAATATTACAAAGTGTTAAAACCCCTACCTTCATTTAGGAACACCAGGTATATTTCAACGGTTGATATATAAAGGATTTCTTGTGATAAAGCTTGCTTGGTTCTATGCATGTAGTTTTTGGTTGGAGCCCTTTCAAATATGGAAAATAAATTTTATAGTTTTAAACTGTTATTTTATAGAAAATTTTTATTGTTTCTCTATAACTTTTTAAACTGTTTTGTTTTTATTTAATAAAAAGTAGTGTTGATATATTAATCTGAAATTCCATTGTGTTTTTGCTTATTTTTTTTTTTTATAGAGAATAATAATATTTACATCCTTTCAAGCGGAAAGGTAAATATTAGCTCAATTGATTACAATAATTGGCCACGTAATAACTAGAAATTATTTCACCGCCAACATAATATTAGAATATTTAATGGATGTAATTTCACTGCATCCGCATGATTATTAGTTAATGCTTCAAGTTGGAGAACACTGTTCGCCGTTTCCTCTGGGGTTATTCTCTCCGAGTTCTGCTAACCACGTTAGTTCAAGGATGCATAAAAAAGCACAGCATGGAAACAAAGCGAGAAATAACTTGATTGCTATCGATTTGATCAAATAAAAACGAACACTTGTTTTATTTTTATTTGATAGATTTTAGAAATACACAGTATTTACAAATTTGAGGAATTAATTAAAGTTAATAGGAAATTTTACAGCTATAAGTCAGTGCATTTAAAATAGATATTTAGTAGATTGTTTTGTTTCATCATTAAACGAAGAATTATCGTGTTTAATAGAAGTATTTTGGCAAATAAACTTTTTGCGTAGATGGTAGTATATAGAACTGGAATCATTATGGAAAAACTGGGGTGAGTAAAAGGTCAGTAAGAAAAATAGATCTGTGGCAAAACAACCACATAAAAAATAAGTAACCGATACGTTAATGGAAAGAAGAAATAAAGCAGGAGAAGAAAGAATAAAGGAACAAATCTCAATTTGGGAAAACTTATGTTGGGATGAAAACTGCGATAATTGTCGAATATTAAAAAAAAAGATTAAAACGAAACACATGCAAAATAGATATACATACAAAATTAACCAGTATTAATGTATCTATGAAAAGGTCAACAAGAAAATTTAAAAACAATTAAATTACTAGGTGGATAAGCTTAGAACGTAAATAGAAAAAAATGTACATCAAACATAGGAAGAAGATGAAGATGTTGAAAATAAAAATTTACGAAGACAGAAAAATTAGCAGGATTAATAGTGGAAGCCATTACTTTGTGATACATATTGGAATCTGTGATATCAACAGAGTGCAGATTCTTTTAAAGTTCCTGTAATCAGCAGAATACAAAAGACCTCGTTTTACCAAAATACAGGGTTGCAAAAAGTTATTAGGAAACGTGTGAAGTGCAGATTCTTTTAAAGTTCCTGAAATCAGCAGAACACAAAATACATCGTTTTACAAAAAGTTATTAGGAAACGTGTGGCTTGACGTTGGTATCAGAGGAAGGGTTACAATATCTTAGCATTAGAAAACCTAGTCATTCAACCACCCTTCGACCCACCATAGTTACTGCTAATTCCTGTTGAGGTTATAATATATTTGGCTAAAACAAAGTTGAAATATTTTATGATGAGCTTCAAGAATCAAATTTCTCCCGGAAGACAGTATTGGTACGAATGAAAGAACTCTACCCTTTCCATATGTGATTGAAATGTTTGTTGATATTAATGGATTTTATGTACAATTTTGGAATCTTCTGTAAGCATATTGAACTACTACTACAACTACTTCTGCATTCAATGAAGATCGGCAACAATTCTGACATATTCGTCTCTCTCTTGGGCTCTTCTTAGAGAGAGAGTTTGAATCTAAGCCTGTAAATCCCTTATGTTTTTCAGCTTAGGAATAAATGTTATCTTAGGCTTTCTTTAATTCTTAGCCGAAACCTATGCAAAATTAAATGATTTACAAAGTTACCATAATATTGCAAATATAATCTATTCTCCAAATAATTCCTGGAGACTTCAAACGAGTAACTGATTGAATGACTGTCTTTGATTTTATTATTTCATAATGCGAAAGCTTACTATCAGTGCTCTTTCGAAGGAATTAAGATGTCATTTTATATTTTATCGAGAACTATTTTTTGCAATCCGGAAATGAATTGTTAAGTGTACCATGAACTCCTTAAGGTTGGTCGTACAGTACTGTGTTGTTCATAGCCTTCTCTTCATAGACTCTGTGAACTTTTTTTCCTGTTCAGAGTGCAAAACTTCCCTTGCCTTTTTCCTCTCCAATTTGAGTTATATAATCAAAAATTGTTGATTTTACTTTTTTCTAAGTTGAGCTTATTAGCTGATTCTTATCTTCTTCTTCTATGTAACATGCTGATTTAGCACAGAAACAGTAATATCACATGGCATTTTTTACAGTTCTTTTATTTCTTCTTAATTTTCTGAACCTTTCTTCTTTCCTCTCTCATTTGAGTTCCTTATTCTATCAAGAATTGTTGAATTTGCTTCTTTCTGAGTTGATCAAGATGCCTATTAGTTGATTCTTAACTTCTTCTCCAACATCTTCGCATTTTCTCCGTTTGCATTTTCTATATTCCTTGAGCCTTACGTAATGCAGACATTTTAATGACAAAATTAAACACAATAATCACTTTGTTTTGTATAACCGTTATAATAATTTTAATGTCATGTGGAATTATTATATAAATAAAAGTTTTTTTCTATTTCTTCTTTATGTTCTGAACCGAATACCGGTTTATAAATGACGTTTTTGTGGCTTCGATTAATGTGTTCTTTAATTTCGCTTATGAAGAAAGTATCTATGCTTGCTGGGTTTCTTTGTCCTTCAGTTCGTTTAAAAAAACATCTTTACTACTTAACTCTTTTTTATGGTCTTGTAAATACTTATCTGCTTAAAATTTTTACTTTGAGACACTTTCTTCAAAATATTCGTTGCATCCCCACATAGAATAAGTAGCTTAAATTGGTTGAGGATATTTGACCACTTAAATAAGGTTGTTATATAATTGATACTTGTTGATCTACACCCTTGATAGAACTGAATATGTTTAGAGTTCGAGTTGATTTTTTTCCAAGCAGAATAATTACATTCATAGGTGAGTCATAAGTAGTAATAATAGTATTAATAAATTCAAGAGGGGTCGATAATAAACAATAAATAACTTATATCTAAACTTAAGGTAGGGTTACTTAATAAATATTAAAATTAGGTTCTTAGGTACAGTTATTTTAAATTAAGACTGAAAATATAAAACTTATTTTTATTATTTTATTATTACTAGTAAATGTAAATTTAAGGTTGTTATATTTTTATTTTAGGAACAGAAGTAATTTTGGAATTTAATTCTACCTTTGCTACAAATGTCACACTGACACAAGCGTGTAAAATAACAAAGGTCTTTAAAAACTTGACCTAAATGTGCCAGCAATGGCAAAAATATTGCCTACAGTTGCCTTATCAGCAGCTAAGAACTGTAATGGGTTGAGTGGAAGAACCCTATAAATTGTGAACTCCGCCTTCAAGATCTATGGCTGAAATTTTAAAGTGATTTAATATTTATGTATGTATTTTTGTGTTATTTTTTGAATAGATCTTGTAAAGTAAATAAATAAACTAAATAAACTTCTTATGTTCTACTTTAAGTTCCCATTAGTTTTTGATTTATTTTGTTCTTGTGATTTACACTACAGATTTTACAATTTTCATCTAATGTACTGAAGTGTTTTTTGTTTTATTCTGCAATTTTACTTAAGAATCCTAGAATTTCTAGGATTTTCAAACAACTTCTTTCTCATTGTACTGGAATTGTTAATCTTTTATTTTTTATACTAGTTTTTTTGGACATTTCTTGTAAGTTACCTTTGCTTCAAATATTAAATTTCGAGCCACTTCTTTTTCATTTTCTATAAATTTAATTGAGTTTCCAGATTTAAGAATTTTGTTCTTTACTTTTCTTCCAACAATTTGCCTTTCATCATTTCTTGTTTAATTTTTTTCAGAATTTTAAGCAATTTCTCTTCTAATTTTTTTTTAAATTTTCTAGATTTCTCAAGTAATCTCTTCCAAAATTCTACATTTATTTAAAATTATGTCTAGCATTCTATCTCTTGTACCAACTAATTTTTTCAAAGTTTTTAGAATTGTTCATCGATTTTCTTCAAGATTTTAAGAATTGTTTTAACAATTTCTTTTCTAATAATAACAGCTTTATGTAAAGAAAAAAAAGACATTTTCTATTTTATAAGAATTTGGTTGATAAGTTCCAGATTTAAGAATTTTGTTCCAAACTTTTATTCCAGCAATTTGTCTTTCATCATTTCTTGTTCTATTTTTTTCAGATTTATAAGCAACCTGCCTTCTGAAATTTCTTCAAATGTTTTAGATTTCTCAAGCCATTTCTTCCATAATTTTACATTTTTAAATTATTTTCAGAATTATGTTTTCAGATTACCTAAATTTTTTTCAAAGTTTTTAGAATCTTTCATCATTTTACTTCAAGATTTTAAATTTTTTTAGCAATTTCTTTTCTAATAATAACATATTTATGTTCAGAAAAAAGAAATTTTCTATTTTATAAGGATTTGATTTAAGAATTTTGTTCTGAACTTTTCTTCCAGCAATTTGCTTTTCATAATTTTTTATTCAAAATTTAAAGCAATATCTCTTCTAAAATTTCTTAAAAGGTTCTAGATCTCTTAAGTAATCTCTTCCAAAATACTACATATTTTATTTTCAGAATTTTATTTTTCAGACCTATTTTTTTTAATTTTTCATAAATTTATTTAAAGAATTTTTTCTTTTCTAATAATAATAATAAACATCTTTAGTTACACAAAAAAGAAAATAACTTACATGTAACTAATAAGATGGGAATGATGTATGACAATTGTTATTTTCTGTTCAAAAGCTAAGGACCTGTGGCCTTTCAGCCTTTTCTTTTTTATTTTACGAGAATTATTCATTATCTTCTATAGACCAATTCACGAGAAAGGGCGGTTTACGAACTAAGTTCGGAACATTCAAATAATATTGGTATCCTTTTCTACTACCTGATAACCGAGCGGATATTCCCAAGACGTACGATTTCGTCGGCCGTATCTAGAAAAGACACACGCGGCCTGCGTAGCTCGGTCTTAGACCGAGCGGTAGAAGGAGAAAGAAATAGTTTACGGCGTCCCTTACTTACCGGTTATTTCATAGGCGCGCGCGATTTAGCCAAGCATTGCAATTACGCAGGGTAATTGAAAGAAAATATGTTTTTAATGAACTTATTTCATATGTTTTAGCAAATGTGGAAATTGATATTAATACAACATTAAAAAATACTTATTCTAATACAAAAAATATAAATGAAATATGAAATAACTAATATGAAAACATAACAAATTTGTGACATTCATTTTATTTGGCCGCGCACGCCTATGGTGGAAAATTGCAACGCGCACTACTTGATTCGGACGGACAAGACACCCCGACCGCCATCTCTCCTCCATAGCTCTATATTTTTAATTTCTTGTGATTGACTGTCTGCGTTTAAGATATTTCTTTAAATAATTTTTCTAGCAATTTTGTCGTACTTTTCTAGAAATTTCTCTTTAAAACTGCGAGAATTGTCTACAAATGTTCTAAAATTTTTAGAATTCTAGAACTTTCCATTAGTTTCAGAAATTTTCTAGAAAATTTGCATTAATTTTATATCAAGATTATTAGAATTTTCTTTTCCATTTTACTAGAATTTCACATAATTTTCCATTTTATTTTGTCGGATTTACTTTTCAGAAATTTCTAAAAAAGTAATTTCTAACAGTTTGTATTTTTCAACATTTTTATTTTGTCGAAATTTACTTCAAGTGTTCTAGAATTTTTAAGCAATCAGTCATCTAAATTCTAGAATTTCCACCTATTCTAGCATTTTCTTTTAAATCTTAAATTTCTAGAATTATCCATCAACTTTTTTTCCTATTTGACCAGAATATTTCATAATATTTTGCTTAATTCCAGAAATTTATTATAAATTCAATTTTTTTTTCTTTTTTCTAAAAATTTTTTCTTGTTTTATTTTTCTTTAAAACTGTGAGAATTTTCTTAAAAGGTTTTAAATTTTCAAGCAATTTTTCCAAAACATCCAGCACTATTTTTCAAAGTTTCTAAAATTTTTAAACAATTTCCATTTAACAAAGCTTCTTTTCCATTTCATAAAATTTCTATTAGTTTTTGCTTTTGTAAATCCCTGTAATTGACTTTTCAGATTCTACAATTTTGTTTTTTCATTTTTTCTACCAATGTTTTATATTTTATTGAATTTATGTTCTGCAAGAATTTTCTTTAAAGGATTTTCAATAAATCCTTCTTTGATAATTCTATAAATTCCACTATTTCCTGTACTTTAACTAGCATATTTGTAAATGTTTACTTATGAAGTTTACTTTGTGGTACATCTTGAATATAATTAAGAAGGAGGCACAATTTAATTGTTGGTAAAATAAAGTAATCTTGTCTCCTTCTTTATTACTAGATTCTTATAATTTTAAGAGATTTTGCACTATTTCTTGTTTTATTATTTATTTCTCTTCCTAAGTGCGAGAATTTCTCGAGATCTAGAACTCAACTAGAATTTTAGAATAAAAACACTATTTCTAGTATTTTTTCTTCCAAATTATGTAAATATTCATCAAAGTCTGATTCGCCAACAAATTTTCTTTAAGATTTAATGAATCTTCTAGCAATTTTCTTTTGATCTTACTTCAATCATTGCTTTTGTTTTTTTTTGTTTTGTAATCTAGGATACATATTTTAATTTTTTTACAATTCTATATTTATACAATTGCATTTCAAACGATTTTAAAGAAATTTTCAGATTTCTTGAGATTTTTCCTTCCTTTCTTCTTTCATTTTCTAGGAATCATACAATCAGCGAACATTTTCTTTAAAAGTTAGAGAATTTTGTCAGCTTGTTTCCTACAGATTTCTGGAATTTTCCGTGTACTTCTTTACCATTTTACTAAAATTTTCGCTTTATTTTATTAGATATTTAGACATATTTTTTCTAAATTGAATTTTTTAGCAGGTTGTCAATTTTCGGGAGTTTTCCACATTTCTTGATTTTTTTTTGTCCAAATTTTCCAGCAATTCCTCTGCTTAATTGCGAGGGGTTTTTCAAGGGTTCTAGAATTTCCAAGCATGTTGTCCTATAGAAATCAAAAATTATTCACTATTTTAAAAAAATTTCTTTCTCCAAATAACGTAAAGTTTCTTTAATATTTCTCAGTAATTTTATTTCTATTTCTAGAATTTCCAGCATTTTTATTTATTTTCTAAATTCTTCTAAATTTCTGAAATCTATTTTCCCAGAATTATATCCCTTTCCATCATTACTTGTTATATGTTAATGGATTTTCCAGCAAAATCTATTTAAAACTGCTAGACTTATTTCCAAAGGATTATCAAAGAATCTTTTTTAAAATTTAAGAATTTTCCACTATTTTCAAATTATTCTTTCCGTTATCTTCAAATGCTATAAAATTTTCAAGAAATATCTTTCAGAATTTGACGGTTTTTAGAAAACTTATTATAGTTATTAAGGGTTGTTTATAGAAAGGCACTTGACTGATTTCACAATTATTTTGACTTTTACATCATTATTTAAAAATTGAAACTAGTCGGAATAAACTTTCTAAAAACAACCCTTAATATTAAAAATGTTTCACCACGTGATAAATGGGTATAAAATTTAACAACTATTGTAGTTATTCCAATAGTTTTCTTGAATTGATCCTTATTTCTATTCTTATTTTGTGGGTTTTTGTGTGCTACCTTTACAAAAGGTTTCTGGTTTAGGTTATAACATAACCATCTATGAAAATATTAATCAACATATGCTAGGTACAAATATGTTTGCTCATGTTCGTGGTAAGAATAATTTTAATTATCTTCTGTTTTCTAAAGCGATTTATGTTGGTTTACAAGATATGTGACTCGATATAAATTGCAGCAAACCTTTCCTTATTCTTATTGATGTTAGTATTGAAGACAAAACTTATCTTGTGACTGATGTTGGTTTTATAATCACTGCCTCCCGGTGGTGCTTCAAAGGTAAGATATTTTGAGATCAAAATATCTTTCCCATAATCCCCCCTCCTCTCCAAATTTATTTTAGTCTCGTTTCCATAGTGTGTCTAAGGTATTCTAGTTTCTTTCTCTTGATAGTTTTCACTACTTCCAAGTCCTTCTTCATTCGTTCCATTATTGCATTGTTGGCCACTTTGTCTACCCAAGAGATCTTTAATATTATCATGTATAGCCATTTTTCGAAAGCCTTGAGTCTTCTTTGTGTTGCTCCGGTTATTGTCCATGACTCCATTCCGTAGAAAAATATAGAAAATATAGCACCGAAGAAGTCTGATTTTAATATCCTCTGCTGAGGCTATGACTTTTAAACAGTTTAGCCATTTGGTTCAAGGCAGCTCTTGCTTTCATGATTCTGCACCTAATCTCCTTTGAATAGTCCCAATCCTCATTGATCATAGTTCCTAAGTAGGCAAACTGTTAGTGTATGTTGGTGTCTTTTATTCTGTTCATTAGTTCTTGTAAGCTGTTTATACTAGCGATGAATATCATCTGCTTATAGAATGTTGTTAATTCGTTATCCATTCAGCAGGAATCCTATGTCAGTATTCTCAAGGGCTTCTCTGAAGATTTCTTCTGACTAAACATTCTGTTCTATGTACCTTTTCTAAATTTCTTTAATGTCTTCTCTATCTACAATCAGCTCTTCTGTAGTTTTGTTTTTGAACTTTTCCGTAACTTCTCTCACCTTCTTATGTACATTGAACTCATCAATTCTGCTTTGTAAAGCTTCGATTTCGTAGTATTTTTCATCTAAGTCTTTTTGTCTGGCCTCTCGAATTTTTCTCAGTAGGCTTTTGTATATTGAGGGATTGCTCTTCTGTGTGGTCCCATCCATCCGGTGTAGGACGTCTTCAAGCTTGTAAAGATGCTTCTATATCTTTGATTCACTAAGATATAATCGATATGGTTTTATACAGTCATATGTATAGTTATTAAAAAAAGTGTTCGTTATCACCAGGCTTACTCAAACGCAGAGTGCAACTAGTAAAAATATATCTAGAATTTAAAACCAAGCAACTCAGTGCTTTCAATAGCATTTGAATATCTTGTGATAGGCCATTACTATGCTATAATGACCCAGTTGGTAAATAATTCCTGCTTCAGATATAATTTTTAATTTACACCAATTTTCAAAAGATTTTCATTATATTATAATGTTTTTTCTTTTTATGATATGAATTGTACAAATTTGATAAAACATTAGGATGACTTAAACCAGCACTTGATTTATAGATGAGTTGCTATTTTGAACACGATTATGAATACATTTTAATTTACAAGAAACAGAAAATTTATAATATAATAATGAAAATAATTAAAAAATAATAATAATTTTTGAGATTATGAATAGAACATTTTATCGTAGCATGAAGATTTTAATTTTTAATTTTGGTTTATCTAGTATACGTTTTCAGTACTACTTAAATAAATGAGCGTTAATGTTATTTTATCTGGTTTTTTTAAAATAAATATTAAGGAAAAACAATGAAATAATTACACGCATATTACATATAGTGAAAAACAATATCAGATATTATACGATTTAATCGTATCGAATTAATCAATTTTAAATTATGCATTTACTTAATGAAAGACCACTTCAGTTGCAATATAACTCATTCCCACGCCTTTTTCTAAAGAGTTTTTCACGGACCATTTTATTAGTTTTACGTTTAATTTATTTGCAATTGAAAATTCCCATTTATGCCCGACTAATTATTATTAATGCCAGGTAATATCATTGTTTCCATCCAGCGGAACGTATGAAATAGTATAAATCCGTGTAATGAATACGACTGCACTGCTGGTATCAGTTATTAAAACTTCACAAGACCTATTAGACACAAGTGCTGTTGCATGGCACATATCCCGTTCCGTTTCAGCTCTATTTAAAGCGTCAACTTGGGTGTCCACTTGAACATCGATCTAAATCAACTAAATCTAGCTCATCCGCGTTATTAGCCCCTTTGGTCATTCCACTTAATGGTACATCTGAAGACCGGCCGGAGGAAGGAGTCGCGCGCGGAAATGGCCACGATTAAAAAACATTATGGGGTTTTGCATAATTGATTCCATTCCATTCCGTTCGGCCGGCCTTTTTTTTTCCCAAATGGATCTCCTCCAGATAGCGGTCAACTCTGCTGAAGAATGACTAATGACCACTGACCTTTCCGCCGGTGTCGTCATTAATCCGAGGCGAGTCGGCCTCTCGTACGCTTAATAGGCCGCGATCGATTAATTAGTTAATTTCAATCACTTGTAATAAACGCAAAGCCGATCAGTTCAAACGGTCGGAACGGTCTCAAATGATGGGATAAGATGTAAATAAATTGGACGGCTTTTCTCGTTGCTGTTGTTTTTTTATTTGCGCGCGTTTTATATTCATGGTGTCATCTGTTTAATTGTGGATGGGGGAAGAGTGGTGATGAGGAAGATATTTTACAATTATTTGACGTGATTAGGCTATGTAAAACTATTAAAATGGTTTTTTTTAAATTGGATAGATATGTAGATTTACTCGTAAATTATCAATGTGGTTAATGCTTGAGGCTATAACTTTGTGAATCATTTTGTATCAGGTGGATTAATAGAATATACTTGTTATCACAAATGATTTTTTTTGTGAACTTTTTTTAACTTATAATTTCTGGTTAAATTTTTAATTTATTTTTAACAGCTTGTCGTAGTAGTGTTTCTTCTGAATAATATATATTGCAGTTTTAACATTATAGAAGTAATTTAATTAGTACCCTATGTGAGTGATGATTTATTTGGCGCAGTCGATAGGATCTCCGAGAAAAGTCAGTATCAAACGAAGCGGAAGGCGGCAATCGAAAATATCTGGATATCGAATATTTAATTTGTTAAATTTTAGATGATCGTTTCCTACAAAAATATTTCTAATAATAATATGTTATAATATTATCCACACTCTGTCAATATTTTTGCAATCATATCCATATAAATTGATTCTTGATAAATGAATATAAATCTAGTGTACTCCTGACCTACCCTCATTAATTTTATGTTATTTTAGCGCACTCTTAACCTGGCCCTATAAATTCTTTATCAACTCTAACATATATTAATAAATAATATATATGAACCAGCGTACTCCCGACCTACCCTAATATAAAGTATATTGACCTAGTGTTACCCTGACCTACCTTAACAAACTATAAGTTAGGATAGTTGTATTTGTTGGGGTAGTTTAAGAGTACGCTAGGTTAACAACAAATGTGAATCGAAGAAAGAAGATTTTTTTATCAATTTTCATTATTAAAATAACAACGAATTAGCATTTTGATGAAATTTGAAACAGTTAAAATGTTACAAAAAATAAATGTTTTTATAACAAAACAATTTATAACGAAGAAAAATATCTTCTTCTTTAAATGGTTTAAAGAGTTTTCAAATATTCAAGATCTATAACTGGATATAAAATGAGCCATAATTCTAAGAACTGTAATTGCATTTGGGATGGGTTTTTATAAGGTTAAGAACCATAAAATGTTTGCAAATTCATCTGGATTTTTTTAGAAATCTAAAATCCTATAATAATAGTAAATAACACTCTAAAATAATTGAGAACTCGGCAAGTTTAAATATTCTACTATTTTTAGACCTAAGAAAATTCTGAAACTGTTTTGGTTTTAATAGAATATTTCTGGACTTTTAGCGTATTAAAACAAAACTTTAATATTACAATTTTTATAATAAAAAAAGCAACAGCATTAAAAAAAAACCCTCTAGAATTCTAATTAATCTAATCTAAACCATTTGACTCAATAGCCATAGCTATTCTACAATTCTAGAATATCCTGTAATTTTGAAACATCTTACTATGATACAGCTTGAAATTCAAACAAAATATTTACAAATTTCAAAACTGTTAGTAGTAGTATTATAATTTCAATCCCTAATATATTTGGGATAGAATTCTAGAAGTTTAAAATTCAGTCATACTTTTTCCAAATAAACTTATCTAAAAATTATAGAATTCTAAAACTGTAGATCAATTCAAATAAAATGGGAACTTTGTGACTATAAATAATTAACAATTCTTTACCAGAATTTTAAACCTTTTAAGTAAGTTTTCTATAAAATATTCTAGACTTAAAAAATGGAAACTTCCTAGAACTAAAATCTCTGTAGCCCTAAAGTTCTAAAAATCATCAAAAGCATTTACTAACAGTATAAAAAGAAATACATTATAATTGTAGGAATTATAGGAATTGAGAAAAAATTAACCATAGAAAAATCTAGAATTCTGGAAGATTATATAGCTTTAATGTTTAAAACTTTAACTATTAAAAACCAGTTTAACATTGTAGAATAATATCAAAACAATTTTATCATCGTATTTTAAAGTATTTAAAAATGCTATAGCTGTAAAATAATTTATAGCTTTAGGTTTGTAATACTTTTAGGATACAATTCTAAAAATTTGTAAAACCATACAATGTTTCTTCTTGCATTCTAAAGCTCCAAAACCATGTTTTACTTGGTTATTGGGAACTCTGCATCTATAAGTATTTTACCATCTATAATCATATGAAAACACTTGAAATTTTTAGAAAAAAGATATAATATTCTTGTAATCAAAAAACAAAAGATCAATCCCCTCAACCATCCTATTCCCGAAGAAGAAGACGAGATTAAATATCTTGGCATTGTCTTCGACCAGCACCTCTCCTGTTCATAACCGATCGCTTATCAAATTTATTTTATTATCTTGTCTGTAAAAAACAGACTAAGACTGTTCATTATTAATATAAGACCCCAGCTTACCCACGCCTTATCCATTTGGGGCTACTGTAGACCCACTTTCATAGCGAAACTCCAGCGAATGCAAAACTTCGCTCTGAGACCCGTACTAAATGACTTATGTATGAAACATACACATACATCGTGTCACAAAGACCCCTTGTGTCCTAGAGTACGTCAAAGAGCTCGCTGTGAACCTTTACAGAAAAATAAACAATAATCCTCTGGAATAAAATTTTCGAAATACTATGACACTGCTGAAAGCGATCATAGAAGCCCACGTATGATCCTAATTAGCAATCAATGAGCCTCCCAAAACTTAGAGTCACCATAATACGACTGGTGCTCCTCATTTCAAGAAGAGCGCTATAAAGGAAGGCAGGATCCCCCCAAATCTTAGCGATCCTTCGCTTGAGGTTCAACTAGAAAAAACCTTTTGGTCCTAGACTAATCATACCAGCGATCGCGGAAGAGTGGTTTAAGTCTGTATATGTGTGACAGTATCCTACTCTAAGGGTGTCTCATCTGTTATCTGCCACTTGTAATCTTTCCTCTGTCATCTTTCATCTGTTATCTATCACCTGTATTATCTTCTGTCTTATGTGTTCTACCATCTTTTTTTTTGTCAAAGTCAAATTGCTATAATTAATGTTTCTCGTAAAACGAGTAAAAATACGGTTTTAGTGAGCAATAAATAATATTTGTATTCTAAACTGGACTTCCTACGACGGATCAGTGAGGATGAGGATCAGCGCGGGTTCGAGTGGAAGCTCATTCGTAAGAGTGAACTCCGCCCTTCTACATGCAGTCTAAATTATTTGTATATATTCTTTCTTACTATTATATATTTATTTATGTATGCATGTTAGATAAAGGTTAAATACAATACAATACAATATTCAGAATAGCCTAAAAGAATAAATAAAATTACAAAAATTATCCATAATCTGATATCTATCATTGATCATTTGTAATTAGTCTCCTCTTAAGAGTTCTCTGGTATCTGTTATCTGCTTTTAAAATTATAAATAATCTTACAGAATAAATAAATCTATGAAAATGACACGTAATCTATACCTTAAGTATCCCATAAGTTATCTACTATCAATTATACCAGCATCTGTCATCTGTCAACTGCAATGTATCTTATGTCTTCTGCCTTATGTCTCCAGTCTTCTGTCTTCCATTTTTTGTCTTCAGTCTTCTGTTTCCTGCCTTCAGTCTTCTGTCATATATCATCTATTATCTGTTATCTTTCATCTATCATCTGTCACTTACAATGTATATTATGTCTTCTGTTTTCTGTCTTCTTTCTTCCGTTTTCTGTCTTCAGTCTTCTGACTTCAGTCTTCTGTCATACATCACCTATCAGCACCCATCTACCATACATCAACTGTTATCTGCCATATATCATCCGGCATCTGTTATCTGTCACCTGCAGTGTGTAATATGTCTTTTGTTTTCTGTCTTCAGTCTTCTGTTTTCTGTCTTCTATCATTTGCCTTTTGTCTTCTGCCATATATCATCTATCCTCTGCCATCCATCATCTGTTATCTGCCATCTATCACCTGTCATCTGTTAACTGCCATCTATCATCTGCGATCTGTGATCTGGCATCTGTCATCTGCCATCTATCATCTGCGATCTATCATGTGTTATCTGCCATCTATCATCTGCAATCTGCCTTTTATTATCAATCATTTGCCAGTCATTTATAATTTGTGATAAAACTTTTGTCGATTTATTTTTCTGCGGAGACATTTTGTGGGTTTTTTCTGACGAGTTTTGCGATAAATATATATTTTTCTGCAACAATTTTTTGTGACGATGCTTTTTTTAATGAAAATTTCTTTAATGCTTTAAAAATTGTGACAAAACTCTGAAGTCTTTTTTTGTGAAGAATTTTGTTTATTTACTCAATTGTTATCTAGCGATTTCTTTGTGATCATTTTTTTAGGCAACGAATTTTTCTATTTTAATTTTTTTTTTACTTAGGGACCATTTTTTGACATTTTTCTAAGGAAATTTTTTGAGACTTGTTTACTTTTTTAGGAAAATTGTCTTTGAAGGAATGTGGCAAATTTTCAAAACAAAAAAAACATTTCTTAGTGACGATTTTCTCTCTAAGGATTATTTTTAAAACTATAGGAACTATGAAATTGTGTTTAAGTATAAATATATTAAAAATATTAAATAAAATCGTATTTTTATCTAACTTCTGTCATCTGTCATTTCATGTATCATATTTGACCTGTCATCTGCCATCTATGATCTTTCACCTGTCATCTGTCTCATGTCTTCTAATATAAATATTATATTATTTATTATAAATATTATATTTATATTATAATATAATATTATGGATTTCCTCCCCTGTCATAAAAGTGGGATTTTCTAAAAACCTGGATAAAAATAATAAGAAATCTATACCAACCTTAAAATAATTCTTACAATTTTAAATGAGAAACTTTAAATGATTTGATAAGATATAGTAATAAACGATAAAATAAGAAAATCCTCAAAAGATGATAGAATAAATTTCTAGAAAATATAGAACTTTCATTTAATATTATTAGCGATATAATATCAAACATGTATCAAACATCAAAAAAATTTGCAGAAATTTTTAAAATGGAAGAATTGCTAGATCAATTTTAATATTATAGAAAATATCTTGGAAGATTTTAGAAATCTTTTTGAACCCTCGACAAAAATTCGAATTTGAAATAAAACTTTTAACAAAAGTTAAAAAATACAAAAAGGTAAAATAAACTGCCAAAGAAAAAAGTGCTAATTGACTAAAAATTCGATAATTAAAAAAACAATTAAAAACTTTTATTTTCATCAATACTGCACCTGTAAAACAATATTTAATTTACACAGTTAAAAACTTGTCTTAAATATCGTTAACAACTTTCTACGAATTAAAACTTGCGTAAAAGTATTTGACATCTTACGAAAAATAAAAGAATTGAAAATCTATAAATTTTCTAAAAAGCCGTTAGGATTTGCAATAAAATATATTACAAACAATTGAAATTTCACAAAGAAAAAACTTTTAAAAATGTAGTAAAACAGTAAATTTTCAAAAATTGAAAAATGAAAACTTACCTTGAAGAATTAAATGATGGAAACAATTAACAAACGTTGTTAAAAACAAAACAAAACATATTTTTTACAATTTGATCAATAGAAATTTTACGATAAGAGTACTTTGTTAAAGAAAAAAATGATTAAAAAACAATTAAGAAGTTGAAATTTAAATCGTTTAAAACTTTCTACAAATATAAACTTGCTTTAAAAAATATTTGACATCTAACGAAAACAAAACAATTATAAATCTTTCAAAAAGTCTATAAATAATCTAGAAAATATCAAAAATTTTTACAAAAAAAAATATAATTGAAATAATAATAAAATATTAAAAATAATTAGAATTTAACAAAGCCAACTTAAAAACAATGAAAAAATTACAAAAGAAACATTTTTTATCTAAAATAATTAAAATTACAGAAAGAAAAACTAAAAATCAACTATTTAAATTTGTAATAAATTAGTTATAAATTTGTAATTTCCTTTTTTGTAAGTTTACTTTAAACAATTGAATGTTAAAACAAGTGCTATTAAAATCTACTAGAACAGTTTCTAAAAAATTAAAATTCACTTGTAACAATTAAATTTTACAAGGAAATAATGGAAACAATTAAAAATCTGTTTAAAAATCTGTAAATGTATAAGAAAATTTCAAGAAATTTTAATTTACATATTTGATATCTCACGAAAAATTTTTCTAAAAAAAAACGTTCAAATTTTCAAATTTCAAATTTTTTTCAGTATTTTTACTGAAAAAAATCTGCAATAGAACAATTTTAAATTTCATAAAAGAAAAGTATAATAATAAAATAATAAATCAGTTGATCCTACATTCTCTTAATCCTCTATACTATCCATCTAATCAACTCCTCTATGATACCACTTTAGTTATCCCTATCCTAGAACGCCTTCGATTCCTATCAGAAAAATTCTCCATAAATCCTTTTAACTTCCATATATTATCCCAGCATTGTCTTCCTAGAAACCCTAGTGTAAACCCTAAATTTAAAAATCCCAATTCAACTTTGATTTCATTTCATCCTTTTACGCAATAATGACTGACGCCATATGACTGGACAGCACAAGGCAGAAAGACCTCTGGTCGATAGCCTTTTGACAAATTAATACATTAACACTTCATGCATTATTCACTATTCGAATGTAAATATGTACAAAATTTGTTAATAAATATATGTTACTACTACTACTAAATCAGTTGAAACCGTTTAATTTTATAAAATAAAAATCAATAAATAAATTAATTAATTAAAAATTAGACAACAATTGAAATCTGAAAAATATTTGTACATTTTCCAAAAAACATTTTAAAATTCGGTTAAAACAATTGAATTTTACAAAAAAAATTGAACATCTACAAACATTGTAAACGAAATTAAAATTTTGTAATAAAAACTCAAAAAAATAAGTTAGCACAGTTTTTTAGTAAAAATTCAAAATGCACTTAAAACAATTAAATGATTGAAACAATCAAAAATTTGTTCAAAACACAGAAATTTTAATAAAAGAAATTTGTTCAAGAGGAATATTACAAAAACATAGTATAAAATTTGGTTATGAAAAATTTGATTAAAAAACCGTTGATATTAAAAAAAAACTACAATAATTTTTCTTAAAAACCGTTAAAAACTGTCTACAAATTTAAACTTGCTTAAAATTATATGACATTTTGTGAGAAAGAGACACAATGCGAACAAACAAAATAAATATCATATGAAGTAGTAGAAAACAACTTGTTGAAAGTTTTTATTAAGTAGGTGGAGCACAAAAATCGAATTTTGCAAGAAAATACTGAACTACTTTAGGATAAAATTAAAGATGCTACCAAGATAATTGATTAACAGCAGATTACATTTAATTAACATCATAATCAATTTGTGTATATTTCCACATTCACTCAAACTAGCAAATGTAACAAAAGTTAAAACCAGCCATAGGCCAATATCACTTCTGTCAATTAGCTCTAAATTAATTGAATCTAATTTAAACGAACACATAATTGAGTATTTTTAAGAAAACAATCTTTTTGCAACAACCAGTTCGGTTTTCGGCCAGACCATTCGACGAAAGATGCCCTCGTTTTAATTATGAAAATAATCTTGGGAAATTTTGAAAACAAAAACTACTTCATTGGCACATTTGTAAATCTAACAAAGGCATATGATGACATTCTATTACTGAAATTAAAATGATATGGTTTTACAAATAAGTATTTCATTAATGCGCTCATATCTTCCAGATGGGGAACAAATTGTATAATTTAAAAGTCAGCAATCTAAATAAATTAGAAATTGATGTCCCCCAGGGTTCAATTTTGGGACTCTTCATAAATTACATTAATGACATAATACAAGCAAGTGAAACCGAGACTATATTATTTGCTGATGATACCACGGTTATAAATTTTGATTCAGAAAAAGTTTTAGTCTGTGACTATTTTTTAAAGGAAACGATAATTTAAAATTGTCACATTATTTTTGTTATAATTGTCTGTGCTGATCGTTCCTTGTAATTATCGGTGGTTATACATTTAATCTAGGGAAATCAATCTATTAAGACCTTAATGATTTTACTATATTAGTAGTATTATTTAAGTTTATAGTTATATAATGATTGTTCATAGAATACTAGGTTTTATGTAGCACATCTCTCAGTAGTTGAGTTAGATTACTTTATCCTTCAACAGTAAATTGCTTTTGTTTGCATGTTTAATTTACCTAAGTATATTTGCGTTTAGATACGTAGATATTTTCGCGGAATTATGTAATATTATGGGAAAGAAATACGCCATAATGTATAATATTTACCCTTCCTTTTATGCTAATGCGAATGTGTGATAGTTTTTCTCGTAATTACCCTCCGAGCGTCCCGTCAGCGTAATACATAATGTCCCAGTCGGATATTCGAAACGTAAATAATTAAAAACGCATATAGCGAGCGTCCATTTTAAATTTAAGCAGCAGCTTCGTTGCGGGGAGAGAATTGTCGGGGGCGGCGCCAAATAACCCGCACACACACACACACACACAAATGCAGGGTTAGGTAAAAAAATAAAACAACTATAGCATATAAATAATTACTAGCCCGTGTAAGAGATATTTGTAAACGGCTGCGCGCATATTCCCCCCTGAATATTTGATAATGAAATTAAAAATTGAAACTCTGCAAACTGCATACGCGCGCGCCAAGCGAAAGAATAAATTACCACGTTTCACCGTCTGAAACTATAAATTACCTCCCTTTACGCGACTCGTATTGTTACAAATTCACCCGTGCAAAATATTGTATTAATTATGCTAAAATATCGCGTCGGTGTTCATGTTTACGCGCCACCGCCGCGCTTCAAGTATGCTAAAACAAAATTTTATCCTGTTAATGCACCCCTCTTAATTTCCTACACATGTAATATATATAATGCATGCAGAAATGTCCCTGTCCGAAATTTAAATTCAACAAAATAACAAAACGAATTATTACACACGTTCGCAATTTAAATAACATATTTTCAACAATGAAGCAATTTAACTATCAAGATATTAATGACGGTGCAATTGAAAATTGATTTTAAAAATCGTGTCGTTTTAATTAAAGCTATATATATATCCAATTAAAATTTATTAATAAAATTTTAGCAAATAATACTAAACAAAAAGACAAGCAATCACTCATGTGACCAATATAGACGCCAGAAAAATATAGCCAAACAAAATAAAAGGAGTGTTGAATAAAATCTTAAGCAAAGCAGCTCAGCTTAATTAAAAAATCAAATGAATCAATCAGATTTTTCTGAAATAAATTGTGAATTTCAATAAATGATATTTAAAAGAGAGAAGAAAGAAAATAAACTTTTTCAAGGAGAGAGGTTAAATGAGATTTACTTTTACTAAACGAATCAAATGGAAAATGTAAATTTGTTAAGACCAAATTTATGGTATCATGTTCTATAATATAAAGATAGAAAGGCACTAAATTTGATTTCTCATTATAAGGGTTGCATTTGGGAATAATAGATTAATACTAAAGTTAATTAAACGCTATACCGGTTTAATACATTGAAGAATATTAGCTTCCTGTTTGATATACGTGATATATTATTTCTGTGTGAGTGTGTGTATGTGCGGAGGCATGTGAATTACAAGGATTTCTCGGGGTGGTGCAAATGAGGGAAGAGATAGAAGCTGGCGATGAATAGAGGAATAGAGGTGTGTAGCAAGCAGGAGTTTGTCCTGTCCGGGGTGGTGTAATTACAGCGAGCGGGGATGATGAGATAGCAGGCAAGGAACGGAACCGGAAGCCGGCCAACGGCACTGGACACAATTTCCGGAGCCAAAGCCTATATAGAGCGCAATCTAGGATGACCAATGGCCGCCAGATCCGGTCTAATGTGTCTCCAGCCGGCATTCATCACCGGCCGGGAATTTCTTCTTCCCCCGCACGGAGAGAGAGATCTGTGCACCCTCCGCCGTTTCCCCGTCGCCACCACCACCCCCAGAAAACCCTAAACCCTAAAACCCGGACCCCCGTTGTTATTATTAAACGTGATAACATGCACAGGGAAAGACACTTACCTCCGCCTGGATCCGTACACATAAAGTACACTTATCTCCGGATTAAAAGTTTCGCGAACTTTCACGGCGCTTCAGATAACACGGCCAGCTACTTATGGCTTATGCTAAATCACTTTACTAACTGATTCAAAACAGCAATCATAATCATTAAGATACCCTTCCTTTATTTATTTAATTATTTATCTACGGTCAGTTCCCTCCATAAAATATAACTGCACAACTGTCACTAATATTTAATACCAAACATAAATTTAGAAAATTACTAAAGCAGGTAATAATAAATATATACCTTAAAAATTATCTTAACTTACTAGCTCAAATGTGACCAAATTGAAAAATGAAAGATATTTTATCTTTATCTTTATTTAAACTTTACTAAACATGGTTACAATATATACAAATAAATTAATGTATGTTATATATAATTCTGTAAGTTAATATCACAGTTATAATTGAAATAGATTAGAAAAAGAACTAAGTGGTTGTATTTTTGTACTTTTATTTATTATCACATTCTATAAAAGTGGAATGTTGCAAAAGAGTTTTGCATTTCTTGTCTTGAAATATTTGAAATAGTCAATTGTAATTATTACTTTGATTGCCAATTGAAAAATGAGAGACTGGCATAATCACAGCCGATCTTTATACGTCAAGTGTCGTTTACGTCGAAATCAAGGTCACTCCCTACATGTACGAAGTGGTTCAAGCAAAAACTCTATTAAAACTATTACTGCAATCGTACGATTGCTTTACACAAATACTCTTGAAATATAGATACAACATTATGATATCCAATAGTTATCAATACATCTTTTGAATACATTGATTTATTAACTTTGTTATCATTAATATTGTCATCAAATAAAGAAATACATCCACAATAACTATAAATTTTTAAGTTGTAGATGTTACATGAGACCCATATTCATTTCAATGTCACTTGAATAAGAAGAGCTGCCATTACTGGGCAGACCCAAATCCTTATAATGTTCTTGAGGGCCCTTAGTGTGAAGAAGTTACAATCTTTCATTGAACAATTTTCAACACGTTCAAGAAACCTGATTTCAACATGATGGAGCAACACCAACAAATAAAGCTGTGCAGGAATTGTTCAGTAACCGTGTGTCTTCAAAATCACCAAATTTGATCATTTGTGCTTTTTTTCTTCTGTGTATACGCCTAGGCCAAGAAGTCTGCAAGAATTAAAACAAAGAATTCAGGATTAAATTTACAGTATTCTAGCTAGGATGTAGGCCGATTTCAAAAATGTTTTTGGACAGTGGGACTATAAGACTGAAGATTGCAAAAGAAATTTAAGGTTTCATTATCAAAATAAACAAATCCCTCTTATCTCAATATATTTTTGGTACTACATTGAAGTGCTACTTTGAATTTGATAGAAATATGCCTTAATGCTTCTAATTTTAAATCGTTCAAATAACATTTTTAGATTTGCATATGGCTTTTGATAGGGTGATGATTGCAAGCAGAAACATCAAGCTCGAAGATTATTCATTTAAAGGAAGACGCAGATGACTGTGCCCCAGAGTAGGTACATAAAACCCTGTGAGGATGAGGGTGAAGGTTACCATGTCTCCATCTGATAAATCATCAGCGCTAATATATCACAGAGAGCATGTCATTCATGGCAGAAAATGCACAAAGGATCTAACTGGTTTGGACTCTTTTATGTTTTTAATAGCAAGGAGAGAAAATCCATCATAGACACTCTTGTAATAGGGTAGTGTCGGACCCTTACCGACTAAAACCTCTACTCCGAGGAACTATCTGGGGACTGGTCCAATGCCATATTGCTACAAAACTTATACTTTTATAACTTTCATCTTTTAAGCTGTATTTTACTAATAAAATTTTATCAAATAGAAGACAATCAAATTAGGAGAAGTAAAACTCTTCTTATGTTCCATTTCTTTATTGTCAGATAACTGACACGTGTTTCGGTCCTTGCGGATCATTATGAAAGTGACAAAAAAATAAGGTTTT
This sequence comes from Ontholestes murinus, assembly GCA_963969525.1. Taxonomy (NCBI): domain Eukaryota; kingdom Metazoa; phylum Arthropoda; class Insecta; order Coleoptera; family Staphylinidae; genus Ontholestes; species Ontholestes murinus. The sequence goes on along the minus strand of OZ018387.1, from coordinate 19,923,777 downwards.
ATTAGCAAAAGTTGAAAATGAAGAATGGAACATAACAAGAGTTTTACTTCTCCTAATTTGAAAATTTGGTTTCATCAAGAGAGTAGCAGAACAAGTATCGATTATAGAAGACAATCAGTTAAAATTGAAATCAATCAATCTGATAATTACTTGGTTAATGTTGGTGCACCTCGAGGATCTAAACTAGGTCCAACTCTCTTCCTTCTGTACATAATCAATAATTCATATATAATACTACTTTAATCCATGAAAAAATTATAACTTTTGTTGATCGAAACTTGATTAAAACAATCAAGTTTTAATCATATCAGTTATGTGAAGATATGATTAAAACTTGATTGTTTTAATCAAGTTTCGATCTACAAAAGTTATAATTTTTTCATGGATTAAAGTAGTAAACAACAAATTTCTATTTTGTAGATCGATTTAATAATTTTAACCCAAAAAAGCACGAAAAAATAAACTTATAATAAAAAAAAACACGATCGTTTTGAGTTTAGCTTTATTTTGTAGATTCTTATCAATCCAATATATGAAAAATAAATTTTTCTTCGCATTTATATCCAGATTTATATTGTATTTCGGTGATAATTAGATTTAAAGAAAAACTAAAAAAACAGGATTAACTTGAAGGAATACATTCTAATAATACATTTTGTACTGGATCGAAATTCATTAATTTATTTTGGACATTTTTCATATAGATAGATAGCTTCTAACGTGTTTAAGCGGTAGATTATTTCGGTAATTTCATATTGTAATCCTCAAACATTTTATTACGGAAATAAATTTAAGATATAATTGTAGATCTTGAATATAATGATTATTATATAAACACTTAACTAACGTACTTACTATGTTTTAACCACTAAAATAACTTACATAGTAAGTGCGTTAGTTAAGTGTTTATCATGAATTACCACGTAGTAATGGTCACCACAATCCTTATGATTATTATATAGACTAAGATTATTTTAATTATTTATAATGACGAACACATCCACTAAAAATGTACCTATCTTGACTATCAGCAATGTATTTTTTGTGTAAAGTGGCTTACGTGGAAATAAAGAATTGAATTGTATTGAAAATGAAGAAGGTGACACGATTACTTTGTTTTGCCACCAAATAAAGTGGTAAAATAAAGTTTACATTAAATTTAAGATTAAACAATTGAAAATTTGTTAAAATAAAGTTTAAAATAATTTTATAAGTTTTATTTCAAAAAGAAATAAAAAAAATTGAAAATAAAAGGTAAGTTGACAATTTTGTAAAAACATTAAAAAACAAAATTTGCTCATAAACATTTTACAAAAGAATAAATACTACATAAAAACATAAAAAATGTAACAGTTTTATAAAAAAAAAAATAATACTTAAGATGGAAAAACAATTTTTTTCTGAAATATTTTCCAAAAGTGAAATTTAAAAAAAAAATTGAATCAACAAAGTAATTTTTACTTAAACAATGTTTCAACCATAAAAAAAAACATTTAAATATTTTGTTTCATCAAGAGTCCAGCACAGCTACTTGTTTAAAAACATTTTATTTTAAAATATATAATTTTCTTAAGAAACATTTGAAATTAAAGGAAAACAACAGAAAATTTCAAGAATTGATATAAATAAATAACAATTCAAGATTGAAATAGTTGAAATTTTACAAGAAAACAATTTTAAAATATCAGAATAAACAGTTGAAGACATTCTAGAAAAAAGTGTGAACAGTTGAAGCCTTTCTAAAAATAAATAGTTTTAAATTTACTTAAAACAATTTATTAGTTAAGAACACACATTTGAAAATATTAACTGACATGATTACAAACACATAAAATTAAAAGAAAAACAATTCTTGAAAATCCATTTAAAAAAACTGTAGAAAATAGGTCAACTAATTTATTTTTTTACAAAAGCTATTGAAAATTCAACAAAAATTAAATAAAACAGTTTAAAATTTGTTTAAACAGATTTTGAAATATAAATACAGGAAAATTCAAAGAAAACAATTAATATTTTTTGAAAAAAGTTTAATTCCTTTTTACAAAATATAAGATAAAAACTGATTTAAAAAAATTAGTATTCAATAAAAAATGTTTAAGATAGCTAAAAACTTAAACCTTTTTTTTAAATTTAAAATGATTGAAGAAACAATTAAAATTTATGGATTTTAACAATTTTGGAATTTTGTGTAAGCATAAATATGGAATAAATAAATACTAATTCATTGACTATGGAGGCTTCTACTTCGTTATACATTTTAATCACAAATTAAACACAATAATTAATTTGTTTTGTATAACAGTTATTTATTTAAACGGTGACCAATGGTTTCAATACAATCACGTATAATTTTCAAACCGAACTTTCGGTTTGAAAATGATACGTGAATGTATTGAAACCATTGGTCACCGTTTAAATAAATAACTGTTATACAAAACAAAGTAATTATTGTGTTTAATAAATGATACTAATACTACTAATACTAATACTAAAGGGAAAAATGAGGGTGTCCTCAAAAACACGGGCTTAAAAAAAACAGTTCAAAATTATAATTTTTTATCGAAAAAGAAACATTAAAAGAAGCAAATGGGTTCGCTAGTAATTCTACTAATAGGTTTTTAGGATTTCTAGTCGACTCCAAATTAACTTGAAAAATACATACACTTGAATTGGACAAAAAGCTGAATAATTTTTTTTATTGCGTCAGTTAACAAAGATTATTTCACCAGAAATGCTTAAAATAACATAGTGCAACAAATAATGTATTGGGATAGGTCAAGAGTACGCTAGGGTAATGACTAATTTGTTAGTCTAGGTCAGTAGTACGCTAGGGTAATGAATAATTAATTGGTAGGTCAGGAGTACCTTAGGACAATAGGAAAGCTATTAACCTTGGTAAAGATTATGCCAAGGCAATGAATAATTTATTGGGATAGGTCTTGAGTACGCCTGTGCAATAAATAATTATTAGATTAGATATGGTGGAATTTTCTAATGTCGTCAAAACGTTAATTCAGCTTTCGGAGGAGGATTTGTTAAACAATTGTAATACAATTTTAAGGTTGCATTTACTTCAATACCAGTTGAGATACTTCAGAATTGTAAAAATTCTCGGGCTCTTGTATTCAATAATCTTTCTTCGCCATAGTCACTCTTATACTACTTAACATAGCTTTCGGTGTTGTTATTTTTAGACTCCTGTTTGCTCTAACTCGAAGAACGATAGAATCCACTTTCGCGATCAACCTTGATGTATTCTTCGAATTTATCAAATATGTGAATTAGTTATTTGCAATGTCTACGAAGAACTCTGCAAAAACATTCTTGAATTTTGAATTTGAATTACAATTTAATAAGAATTTCAGAAGATACTTCTCAATTCTTGAGAAAGAACTCCTATAATTTTCTAGTGATCCGCCTTAATGACGTTGGTGATGAAAACCACTTGCTTCCTGAGAGGCTTGATGTATAAACATACGACTTCGGAGAACTTGTTCACATTGTTTAATAAGAGAATTAAAGAATTGAATTCGTTGATGAAAGGCAGCGACAAATTTAATTAAACTTTACCCACATAAAGTTTCTTTGCGAAGATAATAGAAACATATCTCTTCGTTTTCAAGGCTATGGTAGACCGTATACTTCACCAATTAGTTGAGATTCGGACCTTATCTTCCACCTTCATACATGAATAATTTCAGAACCAGTCAAACTGAACGTCGTATTCGTCAGAAAGTTCTCCTTCCTCGTTTGCCCTTGTGTAGCACGAACATTCCTATTTGACAAAGATTGGGATTTGCGTATTGAAGTATTTGCACCATATATACAGTGTGTAAAGTGATGGGGTTTCCTATAGGGAAAACTTTTTTAATATGAATTTTAGGAAAAAAAACTTATTCTTTATAAAAGAAGAATATAAATAAAATGGTGATGTGGCCATCATAGTACTTTCCCTATATTTTACTCTAAAACTATGAGATTTACGCAAAAAGGCTATTCTTAATGATTTGTTCACTTTTGAATTCTCTACAATTATTTGTAATATACGTTTCATGTAACTCTAATAGTTTATTAGCAATTGGCAAAAAATGTCAAAATTTTCAATTATTATTTTTTTTCTCAAAAGTTAAGAATTTTATAAAAAATATGTTTTAATAAAACTTATTCAGTTTTTCATTCTCTTTTACTTTTGTTTGAACCGCTTTTTAAAATTTTTTATATTTAGAAAAATTTCACGAAAAAACAAAAAACGCCTCGAATAAACATCCAATTCCAGTCTATGAATGTTCACCAAAAGCGCCCACCGACAGACAGACGACAGACATAATTTTTTTTCCAGAAATTACTGGACTAATCACAAAAAATCACAAAAACAATACTTCCCATGTTTCTAGCTGCGATGTGCAATTGTTGGAAATATTGCACATTAGTTTATTTTGATTAAATTTTGATAATTTAAAACTAATTTCTTCGCTGAATATTATTTACAGTTGTTAATAACACTGAATGTAATTTTATTTGCTATGATTGCAGTTTTGCACGCTATCCTCTTGTCTCTAGCAAAGAAGTGGCGATTGATTTGTATGTTAAACAGTTTTGCTACTTCATTAGATCTTTATATTTAAATTTATCCTTAAGGACTTGCCTTGCAATGTTGCAATATACCACAGCACTACACCAATGATTATATCATCTTGTAAGTGAAATTTCGCACCTTTAGAAAAAGTCTTCTCCGGGTTTTGCTGCTGAAAGATTCCGTCGTTCTTCTGCTGCTTTAACTGTTTCGATATTAAATAAATGTCATTTTTGACAGTCATAATCCCATCTCCAAAAAGATGGAAAATCGGTTTAAATTAATTCAAAAATAATGGTAAATAGAAAGAAAGAGGGAGACTCACTATCTACCAGAAACAAGGGTTAAAGATCATCGCAGTTGCACAAACTCTTCCCAGCTTCATCCATTCAAAATGTTAGTATGTTTTATATAATATTTTTGTATTTTCTTATGTATTTTATTAGAACGGAAGCTATTGTTTTGTTTCGCTTCTAAGGCTTTTTGTTGTTTTTCTTCATTTAAGTTTTTCATGAAATGTTCTGGAACTTCATCTTTTAATTTTTCTGGTATCACTTCAGTTGATTTAGTTTTTGCAAATACTCCTATAGTTGGTAACTTCGAATTTACTAGACCAATTGCTTCATTTATGGCATCTGGTCCTAAATCTGCTTAGAATATGGCTTGATGTAGGGCTTTGCTGCTTCTGTCATATTTTCTCCAGCCAATCGACCAGAAACATCAGCATTTTCGTGGCGTTCAATACCTTTTCGACCAAGTTTGGTATCATAAAAGAAGCTGCGTCACCAGCCGCATATAAATGAGATCTAGCTTGCAGCTCAGTATTAATTATAAAACCACCTAGTTCTGGAAGTGACCCGTCAAATTCTTGTGTTCGATGCTGCTCCGTGTTGAGAAGAGCACCAGTTGCTTGACCGGATCCCCCAAATCTTAAGAGATCATTGCGCCTGAGTTTCATCTAGAAAAGACCTATAGACCTAGCTGCAAGATCGGACTTGGAGGTGTGATTTTAGTCAGTAGGAGTTTAACTTCAAGATCAGATTTTATTACCATTTCTGAATATAATAATCCTTTAACTTGGAATAACCAGTTAAAAATGTTTCTATTGTTCAATACTATCGATATTTTTCATCATCCGCTGAAACTGCGACTACATCAGGGGATAACTTCCACTCCCACATTCTTTATTTTTTCTCTATGAAGACCACTTGCTCTTTAAAAGTCTTAGTGATATCTGGAACTCTTTAAAGTAATCGTTCTCTTTATTTAGAAACAGAATTAAAGAATTGAATTCGACAATGAATGGCAGAAAGTTAGTGGTAACGAATTTAATTAAAGTTTACCCACGTCGAGTTTCTTGAAGAAGATAATCTAATCACATATCGCTTCATATTTAAAAAAGTCCCAGCGACTTTATAGAAAGTGTTGGTTATATCATAGGTATGTTAAGGCTATGTTGATGTTTTTGACGAAATTATGGCCATATCGACATTCTTAAGATCTGAAACTAGTGGGCCTGTCAACAACTAGTTAAGATTATTCTCACCTTATCTTCCACCTCTATACTTGGTAGAATTTCAGTTCGCGAAGAATTTCAGCATCAAACAACCAGAAAGTCGTGTTTTCCTTCCTCGGTTGCCCTTTTTGCAGCTTGATCATCCCTATTGACAAAGATTTGGACTGTCTTTGCGTATTACAGTCTATGTACCGTGACATATTAAACTCTGCCAGGATTAATTTATTCTTAGCGATTATATTTTAAAAGTAAAACTTCTTACTTACCATAGCTTTTGGTGTTATACCTATTTTTAGAGGTCCTAACATATAGTTTGAAAATAATTTCTACCAGTCCTTTTTCAGATTTTAATAAAATGCCTTAAAAATTTTGAAATAGAAGAAACACCTTAAATTGTCTCTCAGCTTCTATTTTTGCTGATGCTACCCTTACACAAAAGATAGAATATTGTATATTTAGGTCAACCTTCCTCTTATTTCTATGGCCTAGAACTCTTATATCCAAAATAAACAGGATTATTAATCAGAAGCTTCATTACACTAAGGTATTTTCCTTTCGAGACTTAATAGATTGTTAATTTATTATCTTAAAAATTATATTAAATCTAAATTTATGTATCTAAAGTTTTTAACTCGCCTTCTTTTGAGTGCCATCAAATTCTGTATGTTTTGAAGATTATTAAGAACCTACACCATCAAAAGCGCCTTTGGTCCATTTTTTCAACAAGCTTGTTGAAGTCATAAGGATGGAAATTAATTGTGGTCAATTTTGTGTACTCCAATTCGGTGATGATGACGTCCATTTTAAATACACTTGCGAAAGAAGGAATATGTCTATATTTTCATTATTGATCAAAATCTTCACGTAACTCAAGTCTTCATCAAAAATTTCTATATTTGGTCCCAAATAATGAACAATTTATATCTTTTGAAAAAAAATGAAAATCGGATTCCTATCTTTAATCTATCATAAGCTATCTAGAGCAAGAAAAAATATATACATAATGAATAAAAACCATCTTCAGATTACATAACTGCAATAATTGACGTTCCTCAAATGTATTGCACGAGATCCCTATCTAATCATTTCAGTTGCCGTCATCGCCAATAAAAGAATCAATTTACGCGATAACGAAGTTTTTTAGTTTAGGAAAATCGGCGTGCAGATGGTCGAATAAAGTGGTTTTCGAGAATATTACTTGCCATATCTCGTTAATGCCGCGATGGCCACACAGGTAAAACCCGTCGCAATACTTATCGAAATTTAGGGTAATTTAGTCCTCCGATCGGCGATTGGGCGAGCAGGCAGCCTGCCTTATTTCAGCGGCTCGTTTTTTTTTTGCAGGAAAGGGTAATCACTTCGACGTCGGGTGTGCGTATTCGAGTCGAACGCTTGTCGATTTCTGAGGTAAAATGTTAATTCCGCTCATGAATTTTTAATGAGCGATGGGCTGTACGTAGCGAATTTACCGGAGAGTTAGACCTGTGAGGATGTAATGGGATCGAACAAGAGCCATTATTCAATTACAATAATAGTATGAAAGTGTACGTTTTGAAGAAAATAATTATTTTTGTAGGTAAATATTTACCTTGGTAATATATGACTGGAAATGACTAAGACAATGCGATGCATCTCATCTGCAATTCTTCCATTTGCTACAAATCATAACAATCTGGTATTTAGACAATTAGAGTGAATACGTTGTCTTTAACCTACTTTTTGACTCAAAATTTGGAATTTTCTTTCTATATGTATCAAAGTAATGAAACATATTTTTTCTTAATATTATTGCTGCTTAGAGAAAACAAATAAGAGAAAAATAAGGAGATGGCCAAAAATCTAGACATCAACAGTTTCTGGTTGGTTTTGACCTATTCGAGTTTCATCAGGGTAGTGAAGTTAAAGATAGGGAAAGAGAATCTTCGTTAGTGTATAGGGATGCTATCCAGATGATATCTAACTACCTAAATTGCTATAAAAATCAAAATCTTCAACCGCTTCTAAATTAGTAAAGTGCAAAATTTACTTCTAATTTTCTGAATTTAGAAGAATTGAAAAGTAAAAAACGAAATATTTAAATATACGTAAAAATAATGGTGCATAAAACTAAGAATTGTATCTATACATTTTAGACATATTATATTCTTCTTGTTTTCTGTTTAAAAATAATTTTCATTTATAAGATAAATTGAAGGAAATACAAGGAATGCGAACGATGACATAATATTAATATTATTTACGACTTATTGAATATTTTTATAGCGGGCATTATTGGAACTAACACGATAACGCCTACAATAAATTTCCGATAACGTTTATAAAACTGCTGAAGTGCGCAATAGTGTACTTGTCAACTAAATGATTTATGGGTTATTAAATCTTGCACATTTATACACACGCACACACACACACACACACACACACATAACGCAAAGAAAACGAATGCGTCGTTCTACATATTTAAAACACAGAAAAGAGGCAAAATTGTCCTCGGCTAACAAAAATTAATCATATCTCCTCATCTCGGGTTGATGGATGTAGCCTCGTTTTCGACTATTGTGGCCCAATAAATTTCCCCGTCGTTTTCATTGCCAAAGAATTGTCTCCATAAAAACATGGCCCTGATAAAAGAGTGCGTGACACCTTGCAATTTTATTTACATACATTTTGATTGGCCAATGGGATCTCTCGGCGACGGTTATGCGTGAGGCGGAAGGCAATTTTAAAACATGGCAGGATCTATATATGTATATATCTGTATGTGTGTGCGTTCGCATTTTCCCCTTGAAGTGGAGCTGTCCAAGAAATTTATTGGTTTTATAATCATAAAAAATCTTTACGAGGTAAACAATAATTTGGTCTTTAACGTCATCCTTAATCCTATTGGCATGGCTCTATTATATCATATCGATTGATTTCAAAATTAGACATTACTGTTAAAGAATAAAAATGCCATTTAATAAATCACTCGATAAATGTTTTCCTAACGATGTATAAAGCTTTTCCTGCAAGAAACATCAACCGCGCTTCAGTTATCATCTGTTGACACCGTTAATAAATCACTGCGCACCACTTAATGCCCGCACTATTTATTTAATTACAATTATATTTATTTAGATAAATTAAGTACGAACGGCCGTTGTTTATTTTGGTTCGGTGGACGCACTTTGGCGAAATGGTCGCGATGATTAATTCCTGCAAATAGCCGGGCCCTGAGAGAGCGTCCGAGTGAAGATCCGAATGCCTGCTGACTAATGAAACTTGGCAGCGGGCAATATTAATTTTATTCCTAATAAATCTAATTCCGTATCTCTCCTTGCGCGTGTCAAAATTTGTCTCGGTCTTGTTAACTCCACGAGCCGGCGCTTGGATCGCCTTGAATAATTGCGGGGTGGACAGCGCCGGAAGATATACGGCCAATACCAAAAATGCACCATCAACAAACCTCAAGGGAACTGATTCAATTAGGATATTAACCCTTTGCACTCGTATGTCCCCGTACGGGGGACATCACTCGTTTTACCGTTGCGCTCGTATGTCCCCTTACAGGGGACATCGAATCTCTACGCTCTTATATTGATGTATCGGCACTAAATACTTCATATTTTATCTTTTTTAAGTATATATCTGTCATCAAGTGGATAAATTAGCGGCGGAAGGGTTTTTTCTGGTCTATATAAGCAAAATATTATGGTCGCTCGAGTTAATATAAAATAAATAAATTCAATTAAATGAATGCGTTATTGATGATCCGGATATGTTTATATTTTATTCACTTTTTCAAATATTTATAGACGTCCAGGTTTGGGTTACAAATTTAGTTTAGTGTCATAACGAACGCCACCCGAGACAGTTTTGTGTTATAGTACTATTACTTTATTTTTTTTAAATTTTTTGTTCGCAATGCCTAAGCGATGTTTTTAAGGCAACATTGAAAATGAATTTGAGAGCAGTGACGATGAATTTTATATGGACTATTATAATAAAGAATTAGAGTGCCCTGAAAGTAGTAACGAAGGCTGCAGGGAAGAAGCTGCAGAAAATGATACTAGTGGTAGTGACATTATAATTACCCAAAGAAATCGAGCATTACCTTTGCCCAGTACAAGCAACAGATTCCTCTGACTCTGGATCTGGATCTAAATATGTACGATGGGAGGACAGAGAGTTCAGCTGTACGTAGGCCCCAGTGGGCCCTTTGTACGTCTTCCCATCTGAGTCCTCATTCCTTGCTATGGTCTAGCCAACCCAAAGCATTGGCAAATGCCAGGATTGCTGCTGCAAGAGGGACTCTTAGGATGCCTGATGACATACCTTTCCCAGTGTGGATTCACGTAAGTTGGATAGAACCGGACAGTCCAGAAGCACATGCTCGGTGGTTTCCTCTTCCTCTTCGCACCTTCTACAGATTGAAATAGAGTATAGTCACAATCTATTCAGGTACAATCTTAGATTACAGTGTCCTGTTAGAAGCCCTATAACTTTCCGTAGGTTTTCTTTGGACAGTTGCATAGAGTATCTGGCTTTTAGATTTTGTGGTGTTCACCTCCTCCGTTGCTTACAAACTATCTTTTAGTTGCTCGTAGTCTTATAACAGCCAATGTATGTCCAAGGATGGCAGCTTGGTAGCATGAAATCTTTGAATTTCTTTCTTCTTGTGGCCAGTACCAGTTCCGTTTTTGTTGTATTTACAAATAGTCTATGCACCATTTGTTTACTATATCAAGAGTATCCGACATACGTTTCATTAACATACTCTCCGAGTTGCCGGAAAGTAGGATCGTGATATTGTCGGCATAACCTACTGTGTAGAAGCCCTACCTATTTAGTGATTCGAGTAGTCCGTCGACGACTAGGTTCCATAGTAAAGAGAACACTCCCCTCTGTGGACAACCTTTTGCGACCCTACATACAAGTATCGTGTCACCTATTATAATATTGGCTGTTCTACATTGCCCAATATTAGAGATTCACTGGCTCCCTGTCATCTGTACAAAACTCATTGACTCTTTTAAACTTTTTTTCGGATGAATTGATGGAAAAAATTGTAGAAGAGACGAATAATTATGCTCACATTAAAATTAAACAAAAAAGCTTATCAAAGGATAGCTTATTTTTATTCAGGTGGATAGCTTATCAAAGCGATCCACCTAAAATACATGGGCGGTCCTTACAGTGGCAAAATTTGAGACCTTTTTAGGAGTTATTCTAAATATGAATACAATAACGGTTAGCCATCTGCAGGAATATTGGTCCCAAAATTTCAGTGCCAAAATTCCTTTCATTAGTGTCATATTTAGAAGGGACTGATTCATGCAAATCTTTTGGATGCTTCATTTGCATGAAACAGATCCAAACTATCAAAGTCTTTGGAGTCGGGTGCAAGAGGTCATTATTTAGATTTTTTTGAGAAAAAGTTGAAGAAAAATTTTGTTCCGTCAAGGAAAATTTCAGTGGATGAGGCTGTAGTTGGATTCAAAGTTTTTTGACTTATAACCCAAATAAGTGTGGAATCTGGATATATGTATTGGCAGATGCTAATACTGGAAACATATATATTCAATTTTGCCTTAATACGAAAGCTTGACATCAGAAAATTTAGTAAGTTCTGACCTTCCTATAAGTTCATGAGTTGCCAAATTAACCTGCAATTCCTACCCAACTCTATAATAAGATCGTAATTTTCCGAGGATGATACAATTTATAAATTATTGGCCTGGAAAGATAAAGGGGTCGTCACTGCAGTTAGTAGTTGGAATGTTTCGGGTACTCAGCCAATAAACAGAAAAATACTTGGAGGAAATTTGCAGGAAGTGATTGTTCACTTTGTACCCAGGTTTGTTATTAAATACAACAAATATATGGAGGGTGTTGATACAGCTGACTCGTACTCTGCATCATATTGCTTTTTGCAAAAATGGTCGCGAAAATTATTTTTTTTTGTGACTTTAGACATGTATTTTAGCTGCATATTTGTTATACAAAATCGACCAACGTCGACAAAAAAGCGCCCCATGACGTACCTAAAATTTGTCGGGCAATTGGTTGATGAACTCACAGGAAATTATAGACAATCCTCCAAACTTCCTTGTAGACCATCATCAACTGATAAGAATGAACGGTTAAATGGCAAATTGCACATATTACACTAGTTATATATGCAGTACCTGTACTCAAAATCCTGGACTACATCCGGGGTCAGTTTCGAGCGTTATCGCACTCTGCAAAATTATAAAATGTAGTTGTTTCTTTATGTTGTGCATTATATTTTTTTCTTGTTTTTATTGTCTATTAGTTAGTTTTGTTACAGTTACTTACTTCTTACTAGTTATAGAAAAGAGAAATTCTTTGGTTAACCTGTGATGATATAACAAAAACATTTCTGTTCAGAGTATTGCTATGGTGGAGGTGCCGGCATTACGTTCCGCCCTTAAATATTGTTTATATAATTATATTTCCTAGATTTTTAATGTGATGTAGTGTACTACAGTTAAGTATTCTTAGTAGTCTCAATAAATTATTTTTACACGTTAAAAATAAAATATTATATCACCACATCCCCATCCTATGTCAAGGGGTGTATTCAGGGGTTATATTTTAAAATTTCTTATTTAAGGATGGTGAACCTTCTAGTTGAATTTAAACACATTTTCATCAAAAAAAATCATCTTGATCGAACGTAAAAAAAAATTCCGAGTTACTGGCCAACTGTCTCAAGAATAATTACGAGTGCAAAGGGTTAAAATGGTCAAAGTGTTTTTTTGCAAAAATGCTTTTAACTATAGTAGGGGTAGTTATGTAGTTGAACGAATTTTTGGAATTTATAATTTAGATATATTTAGATAATCTAGTGAATGATTTTGGCCTTAATATTGCTATATTATTTTATTTTCAGGAACAGCAATAATATAATACTTTTTTTGTTTTCATTAAAATATACGTTTAATGGCAATGATACAAAATAAAATAATTTTGGATAAATATCCTCCAGCAATAAGCAATTAAAGTCATTTCAGGTTTATTACGTTCGTTTCTAAAGCATTAATTGATATTGTGTTATTACAATTTCAAAAACGTGAATTTTTCGTAATTTCGTTTTATAAGTTCCCTTGAAACTAAAACAAATTAATCGATAAAAGAATATTTTTACATAAACACAAATATAATGTTGAGATTTCTCAAATACGGACTTCAAACACATAAGCTTTTCATATAGTTTTATCAATATGGTAAACAGAAATATTGGTCTATGCTTTCAATCCTCTGTTTCTTCTTGGGTTTTTAAATCTCTTAAAAATCGATTTTTAAACATAAAGTTTCGATAATAATTGTCGAATTCATAAAACTTCTCTTGAATAGTCTATAAAACAAGTGAGCAATTTTCTTACGTGTAAAATTTAGGCCTATAAGTTTTTTAAACAGTTTTCGTAATATATATTAGGTAAAATATTGGTCTAGATTCTTGGGCATCTCCTTATTTTTTCTTGTCTTGAATAGTCTATAAAACAAGTGAACAATTTTCTTACGTGTAAAATTTAGGCCTATAAGTTTTTCAAACAGTTTTCGAAATATATATTAAGTAACACATTGGTCTAGATTCTTGGGCATCTCCTAATTTTTTCTTGTTTGTTTTTACTACAGGTATTAATTTTGAAATCTTCCAAATTACCGAGATGTTCTCCACCGCGCAGTTTAAAACTTGTGCTAGTACCTTCTATATAACTACCTTGATATTAAAAAGGTTTATCCCATTTGGCTCAGATAACTTCTCATTTTAATAATAATTCCATTTCCGCCATTATGAAGAGGAGTTTCACGTTGCATGCTATAATAAATCATTGTTTCTTTTAAATTTTTCCCTTCGGAATTAAATATTTTGCTATTGACCTATGCTTCTTACATGACAAAGATATTTTTGATCATAATTTAGACAGTTACATTATGGACATTATTATTATCAATTAAAAATTGATAATTCTACTAGCCTGTAAACCACCAAAAATCTTTCTTTATTTTTGGTTGTAATGCCATATTTTCCACATTGCTCTTTAATCCAAATAACGGGTGTCCAACAATTATTGCAGTCCCGGGTGGCGTTGGAATAAAAAACGTAGGTCGATTCTTTCATGTTGCAAATAAATGAACTGACATTTTTAATGCACATTTAAGTTATGTTTGACAATTAAAATGTCAGTTAATTTATTTGCAACATGAAAGAATTGACCTACGTTTTTTATTCCAACGCCACCCGGGACTGCAATAATTGTTGGACACCCGTTACATATAACAACTTCGCCTATTAATTTTGTCTTTAGGGCCTAAATTGTTTTTGCCTGAAATAAGAATTTTAAATATTTTTCAATGATTCGAAGTTCGAAAATTGATTAAGTTCATCCAGCACAATTTTTTAATTTAACTAAATTTTTTTAAAAGATGTAGACAAATTGTTCCATACAATTTGCTAGTTTTTAAAGCTAGTCTTAAGCATCCCAGCGTACTCTTGACCTACCACAATTAACTATACCTTGACCTAGCGTACTCCTTACCTGCGTTAATACACAATCTATTAAGGTAGGTCAAGAGTACGCTAGATAAATTTCTAGTCTTAAGCATCCCAGCGTACTCTTAACCTACCGCAATTAGCTATACCTTGACCTAGCGTACTCCTGACAAGCGTTAATGCACAATCTATTGAGGTAGGTCAAGAGTACGCTAGATAAATTTCTAATTTATTGCGACTGATCTGGAAAATACTTAAATAAGTAAATTTGTTTTTGTAAAAGTTTCAAATGTTTTTAAATAAGTTATACAAGATTTATTAAAATATTCTGAATAGGTTAGCTTTCAGGTGAAAATATTGATCTAAAACTGTTTTAACTTAATAATAATTTTGTAAAACAAATCATTTTTATGTTCAAATAAAATTATAGTCAATAACTGTTTTAAAGTAGTTGAAATTTCACAAAAAAAATTAATAAACTTTGTTTAAAAAAGTGAAAACTTCAGGAAAAAACGATTTAAATCTGTTTAAATTTATGCAGTTTTTTTTTTTACAAAGGATAAATCATTGATTTTTCATCTTATTTTAATATGTTTCATTCTGAATTCAATTGTATTTATATATATATATATATATATAGGATTTTACCAAATCGATTTTTTAATGTGTAGTTTGTCTTTATGATAGTATCTCATTTTATTGTCTTGCTTTATTCTATTTATAGATCATTTTAGTCATATGTGTATTTTATTTTATAACTACTTTAAATTTGCTGTTTTTTATAGATAGACTTATTTTACTTATTAGTTTTTAATCTAATCTTAACATATCGCACTAACATATTTGTACTATTTAGCCCTAAGTCTTGCCACAATGAATTAATGTACCGAAAGTATTCATTCTATAGTAATATTTCATCTAAGGCTGAAAGACCGCGGGTCGATAGCCGTTGGACAGAAAACTAGATGCCAGTGTCTCACATTAGAATTTATTTAATTTAATTTATTACAAGTATTGTACTTTCTTTTTTTTCTGTAAATAAAGATGTTTAGTAGTAGTATTTCATCTATTGTTATTTCCACATGTATATTATGACGAGTGTAAACAACTGTTTTAGCACGAATAAAATTACTATTACTATTACTATTAAAACAACAGTTGTACATTTTCTTAAATTAAAACATTTAAAATTTACTCAAAACAATTGCAATTTTACTTTTATTAACAAAAATAAATTACTTTTATTAACAAAAATAAATTAAAAACAATTGAAATCTAATAAAACAATTGTATACATTTCTAAAAACATATCTTAACACTTCAAATTTTATAATGAAAAATTTGAAAATCTCTAAAGACAGTTGTAATATTTCTTATAAAAATTTCCACTAATAAAAACATTTGATAATTTACTTAGAACAATTAAATATTTTGAAAAAGAAACGAAGAATAGAATTGAGGAAAGAGTTTTAAGTATAAAAAACTATATAAAATTTACTTAAAACAATTTTACTTCAAATTTTTTTTAAAAAACAACAATTAATGTTATACTTAACACAATTAAAATTTAATTCAAAATTTTTTAAATACATTTGAAAATTCACTTAAAACAATTAAAATTTTACAAAAAAATACAAAAACTATCGGAATCTAACAAAATAATTGCATCAACCAAAAAAAATTATTGCAAATTTTTGAAAACATATTTATATAATAGTTGACATTTTATGAAACAAAAAATCCAATTGAAAATTTTTAGGAACAGTTTTAAATTTTCTAAATAACATTTGAAATCAGTTTTATATAAAAATCATTTAACAATTTACTCTAAACAATTGCAATTTTACAACAAAAATAAATTAAAAACAATTGAAATCTAACAAAACAATCTTCTATATCTTCTAAAAACATATCTTAACAGTTGAAATTTTATGATAAAAAATTTGAAAATCTCTAAAGATAGTTGTACATTTTCTTAAAAAAAATCGACAAAAAAATTGATAATTTAGTTAGAACAATTGAAATTTTTGAAAAAGAAGAATGCAATTGAGGAAAGAGTTGTAAAATTTACTTAAAACAATATTACCTAAAAAGAAAATTGAAAAAAAAAAAAAAAAAAACATTTAGTGTTCTACTTAACACAATTTAAATTAAATTTAAAAATTTTTAAAAACATTTGAAACTTGACTTAAAACAATTAAAATTTTACAAAAAAATACAAAAACAATTGGATTTTAACAAAATAATTGCAAATTTTTGAAAACATATTTCTATAATAGATGACATTTTATGAAAAAAAAAATCTACTTGAAAACCTGTAAAAACAGTTGTAAATTTTCTAAAAAACATTTGAAATCAATTTTATTATTTTATAAAAAGAAGCTGAAAAAGAAGAATTGTAAATTTTCCACATAAAAAAAAAAACATTTAACAATTTACTTTACGATTAAAATTTAAAATAAAACAATTGAGGTAACAATTCTAAATATTCTTAAAAAAAACATTAAAATTTAGTTAAAACAATTTTATTTGAAAAAGAGTTGAAAAAACAACTTTTAATGTTTTATTTACCATAATTCAAATAAAAGTTGTGATTAACATTAAAAATGCAATTAAAAAAATTAGAGTTTTACAAAAAAGACAATTGAAATTTAAGAAAACAATTGCTAACATATTTACTTCAAAACAATTGAAATTTTATTAAAAAAGACAATTGAAAATCTTTAAAAACAGTTGAATTTTCTACGAAAAATCGAAATCAATTTTAATAAGGTATCAAAAAAAAACAGAAAAAAAACAATTGTAAATATTCCGTTTAAAAACCTTTGGCAATTTACGTAGAACAGTTAAAATTGTAAAAAATAAAAACAATTGAGGTAGTAATTCTAAATATTCATAAAAATCATTTCAAAATTCAATTTTACTCGAAATAAAAATAAATGAAAAAACAACATTTAATGTTTTATTTAACAAATTAAAAAATATATTTGAAATTAAAGTTGTGATTAATCAAAAAATTGAAATGATACAAAAAAACGAAGAGCAATTGAAATACGTAATAAAATAATTTAAAATATCTGTAAGAAAATATATGGAACAAAGATAAGTTGCAATAAAAGAATCTTTCTAATAAATAAATTTGCTTAGAAAAAGTTGACTTTTTACAAAACATGAAAATTTACTTGACAAAAGTAAAATTTTACATAAAACTAAAAAACAATTGAATCTTAATAAAACCGCTTAAAATTTTGAAAATTTATGAAAAAATTTAAATTGTAAACTTCCTAAAACAACATTTGAAAATTTACTTGAAACAACTGAAATTTTTCACAAAAAAAACCGCAATGAAACCCTTGATACTTCACTTGATTAAATAAGATTTAACCAGAGAACGCTTTCAAAAAACAATTGAAATAAGAAAAGTAAACACTTAAAAGACAATTGAAATCTGTAATAAAATAATTGTATATTTTGAGAACAACATTTGATAATTACTTAAAACAATTGAAAATGTGCTCAAAAATCAACATTTTCACTTAAAACAGTCAAAATTTTGCAAAACGACTCAGAAAAAAAAACATTTAGAACCTAATTAGTTCAAAATTCACTTCAAACAAATGAAATTTTAAGAAAAAGAAACACTAAAAAACAAAAATTACCATAAAGATGTCATCTATTGTCTAGGCGTTGTACTAGAACCTTATTTGAGTGGATAACCACCGAAAAATCATTTGTCGGTTGTTATCCCCTCAAACAGTGTTCTAGTGCCTCGCTTAGGCAATTGTCTTCAACTGCGCTACGTTGATGAATTCCAAAATAGATCGAAACTAGTCGGTGGTTGTTATTAACAAGGAAAAATAATTAATAATAATTAAACAAACAAAAAACAATTGAAATCTGTAATCAATTACAAATTTTCAAAAAAAAGCCAGCATATTTATTAGATACATATTTTACACGTAAAACAACATTTGACATTTCTCTTAATATAAATAATGTTACTAAAGAAAGAACAAAAAAAATGAAGAAACAATCCCAAGTTTTCTAAAAAGATAAGAAAGTTCTTTCAAAAAACTAAATATTTTTTTAAAAATTTAATTTAACAATTGTAAATTTTCTAAAAAAAAAATATATAATTCACTTGGAACAATTAGAATCCTATAATAACTGACAACTGAAAATAGAAACATTTGAAGTTTTCATTAAAAACTTCTGTAATTAAACATTTGTAACAATTTTAGAATTAAATATTTTCAAATAAAAATCCAATTAAAAACAATATTAAAAAGTTGGAATAAAAATTAAAAACACTCTAACAAAGAAATTTGCTTACAAAAAATCAAATACAAATCTAGAAACAATTAAAATTTTACAAAAAAAAAATGGAAAAGAATTGAATTCTAATGAAACCATTGAAAATTTTCTAGACGATAACCATTTACTTCAAAACAATTGAAGATATTTGAAACAAATAAAATGTTATGAAAAAACTGAAAGAATTGAAAGTTTTTTAAAGAATACATGTGAAAATTTACTTAAAACAATTTTAAAGAGAACACCTGAAACAAAATATATTTTTTAAGGAATTAAAAAATTATGCAAAACAATTGCAAATTTCACTGAAAAGAATTCGAATTTTACAAAAAAATGGAAAACAATTGAATTCTAATTAAACAGTTGTAAACTTTCTAAAAAAACATTTACTTTAAGTCATTTCAAAAGATTAGAAACAATTGAAAGAAACAATTAAAATTTATAACAAAACAATTATGAATTTTCTAAAAATTACCTTAAAATATTTGCATAAATCAATTGAAATTGTAAGAAAAATAGCTGAAAAAACTTTTTAAATAAATGTTTATAAAAAAACTTAATTAAAATTGATTTTTTATAAATATGAATATGAAATCTAAACATTTCAATAGTTTTACGCAAAATTTTTAATGTTGTAAGTTCAAAACTCCAATTGAAATTTTATGAGAAAAGAAAACTGAAAAATACAATTGAAATATGTAATAAAACAATTTCTAATGTTCATTAAAAAATATATGTTCTAAAATAATCCACATCTAATTTAAGAAAAAAAATTTTAGACTTGATTGAATAAAGTATTGAAATGAAATTGAAATCTGCAATAAAATAATTCTAAATTTTCATATTGAAATCATGTGTAATAAAATAGTTATAAGAATTTAAATTTTGGAAATTAAAAATGAAAAAAAAAACAATTGAAATCTATAATAAAACCCACACCCACCCTACATATTAATTTTTTTCATCAACTACTTTGGTGATTTTATTTTTTGAAACATTTAATATAATTTGATTTGAATTTCTATAAATACAACTACTGTTTATAGTTTATCTACAAAGTTATACGAAGGGTGGGTGGGTGGCCACTATCCTACCCTCCAATTCAAAAACATTAACGGCGGTCTGACTTATAATCCAGTTATTTTACCCTAAATGATAGCGTTTAAGAATAATAATTTATAAAATGAATTATTGACAATAGAATTTATTAATTTTTATTTCACTTTACAATATCCTCTTTATATTATTATCGAATAATTATAAATTATACATTCCTAATTACTCAAGTTTTGGTGACAGAACTTGCGGGCGGAGTTTTCTGTGTTATTCCACTCTGACCTCTTCTTCTGCTTTAGATGAGGGAATACTCTTTCATCGAAGCATTTTTTTTAATACAAGCAATATTTTGGGCATTGCTGGCGTAATGATGTCCATTTTATACGGAGCTATTTTTTGACTTTAAATTATTCTTAACTTATTTAATTAATTTTTCATATAAAGGCTAGAAGATGTTGTATTGATTGGAAGGTGTAATAGTCGACACCTACCCACCCTACATATTTATTTTTTTATTAACTACACTGGTGGATTATTTTGGGAAACATTTAATAAAATTTGGTTGATTCTTTGGATACAAATCAACTGATCAAAGTTTAAACGTTAATGTTTTCCCCTATTTTTCTAAAATGTCTGGTTTTTCTATCACACTATTTTAGTAATTACTCTTCTAAGTGTAAAATTGTTCGTAAATGATTTTAAAAAATACTGATGATTTTTCTTTCAGGTTCCTACATTTTTCCCAGCAGTTTTTTTAAATATTTTTCTAGAATTTTAAATCTTTTCTGCATTTTTGTCGTAGCAAAAATTCTAGTATTTTACAGCGTTATTTCTTATAGCTTTAAAGAAGTTTTTTTTCTTCTAATTTTCCCAATTTTATTCTAGATTCCTGAAAATCTCCAGAATTTTCTTTTTATTCTTCATATATTTTCTACTGTTTCTTGCTCTATTATATGCAAATTTTCCGGCAATTTCTATTCAAAATTGCATAATTTTCTTCAAGGGTTATACAATTTTCTAGCGATTACACTTTCCAGTGTCAAGAATTTTGTATAAAGTCTTGTTTTATTTCATAGGGATCTTCTAATATTTTCTCTTCAAAACCAGGATTTTTTTCTAAAGAACTAATTTCAAATTTTTGATTCTATTCTTTTGAGAATTGTTCATTATTTTCTGCTTGATCTTGTTTTTTTTTTTTGGAAACTTTAATAATTATTTTTGAGAGTTCAAGAATTATTCAGAAATTTTACTTACATTTTTTGTGTCCTTATAATTTTCTGTTTTCTTTCAATTTTTTGAGAATTTTGTGAGAATGTTCTTCGAAATTTCAAGAAAGAAAATATGCAAGAATTTATTTTTCAAGAGTTCGAAAAGAAACATAGTGTTCGAAATGTACATATAGTGTTTAAATAAAAACAGAGAAGAAAGGAATTTAACCACGTTTTTATTATTAAGTTTTCTTCAGACTCCTGGATCCAGAATTTTTTCTTTATAATTATTTGCATCATTTTCTGTTCATTTTTTGTTTTCAAGAATTGTCATTTCCCTGCTTTATTTTATAAGAATATTCCACACTGCAAAAATTATCTACGTGAATTTTAGAATTCCTCACAAATTTTTTAGTTTCTGCTTTGATTAAAGATATTTTCTCTTCATATCTCTTTAAAAATCCGTTAATATTATTTTGCTTACTCTTCTAATCTAACAGCATTTTTTTGAATATTTTCCTACAATTTGAAATAAAAAATTGTCTCATTTTTATCATCAAAGTTTTTTTCAATTTTTTCCAATTTCAATTCTAGATTCCTAGAAATCTTTAGAATTGTTTTTATTCTTAAATTTTCTACTTTATTATACCTAAACTAAACATTTTTTAGGAAAATGTTTTTTTTTTCTAATTTTTGAAAATTTTCTGCTTGAATTTGATTTTTTTTTGGAAACTGTTAAAATTATCTTTGAGAGTTCTAAAATTTCCCAGAAATTTTACTTACATTTTTCCAGCAAAATCTGTCCACATAATTCTCTGGTTTCTTTTCATTTTTCGAGAATTTTCTATCAATTCACATTTTTACACTTATTTCTTGATCTTTTTATAATTTTCCAGGAATTACTCTTTGGGATTCTAGACATTTTCATCATTCTATCATTTTAAAATTTTTTACAAGTTCAAGCATTTGCTTGAAGATTATTATTATTATTAGTGGTTAAAAGTATATCCTTTCTTCAACAGTTTTATTATTAACTATATGTACATTTCGAACCGGTAAAGTTAATAAAACTGTTGAAGAAAGGATATACTTTTAACCACTAATAATACATTTCCTTTGATGTTTTTACAAATCTATAGCAATCATACTCCATTTTTCATAAATTTACTATCAATTTTTTTTGTCAGAATTTTTCAGTAATAACTCCTTAATAACCAGAAGGAAGGTCTAATATTGATTATTATTTAAAAGATATGCATCTTTGGAGATAGTGGCGTAAGTCATTGAAAACTTATGGAGTATGAATAGATCGGCAAGGACAGCAATCCGAGATTTAGGAATTATTTTTGGGAATATGACGCAATAGAATTTTCTTTGTCAATTTATTAATTGACTTAAAATACTAAGCACTCTCATAGCCTCACGAAGAGACATAAAATTTTATCTATTGCTACTTAGTTTATACTGGTAGAAAACATCTCAAAATCATTGCAGCATTTGAAATAGTAATCTACCTTTGCGAGCGAGGTTTTCACCATTATTATGGAAAAGTGTGCGAATGACTGGTATACCTTCAATTCTTGAAGAAACATCTTGATTAAAACTTAAGAATTCCAAATTTTTGCTTGGGTTAAGGCCCTCTAAAAAATCAAGCAACCATTCGGCCTAAGGATCAATGTGAGAGATAATTTTGCTAGTGTATTTATTAAATAACGGGTGTCCAACAATTATTGCAGTCCCGGGTGGCGTTGGAATAAAAAACGTAGGTCGATTCTTACATGTTGCAAATAAATGAACTGACATTTTGAATGCACATTTAGGTTATGTTTGACAATTAACATGTCAGTTTATTTATTTGGCACATGAAAGAATTGACCTACGTTTTTGATTCCAACGCCACCCGGGACTACAATAATTGTTGGACACCCGTTAGATAGATAGATTAATTAAAAGCTAAAAACCATAATTGAGGAGTTTAAAAGGTACAACTTGTTGGAAGCAGTGACTTCTGAATTGTAGTATGAATTTTCATATTTAGCTTCAAAAGTGACGCCTTCGATTGCTGTTCAAGTACGTCTAGATGAAAGTACTAACTTCAGAATTCCTAAGCATAAATGAGTAGAATTTGTCGATAATTGCTTCAAAGCCTGATTTCAAAATTAACAAGAAGACAGGTCTAATCTTGATTATTGTTTAAAAAGTATGTCACGTTAGAGGCGTCTCATTGAAAGCAGTGACTTCAGAAGTGAAGTATAAATTTTCGCTGAGGTTAAAGGTAATTTGGCATTCTTAAGAATTGTAAAGTAAAATCAGTCCGTATCAACTTCTAGAGTCGAGCATTCAATTATAGACTAGACTCTGACTCTAAGGGCATAAAGTCATAAGATTCTATACAGAAGAATGAATTTAAAGTCTTTTGCCACCTATTGAGAAAAATCGTTTTGCCTTCGATCAAAAAATAAGGCTTGAAAAAGATTGACTCTAAAGGTAATTCTCCTAGTCGTGGACTACTTCAAGGTTTGATTTTAAAAGTGGCCAAATTTCTGGCCACCACACCTTCGATTTTTATTAAAAAGTCACCCACTTACTTTAAAATAGAACTAGAACTATCGAGTTGAGGATCATTTGGTATTTCAAAAAAATGCTAATTGCTTGGGCCTTAACGATCACAGTTGTAGTGAAGTCGTCGTATGAGCATCTGAAAGAATTTCCAATCTGATGAACTCGAAATGTAAATTTTGCTTCACCTATGACTTTCATGACTTTTAGAGATGTTTGAAATTCCAAACAGAAGAATGGATTTGTAGTTCTTTATCCTTTGTCTTTAATCAGAAACTAAAGCTGAAAGTTTGGGATATCATTCTATGGGCACATTAAAAGCTACAAACATTATAGGCTACTTGAAGTTCTGATTTCAAAAGTATCCAAAATCACTAATATAATGAATATACAAATAAAAAATCTTTCATTAAAGTAAGTTTGATTAATATTTATAGTATGTAATGAAGCTATTTCATTAATGATGATAGGAAAATAAATTCCTTATAGTGTTTTGGTGTAATTTGGGCCAGTGTGCGGCATTCGCCTCCCCCCAAGCTCTGGTGGGTTAGAAGTGGAATAGCAGAGTGGAGTGGAGTGAGTGCAAGATGTTGTTCCGTTGGGCGAGCCAGTAAATATAAGGTCGGCGAGGCGGCACTCGGCGAATACAAATCAATGGATGGAAGTTTTCCAATCCATTTCTCTGGTCCCGGAGGAAAAGAACACTCGCCTGTATTAGCAACTGCTGCACCAGGCCCGGAGATGCGGAGATGCCGGAGCAAGGAATAGGGCTCCGGGAGAGGAGAGAGGGCCCCACGCACTCTAACTTATATACACACGGGGGCGACACACACCACTCACCCCCCGGGCCGAACCTACCCAACCCGGCCCGGCCATCCATCCGATAACTAACCCAACCCTATACTACACACACACCCGCCCCCGCATCATTTATACATGCACCGTGCACCTCCTTCGGCTTCGCCTTCTCCTTCGCTCCCATCCATCTATAATAATACACCGGATAGGTATTTCTAACTCGCAAACTCGCACATTATTTATTATCAGCAAAATATAATAGCGGCGTACAAATACATCCGCGCGCTCGCTGTTTGTTTTACAATGACACATTTCATTTGTATAAACACACACATATATTTCCAGATGTTTATTTGCGCCACCAGTTATATATTATTGATGTTTGTGGATTATAAGGTGACTTATTTAATTTAATGCCCGGCAAAATTTAAATTGCATTAAATCATATTCCGAGCCCTCTAAACTAAAAATAATTCAACTTTTTTAAAAGATAAAATAACTAGATGATTTTCGCTAATAAATAAAAGTTGGCATTCAGTGGTAGTACGCTAATACCACCAAAAGTGGTATTTTTAACTATTGTGAAGGTCCTAGACTATTCATGGTGTTTTGTCACTAAACTAACTCAAATAATAATTCACCAACTAAATTGTGATCAACGATTCTGCACTTTATATAGAGCAGAGATGCACAGACTTATTAAGACTAGGGGCCACTCGGGCAAATCATGAACTTATGGCGGGCCGCCAGAAGTGTAGGTAATTAAAGACAATAAATAATTGATAATAATGTATTAAAATTAAAAAGGAATTTATTAATTTGAAGCGTGGCACTGCATAGTGCTTACAATCTTTTTTATATTTGGCTCAAATTTACTTGTAGCAACACGTAAAACTGCTTCCAAACTTTCATTTGCAAGGCGGTTTCTATTTTTGGTTTTATTATTATTAAGTATTGAAAAAGTTTGTTCACATATATAGGTAGAACCAAATAAGCTGGCACATTTCAGAGCGTTTATGCGCAACTCTTTGTACATATTTTTATCAATGCAGCGGTAAAAGTTCAGCAAGTCTCCTTCGTTGAATTTGTTGCGTAAATCTTCGTCGTTTTGAATGTCGATAATTTCTAACTGCATTGACTCTGGCGCATTTTCAACTGAAATCGTGAAAGGATTGCTGAATATGTCCAACAGAGGTTTCACTTTTTTAAACTCCGAAAATCTGTCTTGAAAAGATTGAATCAAAATATCTAGCTTTTCTACATAACTGAAATTAATCGCAGTTTTGTTGAATTTTTCAGCCATTTTCTTATAATTCGGAAAATGATTGTAATTTCCAGAATTCAATTGCGATCTGAAAAGTGTCAGCTTGCATTGAAAGGATGATACATGAGCGTAGAGCTGGGATATCAGTTGATTTTTGCCTTGAAGCCGTGTGTTCAAGACATTCAAATGATTTGTAATGTCAACTAAAAAAGCCAAATCACACAACCAATCAGGATTTTTAAGTTCCGGGACATCCCTTTGCTTTTCCGCCAGAAATTTCTTCTATTAAATTTAGAAATCGTTCCAGTGTCAATCCACGACTTAGCCACCTTACTTCTGTATAATACAGTAAATCTCCATATTCGCTTTCGATGTCATCAAGGAATTGTTTGAATTGCCTGTGATTGAGTCCTCGTGATTTTATGAAATTTACAGTCGAAACTACCACTTTCATGACATTTTGAAATTCAATTTGTTTAGCACAGAGGGCTTCTTGGTGTATAATGCAGTGAAACTGCATGAGATCTTCAGCCTTTATGTTTTTTTCTTGCAGATGCTTTTTCAGCAAAGTAACTAGCCCGGAATTGACACCAATCATCGAAGGAGCACCGTCAGTCGCAACTCCCGATAATTTTGATAAGTCCAAATCAGTTTTTGAACGCTCATCCAAAAGTACATTGAGTATATCAACTCCTTTGGTTTGACCTTTCAATGAACACATTCCTAATAACTCTTCTACGACTTCAAAATCTTGAGTAACACCTCGTATGAATATTAGAAGTTGAGCTGTGGAACTAATATCAGTGGATTCGTCGAGTGCTAATGAAAAAAATTCAATGATCTTAGTTTTTTCAGTTAATTGTTCCGCAATATTACCTGACAAAGACATAATTCGTCTTTGGATGGTCATACGATTCAGTTGAATTTTCTCAAACTTTTTTGCTGCTTCTGGACACATTTTCTTAGCGGCAATTTCTATGCATTCTTTTACAAAATCCCCATCATTGAAGGGGCGACTTCGCTTTGCTATCATTCGAGAAATTTCATAACTAACTTCTGTAGCTGTTTCTGAATCTTCAATGGGTTTTCTAAACATAGCTTGCTGACCCGTAAGCTCCCGTTTTAAAGACAACATTTTTTGCTTTCTTAATTCGCCTGTAAACTTGGTAAAAGAAGGATGCTGCGTTTCATAGTGCCTTTTTACTTTATATTCCTTTGCAATTGCAACAGAATTCTTGCAAATTAAACAAACGACTTTGTTATGCGACCATACAAAAAAGTATTTCTCAGTCCAAATTTCTTGAAATTGCCGATTTTCATCTTTAACCTTACGTTTTTTACTAGGTCCTGGCTTATCCATGTTGCGTTCTAATCCTGGCTACGATTAACACAGCACCTAAAAACAATTACATTACCTACTTAAATTACCCATCCTTTTTAAATTATCAAAAATAATTGATTAAATAGGTAGGGAAACACTTATTAATAATAGAGTTTTACTTACGATTTCACAACACAATTATACACGGCACTTGACGGTTAACACTGCAACAGGAAATCTACGTTGAATGTGGATCAAAATATATGACACCGGCTAGTGGAGTACAACTATTGCCTTCCAAAACCTCTATTAAACTCAGAGAACACTAATACACCTAGCGGCGATTAAACGTGGCTTTAATACCGCGCGTATAGAGTCGAAAACTGTCTGGAGAAATCTCGAAACCAACTCTGGAAGCTTCGAGTCGTGTACTATCCAAGGGCGTTTCCAGTCAACTGGCTTAGGGGGGGTAATTTGAAAAAATGAAAATATTTTTTTATTCCATAAATAAATAAAATATAATTCTATTATTTTTAAATATAAACAAAATAATATCACACCCGAAATAAATATAGCACATATAAAATCATAATATGTAATATATTTTGTAAAATTTGAAACAGATTTTTGTAACTAAATTTATTAAAAAAACGATTTTCTTTGCTTTTTAATAATATTGTCAATATTAATATCCATATATCAATGAGTATGTAATACAGCTAACTCGGTTAGACTTTTTTGAGACATAGTGGCTCGCAGCCACCATTTGAATCTTTTCAGTGCAGAAAAACTTCTTTCTGCAGAAGCAACGCTAACAGGAAGAATACATAATATTTGTAAAATTATTTTTATGTTCAGTAAATATTCGGGTCATATTTTCTGTATACATCTAAAGCATTTTCTGGTAATTGTTCTTTGATTTTATTTTTCTTTTGCCATTGTAATTTCCAAAATGCCAATTCAGTCTTAATTGCTATTGCACATGTTACGTTTTCAGGTAAAATTTTATTTAAATATGTTGCAACAGATTTTGAAGTGACATCTAAATCTTCGCCAGTTTGTTATCAATAAAACACTAGGTATTGTGTTAAATTTGAACAAATTCATCGTGTCTTTATTAAATCTGTATTGCAGATCTGTAATAATATTATTCAGGAGAGGTAAATATATATTAATTCGATAATAATCCTCTGTTCAGTTCAGAGGAACTTAAAACAGCGAACCACGTACATGCAAAAGTCCATAAAAAAGTAAATAAGTAGTGTTAAAATATATAAAACTAAAAGGAAGTGGGAAATAAAGAAACAAATGAGTACAAAAAGAGAAAGAGATATCGATAGCCCTAATTATGGATTCCAAGGATTCCAAATGAGCAATGGAGAATAGAAAAAGATAGAAAAACGAAGCAGTGAAACAAAACGTTATCATAACAACAGGATACAAAAATAAAACAAAGGAAGATGAAAACAGAAAAAAACTCACGGAGAAGGAAAATCTAAATATATCTAAGAACGATGTGATAATGGAGGAATTAAAGAGCATGTTTAAAGACTCCATGAGAGAAATGACAAAGAACTAAAAGAAGAGAGAGAGCAAAAAATATACAGGGGAAAGTATGGAGATGAGAACAGAAACGAAAATGGAAAAACAATTATAGAATTATGTATAGCAAACAACCTCATTGTGACAAACACAAAATTCAAATACATACATAAACACACTAGAGAAGTTAGACCAAGAAAAGAGAAATAAAAGACTACTCCTTAATAGATGCAGAAGAATGGAAAAGGTGAAAGATGTTAAAGTAATAAGACAAGCTGAAATAGGGAGCGACCACTACTTGGTAAAAATATAAATTAACACAGAAGCTGAAAACTTGAAGTATACGAAGTCGAAAACAATAATAAAAAAACACATAAAGCCAAAAATTGAAAAGAAAGAAACTAGGAATGAATACCAATCAAAAATAGAGAAAAAGACAAAATAGAAGGAGAAAAGAAAAAGATCAATGAAATCAAAAGTGAAGCAGCCCAAGAAAGATGCGAAACAATCACTATATCAAACAAACAGAGGAAGAAAAACAGGTGATAGTCAGAAGAGGTAAAACAATTTGTAAAAACAAAAGAGAATTGGAAAACTTAAACAAGGAAAGAATAAGATTATAGAAGATATATAATAGCAAATAAAAATGTGGAACAAAAATTCAAGATAGCAAAAAAGCAATCCTGGGAGCAGTTCGTTAAGAAACTGAAAGAAACGTTCACAGAAAACAAAAAGATGTTTAACAGCACTATTAAACAAATGAGCAATTAAAATACATTAACCCAGCCAAGTATAAAAGATAAAAACGTAAATATAATAACAGAAGAAAAGAAGATATTAGAAAGATGGAAAGAATTCTTTAATGAAATAACCAAAACAGACCAGCACGGAGATATAGAAGGTGAAACAAATGGAGGAATCAACGAAATAAGAATCGAAGAACTGGAGGCAGCAATCAAAAAAATAAAACTAGGAAAATCTCCAGGTATAGATGACATCACAGCCGAAATAATGAAATATATGGGGAAAGGGGAAGAAAGAATTCTTGGAAATAGTAAATGACATTATCAAAAATCACAAGATACCCTAGGAATGAAACAAGGGAATTATAATATCCATACACAAAAAGGAGACACAAAAATATATGATAACTACAGAGGTATTACACTCACAATCAAACTAGGGAAAATTTTTACTAGGTTAATAGAAGCAAGAATAAGAGGAAAATTAGATCAACAGCTGGGAGAAGAACAACACGGATTCAGAAAAATAGAAGCAAACAAGATTTAATATACATAATGATACAATTAACAGAAAAGATGATTAAAAAGGGAAACGATTTACACATATGCTTCATCAACCTAAAAAAGCGTATTACAGGGTAAGAAGAGAGGACATATGGCATATACTCGAGACAAGAAGGATAAAAAGCATTATAAATATAATAAAGAAATAACAAAAATAAAGTAAGAATAGGAAATAAATAATCAGAGGAGTTCAAGACCAAAACAGGACTGAGACAAGGATGTATATTAACACCGTTACTATTTGCATCACTTAATGACGAAGCAATAAGAAATAGCAAACAAAGAGCCGAAAGCACAAAGATAGGGTATAGAAATATTAAAAACTATTAAAAATGCAAATATGTATTAATGTTTGCCGACGACATAACATTAATAGCAGATTCAGAAGAAAACCTGGAAATATTCAAAAAAGAGCTGGAAAAGATAAATATATCATCAAAAGAGAGCAATCACAAAATAGGGTTAAATACCTGGGATCAACAATAGAGGAAACAGGGAAGATAGAATCAGAAAAAGATGAAAAACTAGGCAAAGCAGGAATGATCTACAACACAATAAAGAAAACATTCTTAGAGAAAAAAGAGATTGCAAAAACAATAAAAACAGAAGTATATAAAAGACATTAACTGCTATATATAGTCCATCCGTTGGATGTTCCGTCCTACGTCACAAAATATCGCTTCGAGAAACGACACAAAAACATTCAGTCTGATAAAGTAAACCAAATGCGTTAGAAAAAGAACGCACTGTAAAATTTTCGTTTTTTGAAGCGATAGTTTGTGACGTAGGACGGAAGATCCAACGGATGGACTATAGTAGTGAATCGTGAGTAACCACAGAGAGTAATAACAAAAAAACCAATGCAATGGAAATGAGATACCTAAGAAAGATAGAGGGAATTAGGAAGACCAAGGGTTGGAACGAGCAAGTACATCAAGCATCAAGCAGCGGAAAGAAAAGGAATAGAATGGAAAGAAATAAGAAAATAGCACAAGCTACGCAACAGTGATAAAGAAGTGTAAAAGAAATTAACTGAGACATATTGTAGAAAATAAGTCTGACACCCATAATGGATAAAAGGGAAAAAGATAAATAAAAATAATCTGCTATAATAGGTTTATACAGGTTTGGTCTATTCCTCTGGCATTTGGTAATTCGCGGTTTTGTCATTTAAATTTGTAATTCGTTTAAAATATTGACTGCATCATTATAAATTGTTTAAAAGATGTGGCAGTATTTTTCCCCTCGTTGGATAAAACATCAATAGTGTTATTTATAAAGTTATTAGAGCAAGATTCATTTTATTTATTCTATTTACTCAAAGTCACTGTATTTCAAGAGACATTTGTGAAATATGTTTAATGGTTTTCCAAATGATTATATAAAGTTGTCACCAGATGCAATTCGAAATGTAGAATTTCACAAAAATTGCCCTCGTTTGTAATAGATTTTGTATTTAAGAGAGAACCAGCAGCACGATGATCTCGTAAGGGAATATTTTGTTTCCCCTAAATATGATACTTTTGATTATTGGTTTTAATCTATGTCTATTTTCTTCAATTTGTCGAAGTCTTTCCATATTTAATTTATTTCTTATATCTCGTAATTTTATAAAACAATTTCGCATAAACAATTGAATTTTTATGGTAATATTTTTATAACACAACAGTTTTACCTGATAATTTAGAATATTGAGATACTGTCTGAGATACTTATTTTTGCAATGGCACTTGTTGGTGCAACCCACCAAATTTTGTAAAAAAGAAGCAATATTTGCAAAAGAATCTGTTTAAATGATTAGAAAAGATTAACCAATTAAATTGTCTAAAATGTTTTCCAGACAAGTAATATTTAATATCCTTCCTCCTTTTTATGTGCAGAATAGGGTAAAACAAAAGTATCTTTTACAATTTAAAATTCGAAATTTCTCAATTTCATTAACATTACTAAATTTAACTATATGAATGTAAATTTCAACATTACTATATGTACATGTTGTATGCTTCTTTTTCTCATGATGGGAACAACCTAGTGAAGATTTCTACTGCTAAATGTCAATGAAGATGTAGATGGATGATTTAAATTGACTGTTGACATAGATCGATCTTTATTTGTTGAAAAATCGTGTTTTTTTAATTTTCTGAACAAATGAATCCAACGTAGATTATCAATTTTCATTTACTAATTTAATTACAACAAAAATCAGGAATAAATTAATTTAAAAGAATGCATATATTATTCCTAAAATCAAAAAAATACCTTATGTATAATTGATCGAATTATAATAAATTGGTAATTTATCAGCAATCACTAAAAATTTAGGATTTACATGCGACGTGTAAACAGTTTCGGTTTCTATCTTTTACATTTAAACCAAGTAAGACAAGAAATATTATAAATTAAACTAAGAAATGTGAATCGCGCTCTTTTAATGTAAAACAATGTAACGATTTACGATACCAAAGAGGCGAATAGTATCAATATATGTCGGGTATTATTAGAAAGGGGAACCCCCCGTGCAAAGGAAGTCATCACTTTTCTAACGGTGCTTGCGCAGATAATTCTAATTTGTGTACATGGAAAAATGCACTGTCATAGATCGCTGACTAGAATTACCAACAGTTAACTTGTTTGTTTGAAATATTAGTAATTTTTAAGAATAAACAAAATAAGCGAATAAATAATTCTTAGGGGGGGTAATTACCCAATTACCCCCCCCTGAATACGCCACTGGTACTATCTACGCGAGCGATCGTCATCGCGCCGCCGGCCGCCGCGCTTCTTCAAGCAAACGAATTTAACCGAGATCAGCACGAACATTACCGACCGCTGTTACCGACGACGCACGTACGGCGCACCGTAATAGCGCGCGCGCGAGATTCAAATTACTTTTCGAACATATTTTTTTTGGTTTTATTCTGGAATAGAATTCAATATTTTTAGAATGTACGAGAGTATTATTTTTGCTGTCGGCGGGCCACCGGTATTCGACCGGCGGGCCGCATGCGGCCCGCGGGCCGCGGTCTGTGCATCCATGATATAGAGTGATGATATTATTGGTTGGCCCAACCATTTATTTTCAGCTTTACCTACACAGCAGAAAAAAGTATGCAAAGGTGGCAGACGATTGAAAATCTTCATCTGTACATCTGGAAGAATACTTGTCTCTACAATCGAGAAGAAAATATAACCATAAGGGCAACCAATCAAAGAAAGGACAACTGGTTAACTTTAAAGAAGATCTTCATTGGTTCAATAAAATATTATAAACTTGATACAATTAAGTTTCAAATAGAATTATCTATTCAATCTATTGTGATTTATTATTCCAATTACATCTGGATATGCATCCTTATCCAATTATTCAATGACGTTTAGTAGCTGTATCAAACCATTGATAATGGGAAATCCGAAATGTACATCAGGATCAAAATAAATTATTGAAGAAAGATTCTAAGTGCTTTAATCAAAGTGTTTAGTAAGAGTTGGAATCTTTATACAGAATTGATTTTGCTTACTTTGGAAAGATTTCGGCTTTAATTATTTTGGCATAGGAGCATTTTCTATTACACGAAACATTGAGCAATCGATTTGGTAAATGAGGAAAATTATTGGCGCGCTGCGCTCGCCGATTCTCGTCGAACTTTTAATTTAACTACACTGCCTAGTTTATGATTGAAAGTCGAAACTGCTGTTATTGCAGGTCCTAAGATATAAAATTTTTGCGAGTCCGTAGCGTCGGAGTTCGCAGTCGACCGGAAAAAAAAAATCCACTTAGCTCGCCAGATACTTTCAAATTACTTCTGGAAACTATCGCCGCCATTATTTGCATACGTAATCCAGCGGAGAAAAGCGACCATTGAAAAACAAAACCTTAACGAATTATTAATTACAACCGGGGGATGGATGAACTGGATATGAAGATATCAACGTATGTCAAGTATGCACAGTAATTACTAAAAAAATATCAAGAAAACGTAAATTCTTTAGATACGAGATAACGTGTAGACTTTGTATTAATTAAAACCATGAAGAATTTTTAATAAGACAGGACACACGCATACGGATACAAACGCATACACATCTGTAAATCATATAAGGTGAGCTCGTTTAAATTTCAGGACATTAAACGTAACGAGCGCATAACGTCTTGAATACGACATAAAAAATAATTAAGTTTTCCGTTAAACGCGTATAAATAATAGAAACATCGGGCGTTTATCTTCAGAGGCGATTCCTGCGAGGAGAGGCGCTCAATTAAAATCATTTGTTTTAATGGCACTTATCTAATTACGTTAGTAGAGGTAATTATATGTGAAAAAGCAACATTTACATAATCTAAAATTACTATGGCCGTTAAAATGAATGGCGCAATAAAATTTTATTCAGTCAGTATTTAACATAATGAATTTCGGGTCCGTGAGATTGATAATCGGCTATTTATGGTATTTACGGTGGGACACCGGTTTTTATACTTTTTATCGTGCGTGGATGTGTAGAAAATTTTAATTTGCACGGTTTTTACGACGTCATAATCGTGCCGGCGTTATTTTTTCCGGGCAGATGGCGTCGGACGGAAAAAACGACGCCGACGCCGCCGCTGCCGCCGCCGGAGGAGCGTCGCGCTCACATTAAGATAATTAAAGTTTTTCCGCCAGTGATTTGGTCATGAGCTGCTAAGCTTTACGGTCTGATCCGGGTAGAATTATGGATCCGGGAGGAAAGGAAACCTATAAGTCAGCTGCCAAAAGACGCCGATAGAAAAGAAAAGGTGGTCGGGCAATAACACACAAAAACGCTCCCTTCTGCAGTTACTGCAGACGTCCTTAAAATCTTGGAATCTTATAGAAAATTCCTTCCATCAAGGAATTTCATTAAAGGCTGACTTGTACATACCAACAAAAAAACATGAGTTATCTAATGAAATTTTCTCTTAAACCTGATTTTCGAATATTATATATGTTTTGGGAATACATCTCGCGTGTTGGTTTCGACGTTTCGGCGACATCGCATTCGCCATCTTCAGGAGCTCTAGTAGTTTCAAACTATAAAATTTACAACTGTAAAATTACAGATTTAGATTTTTGTTTGGGTTTTTTTTTAATTTATAGATTTTTTCACAGATTTTTAGTTGTTTCTTTTTCATAAAATCTCAAATATTTTTAAGGATTGTCGACAGTTTTTTTTCAGATTCTTTTGGAAAATTTCAAGTTAATCGACTATTTAAACGTTTTTAAAATTATTTACAGCTTTTTATTTACACACGTTTTATTAAAGACTTACATTAGATTTTTGTTTTATTTATTTTCGTTTGTAAAATTCCTATTGAATAATTTTTTATTAAAGTTTTATCTGTTTTTTAAAGAAATTTTAAACTGTTTCATTAATTTTCTGTATAAATTTTTTTTTTCTAAGTCAATTTTAAATTTTTATTTAAACATTTA
This sequence comes from Ontholestes murinus, assembly GCA_963969525.1. Lineage (NCBI taxonomy): Eukaryota > Metazoa > Arthropoda > Insecta > Coleoptera > Staphylinidae > Ontholestes > Ontholestes murinus. Next base: position 19,888,375 of record OZ018387.1, on the reverse strand, counting down.
TTTCAGAAACTACATAAAATTTTATTGATACATTTTGTTCTAGCTTATTTTGTTAGTACGTCAGTGACTAGGCTATCGACCATAGGTCTTTCTGCCCTGTCGTTAAAAAAAATTATAAAGGGGCAAAATTTTGATATCCTTGGTTTTTATATGTTAGTGCCCTAAAATGCCTAGTTTTGACTTTGGCTTTAAGTGATTGGACATGAGGTTTAAAGAAAAGTTTTCAATCAAATAGGATTCCGACATATTTACATGTGTGGGATGGGGATATTTCGGTTTGGTGGATTTTGATTTTATTGTATGCGCCATTTAGAGGACCAATTTTGCAATGATTGGAGGAACGTAGAAAGTGCGTTAAGCGCAGAGGAAAGGGTTTCGGCATGTGCAATTAAGGCAGTATCATCTGTAAAAAGGAGTGGATATGTGGTAGGATTAAAGTGTGTAGGATTGGGATTAAATATGTCGTGGGAGTATAGGTTGTAAAGTAATGGGGAGAGTGGTGATCCTTGTGGGACACCTTGTTCAAGGAAAATAGTGGGGATAGTGCATGATGGATTTTGACTTGACAGGATCGATTCGTAAGAAATTCATGGACTAGATTGATAAGGTGCTTAGGAATTTTTAAGAGGAAACATTTATAAAGCAGACCTCGATGCCACACTGAGTCAAACGCTTTTTTAATGTCGAGGAAAGCAGTAGCGGACCTCGAGGTGCTGGGTTTGGATATTGGAAGTGAGGATGGTAAGTGGGAGTGTAGTTGATTTTTGTGGAAGGAAGCCAAATTGGTAATCAGGAATACACGTGCTATGGGATTTTGTCTTTTAAAAGAGATTGGAATAGTTTGCCTATTACAGGGAGAAGGGTGATTAGTCTATAACTTGTGACATAATCAGATTTGGGGATGCATACTATTATGCCTTTTTTTCCATTCATCGGAAAGGTATTGGTTGTGGTAACAGTAGTTAAGGATTTTAAGAATAAAGTTTTGGGTTTATTCGGGTAACTTTTTGAGAATGGGACGATGAATATTGTCGTGACCAGAATACAACACTCTATAGTATTCTTCTTCACTTATAATATCATCAATCGGGGGTGGAGAGGGATATAAGTTAAATGAATTATACCAGTTGTTAACTGTGTCATGGAATTTACTGTCAAAGTTTGTATTTACTGATTTTTTAAAACAATCATGAAAATGTCCGGCAAATATTTTAGAAATTAAAGTCGCCTGTGATTGTAGTGTTTGATAAGGTGTCTATAATGCTGTTTATATGGTCTGATTTTTTTATATTTTGTCATTTTTTTAATTACTGTCCACTTTGTCTTGCCTTGCATGTCATTGATTTGTTTGCAAGTTTCTGTCTTCTTCGAAGATTCTTTCAGATTACGAAAGTCTAATAGAATAAAACAAAATTTTCAAAAGTTGGAAAAGATGTGGCTAGAAAATTTCAATAATATGAAACACGAAATTGTGGAAATTCGTTAAAAAACATAAAAGAAAATTATGGTAGTTTGGATTTTAAAAAAATTACGATTCCTGCAAAATTCCTGAAAAAGTTTGTTAATATAAAGGAACAATAAAAAATGCTAGAAACTGCTGGAATCTAGAAAATAATTAGTAATTTTTCTAGAATCTTCAAAAACCAGTCTCGTAATATTAAGTTAGTTAGGCTTTACTGTAACTGTCGACAAATTCTTCTCAATAATCCTTTTACCTTTTAATGAGAGAGAGAGTGAGTTTTTAGAGAGCCTCAATTCCAGATGGTGATAAAATTTGGAATTTTAAAATTAGTGCATATATCAAGACATATCATTTAAACAACAATCGAAAGTAGATTAGTCATTCAGCCAGTTTTGAAGATCAAAGTTGGAACTGACTTCTGATCACTTTTGAAATTATACTTTGAAGCAGTTCTCCACAAACTCTTCTTAATTATGCTTTTAGACAATAGAGGTTCAACCTGCCATTTGGCCACTTTTGAAGAGCTAAATGTGATCATATATACTACAATTCTGAAATCACTACTTTTAACTAGAGGTACCTTATATAAGATGTTAAAAAAAAGTTGGATCTGTCTTCTAGTCACTTTTGAAGTTAGACTTTGAAGCAACTGTCAACAAATTCTCCTCAATTAAGAATTTACTTTAAATGAGCAGAATTGCCTCTCAAGTCGATCTTGATAATTTAGAGGGCCTCAGCCCCACGGAAATTTTGAATTCTGTGTCAGTGCTTTAAACTGAATCCATATTGATTGTAGCTAATAGAAAACTATCTAAAATAATATTCATTTTGTTCTAAATAATACTTCTTTTGAAGCTAAATATGATCATGTATACTACTTAATTCTGAAGTCACTACTTCCAAGGAGTTGTACTTCTTAAACAAAAATCGAAAGTGGTCCTAGCTTCTGGCCACTTTTAACCTAATTAAACATTAAGCTTTTAGTTTCTAATGAGTCCACCACTAGCAGAATTACCTGTAAGTGAAGCAGAAGCGTTGGCTGATTCTTTTGAGGATCTCAACCCTAGCAAAAATTTGGAATTCTGTTAGATCTTCCAACAAGTCAGATGTATCCCTGCCGATCTATGCACACTCTATTAGCTTTTAACGATGAATAACACCACTGCATCCGACGAGATGTACCTTTTAATCAATAATAGAAGTTGGATCTGTTTTCTAGCCGCTTCTGAAATTCGACTTTGAAGCAGTTGCCTACAAACTCTACAAAATTAATTTTCGCGTTAATCTTGCAGCAGTGGTGTTAGATGATTCTTTAAAGGGCTTTAATCACAACAAAAAATTGAATTTCTGAAATTAGTGCTTCCCTTAAGCCGTACCTTTCAAACAACATTCAAAACTGTACTAGTCGTTTGACCATTTTTGAAGAGCTAAGTGTGATAATTAAGCAGCTCAATATACGTTAAGGTGAAGATATTGATGGTATTTCTACAGTTATAGTAAACACTTTGCTCACAAAAGATGGATACGCTCTTCTGAATATTGCATATGCTACATGGGTTCAAAATGCTTTTCACCAGCGTTCCTTTATTTTCATTATGTGTCAAACTGACAAGGTTAGTACCACTATTAGTGCCAAATCAAGGCTGTGGTGCAGATGACCCATCAATTATACTTTTACAGATCTCAAAAACACTCTTGTTTGAGCTGATATGTGAGAGCTGGGATTATCCTAGTGGAGAGTGATACGTTTTCGGCGATCGGTTTTCCTTATTTTTTCTAAATAAAATATTCAGAACTGACCGCTCGACATTTCAATAATGGGACAGGTGTCATATGTTCGCTTTTTCACCTTTGAAATAATTATCAATATTGGACCTTCCTTCTGGTTAATTAGTTAGTTAGACTTTGCTTATGATTATGATTATTTATTATTTATCATACTGGCTTAAAAATCTGTGGTTATTACAAAATAGATACAAAAATATTGAAATCATACAAATAAAATTTTGACAGCAAGCTGAAGGGCAGAGTTCATCATGTAAAATGTTCTTCCACTCAATCCCATGGATGTCCATTCCTCCACTAATTCATAAAATTGGAAACTAGATTCAAAGGTACTTTTCTTGCATTAGAATGCTTGTATTTCCCAACTTTTTTGGGATATGTTACAAAGATTTGTAAAACTAGTGTTGACAAATTCTCCTCAATAATAATTTTACGTCTTAATGAGAAGAAGAGGGTGAAATTTTTAGAGGTGGCGATACAATTTGAAATTTGGAAATTATTGCTTACATCATATCTATCAAATAATAATAGAAGGCAGACCAGTAATTCGTCCACTTTTGAAGATCTGTCCAAACTGTCCCAACTCTTCTCAATTATGTTTTTAGTTTTTAATGAGTTTACTCCTAGCAGAATTACGTCTTAAATCTATCTTGAGGCAAAAGCGATGGCGTAAAAAATTCAGACATCGCCCTTTCCTTAAATTACCGTCAATCCCGGCAAAAATTTGTGATGCTGATACCTTTCAAACAACAATTGAAGTTGAACCATTGATTTGGCTACTTTTGAAGAGCTAAATATGATCATCTATACTATAATTCTGAAGTTACTACTTCCAACGGGGTGTACCTTATAAACGATAATCGAAACTTGTTCTGCCATTTCGCAACTTTTAAAGTTAGATATTGAAACTAGTGTCGATAAACTTTTCCTAAATTACCTGTAAGTCGATCTTGAAGCACATTTTTGGCTGATTTTTCAACGAAGACTTATATCACTGCGTCTGATGATATACACGTTGTCCCCTGAAATTTTGAATACGGGCATTTAAATGCAGTACTCGTTACTTAGTTACCACGCTCGTGACGTATTTTAATGGACTGACCAACGGGATATAATTTCTAATTTGTAATAAAATTGGGAATTAAAATGAAACATATTTACACAATTCTGACGTAACGAATAACAAATCACTAGAATGTTCACCTTATTCAATGTTCGAAAACATTTCTTTATTGAGCCAAACAATATCCCAGGCGATCATAAAATTCCTGTTAACATTTTGAAGCTATGTAAGTCAAAATGACATGCATATTGCAGGAACAACCATGGCAACCAATAAATAATAAATAATAATCGAGATACAATACACATTACATTACTCATATTCAAAATTTCAGGGGACAACGTGTATACTTTTTAATCAATAATAGAAGTTGAATCTATTTTCTAACTGCTGTTGAAATTAGACTTTGAAGCAGCTGCCTACCAACTCTTCTCATTTGGAGTTTTAATAAGTCCATTTCTAGTAAAATTACCCTTCGAGTCGATCTTGCAGCAGTGGTATTCGCTGATTCTTTAAAGGGCCTTATTTCCAACAACTCAAAACTGTACTAATAATTTGGCCAAATTGAAGACCAAAATGTAATAATTAAGCAGCTCAAAATACGTTAAGAACCAGATATTCATGGTATTTCTACAGTGATGAAAAAAAAACCTAAAGAAGCAGATATTGATGGTCTGCAGTAATAGTTAAAACTTCACTCACAAAGGTAGATGCGCTCTTCTTAATATTGCAAATGCCTTTCACCAGCTTATCTGTCTTTCCATTATATGTTAAACTAACAAGGTATATACCAATCCAAGGTTAGAGTAAAATTTCTGTCTAAGTAGCCAAGAATATCTACAATGAATTTTGAAGTGAGCATCTGAATTCTGCTTAAAAACGAGTGCACCTTTCGTGTGCGGTCAAAATTTCACTAGAGTTAGCAAGAATTAAAAGCAAATTTGATGAATTTCTGTAGCGTCATATTCCCGATATTCTTGAGTACCCAGGAATAATCACACACTCTCAGATTCTCAGATCAGTCCACACTCCATAAATTTTAAAAATTGACTTAGTTCAGCCTTTTCGATTCAATAAAATACTACTGCAGTTTTTCTAGACATTTTAAGCGTTCGAGAAAGTATGGCATATTTATAAAATGTGTATAATGTAAATTATAGTCGTGAACAATTTCTGGTAAGAAAAAGTTTTGTTGCAAAATAACAACACGCAGTCCCGTTGGATTTGTTTGCTCGTTATCCAAAAATTCATGAAGGTGTTCTACCTGATTCCAACATCAAATGCCGTTTGGAAAATTTTTCGCGGATATAATTATATTATATAACATTCCGTAAATATGAACACTGAATAAAACACTTACTATGTTTTTAACCACTATAAGTATTTATTCAGTGTTCATTATGAATTACCACGTAGTAACGGTCGCAACCATCATTATGATTCCGTAAATATGTTTGATGATTTAAAGAACGTACAAATATTCTTTTAGTTTTACAATGCCAATTTATTGTATATAAACATAACTCAATGAGCAATATGCAATAAGAGGATTGTCTCTTATATTTCGGAAATATAGCAGAAACAACAGAAATTTATCATCACACGTGAGTTTATCTTTTCTCAGCACATTTTTTATGAAGATCAATACACTTTGCATGAGCCTGAACCAATTTTCGAAACACATTTTCCTCTTTATTTGAGGCACCTCCAAACCATCATTTTGAAGACAGCAATTGTTTCTTTAAGAATCGAAAAACTTTGACCTCGTAATTTATTTTTGCTTTGCGAGTCTAAAAGAAGCCGTTGGATGCCAAATCAAGGCTGTATGGCAGATGACCCATTATTATACTTTTACAGTTCTCAAAGAGACTCTTGTTTGAGCTGGGATTGTCCTAGTGTAGAATGATGGATCTTCGGCGATCGGTTCTTCTTATTTTTCTGTAATGGTTGTGTACAACTCAGAATTAACCGTTCGACATTAAATTTATGGTACAGGTGCCATATGTTTGTTTTTTTATTCCCGAAAATACAGGTGACCATTTGCATGAAGTGCTTTATACGCAAATAACTTTTGTTGGATTTGGCTCATCGTGAACTTATTTTAAAGTATCATAATCGTATTTCGGGAGCATTTCTTCTGACCAATCAACATGAGCCTTTTTTGAGCAATATTGTTCAATGTGTGATCCAACGCGAGCATTTTTTTTGATAGCCAAATGTTCATGCAATATTAAATGTATACAAACCCCACTAATGCCCAAGAATGCCACAATCTCACGCTAAGTCACATCACAACTTTGCAATATCAGTTTATGCACAGTCTAAATATTTTATGGAACAACATCCGATTTTGGACAACTTTTACGAAATTCGTCACTAAGCGAAATACTATTATTTTCCTATACAACTGATACATAGTAAATTTTGATGGTATTTCATCGCTAAAAGTCGAATTAAGGTCATCGACAAACTGTTGTCGAAATAATCCACTTCGAAATATACATATTTATTTTACTGATGCCAGTGTTAACTAAACTTTGAATTTTACTTTTGATTTTTTCAGTTAGTTTATTTATACAAATAAAATAAATAAATAATAATTTCTATACTAAAAATGAATTTAAATTTTCCCATCACGAACCCAGAATATCCCCAAAATACGGAGAAACACTCTAAAACCATCTCCTTCCCCTACTTCCGTACGCCAGCTGCTCACTCACACAAATATACAGAAACACATTCACATCCCGTGCAACCCATCTAAATCACATTACTTACAATTACTATAAATCCACGAACACACACACACACATACAAACAAAACACATACAGAGGGCTAACATTTTAAATATTTCAGCGTCCCTATTTATAACCGCCCCCGCGCGATAGCTCTTTTCGGGTCGCATCCCTTTGTCACTTTAAATACACAATACGCTTTAACACTTTACACGGTGGAAAAAATGGGTACGGACACCAAGGAAATTTATACGTCTCGATAAATAAATAAAAATAAAACACTCCATACATTATCGAATCAATAAAACAGGCAAACGGCGACGTCTTTTCCTTTTAACTCGCGTGAAATATATTTCGCCAAACGTGCCGGTATGTATGATACTGAATTTTATTTCATTTTATTATCAAACACTTCTCTTATATGAAATATATAAACAATAACATATTACGGAGGTCAGCCGCACTACTAGCAATTAGATACATAATTTTTTGTGCAAAAAAATAATTGAAAGTCTTTTAAAAATGATAATGGTGGAGGCTTCTACTTCGTTATACATTATTCTTCACAAATAAAAAACTTTTTAACTTTATTAAGTGACTATAGTTTATTTTAGCTTGTCATTATCAAACTAGAACTTCTAGTTTGATAATGACTAGCTAAAACTGTCGAAACTTAATAAAGTCAGTGTTATACAAACAAAGTTAAAAAGGTTTTTATTTGTCTTTTAAAAATGGTTTCGTTGATAAGCCAAACCAGAAAATCAGCACCAATATTTCCGGCAACTCTTTTCTGAATGAGATTTGATCAAATTTTTACATCTTTTTCCTTTAAATAATAGTACACAACATACATTTCCTGAAGAGCGATCTTCCAAAACCGCTTTTGGATTATGTCATTCCAAAATTTCAGTCCCTATATACCCAAACAGGAGCTAGTCCTAGACGAAGCAGTGGTACCCTATAGAAGAAGCATCAGCTTTAGGATGTATAACCCGGCGATGATAACAAAATATGGAATTTTGATTAAAATGCTTTGTAAAAGTAAGAGTGATTTGTTTTTTTCGAGGTCTACTCAGGGCAAGGCAAAAGCTCCAAGAAATTATGTTGTATGTATCAGAGCCGTAGGTTTATCTTTGACATCATATATACCAAGACAATTATTATAACAGCGTATCTACAGCTGAGTTATTGCTCAGAAAAAGAAAACACTAGTATGTGGTACCGTGGCTTACCAAAGGTCTACACAGAGGAGAAATTTTGACGGAAGGGACCAGTTGTTCTTATTGCTTGGAAGGATAAAAATCGACTCTTCATGATCCTTCTATGAAATCAAGTGGAAATCGATTAAAAAATATAAATGATAAAACCAAAACTACGCGCATTTTGCAGTATAATAAACATATGAATTAGAATTTTTGTGACTGCACCTTCTTTAATGTATATAAAATGTATTGTACCTATCTGCCAGAAAATAAAACAAGTATTCAAAAATATTCTACTGGAAGTAGCGAGAGAATAGATAACTGTGGATGCAGCATTGCATCTGATACTTCTCAAATTTTTAAATCACATCTTTATAATGATATGCTCTTCAGGCTCTCCGGACAACTAAAAGTCCACGACTAAGAAAAAATAGTCACTGTCAGACAAACAAATCCGAATAGAGCGTGTAGAGTAGGCTCTTTAAAGGAAAATCAAAGCTAAACTAGATATTCAGAGCGTTTCTAAATGAATATCGGAGTTGTAGAGCATCAAGGTAGGAAGTACTAGTTACAATTGCTTCTCCAAACCAAAAAACCCATAAACTTTATACCAAGAAAACATTCAATTTAGGGAAGACTCCTTGCAATTATATATCGTGTAAATTATCTGAGCTCCAGATGTGCACATTATGAGTGTTCACCATTTTTAGCGCCCTCTAGCGCATTTTAATTTTTTACGAAATAAGTATTCCAAACCATTAAAACCCCGATATTCATTTAGAATATCGGTTTCTAAAAGTTGTTGTAGTATTACACGTAAGGTAGGTGGGGGCAAAACCCCACACGAGGTAAAGCCACGCACCGTCTTTTTAAATAGCCCGCGAACGATCTCAGCGTCGGCCACCAAACAGCAGATCGGCCTTGTGACGTGAACTTAGAAGCGAATTGGATGGTTGTAAGCGAAAAAAATGAGGTTGGTTTATTTTTCGTTCTTTTGAAGTAAAATTTTTATTAACTCAGCTTTCATGAGGGGAAATGGAGAAGCTTGGGTGATTCCGAAGAACATTCTCCGAACAACAGGAGGAAGAAATAGTGCGACATTGCATAGAACTAGACAAACGATTTTTTAGCCTTACATTGAAATCGTTAAGATTTCTTCTGTACAAATATGAAGAGGAGAAAAACCTTGTGCATCTCAGGAAGCTCAACTTGCAGGAAGTTATATTTACACGGGAATTTATGAAAAGGAACAAACTATCCCTGCGGATTCCCCGCAAAACGAGTGTTGCTAAAACAATGGAATTTAACAAAACACAACTTTCCCAATATTTTAGCAACTTGAAGGCAGTATTGAAGAAATTCAGATTTACTCCCAGTCAAATCTTCAATATGGATGAAACGGGAGTGCAAACGATCCCCAATATACTGTCAAAACATATAGCTCCTACGGGAAAAATAGAAGTACCGAAGGCAATAGCAGTAACCGAGGTGTACGCAGTAAATCCTATAGGCTATTAGGTACCTCTTTTCTTCATCTACGCTGGATAAAGAGAAAATTGGCTTCTAATTAAAGGTGGTCCATTAGGATGCGGCATGGCTGTAACCAATAAAGGTTATATGAACACATCTACCTTCAGTGGCTGGAGAAAACATTTGCAAAAGTACGCCAAGCCAACTGAGACTAACCTAATCTTATTAATACTCGATATTCATGTTTCACACACAAGTTTGGAAGCAAAATAAAATCATATCCATCTTCTAACCTTGCCACCACGAGAGGTTGAGCTTTATGAGTACTATGAACAAGGCTCAACCTCTCGATCGATGTATTTTCGGAACACTCAAGGCTTTTTACGATGCGACTGTGGATTTGTGGGACGTTTGCCATCCAGGGAAAACCTTCAGCATTTATAATGTTACTGAATCATTCAAGCTAGCGTTTGAAAAACCAAGCACTGTTGAAAATGCAGTACAGTCCTTTAAGTCTACTGGAATTTATTCCGTTAACGCGAATACCTTCTCAGACGCTGATTTTTTACCCTAGGAGGTTACAAACCAGCCACCAGATAAAGAGTTGGACAACGATGATAATCGAATGATAATATTTAATAATGATAAAGAGATAGCAGATCTGACTGTAGTTTCCCAAGAAATATTCCGATCAACCGTCTACTTCAGCGTCAGTTGAAGCTTCAATACAGCAGGATATTATATAAGAGAACAGCAGTCATTCGGTTAATAAAACACCTTTAAAAGAAAAATCTCCATCCACTTGTTGTAAAACTCCAAGAGATATTATTCCTTTGCCAAAAATACAAATAAAGAGGAAACGCAAAGGATTGAAGTCTCAGCTGCTGATGTCAACACCTAATAAAGAACCCTTGGAAGAAAAATGGTTGAGAAAGAAAAACAAGATACTGAGAAGGAGAAACGTTGCATAGAAAGGAAAACGTGGTTGAAAGAGAATGCAACTAAGCAACTTTTTTCCCCCAAACCAAAAGAGGAAAGAAAAATGCCAAGGTGCTCTCTTCTTCAGACTCCAGCTCAGATTATTCTCTTCATGACAGTAGCTCTGATTTCGATATTTTGTCTTAGGTTGGAGATGAACCTCAGGAAAAAATTGAAAACTCACAGCAAATTTGTGAAACTTTTGTGCCGAATGATTATGCTGTAGTAAAAGTTCAGGGCAATACAAAGAATTCCATTCGACACTACAGAGCTAAGATTATTGGTGTTCATAAAGGAGGTTATGACGGAGTAATTTACAAATGACTACCAAATGCTTACAAGTTTTCGGAAACGACAGAAGAGTCCTTCATTGCTGACGAGGTTATAGTTTTAAGATTGTCAAAACCTACTGAGATAAACTCTTCGAAGTTTCATAAAGTAATTTCTTTCATAGAAGACTTGACGTCCTATACTATGTTCTAAACAACTTAATGAAATATGTTCATTTATTTTTGTGAAGAATAAACATTTATTTCATAAAAAAAAAAAAATTTCATTTGACCCTACTTTCCACTGTTGCTCATATAATTTAACAAAGTTGCAGGTAAGGACACTTTCTATAAATTTGCTTAAAAAAATATCTAAAAAACAATTGAAAATCCGTTAAAAACATTTGAAATTTTGCCAAAAAATAAACAATTAGAATTTATTACGAATCTTGTTTAATATTCTAAGAAAAATTATAAACTTTAGTTGTAAAAGTTTTAGTAGAACACACGTATTGAAAATTTATGAAAAAACAATCGCCAACTTAAAAATACTAGAAATTAGAACAATTATTAAAAATTTGATGAAACGATCCAATAAAAGAAAAACAGCAGAAATTATCAAAAATAGAAATTAAATTTTGAAAAAACAATAGAAACGTTGGCAACAAGTATTTTTTTATTAAAATTTTATCAAAAAAAACTATTGAAAATTCTTTTAAAACAACTAAAATCATTTTTAAAACTCTTGAAGAATTGACATTTTACAAAAGTATATAACATATTTCCTAAAAATATCACTGAAAATTAAACAAACAGCTCAAACTTTACTAACAAACAAAAACAATTAGAAAAGTTATAAAACATTTTTATCCGGAAATTAAAGAATATAATAATTTTAAGAAAAAACTGAAATTTTTCTGATAAACATTTTTTGCATGAAAAAAAAAGGATTTTCACAAAAAAAAATCACATTTAATAAAAACAAATATAAATGTTGTGAAAGTACTAAATCTAATCTTTCCTGGGAATGAAATTAGAAAATTTTATGTAAAAATACAGTTAAAATAAATTTTACTGGAATATTTCTTAAAGTATTAAGAAATTAAAGCAAAAAAATGCAAAACGAACAACTTACAAAACATAGCTTTAATTGAAACTAGCAATTAAAACTATTTTAAGACCTTTTTAAAAACATTTAAAAAATGTATTAGCACAGTTAGCATTTTTTTTAAAAAATTGACAAATTTTAAAAGGTATTTAGAGCTTAAAAGAGTACAGTGAGAAAAACCATTTGAAAGTAAATAAATAAAATAAAAATAGTTGAAATTAGGAAAATATATTAAACATTAAAGGAACAGTGAAAGATTACTCGAAGAAAAAGCGAGAGAAACAATTAAAATATTTAGCAAGAAAAGACAAACAAAAATAATTTGTTTAAAAGTGGGTAAAATGTTACCAAAGCGAAGTGAAAACCTATTAAAAACAATATATATATATATTTTTTAATTCTCTTAAAACAGTTACAACTTTAAAACACCATTTTGGATATGGTAAGAAAGTGTGTAAAATTTGCTTTAAAGTTTTAAGAAAAAAAATTACATATTTAAAAAAAGCAATGAATATTTATTAAAAATTACAGTAGAAATATTGCCAAAAATAAACGAAATAAAAACATAAAAAAATAATGTTTTTTAAAGAAGCTTAAAATTACTAAAAACAATTGAAAATCTATAAAATACAATTTAAAACTTTTTATTAATTATGGGTCCAGACGGTATACCGGAGTTTTTATTTAAGGATACGGCAATTTTAATTGCAAAGCCCTTAGCCCACATTTTTAATTTAATATAAAGTACTGGCATATTCCCATTAATATGGAAGCGAGCAAAAATAACACCAATTTTCAAGAAAGGAGATAAATCTGATATACATAATTATAGTAAAGTATTCGAAAGTATTATTACCGATCATATTTACAATAAAACATATTCATCAAATAATATTAGACAACATGGATTTATGAAGAAAAGATCAACTCTTACAAATCTGTTTAGATTCACGCAAGAAGTATACACAAATATGGAAGACCAACTTCAGACTGATGTAATCTATACAGACTTAACTAAAGCTTTCGATCGCATACCACATAAAGCTCTAGTTGCAGAACTTAGAAAGTATGATATTAATGACAACATTATATCTGTTATTGGCTCATATCTTAACTAACGAATTCAGTATGTGGAACATGAAAACCACGTCTCTAAGGAATATCCAGTTACAAGCGATGTACCCCAAGGTTCCAACCTAGACCCGTTGCTGTTCCTTTTGTTTATTAATAATGTCTGTGATATCTTTAGCTGTGATTTTTTAATATACACTGATGATTTGAAATTATTTAATTGGATCAAATCTACCAGTGACTGTGATGTTTTACAAGAAAATTTGTACCGTTTTAATAATTGGTGTTGTGAATATGGCCTTGAACTAAATGTTAAAAAATGTTCTGTTATTTCTTTTACAAATAAATTCAATAACATTATATATAATTATAATATAAATAGACAATCCATTGAGTGGTCAAAAGAAATATAAGATTTGGGCGTTGTGTTTGACCACAAACTAACATATAAACCTCATGTTGACAAAATCGTCAAGAAATGCTCAAGAATATTAGGAGTTAGAATTAGAACCACAAGAGAATTTAAAGATGTTAATACATTAATTACTTTGTATAAATCCTTAGTCTTGAGCAGGTTGGATTACTGTGTCTTAATTTGGCTACCATCTTCGCAGGTACTTCTTCAACAAATTGAAAATGTGCAACGTAAATTTCTAAAATATTTACATTACAAAAAAACAGGACAGTATCCGCCGAGAGGGTATTCATATGAATATCTTTTAGATGAATTTAACATGATATCTGTGAAAAATCATCACACATATTTAAATTTGGTTAGTTTGTATAGAATAGTTCACAACGAGTTTGATGATGGAATATTAACATCAGAAATAAAATATCATGTTCCTACGACACATATTCGAAATCCACGAACATTTGAATATTCTACTCCTCGTACATGCCATTACACTAATTCACCATTATTAAAACTTTTAAAGTCATATTATAATATACAACATTCTATGGATATTTTTCATGAGTTTGGTCGGTATAAAGTGAATGTGTTAGAATTATTTATTTATTGTTTATGTAGTTAATGTTATTGCTAATTATTTGAATTGTCTTATTTATATCTTTTATATAATTTTTTTAATCTGTGCCAGAATTTTAACGTGTTTTTACATTTATTTTTAAGTTTTACTTTTACATCATTTTAATGTGTTGTTTGCCTTTGTTTAACATTTTATCTTTAGAATCATTTTGACGTGTGTTTACACTTAGTTTTTAAGTTTTATCTATACAAATATTTTACTGTGATTTTACTTCTATTTAATTTTTATTTTTCATGCATTTTACTGTGTTAATAGTCTTTTTGATTCTATATTTACAAGCATTTTAACGTGTTTTTACATTTAGTTTTTAAGTTTTATCTATACAAATATCTTCATGTGTTTTTACGTCTATTTTTAAGTATTATATTTAGATGAATTTTAATGTGTTTTTTCGCTATTTTTAAGTTTTATTTTTACCCCAATATTACTGCGTTTTACAACTATTTTCTAGATTTGCAAGAAGTTTACCCTATTTTTAAACTGTACACTTTTTGTGGTTATTATATGAAATTTCCATTATAAAGTTATGTAACTTGTTGGAAATAAATATATTATTATTACTTTTTTTTAATTCCCTTAAAACAGTTACAATTTAATTATAAACACCATGTGGTATTTGCTAGGAAAGAAGAATTTGAATTCTCTACAAAAAAATACCTCAAAAGTTAATATATTTTAAAACTTTTCCAAACAGAAAGTTAAAAAAATTAAACGTTTCTGATTTTCCTAACCTAAAAGAGGATTAAATTTTTCTAAAGAGAAAAAAATTCAAAAACTCAAAATCTCTGTGTACAATTTCTTTTTAAATAGTTGTAATTAGGAAAAAATAAATATTTCTTAAAAAAATAATAAATAATTATTTAAAACGGCACTAGAAATATTGCCAAAAATAAACGAAATACAAATTTGGCAGGAAAAAAAAACAAACAAATTACGTTTTTTAAAGAAGCTTAAAATTACTAAAAGCAATTGCAAATTTATAGAATACAATTTAAAACTTTTATTACTTTTTATAATTTTCTTAAAACAGTTTCAATTTAATTAAAAACCCCATTTGATATTTGCTACGAAAGAAGAATTTGAATTTTCTACAAAAAAATACCTCAAAAGTTAATATATTTTAAAACTTTTCCTAACAGAAAGTTAAAAAAATTAAGCGTTTCTGATTTATATAACCTAAAAGAACATTAAATGTTTCTAAAGAAAAAAAATTCAAAAACTCAAAATCTATGCGTAAAATTTCTTTTAAAATAGGAAAAAAATTAAATATTTCTTAAAAAAACAATAAATAATTATTAAAAATGGCACTAGAAATATTGCCAAAAATAAATGAAATAAAAATTTGCAATGAAAAAAACATAAAAAATAAGGTTTTTAAAAGTAGCTTAAAATTACTAATAGCAATTGAAAATCTATAAAATACAATTTAAAACTTTTTATTCCTTTTTTTGAATTCCCTTAAAACAGTTACAATTTAATTAAAAACACCATTTGGGATTTGCTAAGAAAGAAGAATTTGAATTTTCTACAAAAAATGCCTCCAAAGTTAAAATATTTTAAAACTTATCCTAACAGAAAGTTACAAAAATAAGTGGTTTTGATTTTCCTAACCTAAACGAACATTAAATTTTTCTAAAGAGAAAAAAATTCAAAAACTCAAAATCTCTGTGTGCAATTTCTTTTTAAATAGTTGTAATTAGGAAAAAAATAAATATTTCTTAAAAAAAACAATAAATAATTATTTAAAATGGCACTAGAAATATTGCCAAAAATAAACGAAATAAAAATTGGGCAAGAAAAAAAACAAAAAAATTACGTTTTTTAAAGAAGCTTAAAATTACTAAAAGCAATTGCAAATTTATAGAATACAATTTTAAACTTTTATTACTTTTTATAATTTTCTTAAAACAGTTACAATTTAATTAAAAACACCATTTGATATTTGCTACGAAAGAAGAATTTGAATTTTCTACAAAAAAAATACCTCAAAAGTTAATATATTTTAAAACTTTTCCTAACAGAAAGTTAAAAAAATTAAGCGTTTCTGATTTATATAACCTAAAAGAACATTAAATGTTTCTAAAGAAAAAAAAATTTAAAAAGTCAAAATCTCTGTGTAAAATTTCTTTTAAAACAGTTCTAATTATGAAAAAAAAAATATTTCTTAAAAAAATAATAAATAATTATTAAAAATGGCACTAGAAATATTGCCAAAAATAAACGAAATACAAATTTGGCAAGAAAAAAAAAAACAAAAAAATTACGTTTTTTAAAGAAGCTTAAAATTACTAAAAGCAATTGCAAATTTATAGAATACAATTTAAAACTTTTATTACTTTTTATAATTCTCTTAAAACAGTTACAATTTAATTAAAAACACCATTTGGTATTTGCTAGGAAAGAAGAATTTTAATTCTCTACAAAAAAATACCTCAAAAGTTAATATATTTTAAAACTTTTCCTAACAGAAAGTTAAAAAAATTAAGCGTTTCTGATTTATATAACCTAAAAGGACATTAAACGTTTCTAAAGAAAAAAAAAGAAAAAACTCAAAATCTATGTGTAAAATTTCTTTTAAAATAGTTGTAATTAGGAAAATAATTAAATATTTCTTAAAAAAACAATAAATAATTATTAAAAATGGCACTAGAAATATTGCCAAAAATAAACGAAATACAAATTTGGCAGGAAAAAAAAAAACAAACAAATTACGCTTTTTAAAGAAGCTTAAAATTACTAAAAGCAATTGAAAATCTATAAAATACAATTTAAAACTTTTATTACTTTTTGTAATTCTCTTAAAACAGTTACAATTTAATTAAAAACACCATTTGGTATTTGCTACGAAAGAAGAATTTGAATTCTCTACAAAAAAATACCTCAAAAGTTAATATATTTTAAAACTTTTCCTAACAGAAAGTTAAAAAAATTAAGCGTTTCTGATTTATATAACCTAAAAGAACATTAAATGTTTCTAAAGAAAAAAAAATTAAAAAAGTCAAAATCTCTGTGTAAAATTTCTTTTAAAAGAGTTCTAATTATGAAAAAAAAAATATTTCTTAAAAAAATAATAAATAATTATTAAAAATGGCACTAGAAATATTGCCAAAAATAAACGAAATACAAATTTGGCAGGAAAAAAAAAACAAACAAATTACGTTTTTTCAAGAAGCTTAAAATTACTAATAGCAATTGAAAATCTATAAAATACAATTTATAACTTTTATTACTTTTTATAATTCTCTTAAAACAGTTACAATTTAATTAAAAAGTGTTTCTGGTATTTCTAACCTAAGAAAAGATTAAAGTTTCTAATGAAAAAAATTAAATAACTCATAACCTGCGTAAAATTTCTTTTAAAATAGTTGTGATATGGAAAAAAATTAAATATTTCTTAAAAAAAACAATAAATAATTATTAAATATTGCCAAAAACAAAAATTTCGACAAGAAAAGACAACATAAAAAAATATACACTGAATTGAAAAATTCACTATGTTTTAACCACAAATAATTTGTGTTTTAACCACAAATTATTTGTGGTTAAAACATAGTGAATTTTTCAATTCAGTGTAAGTATGGATTACCACGTAGTAACGGTCGCAACCATTCTCTTTATAAAAAAATATTTTTTTTAAAAGTAGTTTAAAATTACTAAAAGCTGTTGAAAATCTTATAAATACAATTAAAAGCTTTCTAAATTTGTTTTTTCTTTCCTTTAAAAATGTTAAATTTCCACAAAAATATCCATTGGGATTTTCTAAGAAAAAAAAACATTTCTCTAAAAATTATCTGAAAATTAAAAATTTACCAAAAAAACAATTAATCCGTTACAATATTACAAAAGAAACATACACAAAAAATATACTTGAAGCCCATCAATTAAAGTCGTTTAAAAACCATTTTAAAAATCTACATTTTACATGAATAATCGAGATTTTCTTCAAAAAATGAATCAAAATTTTAATAAAATCAACAGAGTAGTATCTTCAAAACTAAAACTTGTTGCAAATCTGGGGTTAGTGTATCTATACGAAGCGCCACAGCAGATAGAGAAACAATATTTAAAAAAAAACACGCTCGAGTTAAAAAAAAATAATAATTTTAGTGACATTTTAAACGGTTAAAGTTGATTATAGAAAAACCACACAAGTGACATCTATTGTATAAAGTGAATAATCACCAAAGATTACAGGGAACTGTCAACAGTTATAAGAATAATAATGTGATTTAGCTTTGATCATTCTTGAAAATTGTTTGAACTAATAATTGTACTGCTACTCTCTTGATGGAATCAAATTTTCAAATTGGGATGAAGTAAAACTCTTGTTATGTTACATTTTTATTTTGATTTTATCTGATATCTGAAAATAAAGAAATGGAACATAACAAGAGTTTTACTTCATCCCAATTTGTTTGCACTAATAAAATATATAAGTCCTTACGTTGTAGAAAATTCACTAATAATTAGAAAAAACACGTTTTTTTTCTAATTATTTGTTTGCACTAGTTTATATATTTTAAAATAATTAGTTGAATTTATTTATTGTTTAATTGTGGAGGCGTTTAGTTTGTGATACATCTTGAATATAATGAAGAAGGAGACACGATTACTTTGTTTTACTACTTTATATAAAGTAATCCTTCTTCATTAATTTAATAATTTAATAATTTTATCAAATATTATTTAAATCGATTTTTGATTTAAAATTTAACTTTTTATCAATTATTACACTTAATAACCTAATCATCCTCGATTATTCTCATAGACATTATAATAATTCTCATGATGTTTTTTTTTTAATACTGTTTCATTTCGTAATTGTTTCAGAGCATTTGTTTCGGCGGGGACGACGACAATGGTGTCCATTCTCTCGACAAAATACAAAGTTGAAGAGAACGAGGGCCTTCCGCTTCTGCATAGCTACCAGAACTAATCGGCGCGATCATAAACCCAACGAAATTAGCTTTCATTTGACATGTACAATAACCGACATTTAATTGCGCCATTGTGTTGCGCCGAGGCGAAACGCGAAAATGTCATGGCTGCGTCCCGGCCGGCATTTTTACCATCAACAATTAACCCACAAAACACTGATCTTACTCAATTACACGTAATTACACTACAATGGTATAGTACAGAATAGAAAGGTATATAAATTACGATTAATGATAAAGTACACGATTGTGATATATCGTTGAATTATTTATCTTTTTTGTATTTTTAAATTTTATATGTAAAAGTTTTGTTTATTTGTTCTGTATAAAGGAGATTTCTATAAAATAAATTATATATATTGCTATACTTTTTTGATAAAATTCAAGGAACCAAATTTTTTTACGATTACGATACTTTTCCTATAGTGTTTATAAGGAAAGTAAAAAAGATTGATATAACAATTATAAAAAATTTATGCTTCGAGACAATTTTTTTATTACAAATGACAGAACTGAAAAAACAATTCTGTTCCGAAAATATTCAATTATAATTATTAAAGAAATATCGAATTATTTTAATTTTAACAACCTTCTTTTTAACAACGGAGATATTTTGTAGCTAGTTTTATATATTTTATTATGTTTTATAATTATTATACTCATTATTAAATATTGTAATATTAACAAAAACTGTAATATCACTTCGAAGGTCACCCTTGCGCGCAAATTTCTATTTGTGTCCTCTTAGAGAGCTCCGCTCTCTGATAGCAGTTGTTCAATGCCAATAACCGTATTTCTTCTTGCGGTTAGGAAATTCCGGTTCATTTCATCCACGGTTCCGATTGAGCACAGTCGGAGGAATATCAGCCCCCTCGATGCCACCCCATTGCATTACTGTTACTACCGCCGTCGCCGCCGCCGCCGCTGCCTCTGCTGCTGCTGCTATTGCGGGGTCGTGCGTATCTCTCCATCTAAATCCATTCGTCATTTCTGGGGCTTTTACGCAATTTCGCGGAAATATGCTATTCTTACAGCAGAAACAAATTTACTCAGATACAGTATCTGGTTATTATAATTGTATAGTGCTGGAATTGTGTCCTGATATTGTGGCTGAAACGAATTGGAAACTGTCACAGTCGTTTTCATTCGTGTATTGAATGAAATATATGTATTTCAGCCATATATATTTATTTTTTGCTCGATAAGATTTTTTATAATTGTTGAACGACCTTGAATAAACCTATATAAACTAACTTTTAGAACTCATTATAATGACAAAATGTATTGTGATGTAATAATAATACAACATTGAAGGTGGTTTCAATTTTATCATAGCTTTCAATAATTGGACATAAGTAGTAAAAAACAGGTTCAAACGACGCAGTCATAAAAACTTAAAACAAGTGTACAACTGTTACATAATATAAAACTTGAAAGTTTTGTCGCAAAAATGTCATTTTTAGAAAATTCAAACCTGTTTTTAATGTTCAAAATGGTAGAATCACTGCAATCGTTTGTGTAACTAGTATTTAAAAATGCAAAGATAGTGTTATCCTTCAATATTGTAAAATCTATTGTATTTATCTTAATATATATCTCCTAAATTCTTGTTGTTAATGAAAAATGGTCTTATCTATTACTGTTCTAACTCATTAGCAGCAAAGATTCTTCATGAAGATTTTAAATTATTTATCAAAAATAGTTTGATACATCCAAGACTTTTGCATAATAATTCAAATTTACCATGATCCTGTTTATTCTGCATAGCCCTTTTCATCCAGTTTATAGACTAGAACATATTCAATAAATTATTATGAAAGATTCGTATAGAAGAAGCTTAACTGGATGTTTACTCTCATCCGAAGATATAACAAAGATAAAGCAGTTTTGAATTACTACAAAATTTATGCCACTTTCTTTAACGTGGCCAGTTCAAGTCCTGATTGCATAGTATTGAATATAAAAAATAAATTAACAGAAACGGGCCAGTTTCGAATAATTTTAGATCTCATCAGCGTAGCGCAGTTGAAGACATGGAATCGAGTTTTACTTTGAAGCTATACATACTCTAGGTATCCGTAATATAAAATAATACCATAAAAGTTGCACTATGATTATAGTATTATCTTGTAAAAAAATGGTGTACAGGCATCAACCACAATACGCATTAGTGAATCAGCAAAACGATATGTAGTAAAAACTATAAATTTATAATTATAAACAGAAGATTTAATTAAGAAACGTGTTTGCAGTTGCTGGTACAAGTGCATAGCAACACTTCTTCTACTACTACCTAGTCTGTTCTCGCACTTCTTATATCTTTATTTTATACCACATTGAAGAACAAAAGATACATATAAGTTTTAAACCATGCTGAGGGGTGTTCACACTTGCAGATTATCTTTCAGTCAAACCCATATCCTCTCCTTCACTGAATAACACCAGCTTCATATACATATATATTAAACAATTAAATGTAATTAATAATCAACGATTATAAAATGAAATAAAGAAAATCAACTTACCTTCGTGTAGTTAATTGGTTCAAAAAAATTGTTATCTATTATAGGCTGGAACCTCAGAATCTACTAGGATACCTTCTTTTCTATTAATTATGTTTTTACAATTTTGATACTGATATGAACTTCTTCTCCTTTTTTAATATTTTGACTAGAAGGTTGCTTTCGTGAATACAACATATGAGAACCAAAGGCTCTTAGATTTCAGTCATTTCAACCCGAAACAAATATTGTTGGAAATATCCATACCTTTTCTCAAAGACCATATGAGGTGATAAATAAATAAATTAATTAATAATGACTTTGTAGGACTATTCACATCTAGCTGTTATCCCTGAGTCTGATGGCTAGATACAACTCTTGATGATTAAATTGTATAAAAGAAAACACTTGTTATCCATATTATTGTATTTATTGTCAATCATTTCATACGCGTTTCGATCATTACTGATTATTTTTTAAAGTACAAACTCATCTTCTTTTTTCCATAAATTAAAATTTTTTCAAGAGTGTAGCTCAACAAGTATCAATTATCTTGCTGTTTATTTGCATGTTGGGAATAGGCAATGCCATAAGAACCATTACAGCAGCCATTGAAGTGAATTGGTACGCTCTAGCCACAAACTCCGAACTTCATTTCACAGATCTATATTTCTCTGCGCTTCTACGCAGGTGAACCATACTCGAGAAGTATATAAAAAAACCTTCATGTTAGCAGCTACCTCATCAACTCAACCACTTCTCTGCCATCGATAATTTAATATTTGACGCCGACTAAAGTTCCTTTAAAGGCTAATCGTTCACATAAGTGATTTCTAACCTAAAACGCTTATCCACACATATAAAAGTGGTCAACTACATCACAAGTTATTTCTACTCTGTCATAACTTGTCAGAAAAGCTCGCAAGCTAGCAAAGACGAATAATAAGGACATGATTTCGGCTCGTCTACCTGCATCCAATGAGAGACGAACTAGCTGAGTTAGAACTAATATACGTAGAACAGCAAATAGTATAAAGGGCCACTCTCGAAGAAGAATATATGTGATTACAATTAATCTTCTTCGAGTTAGCCACACCTCCGACCTCCTTACAACTCTAGCAAAATTCCACAGAATTTCAAAAGTCAGGAGGCCATATCTCACAATTCGTATGCTGGGCTGCACTTAGGATCTCCCCGGCTTCAGCATAAGTATATCCGCCTTAACAGACATATGAAAGGTTTTTAATAGACGTCCCAAGTGGTTGTTTTAAATACTCAGTAAAAAAACTACCGCAGAAGTGATAGGTGGTAGAATCAGATAATTTTACTTGACTACAGCAGAGAGAGTTTGTTTCTAGGTAGTCTGAGATATAACTAATACATATACGTACAGCAGCAAAACGTATCCAGGGGCACCCTGATCACATATATTATTCTTCAAGTAACCACATTGCCGAAATTCTTACAACTGCAGCAAAATGCGTCACAAATACAAAAGTCAAGAAGGTAGAATTCGTAAACCGTATATTGAGATACACTCAGGATCTCCCCATCGAGACCCAGAGGCCCTCGCCGCCTTAATATAGCCCACCTAGGAATATATATTTCTAGTGAAATTCACATCCTATACTTCACTACCAGCTCTTCAGCTGATGTATATCCGGTTTAAAGGTCAGAAAATAAAATTGAGTAAACGTACCAAAGTATTTTTTTAAATACAATACTTCCCCACAAAAATAGCTCAGTAAGTATACCATAAGCGAAGATACCGCAGAAGTGATACTGATAGTAGAAGCAGAAGATTTTACTTGTCAACAGTAGAGAGAGTTTGTTTCTAGGTAGGCTGCAATACTATTAATATACATATCCAGAGCCGGCCTTATCATATTTTTCTTTGAGTAAGCCACATCGTCGAACTCCTTACAACTTATATATAAATATATAAATGTTAACGTGAAATATGAAAACTAATAAGCTATATATGGCAAATAAATTGGTAAAAACCACCAAAGCGAACTCCACTGGCAGCAGAGTTATGGTCAGCATTGGGCGAGAGTGGAAGATCACGTGTGAAGTCGAAATTTTTGTATTACATTGGATAAATAAATAAATATCAAATATCAAATCAAGAAGGCATACCTCGCAATCCGTATGCTGAACTACACTCAGGATCTTCCCGACAAAACTCAGAGTAAAATCTACATCCAAAAGTTCCCATCAGTACAAGTTTTTCATCATAGGTATATCCGCCCTAACAGCTAAAAAGAATAGAGAAAAGAGTTAGTAGACATAACAAAGGATTGTTTTAAATTCGAAACTATCTCATAAAAATAGCACCATAAGAATGCCATAAGCAAAGCTACCGCAAAAGTGACACAGATGATGCAAGCTGACGATTTCACCTGACTACAGTAGAGATAATTTGTTTCAAGGTAGTCCCTTAGAAAATCATCTATAAGATCAATTAGTCCTATTCGGTTTACCACATCTTATCCCGGTATATTTTTAACTGGTCTTAATCGGGCCTTCATCGTGGCAGAATCTCAAAAACTCTTGGTTGGCTTTGTTTCTCTAGTCTAAAGATTTCGAAGTCTACTGTTTGCAGCAAAGCTATTTTCTGATTCGATAGTCGTTCGAGTTCTTTTTTCCTATCCTAGAAGCAATTTGGCGTATTTACCTTCTTTTGACAGAGGACGATTCTTTCTCTAACTTAGTTATTACAATTCCGATGTGAGTCGCAGAAAGACTAAACTGCTTGGTGAGTAAGCCACATCGCCGAATTCCTTACAACTTCAGCAAAATGCTACACAAATACAAGAAATCAAGTCAAGTCAAGAACATAGGCCTCACAAATCGTATGCACGCTAAGTTTCACTTAGACAAAACCTAGAGACCCTCGCCCCGTAGTAGCATTTTCCACCCAGGAATATGTATTCGTAGTATAATAAACAACCAATGCTTCCTATCATTTAAATCTCTTGAGCTAAGGCATATATGCCCAAACAGCCAGAAGAAAGGTTTCTGGTAAACTTACCAAGAGGTTGTTTGAAATACGACACTACCTCGTCAAAATTGCTTTGTTTGCCATAAGCGAAGCTATTGCAGAAGTGACATAGATAGTGCAAGCAGAAGATTTTACTTGACAACAGCAGAGAAATAGTTTGTTTCTAGGTAGGCCCCTAGATAATTATCCACAAGATCGTATCCCTTACTCCGCCCTGTTCTAGATTGTTAAGTAGTTTATAAGTTTACATTAATTGTTAGAATATTTTTTTAAGTGAACATGTAAAGTAAAATCAATAAAGCAATAACTGGTCTTAATCTGCCCTTCATCATGGCAGACACTCAATTTCTTATTTTACAATAAGCAACCAAGTTTTAACATGAGTTGTTGTTTCTAGGGTCACATTTATAAGCCGTTGAATGCCAAAAGCTTCATTATAAAATTTTTACTAGAGCAGTTCAAAAATAAAGCCCTATGTAAACCATAATTACCATAATATTTAGAAGGTATGGCAGCATATCGCTGCTAGGCAGAAATGTTATGATGGGACAGTTATACGTTGAATTAAGGACTTCCTTATAGGTAGTTTGTAGTGGCTTGGCTGAAATTGTACTCCCTTCGCCCCGTCTCTAAGTGTCCACTGTTAAGCTATTTTCTAATTCGACAGTTGTCTTCCTTCACTGTCAGTTCAGATGCTCAAAAGTTCCGTTTTGGCACCTGTATCCTGGAAACGATTTGGATTATTTGCCTTGATTGGGCTGGTGACTATTCTTTTACTAGCTTAGTTATAAGAAAAAAGAATTTTCGGAAAAGAGGCTCAGGAGTAAGGTATACAGGCCTATTTGGTGAGCAGTGATTTTACGGCTAGAAATAACGTATACTTCTTCCGGGATTTTATTTAGTGATTGAGAGATTTCATACTCTCATAGCAAAAATATATCCTAAAGTTATGATTACAATCTAGAAGATAATTTTTGTAAATAAAGTGAAATATACGTGGTATAAAAATAGTTAAGTGTTTTGTCAAGAATATTTTTTATAGCTTGGAAAAAAAAATCCTGAAATCTGAAAAATTCTTAATCTTTCTAGAAATATGTTCTTCCTTGAATACCGATTAATTACTATACCAAGACATAGTGTATGATTCTAGAAAAATTTTCTGGAAAAAACGAAAAGAAAAATTAGAAAATGGTTTATATACAGAAAATAAAATTTAACAAAGTGTGAAATAATGAAAATGTCTTCCATTTGGGCAGTTAAAACTTGCAATAATTCTAAAAATCTAGAAGAAATTAAAAAATGATGGAAATTCTCTAAAATAAAGGAAACATCGCTGATAAAAACTAGAACACTCGCAGAAAATTCTTGAATTTTAGAAGCGAAAATTTTAATAATCAAGGAGAAAATTTTTTAAAATTTGAGAATGATAAAATAAAATAACTGATATTGGATAATTTTAGAGAAAAATCTAAGAAAATTCTAAATAAGATAATTAAGATGAAAAATTTAACCAAAAATGAAAGAACAATTGCTGAAAATTTTGAAGAAAAGAAATCAATTTGGAAGAGAAGATTCAGAATCTAAAGAAAAGTAAAATTCCCCAAATTTGTGAAAGAAATTACTAGAAATAGTGGATATTTTTTGAAAAATTAAAAAGAAGTTGTTGGAAATGCTATAATTAAAAACAAAACAGTTTCTAGAAAAAGGAAGAGAGTTTAAAAAAAATAGAAATTTATCCAATAATAACTTAAGTGTAAATTTAAATTTTTAATGTAAATTTCTGTATTTATCAAATGGCCGACCATAAACATATAAATATATTAAAAATAATAAAGAAGTAATGTTGAAGGTTTCTTGCAATTGGCAAGTACAATTTCTGGAAAATTCTCAAAATTTGGAATAAAAATGCCAAAAAATTCTAGAGCACTCAAAAAAAATTGTCTATTAAATAAATAATGACAAAAAACATTTTTTAAGTCTGCTTGGAAAATAGAATAAGAATAGGCAGAAAGACCTCTGGTCGATAGCCTTTTGACAAATTAATACATTAACACCTCATTCATTATTCATTATTCCAATGTAAATATGTACAAAAATTTGTCAATAAATATATGTTACTACTACTAGAATAAGAAAAGGTATGGAATTATTCCAATTGGTAACTAGAACTAAAATTGCTTGGAAGAAAATGTTTGATAAAAAATTGCTGGAAAATACTAGAAGTTTTAGGAAACTTTAACAAGATATAAAATCTTCAGAAAGTACGTTTAAAAAATGAAGTGGCGGAGAATTTTTGCAATTAGAAAGAGATATTTCTGGCAAATTCTAAAAATCTGGATCAAAAGTTGGTTTGAAATTCTTGATAAGAAATTGATGGAAAATACTGGTAGTATTAGAAAAATGTTGACAAAATAAGAAATTAAATTAAAACACTTTGTAATTTCCTTGCATGTCAGATGAACATTTCGAGTACCATGTACTCATTATCAATTGATAATGTTTTAATTTAATAGTGATAACTTCACACGACTCAAATCAAACCGTGAAAATAAGAAATCGTTAGAAATTACGTGTAAAAAAATAAAATGACAGATAATGTTTGCAATTAGAAAGAGATATTTCTGATAAATTCTAAAAATCTGTATCTAAAATTTCTAGGAACTTAAAAAACGTCTTGAAAAGAAATTGATGGAAAATACTAGATATTTTAGGAGAAACTTCAATAAAATAATAAATTTTAAGGGAATTTGAATAAAAGAATTCTGTGGTAGGAAATAGCAAAATTTATAAGAAAGGTAAAGAAAAATTGATTAAATTGAAGCATATTCTGTACACAAAATTAAAATGCAATCATCTTATTTTGACAGCTCATTTTTCTCAGGCATTTGAGACGGCTTTATTTAAAAATAGATTCGATATGGAAGTAAAGGCTACCGCATGAATTCTGTCACTTCGTGGGGAGCTAAGAAAGTAACCCAAAAATGAAAGGTATCTGTATCTGGAAATGGGGCATGGTCAAAGACATATTTAACATTTTTATTGTTCATAGCTGCTAAAAATCTTATGATAATCAGAAGGAATTTGAAGTTTATCAGGAAATAAATGAGGAAACTGTGGTAAGATTAGCTGCACATGTGTTTTTAGATGAACTAAGAGATCAGGAATGTCATCACTTGCTAGAATAACTTAACTAATAGATGCATTGATGAATAAGAATGTAAAAACTATATTTAGTCAGGGCTATATTCGGAAAATTTAGGATATCCGAGAAGAAATGGTAAAACTCTAAAAGTGTTTCAAGATATAAAGATGTTTGTTGAACAAGATAAACGGGGCAACCATCGAACTTTAAAAAAGTAACTTATCTCACCGAAAAAAAGTGAAAAATATCAGGAGGCATTGCAAAAATTAAACCACACAAGATTTAAGTTTATCGTTATTAGGTTTAAAATTCTGAATACAAATAAAAGTAATATGGGAATTAGAGAAGATAAAAGAAGGTAATACGTTGCCATAGCAAAAACCAATTTCTGTGTAGAAAGGCAATATCTATATATAAGGAAATTCTCTAAAGAGAATAGAGTAGATTCGACTAAACTATTTTTTAATGGCCTTAGAAGAAGTAACAAGTTTATTGGAAATGATTTAGAGTTTGCTTGTTGTGCTGAAGATTTTTTTAAGCTCGGACATTGTAAATACTGTAAAAACTCACAATAAATACAGCAACCTGGGTAGTAAGTAGGAGTAAGTAACTGGTACAGATTCAGCAGATTCTTGAAAAAATAGAAAATAAAAAAATCCAAAGGTTCTCTTGAATAGAACAACGGAGTGCTAAAATATATCTTTAAATGTTCTTAGGATCACGTAGGATGGAGGTAGATTTTTATCTTCAAAAGCATAATATCAGAGGTAATGAAAAAGATTCATAATATATCTTCCGGTATACTTTTGCGTATGTCAAAGATTTTAAACAAATTACTAAGATATTATGCTGGATGACCTTTAAAATAGAGGTGAAGGAGTATTGCAAAAACGGTACTGTTAGATTCTGCATCTGGTTTATAGAAAAATTAAATTTCTATGTGTATGATAGTTCTTAATGAAAGATAAAATATCACTTGAATTAGTTTTTCATGTAGCTCGTGATAAAATATCATTTTAATTTATAAAATCCTCAAAAGAAAATATAATTGAAATGAGAAAAATCCTTGAATTATCATTAAACTAATAAATTTTTGCAAAAAGGTGTATATTTATTATGTTATAATAATAAGATACTATCGATATACTTAATGAAGACTTTTACAGGATATGCAGGCAGTTTCTTTTTTGTCTAGTTGATTCCAATCCTAATGATTATCACCTAATCTAATTATAACACAGGCATCAATTTGCATTTATAGCAGGATGAATTTTTTAAACCTTCAATTTATTTAAGTTACGGCCTGGAATAATATAATGCACACGCCACAAAAACTCCAAAACAAAATATAACGCTCGAGTTAAGTATAAAAACTGCGTAGATATTTTTTTACGATCGCCAGCAACCTGTGTGTTTAATCATCAGCGAAACCAAACAAGGTATTCTAATCAGTTGATGTTTCTATTTCCTGCAGCACGGTCAACCGGTAGGCAGTAAATCCTGCGCACACAATTAAACGCCATGATTTTTCACTCCGGAGGCTTCACACACGATTTAATTTATATCGCGGCGGCAAATAAACACGTCTTAAGCCACAAACATTCTTATCTGGCGAATTTTCGTGCAAACAGTAAAAACGGGTTTATCTCTAATTTTAGAAGTGGGCGATTTCGTGCGCCGCCGCTACTGCGAATGGCGTTTCGGCCAATTTCCATCCATTGTTTTGTTTTTTTTTTTGATAAATTTTAGGTGTAAATCAAAATTTCTTAATTAGTTTCGGTCCGATAGTCCGGAAAACAAATATTGCGCCGTTTAAGTCGACACTTTTGTAATCATAATTGATTAAATTCAATAAATCACGAGAAAATGTTTATATTTTTTTGTGTTAATTTATAATTTTATTAAAACACATAAAAACATTTTGTTTTACAGGACTAAAGAAAAATTGGACAAATAGTATCAAGTATTCTTGTTGAAATAAATACAATGTTTTTTTGACACAGTATTATACTAATAACATCTTAAAAAACGTATTGTAAAACTTAATAAACCACCCTATATTCGTAATTGTCTTCATTTAATTTAAACATGTGTTAGAATTTTAAAATGCCTGTTGCAATTACAAATTCAATGGATTTTATTTATATTTTGTTCATCGAAAATAATTTAAAGTCAAGAGTACGCTATTAGGATAGGTCCAAAATATGCCAGGGTAATGCTTAATTAGTTGAAATAGGTCAAAAGTACACGAAGTAAATAAATAATTTATTAGGTTAAACTTTAGGATAAAAGTGTTAATATATTTTCTTTGAAAAATGGCCGTTTTAGTTTCAAATTATAGAGTTTTTAGTTATATTTTGTACATCGAAAATAAAGTTTACTCGCGGTGTAGGGTAGTAAGTAGATTATTGGAATAAGTCGAGAATACGCTGAACCGATGAATAATTTATTAAGATAGGTGGAAGGAGAAGCACACATAAAATAGGAAATAGCAAAATAAACGTAATAAAACAAATACCAAATAGAAGGAAATAAGTATTTTGTTAGAAATTTATATTTTCTTTAATATGTAGAATGCATTATATAATATATATATACAGGGTGTCCCGTTAATGCGGGGAAATGGCTAGACCATAGATTCCTGAGGTCAAAATATGACGATTAAACGCAACTTATCTATATCCAAAAATTTACGGTTAAGCCGGAATTTGGCTTCAAAGATTCAAATTGTTTTATTTCTTTTGTTTATAACAATTGAAAGCTTTATTTAATTTCAATGAAATTTATTTTTAATAACTACCATAATATAATACATCATTTCAGTTATTATAACTATTATTGGTTAACAAGAAGTATAAGAAACAGTAGTACCACCACTTAAAAACTAAAATATTTTTTTATTGGTGGATCTAATAAAAACTAAAAAAATACTACTAGAAAGACAATTTAATTTAAAAACTTTTTTATCTCTTAATAATATTTGATATCTTTTACGGTTTTCCCACAAAAAAATAAAATATATATTTTTATCTAGTTAAAACAAAATCAAGTTTTTCATCGAATCGAAAAAAAAATGTTTTTCGTGGCCGTCTTTGTTTAAAACATGTAAATTATGTATAATAATAATTATTTAGTGTCTTTTAACAAATAATTTTTAACTTTATTATAGTTCATAAATATTCATATTTGGAACAAAGAGATATGTTGTTTGTATTAGGATTTTACAAAGAAAATTGTTTGAAAAGTGTTAGATGTTGTTTTGATTTATTTTATTAATTAATATTATTTAATTTTTATTCAATAGAGTAAGTTTATTTACTTATTAATGAGTGCATAATGAGTATACTATATTCATATTTTATTTTTTTGTGCGAAAA
This sequence comes from Ontholestes murinus, assembly GCA_963969525.1. Lineage (NCBI taxonomy): Eukaryota > Metazoa > Arthropoda > Insecta > Coleoptera > Staphylinidae > Ontholestes > Ontholestes murinus. The sequence continues at coordinate 19,857,218 of OZ018387.1, read as the reverse complement.
CCGTACAAGATATCAAAAACTAGTAAGAGTCAAAAAAGTTTTTAAATTGAATGGCCTTTCAAGTAGATTTTTTTTGATTTTTTTGGATGCACCAATAAAAAAATATTTTAGTGTTAAGTGGTAGTACCACTGTTTTTTATACTTCCTGTCAATCACTAATGCCAACAATAACTGAAATGATGTATGATATTATGGTACTTATTAATAATAAGTTTCATTCAAATCAAATAAAGCGTTCAATTGTTATAAACAGAAGAAATAAAAAAGTTTGAAACTTTGAAACTAAATTCCGGCTTAACCGTAAATTTTTGGATATAGATAAGTTGCGTTAAATCGCCATATTCTGACCCCAGGAATCTATGGTCTAGCCATTTCCCCGCATTAACGGGACACCCTGTATTAATGATTCATCATCCTAAATATATGAACACATTAGCGTACCAATCTTAACGATATATGAAATAGTTTGAGGAATCTCTAACACATCAATATGTTCTGGTAAGAATTTGCATTTGGATATTATTTGTCATAAATTGTATCTCCCAAAAATGTTCAATTTTCAAGTTAAAAATGAAAACAAAAAAGAAACAATTCTTTATTTATTTTATTTGACTAAAACAAATAAAAACTAAACATCAAAATAATAGGTTGTTGAAAAAATTCACTTGGTTTGTTTCACTAAATTGTTTATTTTCGACTAGTTTCAGGCAAAAACGTGGTCAACGATAATGAAGATCTCTGGATTTCCCCAATTCCGAACGCACTTATTACCTGACATCTTTATATAAATATGTAAAAATTTTGTTTGTACATCATTCTTGATAATGGCCCAGTGCCGAAACTAGTCGAAAATAAACAATTTAGTGAAACAAACCAAGTGAATTTTTTCAACAACCTATTATTAACATAATGTTTCACCAAGTGAGAAATGAGAATAAAATACAAGATATAAACATCAAAATTTTATGTTATTTTCTGCTTGGTGATAGCAATATTTTCTGTTCTTGGAATTTCTTCCGTTTCTTTCTAATATTTCTTATTCCGTCATAGTTTTCGAAAAACTTTTCTTGATAAATTACATTTGCCAGAAATTTCGCTTTAATTATTCCCTACTTCTTGCTTAATTTTATTGATATTTTTAGAAATTTCTCATCCCTCAAATTTCTTTCAGTATTTCAGAATTGTTTTGTTTGGAAATTATTCTTCCATTTTTTAAGAATTTCCTTCGAGGGTTCAAAAATTTACTAACTATTTTTATTCCAAATTTTCCAAAAATTCATTTGGTCCATTTCTTAAATTATCCGACAATTATTGCTTTATTTCATTTGATTGTTTGAATATTTCCTGTTATTTTTACGTTCTACACAAATTTTCTTAAGACTTCTTATTTTGACAGAGTTTTCCAAAAACAATAATTTTTAATTATAGCATTTCTCAACAACGTCTCTTTTATTTTTATAAAATTATATGCTATTTCTAGCAACTTATCTACAAAATTTGGAGAATTTCCCTTTTCAGAATCTTCTCTTCCAAACTGCAAAAATTTTAATCAAATTTTTTAGCAATTGTTCTTCCATATTCGCTTAATTTTATATCTTTCTTAGTTATCTAGAATTTTCTTCGATTTTTCTAAAATTATCTACTATTACTTATTTCATTTAATCAGATGTTATTTTATCTTTGGCAATTTCATTCCTAAACTTTGAAAATTTTTCTCAAGGATTATTAGAATTTTATCTTCTAAAATTCAAGAATTTTCTTTCAGTGCTCTAGTTTTTATCATCGATTTTTCGTTTATTTTAGAGAATTTTCTAAAATCTTGTTTTCTAAAAATTTCCCACTAATTTTTGTTCCAGATTTTTAGAATTTCCTAGAAATTTAACTGTCCAATTGGAAGAAATTTATGTCTTTTCTCACTTTTTAAAGTTTTATTTTCTATTTGATAAACCCATATATTTTCTGCTTTCGGAATTTTCTAAACACATTTCTCAAAATTTCTAATTTTGTCAGAGTTTTTCAAAAAAAAACTTAACTTTTCGTAATTTCCAAAATTTTTGTCTAGAATTAACTATTTCTTACTATATTAATTAATCGGATATTCAATCAAGTTTTTTCAGAAAGGTTGAAAATTTTTAAATTGGTTGCTTGAGTTACGTGAAGATCAAATTAATTTGATAAATAAAGCACTAATAACCTTTCTTCACAATTTTATTTGATTAACCAAATATACATACCATAATTTTGATTGTTCTTAAATTTCCTAGAAATGTTTCCAATTTTAAAACTTTGCTAGTAATTTCTTTTTCCAAATGCAAAAACTCTATCTTGCCTTATTTGATTTTTCTTTATAAGTTTGTTCTTCTTTCTTATAATATATTTACAAAAGAATATATAAATTAATGAAACACGTACATAAATTTAAACAGCAAGAATCACGGACGGAGTTCACTGGTTTCCAATGATCTTCCACTCAGACCCACATCCATCCACAGCCCACTGACGTGGTGACAGCTTCTGAATCTTTCATTTGGAATATATTGAAGCAAATATGCTATTTGTCTGCCATTGTGACAATTAAAAATAGTAGTTAACAAAGTTAATTTATCAGATGACACCTGACAAGTAGCAAATTATTGTGGACAAAGAGCAATTGACAGATGACAGTTGACCAATGAAATTTGTTAAATAATAGTTGATACATGACAATTGACAGATAACAATTGATAGTTGTTAAAAACACATAATAGTTAAGAGATTACAGTTAACAATAATAATAATAGTTACAAGATGACAGTTGACAAACAATAGTTGACAAATCACAGTTAATTGATGACTGTTAATAAATAATAACCAATGTTATTTGCCAGATTACATTTAACAAATGATAGTTAATAGATGACAAGTAATAGTTAGGAGATGACAGTTGACAAATAACTATTGAATAATAATGGTTGACAAATAACAGTTGTTCTGCATCCTATCAAATTGGCAAAAGATAGTTGGCAGAAGACAAATAATAGTTCAAAGATGACAATTAACAAATGACAATTGACAAACGACAATTGACAAATGACAATTGAAAATGACAATTAACAAATGACAATTGACAACTGACAATTGACAAATGACAACTCACAAATGACAATTAACAAATGACAATTGACAAATGACAATTGATTCACGTCAGTTGATAAAGGTCATTTTATAGATGACAGTTAGGAAATAATACCTGACAGATTATAAATAATAGTTGACAGAACACTGTGCACAGATGATAATAAACGAACACTACTTGAAAAATATTACTTGACAGTTAATACTTGGAAAGTGACAGGTGACAATTGATAAATCATAATATTTAATTGGCAGAAGACAAATAATAGTTAGTAGATGGCAATTGACAAATCACAATTGACAAACGACAATTGACAAATAAAAGTTGACAAATGACAATTGAAAATGACAAATGACAATTGGCAATTAACAAATGACAATTGACAAATGACAAATGATAATTGACACATGACAATTGACAATTGATTTACGTCAGTTGATAAAGGTCATTTTATAAATGACAGTTAGCAAATAATACCTGACAGATGACAGATTATAAATAATAGTTGACAGAGTACTGTGCACAAGTGATAATAAAAGGACTCTACTTGAAAAATACTGTTAATACCTGGAAAGTGACAAGTGACAATTGATAAATAATAATATTTGATAGATGACAGTTGATAAATAACACTTGATTAATGGTAACTGACGAATGATAGTTAACAAATAATAACAAAATTTATTTGACAGACAATTGACTGATGACAAATAGTAGCTGATAAATCTGTAAAATTACTCAAGAAAACAAAGAAAATAATTGTTTTTTATTCATTTATTTGTCCAAACTAAATGAAAATCAAATGTATAAAAACAGTAAAAATAGTATGCATTTGTAAGAAAAATATTTATACTATCATCTGTCACCTATCTTCTATAAATTGTCAACTGTCATCTAGTATCTGTCATTTGTCATCTGTCTTCTAACAGCTGCTATCTAACTACCATCTATTATTTCATATATCTTTCATCTGGAATTAATTATCAGTCACCAGAAATTATTTATTGAGCTAAAATAAAAACAAAGGAAACAAAACTTTTTCATTCATTAGTTTAAAACAAATAAAAATCAAAAATTTCAAAATAGTATACTATTGTAAAAAAATGATTTTTTACTGTCAGCTTTCACTTATCATCTATGATCTGACATCTGTCATTTGTCTTCTGACAGTTGTCATATGAAAACTGTCTCCTGTCATCTGCCATTAGTCACGTTTTATGTTAAAAAAACTTGAAATCTAATTATTTTTCATTCATTTGTTTAAAACAAAATGTTTACTATATCATCTGTTATCTATAATCTCTCATCTACCATCTGCTAAAAATTGTTCATTTTCAAGTTAAAATGAAAACAAACACAAAACAATTATTTTTCATTTATTTCTCTAAACAAATAAAAAGTAAACATGAAAATAAATCTGTAAAATTATTCAATTTTCAAGGAAACCAAGAAAATAATTCTTTTTGATGCATTTTAGTTTCATCCAAACTAAATGAAAATCAAATATATAAAAATAGTTGTAAAAAATATTAGATCTATCATCTGTCATATACCTTCTACAAACAGTCATGTGTCATCTGTCAACTGTCTTCTAACAGCTACCATCTAACAATAATCTATTATTTCATATATCTTTCACCTGAAATTAATTATCAGTCACTTAAAACTATTTATTTTTCAAACTAAAATAAAAACAAAGGAAACAAAACTTTTGCATTCATTTGTTTAAAAAAATAAAAATCAAAAATTTTAAAATAGTATACATTTGTAAAAAATGTTTCTGTCATCTGTCACTTATCACATCACCTATGATCCGACATCTGCCATTTGTCTTCTGACAGTTGTCATGTGTAAACTGTCTCCTGTCATCTGCCATTAGTCATTTCTTATGTATTATCTGGCATCTGTTAAAATGATTCAATCTTCGTTGAAAAAAAATTGAAATCTAATTATTTTTCCTTCATTTGTTTGAAACAAAATGTTTACTATATCCTCTGTTATTTATAATCTCTATCTACCATATGCCAAAAATTTTCATTTTTTAAGTTAAAATGAAAAGAAAAAGAAACAATTGTTGTCTAAAACAAATAAAAACTAAACCTGAAAATTTTATACATTTGTCAAAAGAAGTTTATTTTTTGGTTGGTGGTCCAATTATTTTCTGTTATTGGAATTTCTACAGATTTTTTCATAATATTTCTTATTCCGTTTTCCAGATATTTCTCTTGATAAATTAGATTTGCCATTTTTTTGTATTATTCACTACTTCTTACTTACTTTTATTGATATTTCTAGCAATTTCTCCTCTCTCAATTTTTTTGTTTTAGTCCAGAATTTTTATGGTTTAATAAAGAAAATGTTTGCGACCGTTACTACTTGGTAATCCATACTTACACTGAATTCACTATGTTTTAACCACAAAGAATAATTATTTATCAAAAAAAACTAAATCACAAAACACTGAATTTAAAATTGGTTGAAACATAGTGAATTTTTCAATTCAGTGTTTTATGGTTTAGTTTTTTTTTGACAAATTTTTCTTCCACTTTCAAGAGTTTTTGATGTAAAATTTATTTCGAGGGTTCCAAAATTTCCAAGCGATTTTTATTCCAATTTTTTATAACTTTTCAGAAATTCATTTTGCCTATTGCTGAAATTTTTCGCAAATAAAAACTTTTTAACTTTGTTTGAATAACAATTGATAATGACAAGTTAAAATTGTCGAAACTATAGTCACTAAATAAAGTCAGTGTTATACAAACAAAGTTAAAAAAAACTTATTTGTGAAGAATAATGTATAACGAAGTAGAAGCCTCCATCGTTAACAGTTTGAAATTTTTCGGCTTTTCTTGCTTTATTTTATTTGATTTCCAACATAATTCCTGTTATTACTACTTTCTACGCAAAATTCCTCAAGATATCCTTTCCACAAACTCAAAAATTCTTCTACTTCTTACTTTATTTTATCCCAAATTTTGCGGGTTTGCAATTTTTTTTAACACATTTTCTTCCATTTTTGGGAATTTATTATTGTATTCTAATTTATCATCATCTAGTATTCTAAAAATTGACAGCAATTTTTGTTTCGGGCTTTTTTAGAATATCGTAGAATTTTAATTTCTCTTTGAATATTTTGGTATTTTCAGCAATGTATCTTAAATTTGTATCGAAATATCCACTATTTCAATCAGAATGTCTAGGATTTTTCTTCCAAATTCTGAAAATATTTCTTCTAAATTACAAGAAATTTATCTTCCAAATTGAAAAAAAAAAATAATCAGAAGTTTTAGTTTTTCTAGCAATTTTTCTTCCATTTTCAAGAATCATTCATCATTTCTTAATTTATATTATCAAGAGTGTATTTCAAGGGTTCTAAAAGCCTATAATTTTGTTTTTTTATCTAAATCAATTCTCTAATTAAAGGTATCCTTAGAAAAAGTTTCCAAGTGTTTAGAATTTACCAAAAATGTATCGTCCCAATTGGAAAAATTATCTTAAATTTTTTGCTTTATTTTATTTTCTAGAGAGATAAACATCTTTATTTATTATTTTATACATGAGGTATTTACAATAATATTCGTAGCTGATTTTCTTCACGGCTATCGACCCATTTTATTTTCTATTTTATGCATAATTCGTAAATTTTTTAAACAAATTTCTTTCTTTATTTTATAGCTTTTCTAAAACTGCTCTTTAAACATTCCAATATTTTCCAGCAATATAACTTTTATTTTTCAAGTATTATGAAATTTCTAGCAACTTCTTTTAGAATTTCTGAATTTTTATGGTTTTGTTTTTTTGTTGAGAGGAAGAAAAACCTCTTTCAAAAATTTTTGATGTATAATTTTATAATATTTTTATATTATAAAATATTTTCTAAAAGGTTTGAAAATAACCGCAGTTTTTGTTTCAGATTTTTAGAATTTCGCAGAAATTTAATTTCTCTTTAAAAATTATAGATTTTTCTAATATCGACTATTTCTATCAACTTCTTTTCCAAATTTTAAAATATTTCTACTATATTACCGGAAATTACTCTTCAAAATTGGCAAAAAAATTACGGTTCTAGTTTTTCTAGCAATTTCTTCATTTCTTTTTTGTTGAGAAATAATAATAATAATATTTTCATATTATAATATATTTTCTAAAAGTTTTGAAAATAACAGCAGTTTTTGTTTTAGATATTTAGAATTTCGCAGAAATTTAATTTCTCTTAAAAAATTATAGTATTTTCCAATATCCACAATTTCTATCAGCTTCTCTTCCAAATTTTAAAAATTTTCTACTATATTACCAAAAATTACTCTTTCAAATTGTAAAAAATAAGGTTCTAGTTTTTCTAGAAATTTGTCTACCATTTTCAAACAATTTTCGTTATTTCTTAATTTATATTATCAAGAGTGTTCTAAAAGCCAATAATTTTGTTCCAGAATTTTACAATCTTCCAGAAATGTTTCTTCCCAATTGCAAAAAAACTAAGAAAATTTGTTCCAATTGTTTAGAATTTTCAAAAAATTTATCTTTCCAATTGGAAAAAATCTCTTGCTACATTTTATTTCCTATTTTGTAAACAAATGTCTTTAAAATAGGAAATTTTTAATTTTTCACAAACTGCTCTTGAAGCATTGCAATATTATCCAGTATTATGATATTTCTAGCAATTTCTTCTAGCAAATTTCTTGGTTTAGTTTTTTGTTGAGAAATTTTTCTTCCACTTTCAAAAATTTTTGATGTATAATTTTCTTCAAGGGTTCTAAAATTTCCTAGCAATTTTTATTTCAAATTTTCCAAAAATTCATTTTGCCTATTGCTCTAATTCTCTGAAAATGATTGCTGTATTTTATTTTATTGTCTGCATATTTTCTGTTGTTACTATTTTCTACACAAATTTCCTCGGGATTTATTTTGACAGAGTTTTTCAAAAACTAAAAAGTTCTTAGTTTATTTTATGCCAAATTTTTCAGGTTTCAAAAACATTTCTTCAATAAACTAATAAATGATTAAAATTAAAAAATGTAGTTTAACTGTTTTAAAGTAATATCTAGGATTTTAGAACAGAACAGTAATTTCTCTTTAAAAACTTGTTTTTTTCCTGCAATATATCTTCATTTTTAATCCAATTGACCAATATTTCTACTAATTTCTCTTCCAAAACATTAAAACATTTCTACTAGATTACCACAAATTCCTCTTCCAAATTAGGAAAAAATAATCCTAAGGTTTACTTAGATTTACTACTTTATTTTATTTTCTCTGATAGACCAGTATATTACTTACCATCAGAATTTTCTAAACACATTTCCTCAAGATTTCTTGTTTGGTCAGAATTTTACAAAAACTTCTATTCTAGTAGTTTCCAGCAATTTCTCTTCCATATTGCTTCATGAATTTTTCTAACAAACGATGAGAATTTACAAAAACAATTTTATGTATTATAATAATATTGTTAAATAATTAACAATGTTTGTTCAATACCTAAATAACTTTATTTGAAGGCTCTACAAAATATTTTTTCTTTCAAGAAATTCAAGATTTCAAGATTTCAATAAATTTTCCTTTTAGATCTCTATGTTTTTTCGAATTACGTGTTTTTTGCATCATTGTTCGATGTAAAACACAGGATACACTTATTTGCACTTTTTATTATGTTTCAATTAATCCGTACCCATGGCCACAACGTAAGTGCACCGGCAAACAAAGTAATAAAACTTGCATTGTTTGCAAGTGCACTCCCAGACTTTAACCTGTCCCACATTAACATTAAATCCCGACAAATGCAATTTCACGATTTCGAATTCCGTCCTTATATAAGGTTTAGAGGCACGTTATAAACACCAATAGGGATAAAAATTGATAAGTAGGAAACTGGGGGCATAACTTCTCGGCAGAGTAGACAGAATCAATCGGCCGTCGGACGGAAACCGCGGAGGTGTAACAATTTTCGATTTATCCTCGCAGGATGCTCGCACCTTAACGAGGAGCAGCGGATCCCCAGTGTAAAGACCTGCTCCAGTTTCATAGATCAATTAACTCAAACAAACGTTCCGCCCGACTATTGTGGCTCGGCTCAGAATGGATCACAATGGCGATGGCTCGAGTGCACCAGAGTTCGCTTTACTTGGACGCGACGTCGCAACGGCCGCCTTTGTCCCGTCTACCTCCAGCCGGAAGCTTCAAGGTGCGAAATGTTATCTTAGATGAGTGAACGGAATACAAAAAGTAGTCTATTTAACGTGCATTAACAAAGCGGGAATTTATTGTATGAACCTGAATATGCGATGTAGTTCACGTAGTAAATCATTAGTGATTTAAATCTTTACAAAATTGAAGAAAACTATTGTGCAAATTAAAATATGACCAGTATATTATTTCTAATATTTACTAATACGTTAAATTGATTATTAATTTTATTCCTAAAACTGCTAAAAATTGTTTTATTTTAAATACATATAATAAAATTTTTGAAAATTCTAGATCCCTAGAAGAAAATGCTCGATAAGATAAATTAGGGAATGATGAAAACTACTTGAAACTGTAAGAAAAATTGGTCATAAAAAAACTAGAACACTCGAAGAAAATTTTTGCAATTTGGAAGAAAAGATTCTGGAAATCTAAAAAAAAAAATTCTCGAAATTTGGGTGCGCAATTAGTAAAAATTCCTATTCCTAAAATGCATGAAAATAACTAACATTTTTAAAAAGAAGTTTCTGGAAAACCCAGAGAAAATAACAAATCTTGAGGAAATTCCGATAAAAGAAATTATTCGTGTCAATTAAATTAAATTATTCGTATCCATCATATAGAAAATAAAAAATACATAGAGCAAGAAATCGTGAAGAATTCTCACCATAAGGAAGATAGATTACTGTAAAATTCTAAAAATGCGGTATTAAAATTTCTGGAAAATTCTACGACCGTCGAAGTAATAATTTAAGAAATGATGGAAAATTATTGACAATAGACATTGCTGAAAAAAGGAACCTTTAAGACATACGAGTGTTATTTCAAATAAAAAATAAAATAAAACAAGAAGATTTCTTTCAATTAAAAAGTTAAATTTCTAGATAATTCTAAAAATATGCTGTTTCGTTCTAGCATCCTCGAAGAAAATTCTAGATAAGATAAATTAAGAAATGATAGAAAATTCTCGAAAAATGGAATAATTTTGGAAAAGAAAACTATAACCTATAAGAAAATTCTTGCAATTTAAAAGAATTTTCAAAAATTTGAAAAAGTGACGAAAAATTCTAGTATATAGGTTTTATAATTAAATAATGATTCATGAGAAACAAGTATATGATATATCTAGAACTCTCAATCAAATTCTTGCAATTTGTACCAAAACATTCTAAAAATTTGAAAGAAAAATTCTCGAAATTGCTAGAATATCCGATAAAGTAAAACAAGGAATAGTGAATAATTTTACAAATAAAATTCCATTGAATCGCACAGAAAATAAAATAAATTAAGAAATGGCAGAGAATCCTTCCAGGTGGGTAGGTAAATTTCTGAAATATTAAAATCTGGAAAATTCTCGATTAGGTACACTAAGAATAATGGATCTTTTGGAAATGGAAGAGAAATTGCTGAACTTAATAATTTTATTGAAATTTGTAGCAATTTCCCTCCCAAATTTCTAGAACACTTCAAGATTTTTAGAATTTTCTCTTCCAATTTGCAAGAATTATCTTTTAGTGTTCTAGTTGCTGAACACTAAAAGATAATTCTTGCAAATTGGAAAAGAAAATTCTGAAAATCTTGAAGTATTCTAAAAATTTGGGAGGAAAATTGCTACAAATTTCAATAAAATTATTAAGAAATAATGAATTATTCTAGAAAAATTAAAGATAAATTACTGGTAGCTATTAAGTTTCTATAGAGAAGTTTTTGAATAATTTGTAATAAAATTAAAAATCTTGAGGAAACGTGCGTAGAAATTTACGACAGCAGGAATTATATAGAATATAAAATAAATTCAAGCTTTAAATGACGGAAAATTTTTGCAACTGGGAAATAATTTTTAAGGACATTCATAAAAATTGCTGAGAAACTCTCGAAGAAATTATTGATAAAACAAATTTTGAAAAAAAATGGAAAATGGATAATGAAAACTAGAAACTAGAATTTGGGTGTAAAAATTCTGAAATCTTGAAGAATAAATCTCAAAAATTTTGAGAAAACTTGTATAACAAATAAAATACATGTGTTTAAAAAAGTCCTATAGTAGCAAATATACGGGTCCATTCTAAAAAATTGAACCAAAAATGCTGGTAAATTCTAGAAATCTTGTGAAGATAAATTTAGAGAAGTTTGAAAATTCTCAAAATTTAAGTAAACATTGCTAAAAAAGCAAGAACTCTTTAAGAAACGAATTATATGTATATTGAAGTTGTAAATAACTAAAATTTTCAAAATGTGTGTTTATTTTCACTACAATTGTTTCGCAAATTTTATGCTTTTTCGGGTGAATAAAAGTTTACAATTGTAAACATTCACTCAATATGGATTTTCAACACCTCAACGCCTTATCTATCAACCAAACTAATTATAATTTAGAAAAGAAAATTCGAAAAAACTAAAAAGAATAATTTTAGAAAATTGGTAAAAATGTAGCTGGAAAATACTAGAATTTCTAAAGAGAAGTTAATTATAGAGAAGAAATAAGAAATCTTAAGAAAATGTTTTTAAAAATTGCCTATAGCAGGAAATATTAGATTCCTTCAAATCGAAAGTTTTAATAAATAAACAAAAAATATCGAAAAATTCTTAAAATTTGAAAGAAAAATTTCTTAAAATGTGGAATAAAATTTGTTGAAAAAAAAACTGTATAACCTTCAAAGAAAATAGATAATAAGATAAATTCAAAAATGAAAATTCTCATATAGAAAAAAAATTGCTGCAAAAGAAACTACACAACTGGAAAAAATTCTTACATTTTAAAAGAAAATATTTTGGATGCCGAACCCGTTGGTATAGTGGTTAGCTAGTTAGTTGGAAAGGCCCTCAGTTCGAATCCGAGCTTGGGCATGGATGTTGTGATCATCATTACATTTTCAAATATAATTTGAAAAAAATTATAAAAATTGGTCGTGTCTGAATAGAAAGGTTGCCTAAGACAATTTTCCTCTATCATTCACCACCCCAACCCGCAATTCTATCAAACTCTCTTATTTTTTTCTACTAAAAACAAAATGGAAACCTGTTAGAAAATTTTTTGAAATTTAGGAAAGAAATTTCTAAATATTTCAATAAAATAAAGCAAGAAGGAGAAAATTTTTTAGAAAAGTAGAAGAAAATTTTATTGAAATGTTAAAATTTTTAAAACGAAGTTTCTTCAAAAATCTAACCAAATAATCTTGAAGAAATGCGTTTAGAAAATTGACAAATATACGAAATAATTGTTAAATGTAAGTTATTGACATACCATATTTACAAATATACGAATTTATAAAACAGGAAATAAAATGAAGCAAATAATTTTAAAGATTTCTTGCAATTGATAAATTAATTTTTTTTAATGCAAAGAAAATTCTCGATAAGATAAATAAAGAAATAATGAGTAATTTTCGAAAATAGAAAAAGAAATATAAAAAACTAAAATCATTGAAGATAAATCTTTCAGTTTAAAAGAAAAATTCTGAAAATCCAGATGAAAAATTCTCCAAATTTGGAATAAAATTTGTTGTTTGAAAGTTTGTTTCAAAAAAATAAAGCAAGATGTAGTAAATGATTGCAGATAAGTAAGTAGAAGGGAAATAGCTAGACAGATAATGCTAGAATTTGTAAAGAAAAGTTGTTGGAAAACTGACAATATAAGAAATCTTGTTTAAAAATATATAGGTCTATCAAACAGAAATTTAAATTTAAAATAACATGAAGCAACAAATTGCGGAAAATTCTTCAAATACGAAGAAAAATTATAAAATATTTAAAAAACCTGAAAACATTTGTTGGGAACTTCTAGATCCCTCGAAAGAAAATGTTTGGTAGGGTAAATTAAGAGAAGAATTTTTTTTTTGAAATCAAGAAATGACTAGAAAATGTATACCATTAAGCAAGGTTAATTTTATTTCAATTTTAAAGAGAAATTTTTGGAAATCCGTAAAAAGGGTTTTTAAAAATTTAGAAGAGAATTTACTAGAAATTTCTATACTATAAACGAAGAAACAGCGGATTATCAAGAAGGCCATTGACAAAATAGGAAATCTTAAGAAACATGTATAGAAAAATCCGATAGCAGTACACCAAATAGAAACCCAATTAATGAACAGAAAATGAATTAAATTCTTGCCATTGGAAAGATGCATTTTTGGAAAATATTTAAAACTAAGAGCTGACATTGCTGTAAAATTTTAGAACCTTTGCAGAAACTTTTCAATAGGATAAAGAAATTTAAGTAAAATTCTCAAAAATGGAAGAAAAACTGCTGAAAGAAAATACATATATAGTCCATCCGTTAGATCTTCCGTCCTACGTCACAAAATATCGCTTCGAGAAACGACACAAAAACATTCAGTCTGATAAAGTAAACCAAATGCGTTAGAAAAAGAACGCACTGTAAAACTTTCGTCGTTTTTTGAAGCGATAGTTTGTGACGTAGGACGGAAAATCCAACGAATGGACTATACATATATTTTTACAATTTGGAAGAGAAAATTTTGGAACTCTTTTTGAAATTTTAAGAAAATTTTGGAGTTAAGATCCAATAAAGTTCTAAGTTCTAAAGACTGAAGAAAATTAAGTAAAATTTTTGGAAAGAAAAAAAGTAAATTGTTTAGAAAATTTCATTAGCAAGAAATATACGGGTCAATCAAACAGAAACTAAATTTAAATTTTTCAAGCAGATTTCGAGAATTTTCCAGCAATTTTTCTAATGAGAATGAAATATATTCTAGTATTTTCATCAATGTTTCTAGAATTTCCCAGAAACCTGTCTTTAATATTTAAAGAAAGATTCACGAGTTTTGCTTTATCTGTTACAAATAAATATGAAGAGTTGTAGAAATAGCTCTAAGAAGGTATCATTCTACTAAAACATTCACGAATATTCAATTCGAAGAAATTCTGAAATAAATGGGAACATTCCATCAGGGTTTGACTGGGAGATCAAAATTTAGTATTTTTATGTAAACTTTATTTTATACTTTATAATTTTGTTGGAAAAGAAACAAAATACATAAGAAAATACATAAATTTTATACAAAAATTTTGAATCGATGAAGCTGAGCGGAGTCTATTAATGTATTTTGTCAACATGTAAGCATCATAATAAATAAATAAAGTTTTAAGGATTTTCCAGGAATTTCTCTTCTAAGTTGCAAGAGTAGCAAGTGTTTTAAAATTTCTTCTTGAGAGAGAGAAAACATCTTTATTAATAGAAGTAAGTATTTATACAGTTTTTATGAAGTGAACAGAGTACAGACTTGAGGTTTCTTCTAATCATCGGCTATCGACCCGCGGTCTTTCAGCCTGGATTTAACTGTCAAAAACGTCATGATTACTAATGTCTTACGAAGTTAACAGTCTTCTGTCATTCCAAGGTTATGATCGCTAATGTCATTATGAACTGATGAGATTAATTTATGAATGGTGATTTGTGGATGTTTTGGTTTTCGGTTGACTAAAGGGTTACGAGGATTACACAACTCGTTAAGGATTTCAAGGTTGTGGGGATTTGTGGCAAATTTTTGGGATAGATATTTCAGACGCTCTTCAATAGGGTCTCTCTTCAACTTTTTCTTCTATATTTCTCGAATTTCCGTAAAACTGTTCTTCAATTTCACATTCAAAATTTCACCCGCTCGTTTGCTTTAACTTCAACATCTAAGAATTTTCAGAAGTTTCTTTTCCAAATTGTAATAAAACATTTAACATTTTTTTATATTTTTTTTATTTCATCAATTTTTTAAAGAACTTTCACCATTTTTTATTTCATTTTATACTAAATTTTCAGCTATTTTCCTTCTATACTATTAGAACTTTCCATTTGCTTTTTTTTTAATTTAAGAGAACTTTCACCAATTTTCAGCCAGATTTTCAGAATTTTCCAGGTATCTTCCATCAATTTTTCTGCTTTATTTCTAAAATTTCACAGAAACTTTTCCTCATTTTTTAGAGATATTTTCAACAGATTTTGCTTTATCTTATGCGAATATTCCATGAATGAATTCAAATTCCAACAATAATAACGGTTTTAACGTTTTCCAACATATTTTCCTGAATATTTTTATTTCGTTCGGCGTTCGGCAACGTTTCTTCAATGTTTTGAGATTTTTAACTAATTTTTGTAATTTTTTCTCTTAGACAAATTTCTGTAAAATTCTAACAGTTGCTGAGAAATTCTAAAAAACTAAAAAAAATTCAATAATTTAATAATGATAATAATATTCAATTACCTGAAAACGAAAGTTTTGTAATTTGAAAGAAAATATTATCGAAAATTCTGGAAATAAAGAAGAAAATTCTCAACTTTTGTTAATTCATTAATTTCTCACTTACTCGTGAGATAAAAATTCCTGGAAATTCGTTTAAAATAAAGCAAGAAATGGTGAATAATTCTAGAAAAAAGTAATAATTGGGAACTTGAAAATTAAAAAATATTAGAATGGTTGAAGAGGAGTTTCTAAAAAACTCTGACAAAATAAAAATTTTAAGGAAATGTTTTTAGAAATTTCTGATGAGTAAAAAATATAAGGACCCAACAAACAATAAAAAAAATGCTGCGGCTAAAGACCCGGTCGATGCCGCCAAAGAAATATCGAAATATTATTTTTTTTAATAAATCTAAAAATCTTGTATAAAAATTGCTAGGAAATTTTAGAACCCTCGTAGAAAAAATGTTCACAAGATAATATAAGGGATATAAGGAATGATATAAAATTGTTTGAAAAGAAATATTTCTTAAAAAATTAGAGCCTTCTAAGAAAATAGTTGCAATTTGTAAGAGAAGCTGCAGGAAATCTGCAAAAAAATATTCTCAAAATGTGGGAGGGATTTAGTTAGAAATTTCGACACAATAAATTAGGACATAATAATGGAGGAGAAAATGCTAGAGTTTTTAAAAAGAAACTTCTGGAAAACTTTGGCGGACAAAGAAATCTTGAGAAGATGTTTTAGAAAATTCTAATTGATTTATATATAGGGGTCCATCTAACAAAAACTAAAATAAATTAAGAAATAGGGAGAAAAAATACTAGAAAATTCAAAAAATCTAGTACAAAAAATCCATTGGAAATTGTAGTTATTAGTGCTTTATTCGTCAAATCTCAATAACGTTTTCATAGAAAACTTAATATGAACTTATAATGAATAATTCAATTGAACAATAAATTATATATTATATTAAATCATTAAATATAATTGATTATTTGTAACGTATGGTTTTTGTCCGCATTATCCCAACATTTTTAAAACGGGCACAAACAAAATTTTCTTGAAGTTCTTCTTCGAGAGCCAATGACTTTGGAACTGAATGATTATAAACACTAGTTTTGAGTTAGTCTCATAGATGCTCAAATAGATGAGGATCTAAATTACATGTTGGTTAATGCCAAATTCATTTAAGCAAGTTAAAAAAATAATGATGTGGCCATCATAGTACTTTCCCTATATTTTCTCGAAAACTATAAGGTTTGCTCGGAATTTTGGATTTTTACAATTACTTGTTAAATCTCATGTAACTCCTATAGTTAATTAGTAATAAGCAAAAAATGTCAAAACTATTAATTTTTATTTATAAGCTAAGAACTTTATGAAAAATATATTTCTATAAAACTTGTTCAGTTTTTCATTATCTTTAACTTTTGTTTGTAAAATTAATATTTTTCAAATTCTATATAGAAAAAGTTATAATATATACAACAAAAGTTCTAGAATTTATTATTCTAGAACCACCAAAAATATATCACGACGATTAGAATAGAATTTCTTGAAAATTTCTAAAAAAATTTGTGGAAAAATAAATCTTAAATAAAATGGATAAAATACATCATCTGAAAAAATTTCAATCAAATTTTCTACGGATGTACTTAGTTTATCCCTCATCAAAATTGTTTAGGAATTTCTCTTCCAAATTGCAAACATTAGTATCACTTTTTTTATAATCAACATTGGTTTTTCCAAATTTTGTTTTGTAGGATTTTCTTCTCCAATCCAGAATTTTTCATCTATTTTACTAGACGTTTTCAGGAAGGTTTTTATTTTTTAAAGACTTTCCAAGCCTTCCTAAAAATTCCCTAGAGAATTTTTCAGCATTCTAGAATATTAATGGTTGAAATTTTCCAGTATTATTATTTTCTAAATTTCCAGAAATTGTTCCTGAAATTCCTAAACAAATTTCAAGGATTGTAAAATCTTTAAGAAACCAGTTTTCTAAATTAGAAACCTTCAAAGATTTTATAATGTATAAAGAATTTATGCTACAAGTGTGCCATTTTGAATTTTCTAGGAATTTTCACCTATTTTACTAAAGACTTTTAGAAAGTTGTTTGGTGATTATAATTTTCATGCCTTTATAGAATTTATTCCCTAAATTCCTAGAATATTTATGGAATTTATTCTACAGATGTACCAACTTTGTTCTTCTTTACAATCAGTGTTTTTAGAAATTTCTCTTTTAAATTGCAAACATTGATTGATTTAAGTTCCAACATTTTCGAGGGTTCTGGAATTCTTAGGTATTTTATAGTTTTTAAAAATTATCTTCGAGGATTTTAGAATGTATAAAGAATGTACATATGCTACCGGTGTACCATTTTGACCACAATTTTATCAAAGTTTTCTAGGGATTCCTTCTCCAAGTTGCAAGATTTTTCCATATATTTTACTAGTTTTCACAAAAATGTCTTTCTAGAATGTCTCTCCTAAATTTCTAGAATATTTTTGGGGATTTCTAAACATTTATCGAATTTTTTCTACAGATACTAACTTTACCCTTCGTTGCAATCAAAATTTTCTATTATCATCAATTTCTCATTAGCATGACAATAAATAATAAACTATAGTTTTTTCTGAATTTTTAGAATCTCAATGGTACTTCTTTAAGTTTTAGAGATTTTTCCTCTAAATTTTTAAGAAATAATTTTCTTATTTTTAAAAGATTTGCAAAATTTTCCCATCTATTTTACTAGAAGGTTTTAAGAAGTTTTTTTTTTGTTGACTTGCATTTGTAAGCCTTTCTAGAACTCTTCTTCTAAATATCTAAAATAATTTTTAAGAGTCTTACAATCAAAGTTTTCTTGGAATTTCTTTTCCAAACTGCAAGATTTTTACATGTATTTTTCTAGAAGCTTTTAGGATTTTTTTTGATGACTAGAATTTATAAAACATTCTAAAACTCTTCTTCTAAATTTCTAAAATATTTTTCAGGTGTCTTACAATTGAAGTTTTCTAGGAATTTGTTCTCTAAATTGCAAGATTTTTCCATCTATTTTACTAGAAGCTTTTAGGATTTTTATTGATGACTAGAATTTGTAAGCATGTCTTGAACTCCTTTTCTAAATTACAAGATTTTTCCTTCTCCAAATTACAAGATTTTTCCATTTATCAAATTCTTGAATTTCTCTCATAAATTTCTAGAATATTAATGAAATTTATTGTACAAATGTACTAACCTTATCATTCTTTACAATTAAAGGTTTCTCTTCTAATTAACATTGTAATTAATTACTTGATTGCATGGGAATAATCAACAATAGTTCTTTTCATAATCTCAGGTCTTATTTATTATTTATTTATATCTTTGTACTCCTTTTTAACAAAATATGACAAGATTTATTTATTTGTTTGGCGATTTCTCTTGAAACTTTTTGGAACGTTTTTCTGGTTTGTGGAATTAGTATTATTATTTTATATATTTTCAGAAATTGGTCCCAAAATTACTTGAAAATTTTCGAGGGTTGTAGAAATTGTTTAGAATATTTTTTTTTAATTTTCAAAAATTTTCCTCGAGGACTTTAGAATGTATAAAGATTTTATTCGACATGTCTATTAACGAACATGTCATTTTGACCTTAATTTAATTAAGTTTTCTAAAAAATTATTTTCCAAATTACAATATTTTTCTACCATTTGAAATTTGAGTCAACAGCTCTATAATAATTATTATTCTTATTCATTGTAAAAAAGATCCACCAATAATTAGTAATTAAAGTTGTCATGTATATGGAGGGTGGGCGAGTGTCCTCCATCGCAATTAAATATAAAATAATTGTAATGAGGCTATCATAGTAATTCCTTACATTTTTCCGAAAAACATAAGGTTTACACAAAAAGCTATTCATAACAATTTGCTCAATTTTGGATTCTTTACAATTAATTTTTATATAATTTTCACTCCTATAGTTTATTGCAGTATGCAAAAAAATATAAAAATTATCAACTTTTTATTTTTATTTCTTGTAAGTTAAGAACTTTATGAAAAAAAATGTTTTAACAAAACTTGTTTAGTATCTTATTTTCTTTAGTTTGATTTTTGTGAGTTACGTGAAGGTAAACTTGATTAATTAAAAAGCACTAAAAACCTTTCTTCACAATTTTATTTAAATTAACAGATATATATTTCGGACACAAAGTGACCATTATCAATGTTTTAATACTAAATATATATCTGTTAATTTAAATAAAATTGTGAAGAAAGGTTTTTAGTGCTTTTTAATTAATCTTATTTTCTTTAACTTTTGTTTGAAGAGTTATGTAATTTTTTTCAAATTTAGAAAAATATGGTGAAAAAACAAAAGACGCCTCGAGTAAACATCCACTTCCGGTTTATGGATGTTTACGAAAAGCTTTTCAGTACCAATTTTTAACGATAAAACCATAAGTTTAAAGTTTCATCTCAAAGGGATCATTTGATTTTAAGATACAGCGCCCACAGACATTTTCAGGCACGAAAACAATACTTCCCCTATATATTCTATATAGGGAAAGTAAAAATCTTGAGGTACTGCGTCGAATTCTTCTTGGAGAGTCAATGATGATTTTAAATACTATTTCTGAGTCAGTCTCGTAAATGCTCAGTTGGATGAATATCTATTAAAACTGCATGTTGGTCAATCTAGGATTTAAATACCAACCTCATTAAGCTATGTTGATCATTGTTACTTTCCCTATATAGTATATATATATAGGGGAAGTATTGTTTTCGTGCATGAAAATGTCTGTGGGCGCTGTATCTCAAAAACGAATGATCCGATTGAGATGAAACTTTAAACATAGGATTCTATCGTTAAAAACTGGAACTGAAAAGCTTTTGGTAAACATTTATAAACCGGAAGTGCATGTTTACTCGAAGCCGTTTTTTGTTTTTTTCTGATATTTCTTTTAATTTGTAAAATATTACAAAACTTTTCAAACAAAAGTTGAAGGGAATAAGAAACTGAATAGGTTTTGTAAAAAAATATTTTTCATATAATTCTTAACTTTTTTGATATTTTTTGCCAATTGCTACTAAACTATTAGAGCTACAAGAAATTTATATAACAAATAATTGTAGAGAATTTAAAAGTGGACAAATGACTAAGAATAGCCTTTTTGGGTAAACCTCATAGATTTCGAGAAAAATCACCATTTGGAAAGTATTGTTTCCATGAATGAGAATGTCTGTGGACTCTGTATCTCAAAACGAAATATCCTATTGAGATAAAACTTTAAACAATGCTTTATCATTAAAACCTGGAACTAAAAAGCTTTTGATGAACATTCATAAACCGGAAGTGGATGTTTACTCGATATTTACTCAATATTTAAAATCTAAATTTACAAAATATTGCATAACTTTTCAAAAGGGAATGAGAAACTGGACAAATTTTATAAAGACATGTTTTTCGTAGAGTTCTTAATTTGTGAGAAAAATATTTAACTTTCAGAATATTTCCGAAATATTTTTAGATTTTTCTAGATTCTTGAAGTTTCAGTAATTTCTCCTCCACACTTTTAGTTTTTATTGCAACTTTCTTTCCAAAGAATTTTCATCGAGAATTCTAGAAATTTTTACAGGTTTAGCAAAGATTTTATTTGAGAGTTTCAAAAAGTCATTATTTATATTTATTTATAAAAATTTCTTCGTGGTTTCTACACAAGAGTTTGTTCAACTTTTCCTATTTGAAAATTTTCTTCTAAATTTCTATAATTTTCTCAGATGATCCATATTTTTTCATTTATTTCATTTTATAAAAAAATTTTGAAGATTATATAAGTGTACAGTAATTTCTTTTTCTTATCTAATAAATAAATAGATATTTCCAGAATTTTAAGCAAAGATTTTATTCGACAGTTTTACAATTTGTTAGGAAATTTTCTTCTAATTTTCTATAACTTACTTAAAGGCTTCTTAACGTTTCAGGAATTTCTTTTTTGCATCTTCCTTTCCAAAGAATTTTGATTAAGGATTCTAGAATTCTTCACAAATTTTCCTTGTAGATTTCTAGAACTTATTTGGAGGATTCTAGTAGTTAACAGTAATTTCTTCTTCATATTTCCAGAATTTTTAGCATTCGGGAGTTCTAGATTTTTTTTAGAAAGTTCGTTTCACTATTTATAGAATTTTCTTTGAGGCTGTTTTCAGTAATTTCTCTTCCAAATTTTAATATTGTCTTATTAATTGCAAATCTTTTCCAGAATTTTACACTTTTTTTTGAGAGTTCAGAAATTTGCAATAACTCATTTCAGAAATTTTAGAATTTTCAAGATTTTTTTTTCTAGAAATGTAGATTTTTTAAAGGTTTCTAGAAATTTCTAGAAATTTCGAACAATTTCTTTTGTAGAGTTCTAGAAATTTCTCCAAGGAGTCTATTTTTTTTTTAAATGTTATTATTTGTTGTATATTTAGGTTGAAGCATTTCATTAATGATTTTAAAATTTGCTATAAATATCTTTTCTTTTTTTCTCAAAAAGGTCTGTAAATTCTAGTATTTTTGAGCAATTTGTTTTGGATATAGCAAAGCAATTTTTCGAGAGTTGTTTTTTAGAATGTTTTTGCAATATTTCTGGAAATTTACAAAATTTCTTGTATCGTTATATCGAAATTTTAGGAATTTCTTATCTAAATTGCGAAACAAAAAAAATTCAAGATTTTTAGTCCATCAACTTGTATTTGATGTTAGGAATCATTTCGTAAAAGAATTTTTTTAAACCGTCCTTGCTATGAAACGTTATTTTAAAAATACTGAAAAACAATTGAAAATCGAATGTTTATTTTTTAGCATTTTTATTTCTCTTCGTTGCTGCTAATTTATTGGTGCAAGAAATTTCGTAATTTCATAACTATTGCAAGAATTGTAGCTAAAATATAAAAAAGACAATTGAATAACAAATTTTAGATTTTTATTCTATCAATTTGAATTGGATGTGAGCAATCGTTTCGTAAAAGAATTTTTAAAATCCGTCCATCCTGTAAATAGTAATTGTAAAAATACTGGAAAACCATTGAAAATAAAATTTTTGAATTTTTGTCTATGAATTTGTATTTGATGTTAGAAATCATTTCGTGAAAGAATTTTTTAAATCCATCCGTGCTGTAAAAAGTTAAATTTTTAGCATTTTTCTTCTCTTCGTTACTGGTAATTTATTAGTGAAATTATTTTCGTAATTTCATTATTATTTAAACAATTATAGCTAAAATAGTAAAAGAATAATAACGAATTTTTGATTTTTATTGTATCAATTTGAATTTGATGTGTAAAATTTAGGAAATTTCCAGTCAAATGCGAATGTTTAAATGAAAAGTTTTTTTAGAAAATTTGTTTTTAAAAATCTAGACTCGGGAAATTTCTAATAATTTCTTCTCCACATTTCAAGATTTTTTTAACTTGGCTTCTAAATCGCAAAGGTTTTCTTTGAGGCTCTAGAATTTTTACAATTTACTTCTAGAAATCTAGATTATATTCTCGAGGGTTCAGGAAATTTCTAGCAATTTATTCTCCATAGTTCAAAATTTTCTTTTTTGAAGTCGTCTTTCAAATTGCAAAGATATTTTTTCTAAAATTTTAGAGTTTAGAAAATGGCCAATAACTTTTTCCCCAAATTAAAGTTTTTTTCAACTTTTCTTATAAATTGCGAAGAATTTCTTTCAGCCTCTAAATGTTTTTTAATTTCCTCTCTTTTTCAACAATTCAGATGAATTTCAGTAATTACTTCTCTAGAATTCAACATTTTGTTTCAACTAGAGGCTATAAAATTATTTAGAAAGTTCTAAATTGCGGAATTTTTCTTGGAGGGTCTAGAAAATTTTCCCCTACAAATCTTTTCTTATTTTCGAGAAGGTTTATGGAATTTTCCGTAATTTCTTTTACCGATTACAAGATATTTTTTGCAACTGGTCTTCTAAATTTCTAGGAGGCTCTAGAATTTTTTAGAAAATTTTCATTTAGAAATCTAGACTTTTTTCCAAGGGTTCAGGAAATTTCCAGAAATATATCCTTCAGATGTCAAGGTTATCTTCTTATCTTATAAGTTGCAAAGATTTTCTTGGAGGCTCTAGAACTTTTTAGAAAATTTGTTTGTAGAAATCTAGATTTTTCTTGAGGCCCTAGATTTTTTAGATTTTTTTTCTAGAATCTAAACATACTAGACTAGATCTAGGTTTCAAGATTTTTTAATTCTACCCGCTTTCTAAATTGTGAAGATTTTATTGGAAGCTCTAAAATTTTAATAATTTGTGATTACCACGTAGTAACGTTCGCAACCATTTTTTTTTTATCCAAATTGGATAAAACTAATCTAACCCACCCTCCAATCAGTAAAACATAAGCGAGGGTTTTAATTAAAAGTTGTAAAACGTAAATAAACACAACTTTATTGCATTTTTGTAATAGATTTATTCAAACAAATTTCGAAATTCAAAAATAACTTTTGAAGAAAAACAAACAAAAGTTAAAGAGAATGAAAAACTAAAAAATTACATTAAAATATTTTTTTTGTAAAGTTCTTAATTTAATTTTTTTTACATTTTTTTGGTCATTGCTAATAAACTATAGGAACTAAATGAAATTTATATAACAAGTAATTGTGAAGAATTCAAATTTGAGCAAATTATTAAGAATAACTTTATGGTTTTCAAGAAAAAATATAGGGAAAGTATTATGATGGCCACATCACCATTTTGGTGTATTGAATCCAATGTCGTCTCCAATAAAAGAAGAGAACGATAGTTATAATTTAATGGCTGAGTGAAATACTTACTGTTTTAAACCGAGAATACGTTCTTCTGTGATATCGGATGTGATGGGGATGGTGAGAGGGTTTGAAGAAAAGATTGAAACACAGTTTATATAAGTACACAAGATGTAGCATTTAATGCTCACGTTTCAAAAACACTATACAGAGGACACGGCGTTACCAAAGTAGTGTAGAGGTATCTCGTCCCATATCGTTTATATTATATTAATATACTTTCATTAAAAAGCAGAACACAATAAAGTCCTCTCATACATAACATAGAGGTACGATATCTCTGATCTGTATTGATTTAGTCGTATACATTGGATAAGGCGAACAATGATTCATGATGGAAATCACTTAAAACGAACAGCCAACATTCTTATTGGAGGTATTTGTATGTACAGGGCGACCGGGAGAGAGAGGCGTCGCCGCCCCCGACCGAAGTCTCGTCGGGCTTTGTAGGAGTAACAGAGTGTAACAGTGGATTGCACGAGACGCCCGTACGGAGGTGCTGCTGGGGGCGGCGCCGGTCTACCTCCTGATTGCCGCCGGGGAGCGGGCCGGCCGCCGGTATACTGCTGTATCTTTAGTAATTACAATATATATAATATTCTTCATATTTATATATAGATCAAAAACTAGATTATTGTACAGACCGTATGTATAAGTACAGTACAGTACAGTACTCGGGGTATACATTGTGGGGTGGGGTTGGGCAGCCGACCTGTCCACAGCCGTCCCGTTGACGGGCCTCCGCCGCCGCTCGTCCCGGGTAACAAACATATAAACAATGCGGGAGGGCGGCGGGGCGAACCTTTCTTCATCCGTCGGTGCCCTCTCCTTTTTATTTATTAATTATAATAATATATCATAATGACTAATATAACATGAGGATCACCAAATTCGTATACCTTATTGCGAGAGGGCACATCCCGACGGGTTTCGCTCGCGGCCCGGTGATTCCCCGCGCGCGCCTCCATCCGACCCTTAAAAACATGGCCAACAAAACTATAATTATAATAACGGATGAGAAGAAATAACGCGCGGTGGATGGAAATGGGCGCGCGGGGTACCACTCCGGTCTGGCAAGAGTACAGCTATGGATATAAATTAAATACATAATAATATCGTTTAGTTTAGTACATAGTTTTAATCTCTATGGTTGGTTCAGCCTGCCTGACCTGAGACTTGCGACATTCTGTATACTTGTGTATGATATAGCCTAGCGCGTGAGACACACACATCTCTTCTAGGTTTCAAACTTACGTATATCGTATATCGGGACAAGGGTAATCGGGTCTTTTGAGAAATAGCAAAAAAATCACAACAGATATAACAACTATTATTTTACAACAGCACAACCTTTGAAATATTTTTTTGTACCGCGAAGTACCTTTTTGTGTGTATTTTTTTATATAAATCTGTTCGGCTGGTGGAGGGCGGCGCTTCCGGCTGCTCCGGGGTTTCAGGAAAGGCCAGAGGCGGCGCCGGTAACATCGAGGACCTAACTACGAGACCACATCACTTCATCAGTCATATCAGCATAATTATTAATACAAAGAGTCCGCCCACCCGTCACTCCGGCTGCCGGCTCTACGCACTGTCTATTTAAATGTTATGTACAAACTCGCACTCACGAGTGTCTAATACTTATTTGTACAAGTCCTTCCCGTTACTAAACACTGGGGCACTACATTTACACTTTGTACAAAGAATAATCACATTTAAGAGTTGCATATTTGAATGTCCGTCGTTGTATGCGTATGACCTGCAACAGAACGAAAAAAAAAACAAAATTAATCCATCTTCTCCTCGCATAAATTTCACGACGTGTACTCACCTCACAGATGATGTCCATAATACTCTGCGGGATAGTGCGCGTACTGGTTGTGGAAGGCCGGATCACCGGGAGGTCGATGCATCATCTGTTGGCCGTCCATCATGTAGCTCATGGTGCCGTCCGGACTATATGCTCCGCTGGGACCTGCATGCGGAGAGAAAACTGCATCAGTGGGATAAAGAGCTGCCCTTGGACCTATTCGATGAGCCAAAAACTCTACCCTGCACCGCGGACCCTGCCCTTATTCATTCGCGGCCTCCATACACTTTGGCGCGATTCCGTCCCGGCCCACTCACTCTCTCTCTTTACTACTCTCCGACGGCTGTCAGTGATGGATCGCCGTGCGTAGGTCAATGGCTTCCGCTATTTCTCTTCGCCTGTCTCCAACAGAAAACGGCGAATCGATACTATGCGGAGAGAGAGCTAATGTGCCCGCATCTCAATGCGTATGGAAACAAACCGGACAATGGCTAATGCGCTTAGGATATCTGACAGCCGTGATTAATGTGATCTCCCCCCATTCACTCTTACATACATACATACGTATATGTCTCCAATAACCAGCCCCACGCACTCAAACACACACACACATCCAGTTCCATACATACACACCACACACCCACAGTACCATAAACACTTTCCGAAAACTACACTCTTCATTTCCATCAACAACCAACCGCCAGGGTGATCGTTCACTCTAAACAAAACATATACCAACACAACATCTGATGGATTCGTTTCTTTTCACCAAATCAATCGAACCTTTGTTGTCGGACTTCCGAAAGACACAACGGCCCAACTGTTCAATGATCCATAACTAATACCAAACAAAAACCTCTTTGTGGCGTCCTCGTCTTAATCACGCCTTACTTCCGTACGTACATAAAAACACATTTAAACACGAGTAAACAAACTTATTTGATTATATTTAAACAACCACATAAAGAACTGTAACAAAACTGCCTTCATTTGCTCTTTATTAATCAATGAAACTTAACAAAATAGACTCAGAAAAAAATTAAAAATTACACTGCGTTTATTCCTTACTGATGTGAATTCACAAAGTGAACATTGTTTTATTATAATAAGTGAAGTGTATTGTTTTTACACGCTCACGCAAACCATGAATAGTCAGAAAAAGTTGGAAAAAATTTTGACCTAATCAAAAGTTAAATATTATGCGACTCAACTTTTTTAGACTTATTTTCGCAACTATGATGAGAAAGCGTTTATTGTTTTGTATAATTTTTTTGTTCTTGAATATTCAAAACAGTCTTCCTATTATAATTCTAATACAGCGGTGTAATAACAAATTTTTCGAAACAAGTGTTTATCATGAATTACCACATAGTAACAGTCGCTTATGATCTTTTATACTTCTCGGCTCAAATGACTTTTGGATGACCGGGATGATATCGAAACGATATTTCCTCTCAGTTTTATTTGGCTATTCTGAAAACGTATTTTTGGCAGTTTGTTCTCTTCTGGTGACTTTGACCATTTGATTTTGGCTCCTGGTTTCGACTTGTATAGTTTTCACATAAAATGTAAAACCACACCTGAATTCGTTCAGTAGAGAAGTGTAGAACCTTCACCTCAGCATCATTCACTCATAGATATCGCTGTATTAAGGACTGCGATAAAACCAGTGTCATCGTATCTGGGAAAGACTGTGTATATAAAGTGTGTAAAGACTGTGTGTGTATATACCATAATTGTCAAATCAAAAACCATTAAATTAAAAAAAACTGGACATCAAACAATGTAGAGAAAGAAAATTCTCAAAATCAGGCATATGTTCTATCAAAAAAAACTATCAAATGTAGAAGAAAAGAAGGCAAATTTTTGATATAGGTACATTTTCAAGATAATTCCATTATATATTTAAAGTGATATTCTTCCATAAAATTGTAGATTTAGTGTACAAGTAAATAGCGTAGTTTTACGCGATAGAAGGAGTAGACGTGGGCAATGTGCGAAAATTTATGGCACATTTTTCGCTGTAGACAATGATGATTGCGCCATAGCGGCACGGAGCGAGATGGAGCGAACGGAGCGTGGGTTCATTAGAAGTTATCGCAAGAGACGTATAAGAGTCCGGGGCACCGTATAATGATGAACGTATGGGTAGGGAGTTTCGCGGAGCGGAGTGATAATGTCGGAACGCGTACACGACTTTCCACTTACAACTCATATCGGCCGATACTACCTGGGATCGGCCCATATCGCCGAAAAAAAGAATGGAATATATGTAACAACGCCGAGCTTTAATGGAAACTTCAATTCATTAAAACGAAAAACGAATAAAGAAAACGTATCGCTGATAATGAGATGGCCGCGCGGCGGCTCGGTGCAGGGTAGGTTTGGTTTTGGCCTCTGAGGAATGCTTAGTTATGAAGTTTGGGGAAAAACTCACCTGCTCTGTTCGACTGGTCGATCATGGGCTGGACTATCCTCCGCCGCGCGTTGATAAACCTGGAACATAGAAAAAAAGGGGGGTTTTAGTACAAGGCCTGGGGTTGGCATGTCAGTTTTCGTCATGGCGCGTTAATGCATGCTGACACCGGAAATGATTGGGTTTTCCAGCAAGACGTAGCTGAGCGATCGTGAATCGATGTTGGTTTATATTCACTTCCGCTTTTTATGAATAATACAGGGCATGGTTGCAACTGTAATAGGCGCTGTGGGAAAGGCGGCGCGTAATGGATAGGGGAGGCTGATCCCACCGAATTCCGAGTAATTTTGTTTATGCGATATATAAGGGTCGGCCAATATCAGTTCGGACATATGCGACCGAATATTAGGTATGTGCGCGCCGGTATAAACGGGCGCAGATAAGCGGAATTTAAATTGGCAGGACGGGAACGGAGAGGGTAGATTAGGGTACGTTTTCTCTTTTTCTACGCAATTTGTTCGCGGAACATTAATCATACGGACCCACGGGTTCAAAGGGAGAGGGAGAAAGGGCGCGGGCATGCCCAGGAATTGCGAACAAGACGCTTCCGAAAACACGTTCACACATGTGACGCCGCGTATAAACAAAAGAGTAATTGCAAATTGAATCCGTTACGGCCCTATAAAAATGGGCGGCCGGCGTCGTCTAGAGCGGTGCCGGGCCAAGGGCCGAGAGGGCTGAGGGCAATAAATTCACCGTTTAATATCTCTCAACACATAAATGAGGTGCGGGGTCGCAAGCTGACGCGCTGACCCGACTGGCGACATCTGCCGTTAGCAATTACCGCCCCCGGCCCAATCATACTTACATCGTTCCGCACGTATCGAACAAATCATATTGACTGGGCCGCGGGGGGCGGGGGCGGTGTGAGAGGTCACGCATAGATATAGTCCTTAAGCAGTGCGGACACAATCACAGACCGGCAAAAGGGGGTGAGAACGCAATTAGCCTCCCTGATCTGGAACATATTGATTTGCGCTGCAAGTGCCAAACAAGGGCCCCCGGCATTGTGCGCTCCCGCCGTCACCATCAACCCTCAACCCTTCACGGGGCTCAGGTTTCGCTATTCTTCATCCATTATTACAGAGTAATCCGGCCTAATGATCGCCGCCGTACTCCTCCCCCGCGCCAACGGTAAACAGTTGTTTCTGCGCCGACACTTGCTCGGCCACTCTTCTCACCCTTTCCCTCCCGATTACAAATAAACGACTGTTATTTCCATTTCTGTTCACAATTATCGTTTCCGGATTAGGGACGACGAGGAAATGTTCCGCTCACCCCTTTCTACAAATGATGGATCGGAAGGGGTGGGATTTCATTCGAAACAATTTAAGGGGTCCATTATGCCAGCTCGCTGTATTTCTACAGAATTATTAATGCGCCCAATTACGTACCAAGAATTGCCTACTGTGACCATCAACAATCACCAGTTACACTAACAAAAACTTACAATTTTTTATATTCCAAAAATAGTGTGCAACTAACAGTTTACACTTAAAAACCTTACAATTTTTTATATTCCAAGAATAGCCTACAACTAACGGTTTACACTTAAAACGTTACAATTTTTTTTTGCAAACACATTCTTTTTTATCTCGTTAGCGTTCCAGGTAAGTACATATTTTCCATCCCAAACGCCATCTTTTTTGTTTTCCTGCGGTGTGGCATACCGTATGCTAATTAACGACCTGGCATTTCATCTCCCAGCCTTCGACGGTTAATAAACGCAATAAATATCGAGCGGACACATGAAACGGCCAATCGGCACGAGGGAGTGCCCGGCGAGAAAGAGAAGGATCAGCCCGGACGGAGTCGGGCGATTTAAATAATTAATTGCAATTTAAAATTGTTGCAGATAAGAGGAGTCTGTCTACAGATAAAGTGGAAAGTTTCTTCGCGGAGCGTTTCCTCGGGACTTTTAAATTGCTGATGTTTGTCTATTGTAATGGAATTGGTTATATCTAAATTGTGTCCATTATTTTATCGCCCGGCCCATTAATTAATCCGTACTTTATCATCCACTTCTATACGTATAAACAATTTAAACAACTTTAAATTACTTGAAAATAAATATTTTTAGTTTGGGATGTGTGACGGGGGCGATCCTTTAAAGTAACCAGCTCACTTACACACACAAATATACAAATAACACGGAGAAAGGATAAATTGAGAAAATTGATTACTAACTTAATCCGTGGTCTAGAATAATGGCAAAACCTTCACTAAAAGAATTATTCACGATTACATCTATTGTGGTGCTGCCTTCGGAACTCAACAGAGCAACAGAGGTGATTAGGTGACTCGTAGATGTGTGTGGACTAATTGTGTTTAATTAGAATATTTCGAGATTTCTGGTGTTCGCTTTTACAAATAATACATTAGGTAGGGTTGATGTTTGTTGCTTCAAATTTTTGATGGAACCGAATATATGTATAAATTAAGTTCAGGAAAACACTTGTTATGCTTCATGTTTATATTTGCAGTTTTGCGACACTTATGAGCTCTCGAGTACAAAACACGTGTCAGGAAACTACAAATATAAACAAGGAATATAGGAAGTGTTTTCCTTCACTTAATTCCTAGAGAGGGGATCATTAATGAAGGTTATTGCAGTCTTTTAATGAATTCCAATTTGCTCATTCTAGTAGTACGTATAGGAACAACAGTTCGTGTTGTTTTGGGATTAGAGTCTTGCTTTCTGAAACAGAGTCCCCGACCTCATGCTGTAGCTACATGATAATTTTTTGAAGAAATTAACCATAGTCACATGTATAGTAACTATTAAATTATTTCTTGTTGTTGTTTACGGATATCAGGAGTACTTCATTTTCCTGTCATCGCCATACTGATGAGATCAAAATTACATCTAAAGCTGACTGTGGCTGTTGTTAACAAGGTACTAATAATTTAGTGTTAACCATAGATGTTGACACTGGATTGAAAAATTACCACGTAGTAACGATCGAAACCCTTCTCTTTATGATAGATTTTGAGTTGATTGAAGGTAACAGCAAGGATTTGGTGTTGTTTAATGTATAGGTTTAGAAGATTAAATCAAGTGCGAATGACGCATTTCCTGCAGAAAACTAGAGTAAAGGTTTTAGGTTTAGAGGTTTAATTAATAGTTTTCGAGATTGAAATTCTTAATACCGGGATAGGAGTAGTATCAGGTGCGATGGGGGGGGGAGGACGCGTGTTAATTTGAATCTGAGAGATTACGCACGTTCGGAGCGCGCGCTTCATTGGAAATCCTCGTGCGAGCTGCTGTATGGAAATGTTGGTCAAATATATCATTCTGGCTTGACAGTGCAATTCTCTTATCTGCGCGCCGCCGGCTCGCATCCCCGGGGTTGCTGAAAAACAGAGCCGGGGGGGCGGAGGAGGACGAGACCGGCAGGCGGAAGAGGGTGACGGCGAGGGGGCGGGGGAGGACAGGACACGGCCAAATTGCAAACAAAACAATTCGCTTACACCAGTCAAGCTATTTCATGATCGAATGCCCTGTTTGATGGAACTTGAAACCGATTCCTTTACACCCACCCCTTGCCACAGTATCGATTATGCATATGCACCGTAGTAGGTTGTTTATTCTGTGGCAATCGATAGTTGCCCAAGAACTGTGCCTGGCTCGGGCTGAATAACCCATTGTGTACAAACATCGCATGATGTGTAATTGAATATTTTAGAAGAATGGGCGACAAGTGTTTGGGCCCATTGTCCAACCCTCCGGGTCGGCCCATAATTAATAGCATCACGCCAATGTCCGCGCCGTGTCGTGAGCGCTGTGGGAAAGCCGAGGTGACATTCCGTTCGTTCTTCGGTTCGTTTTCTCTGGATGTATGACGCATTTGCTCACGAAAAAAAGCGGGCCCAACAAATCACCGGCGCGGCATTAGCAGCGAGTAATGTCATCAGCGCGCGCCTTTGTTAGCCAAATAAAGCAGATAGCTTTCCGAATCTACACCGCTCCATACAATCCAAATTGCATCAGGGCTGGTGTTAATGGCGCTGTCGGAATAATGGATGGAATTGCATTAAAATGTGATCTGCATGGCGCATACATTCCGCGGCGCAAATGTAATTACCACCGGGTATGGAGCGGTACTCCTATTCCTCTTCCTCATCTTCGCCACTTCTTCTCACACGAGTGGTGAATAATCGCGTGTGCGGCGATCGTGGGCACGGGAATACATGTCAAGTATGACATTAGGCATTATAAGTGCGGTTGTGGTGACATGCGAACCAACTATTTCTGCTAGTGCTGTTTCCACCCTGTTTATTTATTGCCGGCACAGTCGCTTCTCACTTTTTCCCCATATTTCGACTGGTGCAGGTTGAGCATTATTTATGGCGCTTTTCCCACTTGGCGCTGTGCCGTATAAAGAACGTATCATAGTGGATGGAGCCGTAATCCCGAACCCGTGATGTATTGACGCTGCTCTGCCGCCGCCGCCGCCGCTAGCGCCCCGGCGTTCTTTTCAATTTCCAGGTACAACATATCCAATTTCCCAGAAGCTCCGAATGAAGGAGATCCGTTTACTCTACGCAAACCGCGAGGACTCTAAATCAAAATCAAATAAATTTGGCGCGTGCGATTCCGATGATTTCCTAGGAGACTTGCACACACCACCTCCCTCATCCGAGCCGACCTGGAAGTCTCTTCGGTTAAGTGGGTAAGCAACGTGCCCCGACACGTGTATGCGAGGATAATCGCGGCCCGTACTTAGTTAATGGATCGCGGATGTATAATTACAAGTAGCTAAAGCACGCTCACGGGACGGACCGCATACCCGTGGGTCGTTACCGTGTCGAAGGGTTGTAATGACACATCCAGAGCCCTGCATATCACGACCCCTGGAACCCCATTTTCATTTCCTCCTACAATAGTTCATTAAAAAGGTGTTTCAGAGGCTATTTGGTAAGCTATTAGGTGGCCCGATATTACTCCTCTGAGAGCCATTCGCCGACGGCAGCATCCGACGACAATGAAACTCGGTCGTAAATTGGCGGCAGAGAGCGCGACCGGCGGCATCGGTGGTGGAATTAAGAAATTCGAGCGAGAGAGCGTCAATGCGGACTTGATAAGGGCTCCCCTCGCGAACCGTCGACGATTTATCACCGGGCCGCATTAACCCAGGTGAACCCCGGAACACCCCCGCGCGCACACACTCACTCGCCGAGACAATGTCCCCAAGCGGTAATGGTACGGCGCTATGAAAAATGATGATGACATGGACTCGTGAAAAACGGAACTCTCGCGGGATGCCCTACGCACCCCCTCCTTAACAAGAACTTTTCTACGTATTTACGTGCATTGACGAATATCTTCTTCTCCACTCGCCGGATCGTAACCTATTAGGGCGGGTTTTTATTCGTCCGGGCCGTAACAATGGCAGCAAGCGAGCGGAACGGAGCTCGTCGAAGTGAAGCACGTATGTGGCGGCCATTTCCGCGGAGAGCAGACAGTAATCGCCCTCTTCAGGCTCGTAAACAGGCTAAAATGACCGCCGAGACGCGGCGGGATGGCTCTTAATGGATTTCGGCTCGGACCCGCACCGACCCGCTGCAACTTTAATGCCGCCTCCTGCATAATACATTCGCGCAATTACCGGCGGCAATTAGCGCGCGCCTGACTGCCTCCCTACGCACACGACGCGTCCATCGAACGTGATAAACTGTGTACCCACCTAATGCCATTATAAAAATCGATGACAATTAACGCGTGCGCGCCCGAGTGCCATTTTCAGCTGTAATCTCATTTGCCGTGAGAGAGAGGGTGGCGGAGAGGGCGGCCGGGAGGGGGGCCCGAAATCTAATTAGCGCCGGGGAGGCTGATCGATAATTACGCCGATTAATCAATCCGTATCCATTCAGAAAAATACATTTCTTACTCGCGCATAATACCAGTTACCCTGTTATTCTTTCTTCACAATCTGCTCGATATGATCCAAATAATCACTCGTAATTACAAATTTAAACATTTACAGTTAATATTTATGCAACCCAATAAACATAAAAGTATTATTGCCAATGAATTATACTATTTTTCAACACCTTGGCCATAACACTTTTTACAATACTTATTTTAAAACCCATAGATGTTGTTTTTCTTCACGCAACCCAATAAACAACAAACTCTAGCGAAAAGTATTGTGAATGAATAGTGTATAGTCATACGTGTGGGAACCATTATTTACATGTATTGACTTATCAATGCCAATGAAATTATAGTATATGACCATCTGGTTTGCCTTGTCTTAACACCGATGTATATAAGAATCCATAAATAATTTAATCAACGTAGTAACGCAAACGTAACATGATTGGCGCCACTGAGTGGGTGAGAAACTTAAATAAATTCCCCTCATAACAATTATTACAAATACTATTTATAAATATAGGTTATGTCAACTTACCAATTGTTTACTTGCAGTATCGTCAGCCCCGTATCCTGCGCTAACTGTTTCTTCTGGTCTTCCGAAGGGTAGGGATGCTGCAACAAACAAACAAACAGCGATTATTACTAATTCATAGGCGCGTATACACGGTGGGCGCACGTCACCCGGAGAGTACGCACAGAAGAAAAGCAATCTAGGTAATTGGTGAGGGCGTGCGATCGGCCCGACAATCCAATTTCGGAGGAAACAATGGCGCGCACACGGCGGCGCTCTCTCGCACCCGACGCTAATAATATCTAATGCTGCATTATTAGGGAATATCTCTGAGTGACTGCTGACTCGTTAACGGGTCAGCAAGTTTCGGGGGGTGGAGGCGCGACACGTGATTATCCGTGTTTTTCGTGACTGCGATCATTCGAGGCGTGTCAACATGACGCGCTGTCGCTGCCACGCGTTATCGCCATCTATAGAAAACCCCCTGCAGAAGTTACAACCCAAAAAAATAAAAATAAATACAGACAACGCGTTTGGATTCATTTTCTCACGGTTCGACTATACTTATAAAAAAATTTCGCAAAATCAAAAAATTACTCTTAGCGTTGCAAAAAGCTCTCCAGATTTATGCAATCTAAAATCTTTCAGATAATTTTATCACCAAATAATAAAGATTTTTCATTAGTCATAGATAAAAGATTGATAGAAATATTCTGTTAAAACTCAATTATATGATTATCTTAAAGTATAGAATTTGTCATGTAGAGATGTATTTTGAAATCTTGAAATAGAAAGAAACTGTATGTAAAAATCGGTGGTGGCAGATGACCACTCAGTCGAAGCCACAAAAAAAATTGTAAATGGAATAGTCTCCTGATAAAAAAATCAAGTGCAAGAATAAATACAAAATGTATAGTACATTTTTATTTAAATCGTTATTCATAAAAGTGAGTGTTTGAAGGGTTAATCTCCAAGACGTAGATATCCTTTAATCAGAAGGAAAACAAGATGTATGCATCATATTAATCTACATTTAAATTTAGTCTATTTGGTAAATAAAGATGATTTTTTACTCTCTCATTACTCAAAAAAAAACTTGCAATTACTTAAAGGCATTGAATTATACAAGGTCGTACGATTACTTTAGAAGATATAATCAAGAAATATTATATACGAGATTCAATAATTATTTAATGGGGTAAAGCGGAATCTGAGAATAAGAACAAAAAAATGAAAAGTGTAAAGATTTGAAGGAAGATGTAAAAAAACCATGTTACCTAGGAGGAATGTCATGAACCTATTGGTTTTGTAAAGTTAATAAGAATAAAAAGCGCCAAAATGGTTCTAGGATTACTTCAACAACTCAAGCTAAAGTCCAATAAATTAAAAATAATTCAATATGCCAATTGAGATTAAGATTCTCACCTTCAATCCATATTTTTTCAAAGTTAAATTTGATACAGTTGGTGACATGTTTTTGGGCTGACGTTTTATTGAAGATGGATGTTCAATAAAACGTCAGCCCAAAAACATGTCAAAATCAAGTTGGAAGAAATATGGTTTGAAGGTGAGAATCTTATCTCAATTGGCATATTGAATAATTTTTAGTGTAACAGAGTGTAAATTAACTTCTCATTGTCGGCAAGGAATAAAAACGTCAAAATGGAATTAAGGCGACGGCGGGAAGATTTGGTAATTTGTTTCGGATGGATCAACGTGGGAGTGAAATTGCGGAATCTGCGGCGGTGAATTACAGGCATTCGTTCCCCATCGCAGGGCCCCGCGGAGACCCATAACCCCATCTCGGGGGCTAGATAACCCTTAGGCCGGGAGTCTTGGAGTGCGCACGAGCCCGTCCGTAGGGGGACGCATAGTGATTTTTATGATTATGTTGGGAATCCGAAACGGCCCTCCGCCGCCTACCCACCTCTATCTATATCGAATATGTGAAACGGGTAGAAAATTGAAGAGGGGGGGCGAGAGAAAGATTCGGCTGGCTATATGTAAATCGGGCATGATTTCAGCGCACCCTGGGGTACACATATCACCCACTGCACGAATGTTGATAAATAAACACGGGATTCGGGTTGGGAAATTGAAGGTTGTTATTAAATCGGCGGCGGCGTGGACGTTAAAAAGTAATCTGATCGATAGTGGCGCGACGTGGGGTTCCGGGCGACTATTCCAAATTTAGCGGGGACTTTTATGATGAGAACGTATTGCAGAATAGGGACGAAAATCCTAGTGGATTTCCTATCAGGCGGGTAAGCAGGACACATGTCGACGGCGAGAGCTCCCGACGGATAAACTGGGATAACCGCGCCGGAAATATAGCCCTGATGCAGCCCAACCGGAAATGGAAGCTCGTAGCCGGAAAGACTATTTTTTCGTTTCGTTCCAGACATATCGGAATAACCGTAAAAGTCGAGGGGTTCTGCGGTCTTGGAAATATCTGCGCGCTTTACAAATAAGCGCAGCGGGGGGTTGGTCGGAAGGGGGCCGCTGTAATATAGACGTACAGGGAGATACAGATATGGACGTACGGTTTGCAGAAATGAAAATGCTAATGATGAGATTTTTTCCGGCGGGGCGTGCTGATTTATGGGCCGCGTTAAGACCCTAATGAAATTGCAGCGACGTCGGCGGAGGGCTCTACCTTAGCCGGTCACGTGACAGTAATTACCGCCTCGGCGCGAGATGTCGTTACTAAGACGACGCTTTTTAATTAATATTTGCGAGCTTATAAAAAGTTTCCGTGAGAGGAGTGGGGGGGTGCAGAGATGGGGAAATCCGTTTCGCGGAGTTGTTCTCGAGGCGGTTAGAGGGAAGGCGACGCCGGATTAGCATATAATGCGACATCGGTGTAATTAACGCGGTAAGATGGCGCTGGTGGACAGAGGGAGCATCGATCGTGCGGCCCCTCGCAATATCCGATGGTGGGATTAGCGCGGGGTTAATGAGTCGTGCAAGTAAGCCGGGATCAGCGCATGATAGCGGCGGGTCGGGTGATGCATCGCTCAAATATTCATGGCCTCGATGGCGGGCGCACTAAGTGCCCGGTCAGCCCGCGGGCCTCTAATGCCTCCTGACAGGTGGGACTCAATCCCGCCTGGGACTCGCCGATAGCGAAGTAATCTGGATATCTAGCAATATCCGACGGCGGCGTGCATTAGTGGTACGGCTTGTAAACTACATGTAAACACAATGGTATGGATATCGCCTACTTAAACGGCCGTGTTGGGAATCAGGGACCCTTTCTTAGACGGTCATGCAAATCCCCCGAGCTGCAATTCACTGTTTTACGAGATTGCGATGGCTATCTAAACGAGCGTCGCGCCCCGGGTTCCGGATTCCGATTTCGGTCAGGACGCGCACTCACCGTCAGGTGCTGGAAAAGCCACGCTCTCAGGATGTTCGTGGCCACTTTGGGGAAGATGCCTCGCTTTTTTTGGTTCTTCTTGCCGTTCGTGTCGTCGTCTTCCTCGCCCGTTCCTTCGCCGCTTCCGATGCTCGCGTTGCTCGCATCACCTGCAAAACCATTGGTCGCAATTAGAATTTTGTCACGTGATAACCGTGGGGAAGTTGTTAATGAGTCACACACAAACATGGGAGACAGACAGAGAGCTTTGGTTGTTTATGGGGGGTGCTCAATCGGATTAGGGTCGTGACTTTTGGTCCGCGTTGCAAAACATGTCGTCTATTGTCGCGCTGCGATTAGTCTCGCCTCCGATATTATTATGCAACAGTTTCGACGAGCGGCGGCCGTGGTGGTTGTCGGTTTGCAAGGAGCGTGGGAGTCGTTTATGTCCGCATAAAAGGTTTAGCTTGATTGTCGCTATCTTAATAATTAGGGTGTTTGAGTATTCCCCCGCGATAACGCTCGCCCCTTACACAAAGCCAACGGCTGGTTTTACGAGACGCCCGGCGTCTTTGTCAGCGCCGTAAAACGACAGTAAAAGTGTCGAGTGTACCGCATCCTAACTGATTCGTAATAGTGCGGCCCCGTCATTTGCACACAACAGGTCCCCCTTTAATAAATTCAAAGAACTCTCCCCTTATCGCCACCGACCGATCGCGCATTCCGAAATCCCATTCCTATCTGGACCCGATCGCCAAAAACCAGTCGGATCATCAGGCAATTAATCAGTACTATCTACTCCCATTGTTCGGACCAGAGGATCACCTCTACGAGATGTCAGCATATTTCTAATTGTGTTCGACTGAGAACACGCCCGAAGACAGAGACCGGCACATATATCACGAGCGGATGGACTAATGACGGGTCACGTCACTCATCCATTGGCTTCGAGCCGGCTCATAAAAATATTACAAGTTCACCTCGTGTCGGCTTTGTGGGATTCCAATCTGACGTCTACATTCCGCCGTCGCGACCTTATCGACTCTTATACCTCCATCTTCGCTCTCCCGACGTATACACAACTGACCGCGGGCTAATGCCTTATAATACCGCGCCATTACCATATTTACATAAATTATAATAATTTATAAAAACGTAATTTCTATAATCGTCCTCTCGTAATGGCCGGTTGCGTGGTTCTTTCCAGCGCGAAGCGCGCACGACAACGACCAACCACCATTCGCGATCACCAATCACCACCCAAAATCTTCTAACCATCCATAATCCTTAATCACCGCGCAATAACCTCTTTCTCTCTTCTTTTTCACCGCCATCGAAACAATTGCGCCGCTAATTCGTTCCGAA
The DNA here is from genome assembly GCA_963969525.1 of Ontholestes murinus. Lineage (NCBI taxonomy): Eukaryota > Metazoa > Arthropoda > Insecta > Coleoptera > Staphylinidae > Ontholestes > Ontholestes murinus. The sequence goes on along the minus strand of OZ018387.1, from coordinate 19,817,537 downwards.
AAAAACAGAGCCAATTTGGAAAGTACCCGCGGCGATCACTTGATGGCCGCTCTCGCGCATACACACATGGGCACTCGTACATGGGCATTATAATACATCAGGATTTTAAACGGTTCAATTAGACACGGATAAGATCACACCGAGGGCATTACGTAAGTTCCTTTCAGGACTGCAGCGCGCTCAACAAAACTCCAATCAGATAAGCGGTTGATTAACGCCCACAGCGTGCGCCATTACTACGAACACTATACCTGTGTCGAGAGTGGAAACGAAAATTGCTTCAAAAACCTCATACGGTAATTAATTCCCTGATAAGAAAGGTGTAATCCTTTTTTTGTTTTCAAAAAAATGTACAAGGTCATCACCATGGTTTTCCCACGTTTTCCAGGAATTGTAATTTTTTCATTCCATTTAAAGGTCACGAACGACATAACTTTTGTAAAAAAATTAAGCGTAGCAATATGATAATTTTTTGAAAATCCAAATTGTTTTCTAGTTAAACTATAGCACACATCGACAATTAAGAAATTTGTTACTTTCTTCATAACTTCAAACATTCACACGATTTATATTTTTTTAATCCTATTTAAAGCTCATTGAAGACAATTTTTGTAAAAAAAAACTTACTAAAATGTAAACAATTGATGTTTTTTTTTTAAATCCAAGTAGTTTTCTACATTGAATTTGACTCAGGTTGGCATTAAAGGAATTTGTTTCTTTGATCATCAAAACTTCACTTCGTGTTTCACGAATCATCAATCTGCTATGAAAAAAAAGAGAAATATTTTTTTATTGATAAGCTCCTCTTTAATATATAAAGTATCAAGCAGTCGGTGGTGGCAGATGACCTTGCAGACGATGCCGAAAAGAAGCTGCTCTTTCAATGTTTGTAAAGTTATTTCATTATTAAATAAGTAATTGTAGAGGCTTTTACTTCGTGATACATTTTATGATTCAAAATTCAAATTGAAATTTCATTATTGGTAAATTGGTTGATTGAGTTGTGTGAAGATCAAATTAATTTGATTAATTAATAATCAAATTTCTTTACACTTTTATTTGAATTACCAAATGTACACTTTACATTAGCTAATCCATTGATTTGTGTCCGAATGTACATTTGGTAATTCAAATAAAAGTGTGAAGAAAGGTTATTAGTGCTTTATTCGTTAAATTTATTATTGGTGTTTGCTATAGAAATTATCAATGCGAAGCAAATATGTACTAAACAAACTTAACAGAGAAATTTACAGTAAACCAAAAACCTTTGAAATATTCAATGCCTTTAAAAAGTATAATTCCTTTTTAAGGATGTTTTTGAAGCTTGAACTCTTCTACAACTTTACCCAACGAAAGGCAATCTTCAGAAGAATAGATTGTTTCGTAATAATTTGATGCGTTTAAATATGTATCTCTGATTCATTTAACGCTTAATCCCAAACGATACCTAAAGCTTATTCTGATAATACTGTTACATAAGTAAATAATGATGAAAGCCATTACTTTGTGGTACATCTTGTAATCGGGAAAAGTACAAATTCCTTTAAAGTTCCTTACAAAAGTTGTTTCAAAAGTAATGTAGTGAAGGACTTAGTTATTCTAAAACCTTTCAAAAAAAATAGTAGTAGTAGGAGTAGTGTTAGGCTATCGACCACGTGGTCCAAAAAATATTTTCCTTAAATTAAGATTAAAACCTAATCTGAGCGAGAATTTCGATCGAGCACGCCATGAGAACCGGCCGAACGATAATTTCGTTCTAATCGGGCATAATTCATTTTAAATTTTACCATATTATAATAAAGCGTTACCGATTCCCGGCGAGTCGTGATTCACTCGAATTTAATATCGAAATTGCTTATAATGCCCCGGCCGTAGTAGAACACAAGAGGGGCGAGGGGGGGGGGGGGGGCGCCGCCGCCCGGAGAACGAATTCTCCATGGGGCAATTTCACGTGGGTACGCCTCTGATTCGGACGGTCCGTAGAGAAGCCCCCTGGACACACACGGGTAGTATGTAAATTGCCCGAGCTAGAGAATAACGCCGCCAACAAACAAAAAAAAATCACGACTCTTGGCCGCGAGGGAAAACAAGGTATAAGAAAATGGGGGTTGTAGTAGAAAATTTTTTAATTTCAAAAATGTTTAAACTATAAGAAAATTGACACTGAAACATGTAGGGAATTATTAATTTACAAATTTGTTGGTTTTTAAGGTGATAAAAAATTGATGTCAAGGGTAAATGAAAGCAAAAATAGGTTTTTTTTTAATTTCTGATCTTCAAACTATAAAAAAAGTAACTAAAAAATTGAGTGTCTATGTTCAGATCAATTGTGCTTAGACGTTAATGTCTACATTCAAACAATAATGAGTGAATTAAATCTAAAAAAAAGTAAAATTGTCAAATTCACGAATTTTCTTCATGTAACTCAAGAAATATCTTTCTAACGGGTGTCCAACAATTATTGCAGTCCCGGGTGGCGTTGGAATAAAAAAACGTAGGTCGATTCTTACATGTTGCAAATAAATGAACTGACATTTTTAATGCACATTTAAGTTATGTTTGACAATTAAAATGTCAGTTCATTTATTGGGCATATGAAAGAATTGACCTACGTTTTTGATTCCAACGCCACCCGGGACTGCAATAATTGTTGGACACCCGTTATAAAAAGAATGTACTGAACATTATAATTTAATTGTGAGTGTTTAATAATTTAAGATTATAGTTAAAACATGTCAGTGAGAAATAGTGTATTAGATTAGTATGCCATTGATCAGATTGTGACTTCCCTGCAAAAAATTTTGAATGAATATTTAGGATTATATGTTTTCGCATTGAGTTTCTGTCGTGAAGATTTTTCTGTTGTATCGTTTAATTGTGTCGCGTCGAAGTGACGCGAAAACAAATGACTGTCAAACGTTTCTCAGGAGGTGACATTTGTTTAGACTTGTCAGTCACGGGTAAGAGTATGAATTAACGAGTGCGTGCGCTGTCATTGCCGATGATGATGGATGGTAGGATACGATTAAATAAGAGAATCCCGCACACCTAAAGGAAAGACGGGGTCCCGTGCGTGACAGAGCATTGACCTGACCAATGTCAGATAGACAAAACAGTCTTAGCGTGTTTATAAGTGCTGGCGCCGAGAGCGTCGTTTCGACACCTGCTAGGCCCCGTCACCGATGTCAAACGGCGTCGCCGTCGCGGCGTGGTGGAGCAAAACAAAACTAACAAGCTCTTAATAGTGAAGATGCCGAAGTGTGTCACGTGTGCGACTGCTGTCTAATTATAACATTGGAAAATTCGAACTTATTAAATATAGAATGAATGAATGCGTTATTGTCAGTTAGGAATTAGGCGGGGTGTTAGTTATGTTGGTCATAAATTTGGTCAAATCAGTAAAAGTCCGTATGAGAGACTTCATTAATGATGCGTTTTATGTTTTTGCACGACGGACATTATTTTAATTCGGCCGGCTGGCAGCGTTCCAGGCGGGCCACATGTTTACCGCCCGGAGATGTTTACGCGCCGGGAATTGCTATCACATGTGATAACGAAATCTCTATATAAGAGTGGAGCCAATTAGCTAGGAATACTGCGAGGGCGATAAATTCGGTAGGAGTGAAATAAAAGAAGGGTAATTGGAATATTTTGAATCGACGGTACTTGTGGTAGGTTGTGGAGGGCCTGTCATCCGCAGACTGTGCGGGGGCTTAATGCACGCATCGCTGTTTCTTGAAATGAGAGGGACTTTCTGATGTACGCGAGAGAGGAGCCAAGGTAACAATTACGGGTCCATGGGAACCAATTACGGATCGGGTGATGGATGACCCAATCAGAGAGGGGCCCATACTGCACCAGGTCAGCGGAGAGGTCAACCTGAATGTGTATCGAGCGGCGCGGAGTAGTACCCGCGAGGCGGTGAGTGCCGGACGCGCTTGCGCCGCCGTTACCATGGCCGCGAGGCGGGAATGCGGCGGTTGCCCTGACAACGCCCCCCCACCACCGGCCGCTAGGCGGGCAGGCAGTAATGAAAAGGCAAAGGCGCGCACTCACACACGCGAGTAATTTTGCGGATCGGGAATTGTTATTTTTATGTATCGGAGGGCACTTACCGGGACTGCCGAGGAAGACGGAGGAATACAGGACGCCTCTCCTGGCCGCGTCGCTCGCCGCCCGGGCGTCTGGAGGCGACGACCATTCTCTTCGCGGACACCATTTACCTAAAAAACAAAACAATAACGACCTTAATTACACAAGAGTTGTAAAGGGGGCGTTCAATACATAACGTATGGGGGATACGAATACACAACACAAACGCCAGAGTGGGAAAAAAAAACAAAAGTTGGGGGAGTCGGCGCTAGAGTGAATTACACACTCTACACTCGGGGCCAGAGTATTATATCGTGAATAAAAAAGTTGTTTCGCATTACAATGAAATTCAACATCTTTTACCGCACCGGAATATTGCGTTTACCGACCACCCGTTGAGCGGGAATAACATAATCCGGCGGAACGATAATGAAACTGCGCCGTCAAATTGAACGGCACTGTTATTGCCGTACGGGGTTCTTCGGGGCCCGTCATCTGTTTACCATCGATTACCAGTCGCTACCAGCAGTAGTGCGTTCCTCTCTCCTGCACTAATTCAATCAATAACACACACGCACCACGCACACATACCCATAAACAACATGATCTGACAATAATTTAAATTTCTGGGGGGCGGCTAGGAGGAGTAAATGAGTAGCATTCTTTCGCTCGTCATCCGTGTGGAGGGAAGCTATAACGCGCGAGTCTCCCGAGCTGTCTGCAGCGTCGCGATTGGTTAGCACTCGCCCTCTCACGACTGGTTCCTGCTGTCGATTCTATTCGTAAATCAAAATCGCGACGCGAAACCACCCTCGCCTCAGATGACCCTCCCCGGATTCCCTGCGACTGCATCTCCCTCCAACCAGAAAGACGCTAATTGGTAAAGCCGCATGTGTGCGCCGGAATAATTAAAATGTGCTCGTTAATAGAGTAAACAGATCTGCGAGATGATTTAGCGGCCATGATTCATCACAATTTAGTGTGACAGAGTTCTCGTGGCGCGCATCGCTAATTGGCACAAGCGGCTCCGATTAATAACAGCCGGCAGGAGTAAACTAGCCCGCGACCTGCCCCAAACGCCGCTAAATCAAGACACCCCCACCACTCTCCACACCTGGATATTATACACTCTGTCGCAGCGTCGCCTTACAAAGGCAAACCCCACATTCGATACGGCCCGAATCAAGATCCTCCAGCTATATTATTGTCAACTCCCCCCATAAATCACGCTGTCATATTAATAATAACTACTTGTATCTTTAATACACACGCCGCCTACGATCCGATGCGCGCTAGTCTGGTATTAACACTCGACCGCCGCGGAAAGAAATTAATATTGTATAATCTCGTTATTAACTCAATGTCGTAAAACCGCAAGCACTAGACGACCGAAATGGGGGCCCCCACGTGCTCGTACTCACGCCAAACCGCAAATCAAAAACACTTCAAATACGATTGACCTTATGCTTACGCTCTCACCCCTTGTGCAAACACATTACACGCAAAACAATAAACACATTTAAAAACCGACCACATGTTATCACTCGACTTCGAGTATAAACAAATACGCGCAGTCGAAAGGGTGACGTATGAATAAATATTGAAATATTAAAGTTAACGACTTTATTATTTTATACTAATCAAATTTTAAATTAAAGACTTTAGGTTAGGGTAATTGTGAGATGTATTAGCGTAACCTAACAGATCTATTATACTAAGAACTTTAGGTTAGCAGTTTTTGGTAATATAACGTTTCACTCGAAATTATTTGAGCAGAAGAAACTAACTCGCTCGACGGTTCCAAAATAGCGAAACCCGATATATCTCGAGCACCCACGGGACGATGACGGGTTTTTGGGAAAGCTAGAATCTAAACCAGATGCTCGCACGACCCCGAAATCCTCTCCAATCAAGGCCACATGAATGGGCAGATGTTGATTTGCAGATGACATCACTCATGCACTTGTTCCCAAAAAAAAAACGAGACATGCTTCACATTACAGTTGACAGTCGAAATATAAGAAAAACTCAGTATTTTTTAAATTAAACACATATTAAATTAAATACGTATTTGTATATTGAAATTTGTTTCTGAAGTGATGAAATCAATTAGATGAAATGCTAAAAATTGTATCAATTTTTTTTCAACATACAATGCCATTTTTGAAATAATCTAACGGGTGTCCAACAATTATTGCAGTCCCGGGTGGCGTTGGAATCAAAAACGTAGGTTGATTCTTACATGTGCCAAATAAATTGAACTGTCATTTCAAATATGTTTAATTAAATAGGTTAATTTTTATGCAATAATTGTTGGACACCCGTTATAAGCAAATTTAGATGTTTTAAGAAACAGTATTATCAAAAAAAAAAACATTTTTTTATATTTTTTACATTTTATCAAAATCTTTCAGATTTTAGATTTGTCATCAAAAAAAGGTGTTTTACAAAATATGTATTTGAATTTGCATGATGGATCATCACTTTACTTTAAACATAAAGTTGAATAAGTAATTGTGGAGGCTTTCACTTCGTGATACATTGTGATAATTCAAAATAAATAAACCAACTTTGTTGGTATCACAATAAAAAGTGATACCAACAAAATTAATTGTTTATTTATTTTGAAGATTATTATCATCTAATCAAATATAACGGGTGTCCAACAATTATTGCAGTCCCGGGTGGCGTTGGAATAAAAAACGTACGTCGATTCTTACATGTTGCAAATAAATGAACTGACATTTTTAATGCACATTTAGGTTATGTTTCACAATTAATATGTCAGTTCATTTATTTGGTACATGAAAGAATCGACCTACGTTTTTGATTCCAACGCCACCCGGGACTGCAATAATTGTTGGGCACCCGTTATTATTAACAAAGTTAATTAGAAAATCATTTGATTATAATAAGGGAGACTAATAATTTTTCCTTTTTCCTCATTAAAAACAACAACACATTTAATCGAAATTGATGGCCTTCATCATAACCTCAATAATTCAAACTGCAGGTCTCTCTCTCTTGCAAAAAAAAAGAATCCGAACTTCACACGATAAATCTGCGCAGCCATAACAATCGGTAATTACCAGACCAAACATCTTAATTTCACGTTAGGTCTGCACGTCGCCGCCATAACGTTCTTCCCCCGCTGCAATTTTCATCCGAACGCACGGTCTGCCCATTATGCATTGTTTTCAAAATGCGCGTACAAACACACACAATTCCAGCCGATATTGCGTAATGGCCATTGTGCGTTGGCAATACTGGCTTTATGGCGTTTTGTTTCCCGACCTAAAACAATCGGCACGCTCTCTTTTTACGGCCGGTTCGCAACGACCGCGAAGTTTCTGTATTCCTGTGTCAACGTGCCGGATATTGTTCGTCGAAGGTGCTGAAACAACGAGTAAATTGTGCCTGTTTCGGAAGAAATGTGGGAGCTGTTCAAATTTGCCAACTGAATGAAATAAAACAAGGAGATGACTTCCTAGGTTTAACAATAATTACATTTTTAAAAGTTTAGAATTCAAAATCTTTAGAAATACTATATTTCCGGATACGTTCTTCCCAGAAATGACAATGTTGTAACGGGTGTCCAACAATTATTGCAATCCCGGGTGGCGTTGGAATAAAAAAACGTAGGTCGATTCTTACATGTTGCAAATAAATGAACTGACATTTTTAATGCACATTTAGGTTATGTTTGACAATTAACATGTCAGTTCATTTATTGGGCACATGAAAGAATTGACCTACGTTTTTGATTCCAACGCCACCCGGGACTGCAATAATTGTTGGACACCCGTTATTAATCTAATAGGTAAAAGCATGTTGACACATCCCCCCCTCCTCCTCTAGAACTTACATGTTGTTTTTATGCACTGGTTTACTTTTATTTGTCCTTGTTTTTTAGATTTTTAAAGTTTAATGTAATATTGATATAACGAGAGATTTTGATTTTCAGATTATTTAAGATAACGATACTTAGATTTTCTAATTTGGTTTATAGTCTCGTTGAGTATGGATTTTATACACCTAAGTGCCTCAACAATCAATAAAAGTCTAATGTATATTAAACACTAAACTATCTGGATCTGGATTGAGTTTGCCAAGGGTGATCAAATCATTGACCAGAGCACTTAGGCCTCACTAGGTCCGTTGTGCCCCCTTGACTGGGACAACCCTAAACTAAAACACTAAAAAATTTTAGTGAAAGAAATTCTAAAGAAAAACCTTTCTGCTTCAAAGATCAGGATTCACTATTTTCTTGCTTATTCTTACTATAGATTGATTCGGCATCTTCATTAACTTAAGCTTTTCAATTTTGTACATAAAAGAATTCTGATAGTTTGATATCCATTTTTTTTTTTTTTGAAAAACATGTTTGGACAAAATAAATAACTTTTTAAAAACAGATATCCGTAGTATCCAACACCGAAATGACAGGCACGAGGATCAGATTTTATGGCAGCCATTCGTCATCTTCGCCCTGTCAGCCGGCAATTACGCGTCCCACGTAATTTTCCGCGTGTATTTTTTTCTCTTCCTTCCCATCCGCGAATTCCCTCGCAACTCGATCTCCCGTAGGAAACGCGAGCCCTAATTAACTTTCCTACGAGGAGAAGAATATAAGGGCATAAATTAGCGGCGGGTCCGGTGCTCTACGGTGTTCGGTTGGTTGAGAAAAAAAAGAGGAAAAAGGGAAAAGATCAACGTCAAAATGATGTAATCCGTGCGTTTTGTTATCTCGTCGCCGGGCAATTTGTCCTCGGCAAAGATTGCGGAACGTTTCGCGGTTGTCACCAATTAAAAAATTAAGATTGCGCAAGTGGCCGAGAGCGCGGTGATTAAGACGACTGGCGGTGATGATGTACGACAGCGATGATGACATATCGAAGCAAAAGAAAAAACGCTGGAGAGTAGTTATACTGAAAGATCGTATCATTTCTAAGAAATTGTATAAATCGGTTCATAAACATTAACGCTAAAATTATTGATTGTGCCAACAATAAAAATTTACTGTATTAATCGTAACCTTAAGTGATTAGGTACATTAGGTAGATCATATTTGTAAGAATTGTAAACCTTAACACAATTGAAAAGTAATCTTTTAGAGAATCGTGAGATCAAATCAAATTTAGAATTAATCTATTGATGGTCTTTGAAGTTATTGTCATTAAGACCTTTGCCAAATTTAAAACCAATTGACACAGTTGTAAATTTAGATCTCACTCTAACATACCGTTTGAGTAGTAGCAAATCAAAGTAAGCGAGATTGTAGATAGACGTCCGGGAACGGGTTTGTAGAGTGGAAACTCGAGTTTCAATTGGAAACATTAAGATTACCAGCGCATTAATCATCCGAACGGTGGTGGTACCGAGTGGTAATAGCCGTATGAAATACTAGATTTATGGTTTGCATCAGTAATCTTCGAATTTCTAAAATCCAATTATTTCTGGTATAGTTTTTCGAGGCCGTTTGTTGTTGTTTTTTTTTCTCCTCTTCTCCTCCGCATTTCGACACGGACCGGGACCACCCACGCTAAAAAAAAAGAAGGAAAAATAGCGCAGAGGGCCCCGTTTTACACCATCTGGCCTCACCGGCCGGGACATGTGTGAGCTGGTAATATATTAGTTAATATTGGGACTAGTTTTTGGGATAACAGGTATACGCGCGATTGAGCCGGATCGAGATTCCGATGCCGGAAAAAAGCCGCACTGTCGCCATAACTTCGGCCTGGACGTCTTTATACCTCCATATTTATGGGGCCGATTCAATCGCGAGTTGGCGATTGCTCTATTTATACCGGGAGAAAAAGGCAGGGGAGGACGCGGGAGGAGAGGATCGGTTGGACAAATTAAACCGCTATGCGATTCGCATTCTGGTTAGGAAAAAGAGAAGCAGTGAGAAGTGAGGGGGTGGTTGGTGTAATTGGTGGTGGCTTCGGTTTTTTTTTTTGGAATGATTGACCAGATGATTGCTTTTTATTGGAAGACTATTAGAAGAAACCGAGGTAATAATAAATAAGCCTTTATTGGTACTAATTAATCTAAAAAATTCTTACAGAAGTCATACAAGAGAAACAAGGCAAAAATTGTGTACTAAACAACAAAAATAAGAATACTTTGAAAATCTTAACGACTATAAAGTTTATCATTGATGGCAACTGAAGGTAATTATCAAATCAAAACATTTAGATTTTCGAAACCAAAGCTTTAGGATGAAATAATCGATTTCAAAAAACTCCTTTTAAAAGTAATTGATGTAGAGGTGTAAATTTAGAAATTATATGAATTGGTAAAGTAAGAAATAAGTCGTCAACCATTAGGTGTCGCTAATTACGTGAAACTCTTAGACACGCGAGGGTCAAGAGCGAATGGTCGTTCGTGTATGGCAAAAGTGGCCCTCTTAGACGGCCAATAGGTCATGAGATGTTAATGAGTGACGGTCGGAGCCGGCACCGAAATGGTCATTGATTTCTTGCGAGCGAGACTCCTTACAATGCGCCGTGTTTACGAGTATCGGAATGGCGGGTCGAGTGGGCGAGTAATTTAAATCCATGGTCGGGAGAGATAAAGGCGCGATTTGTAGCCGGTAACGAGGGCGCGGTCGTTCCAGTGTCCATCAAAATCGAGAGGAGGGCCATCACTGAAATAGATCCCGGCGTCGGCGCACCGGGCGGGCGCGGGCGGTCGGCCGTCGCGACGCCGTAACGCCATCTTGCTCGCAATCTCCCAAATGGCCGTGCCGATAAGCGGAACGGTAATTGTAAAATGCACATCCGTGAAATTGGGTGAGTGACGTAGCGGGCCGGTCGGGGAGTCGGTCCGGCCGCCGACGGAGAGGGTCGCCACAGCGGGGGCGCGCACACCAGCGCTATTGACAGCCGGCGATCATAAAAATCAGCTGAGTCCCGGACACATAAAAACATCTCATAATAAAGTGACGTTTCCCGTGATGGGCCCGGACGGGAAAATCGATATTACGTCACCAGCAGTAAAAGCAGGAATAGCAGCCAGCAGCGCACATGGCTGTGACAGCCATGGCACCAATATATATAGCGCACACACTATATACAACTACTACGCGATATAATCGATGAATGCAGACTGCTTTTAGTGTAATGCAGAGACGAGGAAGTGACTTGCGAACTCAGCCCCGCACCTGGACTCTTCTAATCATCATCAGCTGCGGCCCTCCGCCATTATTTTACATGAATACGCGTTATTCCAGCGCCGGCACACGTTTCGGCTCTCACACGGCATCCGGCCCAACCGTTAATACCAAACACTATCGTCAAAATAATAAAAAAAGGAACTAATAATAAAAACACAAACGGGGATAGGGTTACCGGTACAATCAACGAGAGGCCTTGAAAATTTCGAATACACACCTAACCCTCCTACACAATCATGACCTCACAAATGTAAGCTAACCTTTAATAAATACTAATCACCATCAACAAATACATAATTTGTAAGATAACCTCCAATGAATACTAATGAATACCAAAAGTTGCTTTGGGATAGTCTTCACATTCCCAATATTTTTGGCAAGATAACTTAAGAGTATTTCATCATTTCATTTCAATCTCATAGCCTAGGTAATCATCATATTACACAACATCATTTAATAGTGATACTTATTTCATTATGGTCAAAACTTTAAAATCAAAGATTTTAATTGAACAATATTAGCAATAACACTAAAGCTTTGAAGATAAAAGTTGTATCTGTAATTCAGAAGTTTTTTTTTTTAATAAAACAACTAAGAAGTCTTTTCAACTTTTTCAAAGGTTTAAAACGTTGAATTATACTTGCGATTGTTTATAATAGATTTATAACTACATCTTTATAGTCATAAAAGGTTGAGAAGATTATAGAATTAAAAGCAAAAATTTCTTCACAAATTTATAGAATTACACTCTTATTTTTTACACTTAAATAAGATTTGTGTAAACTAAATTTTGACACTTGATGATGCTGATGTTATTATTTATCTTAAGTTAATGAGTTACCACTTGCTTAAATTTTATTGATATTAAATAATGAAAAACATTTAAGGCTTTAAAAAAGTTCTGCTTACCTTTAAAACTTCACAAGGCCTTTAAGGCGTCGGTACAAACAATTTCAAATAAAACATCTACATTTGTATTATTATTTTATTTTATTAAAAAAATACAGGTTTTTATTTTATACACTAAACAATATGATTAATAACTTATTTAGTAAATATTTTAGATTTAGTCTAAATGGTTAATATTTGATACATAACGAAAACAAATTTACTAAAAGTTATTTCATAAAAGGCACATAAGAGCTATTCAGAATTCGAATGTTGTGGTTTAAAAAACATTTAAAAAAACTAACATAAAATGCGTACCGAAACTATTCTTTTAGAAGACAATATAAATCTAAAAAATATTGAGTGTTTAAAAAAACTTTCACCTAGAATATAGAAATTTACTAGAAGATTTTTTTAATTGTACAACTAATTCATCAGATTATGCTGCATTGTTTATGTTTATTAGACTTTAGCTTCTTTTTCAACAGAAAACTGCTTTTTAATGTTGTAACATCAACAGTTATACTGATTTTATTTCTAGGAAGCTAAAGCAGTAAGAATGATCAAAAATACAAATTATAAAAGCAGTGTTTTATTTGAAGTTTAAAAATATATGTAGGGTGGGTGGGTGGCCTCTATCACACCCTCCGATCGGTAAAACATAAGCGAGAGTTTTTATTAAAAGTTGTAAAATGTAAACAAATACAAAATAATTACATTTTTTACAACATCAAAAATTATTTGAAATATTTGTTTGAATACATCAATTAAAAAATGCAATTAATTTGTTTGTTTTTCAAATTTTAACTAAAACCCTCGCTTGTGTTTTACTGATTGGAGGGTGGGATAGTGGCCACCCACCCACCCTACATATACATGATAACATTAATTACTAATAGTTGATGATTTTGCTGCTAAAAACAATCAAACCCTTTATGTAATAAAAAATAAAACAAAATCAAATTTAAGGTTAAATATAAATGACTTTCTATAGATACTCTTGTCTAATTTAGATTTAAAGTCTGCCCACCCATCATGAATCAAATTTATACTAATTTACACACTAAAAAATTTTACCCTTTTATTTTTTTTATTCAAAAATTTTGTAATTAATTTTATTGGAAACCGCGAGACGATCAGTAATTAAAATTATCATGCATATGTAGGGTGGGTGGGTGGCCTCTATCCCACCCTCCAATCAGTAAAACATCATCAAAAATTATTTGAAATATTTTTGTGAATATATCAATTAAAATTATTTTGTGTTTGTTTACATTTTACAACTTTTAATTAAAACCCTCGCTTATGTTTTACTGATTGGAGGGTGGGATAGAGGCCACCCACCCACCCTACATATACATGATAACTATAATTGCTAATTGCTGATGATTTTGCTGTTTAAAACAATCAAACCTTTTATGTAATAAAAAATAAAACAAAATCAAAAATTTAAGTTTAAATATAAATGAATTTCTATAGATAATCCTATCTAATATTCATTTAATATCTGCCCACCCATCATTCATCAAATTTTTACTAATTTACTCACTGACAAATTTTACCCTTTTCATTTCGTTTTTATTCAAAAAGTTTTGTAATTAATTTTAATGGAAACCTCACGACGATAAGGAATTAAAGTTTCTATGTATATGTAGGGTGGGCGGGTGGCCTCTATCACACCCTTCAATCAGTAAAACATCATCAAAAATTATTTGAAATATTTGTGTGAATACATCAATTAAAATTATTTTGTGTTTGTTTACATTTTACAACTTTTAATTAAAACCCTCGCTTATGTTTTACTGATTGGAGGGTGGGATAGGTGCCACCCACCCACCCTACATATACATATTAACTTTAATTGCTGTTCGTTGATGATTTTGCTGCTCAAAACAATCAAACCCATTATGTAATAAAAATAAAACAAAATCAAAATTTAAGTTTAAATGTAAATGATTTTCTATAGACAATCCTATCTAATTTAGATTTAAAGTCTGCCCACCCATCATGCATCAAATTTTTACTAAGTTACTCACTCAAAAATTTTAATTTCTTTCTTATTCTTATTCAAAAAGTTTTGTAATTAATTTTATTGGAAACCGCGAGACGATCAGTAATTAAAGTTACCATGTATATGTAGGGTAGTTGGGTGGCCTCTATCACACCCTCCAATCAGTAAAACATCATCAAAAATTATTTGAAATATTTGTGTGAATACATCAATTAAAAAATGCAATTAATTTATGTTTATTTACATTTTACAATTTTTAACTAAAACCCTCGCTTATGTTTTAGTGATTGGAGGGTGGGATAGTGGCCACCCACCCACCCTACATATACATATAACTATAATTGCTAATCGTTGATGATTTTGCTGCTAAAAACAATCAAAACCTTAATATAATAAAAATAGAACAAAATCAAAATTTAAGTTTAAATATAAATGATTTTCTATAGACAATCTTATCTAATTTAGATTTAAAGTCTGTCCACCCATCACACATCAAATTTTTACTAATTTACTCACTCAAAAATGTTACCCTTTTAATTTATTTTTTATTCAAAAAGTTTTGTAATTCATTTTATTGGAAACCGCGAGACGATAAGGAATTAAAGTTTATATGTATATGTAGGGTGGGTGGGTGGTCTCTATCCCACGCTGCAATCAGTAAAACATCATCAATATTTGAAATTTGTTTCTATGGATAAATCTCTTAAAGTTGCAATTATTTTTTGTTTATTTATATTTTTCAACTTTTAATTAAAACCCTGGCTCATGTTTTACTGGTTGGAGGGTGTGATAGAGGCCACCCACCCACCCTATATATACATGATAACTTTAATTACTAATCGTTGATGATTTTGCTGCCAAAACAGTCAAACCCTTTATGTAATGAACAATAAAACAAAATCAAAATATAACTTCCCTCAGACTACTTATTCGAGCTGAATTAGGAAACCCCGCAACTTTAATTGGTGATGACCAAATATATAATGTGATTGTCACAGCCCATGCATTTATAGTTATACCAATTGTTATTGGAGCCTTTGGAAACTGACTTATTCCCCTTATATCCTACCTATCCTACCCTTCAAACAGTAAAACATCATCAAAAATTGTTTGAAATATTTGTGTGAATAAATCAATTAAAAAATGCAATTATTTTGTGTTTGTTCACATTTTACAACTTTTAAATAAAACCCTCGCTTATGTTTTACCGGTTAGATAGTGGGATAGAGGCCACCCACCCACCCTACATATATATGATGACTTTAATTCCTAATCGTTGATGATTTTGCTGCTAAAAACAATCAAACCTTTTATGTAATAAAAAATAAAACAACATCAAAATTTAAGTTTAAATATAAATGATTTTCTGTATATAATCTTATCTAATTTAAATTTAAAGTCTACACGCCCATCATGAACCAATTTTTTATTAATTTACTCACTCAAAAATTTTACCCTTTAAATTTCTGTTTTATTAAAAAAGTTTTGTAATTAATTTTATTGGAAACCGCAAGGCAATAAGGAATTAAAGTTTATATGTATATGTAGGGCGGGTGGGTGGCCTCTATCCCACCCTCGAATCAGTAAAACATCATCAAAAATTGTTTGAAATAATTGTGTGAATACATCAATTAAGAAATGCAATTATTTTGTGTTTATTTATATTTTACAACTTTTAACTAAAACCCTCGCTTATGTTTTACTTATTGGTGGGTGGGATAGAGGCCACCCACCCACTCTACATATACATTATAACGTCAATTGCTAATCGTTGATGATTTGGCTGCTAAAAACAATAAAACCCTTTATGTAATACAAAATAAAATAAAATCAAAATTTAAGGTTAAATATATATGACTTTCTATGGATAATCTTATCTAATTGAGATATAAAGTCTGCCCACCCATCATGCATCAATTTTTTTCAAATTTACTCACTCAAAAGTTTTACCCTTTCAATTTCTTTTTTATTCAAAAAATTTTGTAATTAATTTTATTGGAAACCGCGCGACGATAAGGAATTAGAGTTTATGTGTATATGTAGGGTGGGTGGGTGGCCTCTATCCCACTCTCAAATCAGTAAAACATCATCAAAAATTGTTTGATATATTTGTATGAATACATCATTTAAAAATGCAATTAATTTATGTTTATTTACATTTTACAATTTTTAACTAAAACCCTCGCTTATGTTTTACTGGTTGGAGGGTGGGATAGAGGCCACCCACCCACCCTACATATACATGATAACATTAATTACTAATAGTTGATGATTTTGCTGCTAAAAACAATCAAACCCTTTATGTAATAAAAAATAGAACAAAATCAAAATTTAAATATATATGACTTTCTATGGATAATCTTATCTAATTTAGATTTAAAGTCTGACCACCCATCATGAATCAGATTTTTATTAATTTACACACTCAAAAATTATACCCTTTTAATTTCTTTTTTATTCAAAAAGTTTTGTAATTAATTTTTTTGGAAACCTCACGACGATAAGGAATTAAAGTTTCTATGTATATGCAGGGTGGGTGGGTGGCCTCTATCCCACCTTCCAATCAGTAAAACATCATCAAAAATTATTTGTTATATTTGTATGAATAAATCTCTAAAAATTGCAATTATTCTTTGCTTACAGAATATTTTACAACTTTTAATTAAAACCCTCGCTTATGTTTTACTGATTGGAGGGTGGGATAGAGGCCACCCACCCACCCTACATATACACAATAACTATAATTGCTAATCGTTGATGATTTTGCTGCTAAAAACAATCAAAACCTTTACGTAATAAAAAATTTAAAAAAAACAAAAATATTAGTTTAAATATAACTTTCTATAGATAATCTTATTTAATTTAGATTTAAAGTCTGCCCCATCAATTTTTTATTAATTTACTCACTCAAAAATTTTACCCTTTTGATTTCTTTTTTATTCACAAAGTTTTGTAATTAATTTTATTGGAAACCACGAGACGATCAGTAATTAAAGTTATCATGTATATCTAGGGTGGGTGGGTGGCCTCTATCCCACTCTCCAATCAAACAAACACAAAATAATTTCAATTTTTAATTGATATAATTGGTAGGATGATGTCATCAGGATAATAATTAATTGATTTTTAGACAATAAAATCAACACAATCAAAAATCTTCGTATAAAAAAATCGAAATAATAATATTATTAGGACAATTAGTTGATTATGGCATAATGCATCAAATATTTAGTAATAATATATGCTTACATGGTAAGCATTTTGTTGTTTCAGTATTAATAATGACTTGTAAACAAACTTTAATTTAACAATTTACATTTATGACGTCTAATAACAGGTTGGCATGGGCTTGTGGTCATAATTTTAAACAAGCATTAAAAGTAGCAATTAACGCCTTTTTAACTTCTCAAAGATTGTAAAAACTAACTACTTATTATTTATACGTAAATATTAATTAAAACATAAAATAATTTTGGTGGTGGTACCGATAAAACAATGTTAAACACGGAACAACGAGTTACACGTAATTCTACAATTAAAGTGGCAAACTGCGTGTCGTGTCCGTTCGTAATGTTTAAACAAATGTTGTAAAAATAGAGGGCGAGATGGCCGGAAATAAAATCCTGCGCTAAAAGTGTGGAACGGTACAGCGGCGGAGTTGCAGGGGGGTGGGTGCAGTTTATATCAGTTGGCCAACAAACGGCGGGAGCAATTAACCGGCTCTATACTTCCTGCATTGCGCCTCTTATTTAGATACTAATGGGTTAACTACACATTATACTACATTGTAATTAAAGTTAATGCGTTTAGGAGATGGCGCTCGCTAATTAATTATTCAATAAAACGAATTGAATATCTCAATCCCGCCCGCCCCTCAGCCGCCCCGCGACGGTGAGCGCAGAGGGCAGTTCATCAACAAATGGTTCGACGTGTTCTAACATGACCTTAGAGATTAATATGCAAATGGGTTGGTCAGGTGGTGGGCAGCTGGGCCACGCGAACCGAACATTAGCCAAAATACACCCTGACGCCGGTCCCTCACAGCAGGTATGTCGACGCGGTTGCATACGGACTAACAGCAGGATTTGACATGTTGATGACATCTTTTGATGAAATAGTATTGGACTATAATATTAATCACAACAATGGAGTGAATTGATAATAAAAATGTAAAGTGCTTTACGTTGTAGAAAATTAACTACTTTAATTATATCTAACATTTAAAAGCTTGAAGATATTGATTGCTTATAAATAGATATAAAACAATACTATAATTTAATAAGGTATGACTTTCTTTTGTGTGAAGCTTATAATCTATATTTAATCTTTAATTGGTTATTTATTTAAATCAGGAGTACTTTAGTATTAGTACTACCTACTAGGAAAGGAGATAGGTAAGCATCGGAATAACAAAATACAGTTACGCAGGTTGGATGCGTATCATCCACGTTTACACATGTCGGAATAATTCAACGCTCATTGTAATACATAAACATACAATTACATTAACCCAACAACTGTTTAGAAACGCTCAGGAGCTGCGTTTATTCAGAGCGGAATTTGATGGTCCGCACGCCGCCTACTGAATGATATACGCGCGGACGCTAAATATTATTGGATTATGTAAATCCAGCGCCGCAACTATAAACCACTTCCCCGTGATAAAAAAAAATACAACGCGTGTAGATCCATTATGTTAGTAAATAACAATGACGTCCAAATATTTAGACGGGATCGGGCGCGTATTTAATATAAGCTCACCAAGATTTAACGCAGAAGCGCTTTTTGTTAGATGACCGCCATTATCAATCCTGAGTTTGAAAAAAAATTACCAATCTTAACTAACAGTGCGTAATTCTTTCGGATTAAGGTAAATAAATCTGGACGCCGAGGGACCAATTGGCCCAAGCAGCGATCCAATTTGCTAGCACTTAACCTACAGTATATCGAGTTAAAAAGTTTCACGATGCACGGAATCCGCAATTGAATCAATGATAATTACATGAAAGAGTAAACCTTTATCTCGTACAGAGTACAGTAACACACTGGCGGTGCGGTAATCGCTTTAAGCGGACATGCTTCAACATTGGAATTGAGTTAGTGGTAGCAAAAAACATTCTGCTAGAAGATTCGTTGATAATTGAAGTATACAAATATTTATCAAAAATTATGTAAATAATATAAGGTAGCAAAAATTGAAGAGGATATAAAATGAGCAAAAATCTTAATGAAGACTCCTTCTTCAAAACTTTTCATTTAATCAATACCATTTTAATCTTATCTACTGCCTCTTCTCTTCAAGTCTTCCTTCAGCAATCAACAAATTTGGATTTTAATTGAATCAAAGAGAATCATTTATTTTTAATATCTAATTATTATCACACTTGCTCAAAAAGCTATAGTTATTACAAAATGGATAAAAAAATATTAAAGACATACAAATAGTTGTTTTTTCACGATGCACTCAATCAAGATATTTCAAAAATGTTTCGCCACATTAAATATAAAACAAATATGTTGGATGCTTGAAGCCATAACTTTGTGATACATATTGAATCAGGAACTTTATCATTTGATAAAGTTCCTATAAAACAAATAGTTGTTATTATGACGAAAAATTGGTCATAATTATTCCTTTTTCACATATCCCCTTTTAATTGATGCCATTTAACTATCCGTTTCTTTGGAAAGAGATTCAAACTTCCTGGTGCAATCAATAATAAATTTCGTCAGTTCGCGCGTTTCTTCTCTCTCTTTTTTTTTTTTAATCATTTTGCGTTATCCCCGGCGAAACTTTTTGGCAAAATCCGCCGGATCGGTTTAAAATATTCAAATTAAATCCGTAACGAATTTCCCGTGCCGCTGCCAACTTGAAGCTGGCGTTTCGCGGAAAAACCGCGAGGGTAGAAATAGCATCTTCAGCACAACGCAACAATTGAATTTATCCGCCCAGGTGCGGTTTAATTTTAAGCCTGGACCGAAAACGTCAAATAAACTGCGTGACTGATCGGCCGCGAATCGTCGTCGGCTGTAGTCATAATTTATAGCCCGTAAAACAAAAAACAAAAACCAAACGTCACTTGATTTACATAAAAGTAGTTTTTATTGCTTTTTAAGCAAAAAATTTAGACTAATAACTAGTCAAAATCGTTGTTAATTAACCAGCGCCTAACCGTTTCTTTTTTTTTTTTGGAATGGACGCCGAGTACGACCAACTGCTCGAAGCTCTGTAGGTGGTTTGGTTTCGAATTTATGGCGGCCGACCACTAGGCGTTCTAGTTTGGTGTTATGTGGGCAAGGATAATGGCCAAAATAGACAACAACAAATAAATCTAAGAGGAAGAAGCGTGATCGTCGTAGGACGCGATGGCGCTACGTAGTGGCAGGAGAGAGACGGTCGTTAATTGGGTTGCCTATATTGAAATAACATCAAGTACTTAAGTAACTTTTAAAGACTAAATCCACATACTTAACGTATATAAAAATTGAATTAAATAAAACTGATATTGTCTAAAAAAAATTAGAGCCTTACGAAAATTTTGGTTTCACGTTTAGACTATAAATAGAATCTATATGATAAAGGTGCCATCCACATCCATTTGATAGGATCTGTATCTTCACTCACTAAAAACCTTTCTTCATACAGTTTATACTCATTTTATAATCAAGTTTATCTTCACTAAACTCATCCAATTAATTTACTACTATATCTTTATTATAATATAATCCAAAACAGTGGAAATATGTATTTTAGTTTAATCTCTTTCGGATTATACAATCTAAAAAATTCTCATTAACAATTATTTAACTACCCAACAAAACGCAATTACAGGATGATACAATTGCGTGAGACTACAACTTAGTTATTCCATCTGTCAATTACACATACACATTAATGGAAAAAAAATATGTTTAAATAATTAATTTAAACCGCACTAATTGCAAATAAAACGCCACCTTTAACATACACAGGCAGGAACGGAAGGGGGCCTTCCTGGTTATCGAAAGATAGGATCGCAACATCCGTGATTCAGTTAATGCACGGAAAAAATGTTTTCCGATTTTATCGCCATCTACACCCAGATAATATTTGCAAGAGCGAAAATGTTAATTACAAAGAAGGAATGCAGATGGCGCTTTTATTAATAAATACGAGCTAAATTATAATCAAATTACGATCAAACGTTTTATTAATGTAAATAAATACAATTAAAAATTGTAAGTTTTGCTCACACAGTTGACCAAATAAAATATTCGTAATCAAGAAGTTCGTTCAAGAAGATTGAATACTTTCTTGAGGTTAAATATAGAAATAAAAAACATTATTGTCTTTCTAATTTATGCAACAGATGCCACCTTAATGATTTTTTTTATATTTACTTATACAAAAAGTTAGCGAACTGTATTTGGTTGTTGATTTGTCCATTATTGTTACTAATCAAAATTTTTATCTCCTGAAACTTCAAGATTAATTATTAATTAATCATTTAAAAAGTTGAAATCCAAAAATAGTGGGAAAGACAATAGCATCAAGTCGCTGGATGCTTGAAGTCAAAATTATTGTATCCTAAAAAATTAAGAGGATCAATTAATTCTAAAGAAAAATTGTAGAAATGGTGGGTATGGTAACATAATCAAGCTGTTAGATGATCAAACTATAAGATTAAGCAGAGGAAACTAATTTCCTTAAATAGAATCATTGATTTAAACGAAACTTGAAGAACCATTAATATTAGAAAATATTTTGGAATTACATTTGATGAAATGAGAAAAATAGCAAAAGTTTTTAGTGTATCTAAAAGTTTGTATTTATTTGTTATTCTGATTAATCAAAAATTAAGGGAATTAATCAATTGAAAGGAAGATTTTTAAATATAGTGGGAATGGTAACATACATCATAAAGTTTTTAGGTGATCAAATTATTGCTTGCATTAATCAAATTATCCCAAAAAAATATTAAGAGGATAAATCAATTGACAGGAAGATTCTTTAAAATAGTGGGAATGGTAACATCATCCAGTTTTTAGGTGATCAAATTGTTGCTTGGATTAATCAAATTATCTTATCCCAAAAAAATTAAAAGGATTAATCAATTGAAAGGAAGATTTTTAAAAATAATAGGAATGGTAACATCATCAAGTTTTTAGGTGATCAAATTTTTGCTTGGATCAATCAAATAACCTTATCCCAAAAAATAAGAGGATTAATCAATTGAAAAGACGATTTGTAGAAATTGTGGGAATGATAACATCATCATGTTGTTAGGTGATCAAATTATTGCTTGAAGTCTAACCAATAACCTTAATTAGAATCTTTGATAATAAAATAAAGCTTTTATAATTCAACTATAATCTTCAAAAATATTTTTGGATTATATTTGATGGACGATTAATCAGTAACTCAAATATTTAGTGGTATTTTATGTATCAAAAAGTCAATTCAAGAGAAGAAATGTACAAATAGTGGAAGATACAATATCATCAAGTTGCAAGTTGTGTGAACAAATTGTTGCTTGAAGTCTACAGACGACACTATTCCAAAATCATCTATCTAGAAACCTAACGAAGATTTGTAGAAATAGTGAGAATGGTAACATCATCAAGTTGTTATGTGATCAAATTATTGCTTGAAGTCTATCCAATAAGTACAAGATACAACCGACAAAACTATTTCCTTAATTAGAAACTTGGATAATAAAATAAAGCTTCTATAACTCAAGTATAATCTTCAAAAATATTTTTGGAATAAATTTGATGCACGATTAATCAGTTAAAGTACTGTTTGTGGTATTTCATGAAGCAAAAATCAATTCAAGAGAAGAAATGTAGAAATAGTGGAAGATGCAACATCATCAAGTTGCAAGTTGTGTGAACAAATTGTTGCTTGAAATCTACAGACGAAACTATTTCCAAAATCATCTATCTAGAAACCAAACTGATAATCACATTCAAAAAATATATTAAATGTAAGGATCCTAACAAAGCAAACAATACTTTTTCAAATGATGTAGTATAAAAATTCAGAATTTAGGTATGTAAACAAAAATCTTTCCTTAATATTTACGATTTTATCAAGTGTTTTCATTACAAAACCTTCACTTGGCGGGAGACGATGATTCCGCTGAAATTTCTTGCACGCCACAGACGCTTTTTATTCAATTACCGCGAGTTACGCAAACGCTGCGGATTTTACGGCGAATGATTGACATATTAATTAACCTATGATGCTTCATTAAATTCCACCGCGGTAAATAATAATCGCCGCGTGTGCACTTGCGTGGGAGAGAGGGAATTATTACACGTGTGATTGCAATCAACGTTTTTTTTTGCCACACAGAAACGTTGCGTGCACGCGATAAATATGTACGGGAGTCAATGTATTCACTGGGAAGTATTTGCTATGTTGATGATGATGATGATGATGTAACTAAATAAAAAAATATAAAATGGAATTCGTTTTATGTATAGATTTTACTGAAGGTGTTGATAGATTTTTGGGTGTTCAAAAAGCTTTGGGAAGTGTTGAATGATTTTTGGGAGTATCTAATGTTTTGATATATCTTGGCTTTAATCTCTGATTTATAAATGTTTACAAAACGAAAAAATCAAGATTATCTGAGTTAGTGCAACGAAAGAAAGAAAACTTCAAAAGCTTTGGGAAGGGTTGAATGCTTTTTTGAGAATCTAATGTTTTGATATATCTTGGCTTTAATCTGCGATTAATAAATGTTAAAAAACGAAAAATGCAAGATTATCTGAGTTAGTGCAACGGAAGAAAGAAAACTTCAAAAGCTTTGAGAAGGGTTGAATGATTTTTGGAGTATCTAATGTTTTGATATATGTTGGCTTTAATCTCCGATTAATAAGTATTCACAAAACGAAAAATTCAAGTTTATCTGAATTAGTGTAACGAAGAAAACTTTAATAGCTTTAAAAAGTGTTGATTGATTTTTGTGAGTGTTTAAAGTTTTGATACATATTACCAATTGAGTGATGGCTAATTTCAAATGAAGGGTTAAGATAAAAATCTTTGTATCAATAAAAGTTGTATTCATATGGAGATATATTTGTGTAATTCGAAATTAAACAAAATGCCGTTTTGATATCAAATCTTTATAAAAAGTGATGCCAAATAAGTTTGGTTTACAATAATAGAGCAATAATTGCATCATCTACTTTTAACTTACTTTTCTCACCACATTTTTGTCTAATTCTTTAACCCTACACTATCTTTCTCCATTCTGTAACATTTTTGTTTCTTCTTACACACACCTATGCTAAGTAACTCCAAGAAAAGATACTTGGAGGCTAATGAGTACCTCCAAGAAAGGATACTTGGAGGCACTTGGCAGAGGAGCGTATAACGCATCAAAAAATGATTTTGTTTTATTTTGAAGAGTTGTAGATGTCACTGGTTTAAAACAGGTATGTTGATGAGCCCAAGAATTCAAATTTCATTCCTTTTTCAAGAGATTATGAATGTTTACCAGTTTGATTATAATTGATGACCAGCTTGATACCTATGATAATCAAGCTGGTCATCAATTATAATCAAGCTGGTCAACATTCATAATCTTTTGAAAAAGAAATGAAATTTGAATTCTTGGGCTCATCAACAACAAAAGACAATTAGTAACAACAATAACTTTTAGAAAACGAAAACATCTTAAAAATTGTAACTACATATCTTTTGTTGTGGGTCTCTGGCTAATAAGTGATTCAATGGAAGCAATGATTTAGTGCCAGTCATAATCTTTTGAGAATAAATTAAATTTTATTCTTAAGCTCTTCATCAAGATTATTAGTAACAACCTAATCTCTAGAAAGAAAATAAACATCATAAAAATTGTAACTACATATTATATGTTGTAGCTCTCTAACTGGCACGTGTTTAACAAGTATTTCAATGAAGAAAATTATTTAGTACCAGTCATAATCTTTTGGAAAAGAAATTCAATTCAATTCTTAAGCTCCTCATCAAGACAATTAGTAACAACCATAATCTCCATATTATTTGTTGTGTGTCTTTGGCTGACAAGGATTTAACAAGTGTTTCAATGAAGGCAATTATTCAGTGCGAGCGTCGTGTCGCGTCGCTGTTCGTTTATATATTTTTTTCCTCCCATGTTGTACCGAAATCGTAACGAAATATTTATAGACCGAATGAATGGCCCCCTGTGCACGAAACACGACCGTGCCGCCATCAATACGGATCGAACGGACAGAATTCGGCTTGTTCATAACTTCCAGAGGCGTGCATGTGCTTGACATCTGCGGCGATTGCAAAAAAAATATGTATGTAGGGAAAAAAAAGTGAAGGGAAGGAATGGCCTTGTTTTGGAAATTATTACCGGTTGATTAGAGAATAATTTACAATTAAAAGAAAGCTTTTTATAAATAGTATGAAGATTAAGCTTCATTTATGAAAAAACATTCTTTGAAATTATTTACATTGCAAACGTGGCAAATTTCATAAAGTAGAGCTTAATTTTCAGGTGTTAGTAATGTGAAAAGAGTGATATAATAAAAGTACTATCCAAAAATTGTGGTTAAGAAAGCCTCAATAAGTTTTCCTAGAATGTACTGATGATTTTTTTGAAGTACCTTCAGAAGACATTGAAAGTACTTCAACAAAAAGACTGATGTGGCATCATTACACAAATACAAAAACGTATGATACTAATGTTCTTCTTTAAAGTACTTTTGGAAGACATTGAAGGTACTTCTACAAAAATCTGATAAGGCATCATTAAATAAATTCAGGAAGGTATAATACTGATGTTCTTTCTTAAAGCAACTTTTGGAAGACGTTGAACGTACTTCAACAAAAAGCCTGATGAGGCATCACATAAACAGGAAGGTATAATACTGATGTTCTTTCTTGAAGCAATTTTTGGAAAGCAGTGAAGATACTTCAACAATAATACTGATGTTCTTTCTTGAAGCAACTTTTGGAAGGCAGTGAAGATACTTCAACAAAAAGTCTGATGAAGCATCATTACATAAATACAGGAAGGTATAATACTGATGTTATTTCTTAAAGAACTTTTGGAAGACATTGAAAGTACTTCAACAAAATGTCTGATAAGGCATCATTACATAAATACGGACAAGTAAGATACTGATGTTCTTTCTTAACGTACTTTTGAAAGACATTGAATCAGTGAAAAGGATTTTGCAACTAAATTTATACATTTTTTTTTTCTTTTCTTAAGGTTTATCAGTATTCCGAGTGAATGAAGTTACGATGTAATTTTTCGTAGATTCCAAAATTTATCGATTTCCAGCACCGTTCACGCTAAGCAACTGTTTAAAGAGCCGCCGGTAATGATATGATATTAATAAATAATAAATCAGCCGGTATTTACGGTCGCCGGTAATTAATACAAGCTGTGTGCGTTTAGTTTATTATTTATGGCCATTATGTAAAGTGCGGAGTGATTCCTGGACATGCAAATGAGTATAAATATATATTTGTGCGTGGAGACACGTTGTTTGTCATAATTAGGGTCCACAGATTCATTCCAACGATTTCCTATGAAACCCGGCAAATTAATCACTGCGATCAAATAACAACAACAATAAACAAAAGAGATAATTTATATGACGATAAAGGTAAACAAACATGTTAGTTTACTTTTTGCATTGTTACGTTGTTATTCTATAGAAGGTTTGGTTTCATGACAGGAAAAGACTTGATTTCTAATAAATTTAGAAACATATTTTAAGATTTTCAAAAATATATATAGAGAGAGAGCGTCTTTAGATCAATAATAAACTAATCATCTTCCAAAAAAACTGTTGCCAAGGGAATTGTTCGAAAACTCGTCCAAAAAATCAGAATCATTTGTGTGTAAGGAAGTAATAATTCTGAAGATTTGGATTTGCAGTATAAAGTTCTTAGATCACTTGAAAAATTATTAGAAGGATTAAAATTGGTATAGTTTTTTAATTTGTTTTTTTTTGTTTGTTCAACTCCTACATTTTGAACAACCAAGTAATAATTCTGAAGATTTTGATTTGCTGTATAGAGCTCTTAGATCACCTCAAAAACTCTTAGAAGGATTCAAAATGGTACAGTACTAAATATTTTCTTTGTTCATACAACTCCTACATTTTGAACAACCAAGTAATAATTCTTAAGATTCAGCTTTGCTGTATATAGCTCTTAGATCACCTGAAAAACTCTTAGAAGGATTCAAATTGGTACAGTACTAAATACTTTCTTTGTTCATTCAACTCCTACATTTTGAACAACCAAGTAATAATTTGCTATTTCTAGCTCTTTGATCACACAAAAAAACTGTTGGAAGGATTCAAATTGGTACACTACTAAATAATTTGTTTGTTTGTTCAACCAAAAAATTGTTTGGAACTACTACAATTGTAATCCTAGCAGGTGATTTAAGAGCTCCATACAACAAATCAAAGATTTGGCATTAACCTCAGACTTTAACACATTTTGAACAACCAA
Source organism: Ontholestes murinus (assembly GCA_963969525.1). Lineage (NCBI taxonomy): Eukaryota > Metazoa > Arthropoda > Insecta > Coleoptera > Staphylinidae > Ontholestes > Ontholestes murinus. Next base: position 19,789,895 of record OZ018387.1, on the reverse strand, counting down.
AAAAATGTTTGAAACTACCAAAGCTATAATCCTTCTAAAAGATTTTCAGGTGAATTAAGAACTTTATACAATAAATCAAAGATTTGGCATTAATCTTTGACTGTCACACATTTTGAACTACAAAAAAACTGTTGAAACATATTTTATGATTTTCAAAAATATATATATAGAGAGCGTCTTTAGATCAATAATAAACTAATCATCTTCCAAAAAAACTCTGTTGCCAAGGGAATTGTTCGAAAACTCGTCCAAAAAAATCAGAATCATTTGTGTGTAAGGAAGTAATAATTCTGAAGATTTGGATTTGCAGTATAAAGTTCTTAGATCACTTGAAAAATTATTAGAAGAATTAAAATTGGTATAGTTTTTTAATATTTTTTTTTTTGTTTGTTCAACTCCTACATTTTGAACAACCAAGTAATAATTCTGAAGATTCAGATTTGCTGTATATAGTTCTTAGATCACCTGAAAAACTCTTAGAAGGATTCAAAATGGTACAGTACTAAATATTTTCTTTGTTCATTCAACTCCTACATTTTGAACAACCAAGTAATAATTTGCTGTTTCTACCTCTTTGATCACACAAAAAAACTGTTGGAAGGATTCAAATTGGTACACTACTAAATAATTTGTTTGTTTGTTCAACTCCACTACAATTGTAATCATAGCAGGTGATTTAAGAGCTCCATACAACAAATCAAAGATTTGGCATTAACCTCAGACTTTAACACATTTTGAACAACCAAAAAAAATGTTTGAAACCACCAAAACTATAATCCTTCTAAAAGATTTTCAGGTGAATTAAGAACTTTATACAATAAATCAAAGATATGGCATTAATCTTTGACTGTCGCATATTTTGAACAACAAAAAAACTGTTGAAACATATTTTATGATTTTCAAAAAAATCGTCTTTAGATCAATAATAAACTAATCATCTTCCAAAAAACTCTGTTGCAAAGGGAATTGTTGGAAAACTCGTCCAAAAAATCAGAATCATTTGTGTGTAAGGAAGTGATAATTCTGAAGATTTGGATTTGCAGTATAAAGTTCTTAGATCACTTGAAAAACTATTAGATGGATTAAAATTGGTATAGTTTTTTAATTTGTTTTTTTTTGTTTGTTCAACTCCTACATTTTGAACAACCAAGTAATAATTCTGAAGATTCAGCTTTGCTGTATATAGCTCTTAGATCACCTGAAAAACTCTTAGAAGGATTCAAATTGGTACAGTACTAAATATTTTCTTTGTTCATTCAACTCCTACATTTTGAACAACCAAGTAATAATTTGCTGTTTCTACCTCTTTGATCACACAAAAAAACTGTTGGAAGGATTAAAATTGGTACACTACTAAATAATTTGTCTGTTTGTTCAACTCCTAAATTTTGAACAACCAAAAAATTGTTTGGAACTACTACAATTGTAATCCTAGCAGGTGATTTAAGAGCTCCATACAACAAAACAAAGATTTTGCATTAACCTCAGACTTTAACACATTTTGAACAACCAAAAAAATGTTTGAAACATATTTTATGATTTTCAAAAATTTATATATATAGAGAGCGTCTTTAGATCAATAATAAACTAATCATCTTCCAAAAAACTCTGTTTCCGAGGGAATTGTTCCAAAACTCGTCCAAAAAATCAGAATCATTTGTGTGTAAAGAAGTAATAATTCTGAAGATTTGGATTTGCAGTATAAAGTTGTTAAATCACTTGAAAAATTATTAGAAGGATTAAAATTGGTATAGTTTTTTAATTTGTTTTATTTTTCGTTTGTTCAACTCCTACATTTTGAACAACCAAGTAATAATTCTGAAGATTATGATTTGCTGTATATAGCTCTTAGATCACCTGAAAAACTCTTACAAGGATTCAAATTGGTACAGTACTAAATATTTTCTTTGTTCATTCAACTCCTACATTTTGAACAACCAAGTAATAATTTGCTGTTTATAGCTCTTAGATCACACAAAAAACTGTTGGAAGGATTCAAATTGGTACACTACTAAATAATTTGTTTGTTTGTTCAACTCCTAAATTTTGAACAACCAAAAAATTGTTTGGAACTACTACAATTGTAATCATAGCAGGTGATTTAAGAGCTCCATACAACAAATCAAAGATTTCGCATTAACCTTAGACTTTAACACATTTTGAACAATCAAAAATATGTTTGAAACTACCAAAACTATAATCCTTCTAAAAGATTTTCAGGTGAATTAAGAACTTTATACAATAAATCAAAGATTTGGCATTAACCTTTGACTGTCGCACATTTTGAACAACAAAAAAACTGTTGAAACATATTTTATGATTTTCAAAAATCGTTTTTAGATCAATAATAAACTAATCATCTTCCAAAAAACTCTGTTGCCAAGGGAATTGTTCAAAAACTCGTCCAAAAAATCAGAATCATTTGTGTGTAAGGAAGTGATAATTCTGAAGATTTGGATTTGCAGTATAAAGTTGTTAAATCACTTGAAAAATTATTAGAAGGATTAAAATTGGTATAGTTTTTTAATTTGTTTTTTTTGTTTGTTCAACTCCTACATTTTGAACAACCAAGTAATAATTCTGAAGATACAGATTTGCTGTATATAGTTCTTAAATCACCTGAAAAATTGTTAGAAGGGTTCAAATTGGTACGGTACTAAATAATTTTCTTGTTTGTTCAAGTCCTACATTTTGAACAACCAAGTAATAATTTGCTGTTTCTAGCTCTTTGATCACACAAAAAAACTGTTGGAAGGATTCAAATTGGTACACTACTAAATAATTTGTTTGTTTGTTCAACTCCTAAATTTTGAACAACCAAAAAATTGTTTGGAACTACTACAATTGTAATCCTAGCAGGTGATTTAAGAGCTCCATACAACAAATCAAAGATTTGGCATTAACCTCAGACTTTAACACATTTTGAACAACCAAATGTTTGAAACTACCAAAACTATAATCCTTCTAAAAGATTTTCAGGTGAATTAAGAACTTTATACAATAAATCAAAGATTTGGCATTAATCTTTGTCTGTCGCACATTTTGAACAACAAAAAAACTGTTGAAACATAGTTTATGATTTTAAAAAAAAAAATATATATATATATATATATAGAGAGAGAGCGTCTTTAGATCAATAATAAACTAATCATCTTCCAAAAAACTCTGTTGCCAAGGGAATTGTTCGAAAACTCGTCCAAAAGATCAGAATCATTTGTGTGTAAGGAAGTAATAATTCTGAAGATTTGGTTTTGCAGTATAAAGTTATTAAATCACATGAAAAACTATTAGAAGGATTAAAATTGGTATAGTACCAAACAATTTTTTTGTTTGTTCAACGCCTACATTTTGAACAACAAAGTAATAATTCTGAAAATTCAGATTTGCTGTATGTAGCTCTTAGATCAACTGAAAAACTGCATAAAGGATTACGATTGGTGTAGTACCAAATAATTTTTTGATTGTTCAACTTCTACATTTTGAACAACCAAAAATTGTTTGGAACTTTTACAATTGTAAACCTAGCAGGTTTTCATACAACAAATCAAAGAATTGGCATTAATTTCTTACTTTCACACACTTTGAACAACCAAAAACTTGTTCGGAACTACCATAATTGTAATCCTTCTAACAGATTTTCAAGTGATTTACAAGCTTCATACAACAAATCAAAGATTTGGCATTAAGCTGTGGCTTTCACACATTTTGAACAACCAAAAACTTGTTTGGAACTACCATAACTGAAACCCTTCTAACAGATTTTCAGGTGATTTAAGATCTTTATACAACAAATCAAAGATTTAGAATTAATCTCTAACTTCTACACATTCCGAACAACCAAAAACGTGTCTAGAACTACCATAATTGTAGTTCTAACAGGTTTTCAGGTGATTTAAGAGCTTTATAGAATAAATCAAAGATTTGGCATTAATCTCTGATTGTCACACATTTTGAACAACTAAAAATTTGTTTGCAACTACCATAATTGTAATCCTTCTAACAGTTTTTCGGGTGCTTTAAGAGCTTTATATAACAAATCAAAGATTTGGCATTAATCTCTGACTTCCACACATTTTGAACAACCAAAAAATTATTTGGTACTACCATAATTGTAATCCTTCTAATAAGTTTTCATGTGATTTAAGATCTTTATAGAACAAATCAAAGATTTGGCATTAAGCTTTGGCTTTCACACATTTTGAACAACCAAAAAATTGTTTGGAACTATCAAAACTATAATCCTTCTAACAGATTTTCAGGTGAATTAAGAACTTTATACAACAAATCAAAGATTTGGCATTAATCTTTAAGTGTTGTACATTTTGAACAACCAAAAAACTGTTTGGAACTACCATAATTGTAATCCTTCTAAAAGGTTTTCCGTTGATTTAAGATCTTTATACAACAAATCAAAGATTTGGCATCTGGCTTTCACACATTTTGAATAACCAAAAATTGTTTAGGTACTACCATAATTGTAAACCTTCTAACCGTTTATTAACAAATCAAAGGTTTTGCATTAATCTCAGACTTCCACAACAAATTTTTACAAGAAGAATCAAGATAATCTGAGTTAGATGCAACATAAGAAACATATATAGCTCTTAGATTAACTAAAAAACTGTTAGAAGGATTGCGATTGGTGTAGCAAATTTTATTCAACTCCTATAATTTGAACAACCAAAAATTTGTTTGGAATTTCCATAATTGTAATCACTCTAAATAGATTTTCAGGTGATTTAAGAGCTTTATAGAACAAGTCAAAGATTTGACATTATTTTTTGGCTTGCACACATTTTGACAACCAAAAAATTGTACGGTACTACCAGAATTTTAATCCTTCTAACAGTTTTTTTTAAGGGAACAAAGAAGTTTATGCAACAAATTAAAGGTTTGGCATTCATCTCAGACTTCCACAACAAATGTTTACAAGAATAATTAAGATTATCAGAGTTAGATGCAACAGAAAGGAAAAATAAAGAAAACAATTAAGTTTCACCTGACTGGCTAAAGTTATCAAAATTAATTTCCTACCTGAAACAGCTCTAAATAATTAGAAACATCACCTAATACACAATAGATTTTTTTTACTTTTAAGTAAATATTTTCGTACTTTCTTTTTTAACCATAACCTACTGGTACTAACTTTCTGCAAACTGGTTTTTACTAATTTTAAAAACAAAACGTTCTCTCATACTCGAATAATTTGATTTGCAATAAACTTCCCGAAGCCGCCGTCTTCTCCCGTGAAGACCCGAGTAGTACCATTTAATTTTAATTAGTCCAATTTAACGATCTTATCAACCGTGCGGCCATAAATCAGCCGGGGAACGCGCCGTAATGCGTAATTAAACGGCAATAAATTTATATATCGGAATATAATTATTCCCGGGGCTTGATTTTTCAATTGTTTTTCCGCCGGCCCCGTGGGGGAAAAACTGGCCGCGTACACCCCCTCCTGCGGGTCGGATCGATGGACGCGCAAACGTACGCAAACACGGCGCAACGCTGATGTGTTTATTTTGTACTTAGCGTGCAATGGAACTATGAAATCAGATTAGTCCAGTGATTTTTTTTACGGATTGCTTGCACCGACTTGTTAGAAATGGTACTTTTTTCAAATTGTTAATGCCACAACTTGCTGTGTAGACACAGCAAGTTGTGGCATTAACAATAGACGTAGAGCTTCTTAAATAACTTTCTTTCCTTTACAACAATTAGTTACCACATATTTCTTCAAAAACTTTACTTTCTTTATGTGATTTGTGTGATTCATAAAATCAAAGCTAACAATTAGCTGTAGCCAAATTTCTTCACGACCTTTACCTTCTTTTTGAATAATTAAATCGAAGTTAATAGTTATTGTCTTAAAATTTTCAATGCCCCATCTTGCTAGAACAACAGATATCTTCAAAAACTTGCAAATTTCGCGTTTAAAACAATTTTCTGGTGTTCGTATTTTGTCGCTTATGAGATCCGCACGTTAATCATAATTAAATAGCCGTGGCCGTAATTCACCAGGCTGAAGGGGGGTCCCGCGTGGGGCTCATCTTCGACCCGCAAAGAGTTTTATTGCGCCGCGGTGAATAGATTAAAGAGGGGGAAGTCCCGTGTCATTGTTTCAAATGCATTAAAATCTGTTTAGGGTGCGCGCATTATAGCCACATGGGACCTGCTAACAGGTGAATCGCATGTCACATACACACATCAGGACCTTGCCTGATCGATAAACAAGCGACACACGCACACGCACGGCGCGGTCGTCTTTTTTTTTAATAATAAACGCGCGCTTTTCACAGCGATTCAGGAATTATAAACAGCTGGACATTAAATAACGGTATTCACTTCTATGATCAACTTAGGTTTGTATCAAAACAAAATCTACTAAAGCTTCTAAAACTGGAAGGAACTAAAATGTGCATCTCTTCAACCTTGATTGAGAAGTTAAAACATAAGAAATCATAAGATTAAGGTCTAATTGTTTCCCTATAAAACGGTTTTGACCTTTTCGGGTATCATCAACAAAAACAGTTGAAGATAGATTAACACGATATTTCAAGGGAGTTATAAAGTTACAGTTATCCCTTTAGGATAAAGTCATCATTAAAGTGATGTTGCAATATCTAGACAATAGATGTCACCTTAATGATGTCTTCATTCTAATCAAGAACAGTTTTTGACCAGGATTTTGGTACTTTTAGGAAGATTGAAAACTACCTATAAACATTTCTTTTGGGATGATGAGTATGTGAAGAGTTATTCAATTCAAAGTGTTATTTTCCTATAAACATAATGATTAAGGAGCTTTAAATAATTAATGACATTACCTTAGTAAAGTATTAGATATAAAACTGAACATAAAATCTTTAGAAATACCTTTTACAAAAGAACGTTGAAAATCTAAAATATTACAGACATCTTGAAAATACAATAACATCATTAAGATGATTGCAACATCTAGACAATAAATTCACTGTTGGGTGTTGTAACTAAAAGACAAACTCTCAAGGAGTATTGTGTTTTAGTTACAACACCTAACAGTGAATTTAAAATGAACTTTCAACAATTAAAAGCCAATACAATCAAATTAGACAATAAATGACTCCTAAGTGTTGTCTCTATGCTAACCAAGGGCAAATTTTTTCAGGATTGTCGCACTTTTAGAAATATTGAGGCAACATTGGAGCATCTTGACAATCAATAGAGATTTTTTTCAGGGGTTTGATACTTTTAGAACTATTGAAATTACAGCTAATTTCGTATTGAAACCTCTGCTAAATCTACTAATCTACAACCATTTTAACTTTGGTCTTTAAATCACTTTCCCAAGTAGGTGAGTAGTAACAATTCTATGGTCTCTAAGTTCAAGCTAATTCACCCATTCATCATAACTGTCGTCCGCATTTTAAATATTCAGATCCGATTGTGTACGTTTCCTCGCAATTTCAAAAAAAAGAGAAAAACAACAACCGCCCCAGCCGACGCCCCCCACCCCCTCGATGATGATGAGTTATGTCCCAAATTACGCTCCAATGGAGTTTGTGTACTGGCGCGCTCTCCTTTTTTTTTCCTAGTACATAATTTGTTCCTCCGTCGATTTGTCATGCCGTAATTTCCACGCACGCAACCATTGTTTTCCAAACTATTAAAATGTAATGAACTAATGAACAATATAATGGTTACAATATCGTTATCTCGCTGTCTAAATATGCCGCCTTAATTACCCCGACGGTGGGATTAGGGCGTGCAAACTCTGTCGGGAAATTTTTTTTTTCTGCACTTGCGACATTCCCACACACTAATGCAGGTGTTATCAAAAGCGTAAACATCCTATAAAATGTTTTATTGCGCGAATTCCCTTCAATTTGTAACACCGGTAAACAGTTTATTTAGAGATTGTGGGTGGTTTAAAAGGATATCAAAAGTCATCATGAAATTATGAATGTATTTTTTTCAAAAAATTGAAGCATGCCATGAAAATGCAAAGATATATATACTGATAATTATCTGAGATTTACTTGTAGCTGTAAAGCACACTGTAAAAGCACTGAAGTCCTGGCATGAAGCTCGCAATTTTAGCAAAGTCTGGTCCTGACATGAGCTGGGTGTGTATGAACAATTAGATGATTATGCAAGTGTAATGATAACGCAGTTTTTTGTGGCTGAACTGGAAGATTTTGTAGAATCAGTGGTTTCAGCAAAAAGGTGCTAGCATGACATTTGAAGTAGTAAGCATTGATAATCTTAAAGCTAACTGACGATCAAAATTGACAACTGGATTCATTCCAACTAGTAAACATAGATAATCTTAAGGCAAATTGAAGATCAAAGTTGACAACTGAGTTCATGGGATTTTAGGCTTAGGAAAAGGTTTGTGTTAAAAAGGCTGCAACCCAAGACGCAGTTTTTTGTGGCTGAACTGATAGATTTTGTAGAATCAGTGGTTTCAGCAAAACGGTACTAGCATGTCATTTCAACTAGTAAACATTGATAAGCTTAAAGCTAACTGACGATCAAAATTGACAACTGGGTTCATTCCAACTAGTAAACATTAATAATCTTACAGCAAATTGATTATTAAAATTGACAACTTGATTCATGGGATTTTTGGCTTAGCAAAAGGTTTGTGTTAAAAAGGCTGCAACCCAAGAAGCATTGAACTCCGAAATTAAAAGGTTGCTGCCTTTTTAACCCAAACCTTTTCCTAAGTCTAAAGTCCCATGAACTCAGTTGTTAACTTTGATCTTCAATGTGCTTTAAGATTATCTATGTTTACTAGTTGGAATGAACCCAGTTATCAATTTTGATCGACAGTTAGCTTTAAGATTATCAATGTTATCAAGATTATCTATGTTTACTAGTTGAAATGAACCCAGTTGTCAATTTTGATCGTCAATATGCAAAAGTCCAATGAACCGAGTTGTCAATTTTGAACTTCAATTAAGATAAATTAACACGGTAGATTAATCATTGCAAAAGTACGTTTGTATCTAAAAACACGACGAACTTAACATTTGATTTCATTCACTGAAGTAAAGTTTTTTTTTTCATCTTAAAGTTTATTTTTACAAACATCCAATTTGACTATTTTAATACAAACCCCGCTATTTTTACATTGATCCGTTCCACCATCGGCCATCAGCATCTCGTCTAGCGTAAAAAATGATGCTAGCGGGCCCCGATAAATAACGACTTCTGGCGAGGTTCAAAAATAAAAATGCATTTTTCGATGGTTCATTACCGCCGGCTGGCACTTCCCCGGCCGATGGGAAATAATTATTCTCGCCCGCTAATTGACTAGGATTGAAAAATTACTCCGGGGGAGCCTTTATTCTTAGCCTCTTCCGCCTCTCCTCGAGGATCCCGTCCATCGATTCATGAATGACGTGAGAGACTCATCGGGACGTTGGTTCGCGTGCGTGACTTTGTGGGTGATCCGAAATTATAATAGTTGGAAGAAAAAAAAAATCGTCGGTCGTAAATCAAATTCTTTGACGCTCGATCATGATGTACTAGGATTGCGGACGTGGTCTTCGGTTTCAAAAAGTGATGGTGATGTGACCATAGAAATAGTAGTGATTGGTCATACGAATAAAAATACGTACGAAGTTTTAAGCTTAACAGTTCTTCTGGCTTAGGTTTAAAGTTTCACAAGTTACACGTTAGGTTTAAAGTTTCAAAGTTACACAAACAAACGAACATTTCAAAAATTGTCGAAGTGGATTCAGGGAACCTCAAAACATAAAAGTGATGTAATACATTCTAATTGGCGTTGAATAATTTGTATAGAATAGAAGTACTTCCAATTAACTTATATGTTAAGTTGTATGGAATAAAACTACTCATAACATATGTTTTAGTTGAAATTTTGGACTCGGAAAAATCACAGCACAACATTTTCCCGTAGTTCGGATAGAAAAAGTAAAATTCTGCTTTTTCCAACCATAATACATACGATTGAACTAAAGTACTCACAACTTAAGTTAATGCATAGTTTATTGAGGTAGATCGGCAATACGATAGGCCACTGTATTGTTTATTGTGGTAGGCTAAAATATTCATCAAGAATTTATATTTATATTCGGTTTATTATAGTTTGAAATGATGATTAATGTAATATCTAAAGTAATCAAAATAATTGAATTTAAGCCTTAAACTTTTGGAAGCATGACGAGCTTTTGAGGGTAATAAACCCTTATCGATTATTGTTATCTAAAGCAGGTGATTTTATGTGTTTATTAATACGTAATAAAATTCTATACACATTTATAGATAATACTTTGGTGTGATGATTACTAAACCCCTGGCAGAAAAAAAAGTGGTCGTGAAGTTTCATTAAAACAGCTCCTAAAACAATCTAGACGGTTTCATCTTAATAATTTCTTGGGGGCGCGTTTCTTATTGCTCTCTGGCTGGTGTTATTTGTAATATTGCGGGTCGTGGGACTTCATTCCAACCCCCGCCCCGTGCGTTTCGCGGCTTCGTCAAATTGCCCCTATCTTTATTATTGCGATATTTTTATCCGGATCGAGGAGAGTGCGTGGGGCACGTTTTCGTGTAATTAATACCAGTTCCGGGATGCTATTTTTTTCGTTCCAGAGTTAATTAGTTTAATTTTAACGTGGAAAGCGTTCGTGTATGCGTGATGGCTGTATATGTGTGTGTGTGTGTCTATTTGTATGTGCAGGGATGCGATCACGTAATCTATTTGCGGTGGGTTCGCATCAGGCCGCCTGACGTGCCCTGCACCCTAAGCGGAGCTTACATACGTGTACGGGCGACAAAAACTAGATTAATAACCCCCGGATAAGGCCTAATCTCTTGTTGCGCCGAATCACCTGAACCCGCGGAATTGTACGCCTCCGGAATAGCGAACGAGACATCATTGCATAGCGGCATCGCCGTTGGGGGGGGGCGAGAGAAAGAACGAAGCACGGAGAGAACGCCGGCGTCCCGCCCTTTATCTGGAGGGCGTCCGTGCTGCGTATTTTTGGACGTGTGCGATTAGCCGCCACTGCGCTAAGGGAACACCTTACTTCATAACAAACAGTCCGTACAAGCGTGAACCGTACGAAATCGTAAAACAGCCTCCAAAAGCAATCAATGCGTTGTAATGGCTTGTAAATGAAACCAATTTAAAAAGGGCCACTCGTACGTGGCGCGATCGCTTTTTCCGCCTACCGTACCCTTTTTTTTTGCGCCGTAAATGCAAATATGAAACGAAGTGTAGTTTTTAGCGCGGTTTTAATTATTACACAGGCGTTAAGTGAACACGCTCGTGGTGGCAACAAATGCGCGTGAAATCCGAACAGCGGCGTGACTGTGACTGACGGGCCGTGTTGTGCGGCCACCGCAGACCTTTGGGACACCTTCGACAATACAATTATTCGGGATTTTCAGGGGGCCCTTTTGCCGCACACGCTCGCGCGCATCTCGCAGCGCGCGCGGCCATAAATCAGCCCGCGCTGCCTCCGCGGTGGTCCTCCTGACGTCGCTAACTAGGTGCCCCAAAATAAAAATTTGCCACACTGTAAAAAGCCAATTTCACCGGCGAGCGTTATAAATCACGGACGGCGACGTTCGATATTCAAATAGCGCGAACTGCCGACCGAAAAACGCAAATCATCCAACGACAGAGTGCGCGCCTACTGTACACACACAACACATAGTTAATCGATACGCGCCACACAAAATTGAAAAATAAACAAACTACAAACACCATAAAATTTACAATTTTAGTTATTAAAACCACACATTTCATATCGAATAGCAACCAAACAAAAGCTACTCAAAATACTTATAAGAAAAAAACAAAATAGACTTTAAGGGTTGTTTATAGAAAGGCACTTGGTTGGTTCCACAACCCTTAATATTAAAAATGTTTCACCACGTGATAAACGAGAATCAAATTCAACAAAATAGACTTTGTTAATGCAATAGAATTAGCATTAGACTAACATGTTTATATGTTAAATTGTGTATACAGGGTGACTGACGAAAAACCTTTGGTGCTGTATCTCGCTTATTTTTTATCCGATTTTAATAAATAAAACATCAAATTAAACCATTTTTAAAAGACTTTAATAGGATCTGAACTGTTATTTTTTCTCGCACCCCGTTTTTGACAAAATACGATCAACATTTTTTTTTTTAAATTGCACTGTATATATATTTTTATTGATTGGCAAGGAGATTTTTTTTCTGAATATAAAATTGTAGACAAATTTATCCATACATCAAACTTAAGTCGAGAAATTGAGGATTAAAAAAATAAATAAAAAGTCAAGTATCCATTGTAAACAATATACAGACCCTATTTTAAATGTCAAAAGTGACAGTGACAGCCATTGATACAATACTGCAACGATTTTGAATTATTTCATAATTAAAATGTTGCATTATTTCAAACATTGTAGTAGAATTTTGTGCTTCTACAGAAATCGTTTTTCAGTTTTTGAAATCTTGCAACATTTTTATTATGAAATTATTAAAAATCATTACAGTATTGTACCAATGACTGACACTGTCACTTTTGACATTTGGAATAGGCTCTGTATATTGTTTACTATGGGTATTTGATTTTTAATTTTTTTTTAATCCTCAATTTCTCGACTTTGGTTTGATGAATGGATAAAATCGTTTACAAATTTAGATTCAGAAAAAAATCTCCTTGCGGATCAGTACACAATATATATACAGTGCAATTTGAAAAAAAAAAGTTGATCGTCTTTTGTCAAAAACTGGATGCAAGAAAAAATATCAGTACAGTTCTTATTAAAGTCTTTTAAAAATCATTTAATTTGATGTTTTATTTATTCCAATCGCATCAAAAATAAGCACCAAAGGTTTTTCATCAGTCACCCTGTATGCGCCTCCGGTATGTATTTAATGTTTTAAATATAGATTTCGTAATAAATTATTATTATAACAATTTAAGAGCCTCAACCATTGATACTACATGATTTGTTTATGTTTTAGGGAATTAAAACTGCTGCAGCGATAAATTACAAATATACATATACAAAAGTGGCTGGGTGTCATCTTCCCTACCCTTCAACTAAAAGAATTTACATGCACGTTAAACAATTCCATTTACAAGTAGGTTTTTAATATTTAATTTAGCATATAAATTCTTCTGTTATAATAGTTTTTCACTATGTAATTTTCGCGTGATTAAAATTAAATTTGTTAAAATCCTGCTTGCCAATAAATAATTATTCAGCAAAATACTCGTTTATGATTCATAAATTGAAGGGTGGGATAGAGGCCACCCACCCACCCTACATAAATATTGCTACATTCATCACTACAGCTCTTTTAATTCTCTAAAACAAAATCAAAAATTTTGAAGATGTTAAAAATTTATAAATATAAACACTGTTGTAATTTGTTTGATTGTATATGTAGGGTGGGTGGGTGTCCACTATTCCACTCTCCAGTTTTAAACATACGCGGCGATTTCTCAATTAAAATTATTAAATTAAAATACTTAATTTAGTATATAAATTCTGTTATAATAATAATAATAGACTTTATTTCTTGCTTTCTACATACATAAATAAATAATTATTCAGCAAAATACTCGTGTATGATTCATAAATTAGAAGGTGGGATAGAGGCCACCCACCCACCCTACATAAATATTGGTATATTCATCACTACAGTTTTTTTTTTAAATTCCCTAAAACAAAATCTAAAATTTTGTAGATGTTAAGGCATTTTAAAAACAATGTTGTAATTTATATTTGATTGTATATGTAGGGTGGGTGGGTGACCACTATCCCACCCTCCACATATGCGATGGTTTCTGATTAAAAATTATTAAAACTGAAGAGATTTTATGCTTAATTAAAACAATTAAAACCCTGCTTGAAAATAATTAATTATTTAGCAAAACCGACGTGTATGATTAAAATATTGGAGGGTGGGATAGTGGCCACCCACCCACCCTACATATATAATTAAACATAAACGACAACAGTGTTTATGAGATTTTTTACTACATCAAAAATATTCTTGTCTTAGTTTTAGAAAACTAAAACAGTTACAGTGATGAAAGTAAAAAAATTTATATGTAGGGTGGGTGGCCTGTAACCAATCCTAAAAATAATAATAATACACGAGTGTATTGCTAAAAAATTATTTATTTTCAAGGAGGTTATTAATAGCTTTAATTTACCATAAAAACTCTTCTGTGTTAATATATTTTTTATTAAGAAACCGCCGCGTATGTTTAAAACTGGAGGGTGGGATAGTGGCCACCCACCCACCCTACATATACAATCAAACGTAAATTACAACAGTGTTTATTATATGTTTTAACATCTCCAAAATTTTTGATTTTGTTTTAGAGAATTAAAACAGCTGTAGTGATGAATGTAATAATATTTATGTAGGGTGGGTGGGTGGCCTCTATCACACCCTCCAATTTATAAATCATACACGAGTGTTTTGTTGATTAATTATTTATTTACAATAAAGTTTTTAACAGTTATAATTTAACAGATAAGCTCCTCAATTTTAGTCATTTTTGTTGAGAAACCGCTGCTTATGTTTAAAACTTGAGGGTGGGATAGTGGCCACCCACCCACCCTACATATACAATGAAACATAAATTACAACAGTGTTTATAAAATCTTTTAACATCTACAAAATTTTTGATTTTGTTTTAAGGAATTAAAACAGCTGTAGTGATAAATGTACCACTATATATGTAGGGTGGGTGGGTGGCCTCTATCACACCCTACAATTTATAAATCATACACGAGTGTTTTACTAATTAATTATTTAATTACAAGCTGGTTTTCAACAGATTTAAATTAGCAGATCAGCTCCTCAATTTTAATAATTTTTTGTTAAGAAACCGCCGCGAATGTTTACAACTAGAGGGTGGTATAGAGGCCACCCAACCACCCTACATATATATTGGTACATTCATCACTACAGCTGTTTTAATTCCCTAAAATAAAATCAAAAATTTGGTAGATATTAACAATATTATAAACACTGTTATAGTTTATGTTTGATTGTATATGTAGGGTGTGTGGGTGGCCTCTATCCCACCCTCCAATTTATAAATCATACACGAGTGTTTTGCTGACTAATTATTTATTTACAATAAAGTTTTTAACAGTTATAATTTAACAGATAAGCTCAATTTTAATAATTTTTGTTGAGAAACCGCTGCGTATGTTTATAACTGGAGGGTGGGATAGTGGCCACCCACCCACCCTTCATATACAAATAAACATAAATTACAACAGTGTTTTTAAAATGACTTAACATCTACAAAATTTTTGATTTTGTTTTAAGGAATTAAAACAGCTGTAGTGATGAATGTACCACTATATATGTAGGGTGGGTGGGTGGCCTCTATCCCACCCTATAATTTAAAAATCATACACGACTATTTTGTTGATTAATTATTTAATTACAAGCTAGTTTTCAGCAAATTTATATTAGCAGATCAGCTCCTCAATTTTAATAATTTTTGTTGAGAAACCGCTGCGTATGTTTAAGACTGGAGGGTGGGATAGTGGACACCCACCCACCCTACATATAAAATCAAACATAAATCACAAGTGTTTTTAAAATGACTTAACATCTACAAAATTTTTGATTTTGTTTTAAGGAATTAAAACAGCTGTAGTGATGAATACCGATATATATGTAGGGTGGGTGGGTGGCCTCTATCCCACCCTCCAATTTATAAATCACACACGAGTGTTTTGTTGATTATTTATTTATTTACAAGCAAGATTTTAACAGTTTTAATTCAACAGATAAGCTTCTCAATTTTAGTAATTTATGTTAAGAAACCGTCGCGTATGTTTACAACTAGAGGGTGGGATAGTGGACACCCACCCATCCTGCATATACAATCAAACGTAAATTACAACAGTGTTTATAAAATATTTTAACAAATACAAAATTTTGATTTTGTTATATTGAATTAAAACAGCTGTAGTAATGAATGTACCAATATATATGTAGGGTGGGTGGGTGGCCTCTATCCCACCCTCCAATTTATAAATCATACACGAGTGTGTTGTTGATTAATTATTTAATTACAAGCTAGCATTCAACAGTTTTAATTTAGGAGGAAAGCTTCTGAATTTTAATAATGTTTATTAAGAAGCCACTGTGTTTGTTTAAGACTGTAGGGTGGGTTAGTGGCCACCCACCCACCCTACATATACAATCAAACATAAACTACAACAGTGTTTATAAAATTGTTAACATTACAAAATTTGGATTTTGTTTTAGGCCATTAAAAGAGCTACAGTGACGAAAATACCAATATTTATGTAGGGTGGGTGGGTGGCCTCTATCCCACCCTCCAATTTATGAATCATACACGAGTGTTTTGCTGATTAATTATTTAATTACAAGCTAGTTTGTAGCAAAATTAGTTTCTTAATTTTAGTAATTTTTTGTTAAGAAACCGCCGCGTATGTTTAAAACTGCAGGGTGGGATAGTGGCCACCCACCCACCCTACATATACAAATCAAACATAAATCACAACAGTGTTTTTAAAATGACTTAACATCTACAAAATTTTTGATTTTGTTTTAAGGAATTAAAACAGCTGTAGTGATGAATGTACCAATATATATGTAGGGTGGGTGGGTGGCCTCTATCACACCCTACAATTTATAAATCATTAACAAGTGTTTTGCTGATTAATTATTTAATTACAAGCTGATTTTCAGCAGATTTAAATTAGCAGATAAACTCCTCAATTTTAGTAATTTTTTGTTAAGAAACCGTCGCGTATGTTTACAACTAGAGGGTGGGATAGTGGCCACCCACCCACCTTACATATACAATCAGACGTAAATTACAACAGTGTTTATAAAATGTTTTAACATCTATACAATTTTTGATTTTGTTTTAGACAAATAAAATAGCTGTAGTGATTAAAGTACCGACATTTAAGTAGGGTGGGTGGGTGGCCTCTATCCCACCCTCCAATTTATATATCATACACGAGTGTTTTGCTGAATAATTATTTATTACAAGCTGGTTCTTTAACAGATTTAATTTAGCAGAAAAGTACCTCAAATTTGGTAATTTTTGTTGAAAAACCGATGCGTATGTTTAAGACTGGAGGGTGGGATAGTGGCCACCCACCCATCCTTCTTATACAGTCAAACATAAATTGCAACATTGTTTATAAAATTTTTAATTTCTACTAAATTTTTGATTTTGTTTTAAGCAATTAAAAGAGCTGTAGGGATGAAAGTACCAAAATTTTTGTAGGGTGGGTGGGTGTCCTCTATCCTACCTTCCAATTTATGAATTATACACGAGTGTTTTGTTGGATAATTATTTAATGGCAAGCAGGGTTTATATAGATTTAATTAAGCATAAAAACTCTACTGTTTTAATAATTTTTATCCAGGAACCGCCACGTATGTTTAAGACTAGAGAGTAGGATAGTGGCCACCCACCCACCCTACATATACAAATCAAACATAAATTGCAACAGTGTTTATAAAATCAACAAACATTTTGATTTTGTTTTAGGCAATTAAAAGAGCTGCAGTGATGAAAGTACCAATATTTATGTAGGGTGGGTGGGTGGCCTCTATTCCCTTCTCCAATTTATAATACATACATTTGGGTTTTGTTGATTAATTATTTAATTACAAGCTGTTTTTAGCAGATTTAAATTAGCACATAAGCTCCTTAAATTTAGTAATTTTTGTTAAGAAACCGCCTCCGTAAGACTAGAGGGTAGGATAGTGGCCACCCACCCACCCTATATATAAAATTAAACATAAACTACAACAGTGCTTATAATTATAAAATCATCCACAATTTTATTTTTTATTTTACTGAACTTAAAACAGTTACAGTGATGAAAGTACAACTGTATATGTAGGGTGGGTGGGTGGCCACTATCCTACCCTCCAACTAATGGATCATAACCGAATATTTTACTGAATAACCATTTGTTTGCAAACAGATTATTTAATAGATTTACCATAATAATCTTGTCTATTTTTAATAGTTTTTTCAAGAAACCCACGCACCCTACATAAACAATTAGACATAAGCTACAACAGTGTTTATAGAACAATTAAAAACATACACACAATTTTTATTTTTATTTTAGATAGCTAAAACAGCTATAGCGATGAAAGTATCAATATATATGTAGAGTGGGTGGGTGGCCTCTATCCTACCCTTCAACAAAAAAAATCATACACTAGTGTCTCGTTAAAAATATTTATATTCAAGCAGATTTTTAATAGATGTAACTTAGCATATAAATTCGTCTAAATTAATAATTTTCATATAGAAACCGTAGCGTATGATTAAAACTGGATGGTAGAATAGTGGCCACCCACCCAACCTATATAAACAATTAAACATAAGCTACAACAGTGCTTATAAAATCATTTATAGAATCTACAAATTTTTGATTTAGTTTTATGAAACTAAAACAGCTTCAGTCATGAAAGTAGCAATATGTATGTAGCGTGGGTGGGCGGCCTCTATCCCACCCTCCAACTAATAAATCATACACGAGTGTTTTGCTGGAGACCGCATTCATTGCAAACAGATTTTTAATAGATTTAATAGATCTAACATACAAACTTCTCATTTTAATAATTTTCTTTAAGAAACCGCCGGGTATGTTTAAAACTGGAGGGTAGAATAGTAGACACCCACCCACCCTATATATACAAATTAACATACAACTACAACAGTGCTTATAAAATATTTAACAACATCTAAAAAGTTTTGCTTTTACTTTACGGAATTATAACACGTGCAGTGGTGAATGTATCAATATATATGTAGGGTGGGTGGGTGTCAAATTTCTAATAGAGTTAGCATGTAAATTTCTCAAATTTAATATTTTTTTGAAGAAAGCGTCTCGTATATAAAAAATTGGTGGATAGGATAGTGACCACCCACCGACCCTACATATACAATTAAGCATACGCTAGAACAGTGTTTATAAAATATGTAACATCTTCAAAATTTTGTTTTTGTTTTGCGGAAACTAAAACAGTTATGGTGGTTAAAATACCTATGTTTATGTAGGGTGGGTGGGTGGCCTCTATCCCATCCTCCAACTAATAAATCATAAACGAGTGTTTAGACTGAAGGCCTATATACAATAGTATGTAGATTTTTAATAAATTTAGTCTATAAACTCCTTTATTTTATTATTAAGGAAAACGCGTCACATATGTTTTAATCTGGAGGGTATGACAGTGGCCACTCACCCACCCTACATATAAAATTAGGTGTAAGCTACATCAAAATCTTCAAAAATCTTGAACATCTACAAAATTTTTGGTTTTGTTTTAAGGAATCTAAAACAGTTATAGTGCTTAAAATACCAACGTATATGTAGGGTGGGTGGGTGGCCTCTATTCCACCCTCCAACCTTTAGATGATAAACGAGTGTTTTGCTAAATATTAATTTAACTGCAAGTAAATTTTCTATTTTCAAATTTTTATAAGAAAACCATGCTTATTAGTTAAACCTGGATGATAGCGCAGTGACCACCTAACATATAGAATATGACTTAAGCTACAATAGTGTTTAGAAAATCCTAAACAACATTTCTAACCGGGTCATTTTTTGACGAAAATTACGAATTCAGCCAATTAATAATCTTCGGCCGGTTAATTATGGAAAGTGTCGGCCCCTACGATATTTGGATAACCTTTATCAGTACCATCTAAGTCTACGCGGGAAAGGCCTCCGCCACTCTATCCTTCTTGCTCCGTCCAAACGGCCCACACTCACACGGGGTCGCCATCACGCGACCAACATATGCTCCGATAAAACGCACTAATTCCAATCCCCGCCTAATTAATATTCTAATGCATTCCGGTCCGATTATCATTTTCGAATCGAATCCGGCTCGATTTATTTACATAAATACGAAATTCGTGCGTCGGCACATTGCACCAAAATAACAACCATCAAACATGAAACCTTTGCTGCTAACGTGATTGCTTTTCATGTTCAAGATCAATCGATTGTACGATTATTTGATAGGTTATGTTTCTCCAAAAAAAACCTGACTTAACCATTACTAGTAATAAATATTTAGCCAAATTAGAAATATTATTGGTATTATCTTTCTTTAGACAAAATACATTTAAACTTCCTCAAAAAGTATCTTTACTTAATGCACATAGTGCCAAAAACATAAATGTATTTCCTTAATGCGTTTTGCAGCTCTAGTTCATGAGATCTTGGCAATATTAGGAACTTTTGAGTAGACTATATAAAAGGTAATGCTAAGCATATTAAGTTGATAGATACCATTCAAAACTCCAAACACTTTAGTAGAATTGGTCATCATGTTGAATTAAATTATTCAGCAGGAATATTTTTTTTATCTTATGAAGCAATGATGAATACAAAAATGTGAATTGTTGCTGCTGCTGAAGCTATATACATTTATTCTATGAAATTACATGATGTTTTAAAAGTACTACTTTAAGAACCTTCTTATCTTTGATGTTGCAAACAAGAAGTTACAATACAATATCATTCAGAAAATGCGAATAGCTTTTTTTTTTAGTTCTGCAGAAAGATTTTTATTGAACGAGTGGCTGATGCCCAGGAGATAATGGACCGAAGGCACTTAAAAATGACATAACACTAAAAGTGAAACGTTCGAATTAAGAGTGCACGTCCAGAAAAGCAATTCCGTTTTACAATGAGGATATAAATCTGGTCCCGGAGCTCCGTGGCTAAGCAAAAGCAAGCACCTCGAGGTTGTTGTAATTACTTTTTTGTCGGCACGTCCTTATTTTCGTCTCCACCTCCCCTAACATGAATCGCCTACAAGTCTTGAATGAGATGTAAATTACTAAAGGTTTTCACATAAAAAGAAAACAAACTGGGATTGTATGATTCTGATGGTAACGGTTGTATCTGTAAACATAATTCTAATTAGTAAATTATAAAGCGTTTAATATCTTTGCGGATATAAAGCAATTCACTTTGCGGATATAAAACAATTTAGTCTTCACGAGATTCGCCGCAGATGTCTGCGCCTCGACAATAAACCTAATCGCGAATACATAAACAGAATTTCGAGGACGAGAAGATGGGCATAAACATAAAACAACAATGCCGGTTTAATCGTGGATATAAAGGATAGGTTTTACGAGCCCTGCGTCCCCGGAATTTCGGGCGTAATCTCCGAATGGGCCACCTGAAGACCGGACGACGCTCGCCGTGTGGAACGTGTTTTTCGTGGCACACACTAAAAATCCGACGGTGTCAATATTTTTCAAGATCGTTAAAGGTTGGCCAGGTGACATGCTATTAATTAGTTTTATAGTTATAGGCACTTGGGCCAATACAATTCCAATTAATTTTATTGATGTGGTTTCCTGCTATAAATAATTTTTGACTTTTGATTTTTTCTTTCCATCAAATCCGAAAATGAAATATATGTTTTGAAGTGCAATTCAAATTTTTTTGAATATCCACGAAGTTATACCAAAAGTTTTTAGATCTTCCAACAATGAATACAAGCTTTATTTAAAATTATTTTCTAAATTTTGACAATAAACATTAATTTTGAAGGATAATAAAAGTAGTATGATGGCTACATCTTCATTTTTTTATGATTAATTCGATGTAATAAAAACATATATACAAATATCTGAACTGAAGCTTTAACAAACTTTATTATTTCCTTCGGACATCTCGTGGGTGATATTTCCCTTCATGGTCAGACACCGCTGGCCATATTTGCAACGTTCTCCGGGCGGTCATAGTCGTGTTATAAAGTTTATAACGCCGCAATAATTGTTACGTTAATGTCTTAACGTGTGCGATCCTCGTCTCTCCGGGGAGTCGAGATGTTTCTTTATTTTTTTTTCCAGGGCAAGTTTTATGGTGTCCTGAAGATATGGAAATCACGCGCGGGTGTCGCAAAGGTAACGCAGGTGTCGGTCTTGACTCATTCACGGTCCGTTTGCCTATCTCACAGATCTCAATTGTGAAATTGAAAAAACGAGCCACGAAACAAAACGACATTAAGCGTTAATCTAGTGGCAAATTTTACTCCTCGCTCAAACCAACGTGAATATTTGCGTGAACATAGGTGTGCATCCTTGAATTTTTTTTTACTTCCCCGAATGTTTACACGTAGAGATGCCTAATAAATTTTGGACGCACTCAAAGCTAAGTGGGAATGTCTAATTACAGTTTTGACTCGGGGAGCGGAAGGTCTCCAAAAATAGATCATAACTTCAAAGAATTGATACTGGGGGAAAATGCGTTATTTTCGATTGGAAACATTTTGTTGTGGATTCCTAAGTCTACTTCCTAGTGAGATGCAACGTGTGCGTGCTGAGTCCTGGCAGCCGTGCCAAAAAGTATTTTTTTGGGGCGTCTTCAAAAGCGGCCCCGACGTGCCTAATTAAACTTTTTAGTCTGAATGGAATTCTGGTGCTGCTAAATTAACAACTATACGGTCCGAGTTCAATGTTGCAATAAAAATTAAAAGATAATTGTTTGTTTATTGATGAATGATAAATAACAAACTGGGCCTGAAAAAAGTAGGACCATTCACGTGAGTAATTTCCATTTCGATTTCACGTGATCAACTCGAGTTCCGCTTAATTTTATGTAAATTGCTTGGATGTTTGATTCGAGTGGACTTTTTTTTTGTTCGGCTTGTAGATTCGTGGAGATTGTGGAATGTCGGGTTTCGTGAAATTAATGAAGTTTTTTTTAGGCGCGGCGTTTGTGTATTTCGTGAAATTGTCTCGGAATGTTACGGTTTCTTCTATATACGGACTTACATAATTAAGAGTTTTTTTTTTGAAAGGGAAGGAAAATTTTATGTGCATAAATTTCACACATAATCAAAAACACTGTATTAGAAAATTTTGAATTACGTGTTTTATCATGATAGCTACCATTAAAAGTAAATATTTTTGAACTTCAAGATTTGAAAGTTCCATATGATTAGATGGGACCATGACCTTATTCTGGTAGTACCGTTGAGACGTATTCACCTTGAGAACGAAGAAATTCGCGCGAATCTCGTCCTCTGCTGCGGCGTCCCGCTGGACTAGTTTTTTTTGTGTGTTTGTGTTTATGTGTGTGTGTGTGTGCGTTTGCTTCTTCAATCTGTGGCAGTGAGTCGCAATTCACCTCCTGTTCGAGTGATGCGAAGGTGAAGAAAATCCGATTTCACGCTATAGCGGCCTTTACGTAACGAAAATGTCGGTCATTAATTTGCATATATTTCAATCTCGACAACGATTATTTTAATAATCCCGGCCGTAAACGTTCGCGCCGATTGAGCAACTCGATTTTTTGTGGGAAGTGTACACGGTTTTACTTTAAAATCTTATTTGAATTTATGATTTAGGTTAAAAACTTAAAACCAATACATCTTAAATATAGCATTTTGATTACATTTTGGATTTAGGTTTTAGACGATCCTTTTTACCTGAAGAAATCTTCTACCAAACTTATACACTACTGCTACATAATATTTTGGTTTTGATTAAGGAATCTTCTAACCAAAATTATATACTATTGCAAAATATTATTTTGATTTCTTCTTCAGAAGAAATGTTCGGTCAAAGCTATATACTACTGCAAAGCAATATTTTTATTTTGATTAAGGAATCTTCTATTAAAGTTATATAATACTGCAAAATAATATTTTGATTTTGGTTAAGAAATCTTCTGAAGGAATCTTCTAACAAAGTAATATAATATTGCAAAATAATACTTGGATTTTGATTAGGGAATATACTGAAGAAATCTTCAACCAAAGTTATATACTACTATAAAATAATATTTGGATTAAGGTAAAAGGTTTTGGTTTAGCTTTTAGGTACTTCCTCTTTAGCTACAGAAATCTACTACTTTCATTGAAGGTTCGTCGTTTTCAGCCATCTCAAGAAAATAATGTTCTAATAATTTCTCATAATTATTTGATTTTAATGTATATAAAGACTTTCTGTTGTTAAAGTACTAGCTTCTAAGAATCTTAGCTTTTGTAGTAATAAAAAATCTTATATTTCGTTTCATTATTCAAATTATTTGTAATGGTTGATGTTTGATTTATATATAAAAAAAGATACCGTTAATAATTATGTGGATGAGTATGGTGTGCTTCAAATAAAATTAAACAAAACCTAAAAATACAAATACGTGAGTGTGTGCGAGGAGAGTAGACACGCAACGGTTACCGCATTGTTGAAATTAACATAACAAAACAAAACAAGAGAGTTATTTTTAAACTGAACGTTCAACGTTTATTATTAACCATTAATATACAACTACATATAAAAAAAATGTTGGGAAATACAATTCAAAGTCTTACAAACAAGGAACGATGGGGGTGTTTACGTATACATTGATTAGATCCTACCTTGGCGTGTGTGTGTGCATAGGCTGAATCAGTACTGAGTTAGGGTCATCCTCCTAGGACTAAACCACTTACCCATGGCATCTGTAACAAAGAGAAGAGAACGAGGTTAGTGATTTAATGAATGCGTCGGGTACGTTTTTAATGGTGATTGAGGCACGCGGTGTTTTATTGAGTTCGGACGGTATGCAAAGTGCAGATTGTTATATAATTACATTACAAATACTATCCGGTGGTGGTTGTAAGAAATGAATAGGATGGAATAGCTGTCGGGTGTATATAGATATATATTTACGAGTAATGCGGTGCGGGTGCGACTCTCCCTATTACCCGATGAGCCAGACACGCACTGGCTCTTAATAGCCGCCACACCCACTTTTGGCACGACGCGAACTCATTTAGTTTTTGCCCCGATCCGGTTTTATTATTTTACCGTAAGGGCTGTTTCTTAATTGCGTTTTATAATTAGGTGCGCGCTGGATGCGATATGTGGACCAAGGCCGGTTTAGTGCAAAAGTGTGTTCGCGGCGATGCTTATCGAATTGGGGACCGGCATTCCATCAAATTAAGATTATATTCAAACGGGAGAAATGCAATGGAATGCAAATGTGCCGGAATAATTCGATACAGGGGGTAAATTTAACAGAAAATGTAACGAGCGAGTCGCGGCTAATATGCAGCGAGAGCGCCGGAGTCGGAAACCGGGGGGGAGTTGAGTTGGGTACCCCCGTTTGCACTTACCACCAAGTTGGGCTTGGGAACGGATTTTTCTGTTTGTGTTGAAACTGGTCGGAGCCGGCATTCCTGCCGACTCTGAACATGTCTATCTGCAGGATCGCGTACACCGCTATATTTAAATGATCGACCGTTTTGGGAGGACTGTAATCCGCCTACCAAATGCGGGGAACGCGACGCGACATCGCCGCTGCCATTCCACAAGCGCACATTAAAAACAACACAACCGAAAACCCTACCATTACATGTATACGTCCTTTGTTCCTGCGGAATTTCGAATAAATCCGAATGCAAATCCAAATTTACGAAGGACAAGGGTGTGCCTCGTGCAGCCGTAGGTTTCGGGTAGTTCCTAGCGCTGCTGATGTATCGATTGTGATTATGCCGAGCACGGTTCCTGAGAAAACCATGGGCGCGCTGCAAAAACCCACCGGCCGACAATATAGATGGGACGGTTTTATATAAAAACCCGTCGCACCGAGTAAACACGTTCGTTTCTTCTACTCCCCGCTGCGACCTAGGCAATACAATAATAAAAGTCTACGACGGTGGAGGAAGCGCAGAGGCTGTAAAGCGATAACAATATTTCCCCGCCCGCAATAATTAGGTCTGACTGAATGATCCCGCTAACGGCCTATTATCACCCTAGGTATTTGGTTAAAAAAGCAATAGCCACCCCAGCAATCGCCTCGTAACGCGCGTTTTCTTGATCAGAGCAGCATAATGCCGTTATTACCGAGGAATCCGCCCCCTAATTAATGTTTATACTTCTCTCCCGCCCGCAGATTGCAGTCACCCACCACCATCACCGCCGCCGCCGACGACGGCTTCGCGTGCGGA
The DNA here is from genome assembly GCA_963969525.1 of Ontholestes murinus. Classification (NCBI taxonomy): domain Eukaryota; kingdom Metazoa; phylum Arthropoda; class Insecta; order Coleoptera; family Staphylinidae; genus Ontholestes; species Ontholestes murinus. The sequence continues at coordinate 19,763,930 of OZ018387.1, read as the reverse complement.
CGCCTCCTCCTCGTTCCTACATTCAATATAACATAACATGGGAATAGGTGCGATCCATCAATGAGCTGCAGGTGGCAGTTCCCGTGCATGTCCACGGCCCATAACACCCCGGCCCGCCCCAACTAACTGCGCGGCATCACACCTACATCACGCGACCAGCGAGATTAATAACCCACCAGCATCTATCCACCCGACCATCCATCCATCCCGACACGGCCGGATAAAATATGCAGGGAGCCGTGAAAGTATAGAACAAGGGGGGGCCCGTGTCAGAGGTGACGGCCATTATCAAATATTTAAACGTCCGAAGACGTACTAAATTTTTAATTACCAACCGGCGATTATGGAAATTTAACAGCGAGTACGAAGGAAACAAAATTTCCAAAACGTTGCAACAAGCATTTAGCGCCAGTAAAAATACTTATTGATCCGAAGATTCGATTAATTTTTCCACAATTTATTATTCTGTACTAAATATAAAAAAGCTAGTACCTAAAAAAGGACTAAGTGCTAATAAGGTGGCAACTATGAAAATTGTTTATTTATATTTTGCAACTTTTAATTAAAACCCTCGCTTATGTTTTACTGACTGGAGGGTGGGATAGAGGCCACCCACCCACCCTACATATACATATAAATTTCAATTGCTGATCGTCTCGTGGTTTGTAGTAAAATTAATTACAAAACTTTTTGAGTAAAAAAGGAATTCAAAAGGTAAAATTTTTGAGTGAGGAAATTAATACAATTTTTATACATGATGGATGGGCAGGGTTTAAAACTAAATTAGGTAAGATTAACTATAGTCATTTATATTTAAACTTAAATTTTGATTTTGTTTTATATTTTATTACATAAATGGTTTGATTGCTTTTAGCAGCAAAATCATCAACGATTAGTATTTAAAGTTATAATGTATATGTAGGGTGGGTGGGTGGCCTCTATCCCACCCTCCAATCAGTAAAACATAAGCGAGGGTTTTAATTAAAAGTTGTAAAATATAAATAAACCCAAAATAATTGCAATTTTTAGAGATTTATTCATAAAAAAAAATTCAAATAATTTTTGATGATGTTTTACTGACTGGAGGGTGGGATAGTGGCCACCCACCCACCCTACATATACATGATAACTTAAATTGCTGATCGCCTCGCGGTTTGCAGTACCTTCAATTACAAAATTTGAATTAAAGAAAATTGACAAACCAGAATTTTTGAGTGTGTAAATTAATAAAAATTATATACACGATACGTGAAAAGGCTTTAAACCTAGCTGAAATAAGCTTAGCTATAGAAGGTAATTTATTTTTAAACTTAAATTTGGATCATGCTTTATTTTTTATTACATACAAGGTTTTATTGGTTTTTTGCAGCAAAATCATCAACGATTAGCAATTAAAGTTATCATGTATATGTAGGGTGGGTGGGTGGCCACTATCCCACCCTATAATCAGTAAAACATCATCAAAAATTATTTGAAAAATTTGTATGAATAAATCTCTAAATAAAAATTGCAATTATTTTATGTTTATTTATATTTTACAATTTTTAATTAAAACCCTCGCTTATGTTTTTCTGATTGGAGGGTGAGATAGAGGCCACCCACCCACCCTACATATACATGGTAACTTTAATTGCTAATCGTTGATGATTGTGTTGCTAAAAACAATCAAACCCTTTATATAAACAAAATAAAACAAAATCAAAATTTAAGTTTAAATATAAATGACTTTCTATAGCTAATCTTATTTAATTTAGATTTAGGGTCTGCCCACCCAACATGCATCAAATTTTTATTAATTTACTAACTACAAAATTTTACCTTCTTAATTTCTTTATAATTAAAAAGTTGTGTAATTAATTTTATTGGAAACTGCGAGACGATAAGGAATTAAAGTTTATATGTGTATGTAGGGTGGGTGGGTGGCCTCTATTCCACCCTCCAATCAGTAAAACATAATCGAGGGTTTTAATTAAACGTTATAAATATAAATAACACAAAATAATTGAAATTTTTAGAGATTTATTCATACAAATTTTTCAGATAATTTTTGGATGATGTTTTACTAACTGGAGGGTGGGTTAGAGGCCACCCACCCACCCTACATATATATATAAACTTTAATTCCTTATCGTCTCGTGGTTTCCAATAAAATTAAGTACAAAAATTTTTGAATAAAAATGAACTTCAAAAGGTAAAATTTTTTAGTTAGGAAATTAATAAAAATTTGATGCATAATGGGTGGGCAGACTCTAAATCTAAATAATATAGGATTAACTATAGAATGTCATTTATATTTAAACATAAATTTTGATTTTGTTTTATTTTTTATTAAATAAAGGGTTTAATTGTTTTTAGCAGGAAAATCATCAACGATTAGAAATTAAAGTTATAACATGTAGGGTGGGTGGGTGGCCTCTATCCCACCCTGCAATCAGTAAAACATAAGCGAGGGTTTTAATTAAAAGTTGTAAAATATAAATAAACCCAAAATAATTGCAATTTTAGAGATTTATTCATACAAATAATTCAAATAATTTTTGATGATGTTTAACTGATTGGAAGGTGAGATAGAGGCCACCCACCCACCCTACATATACATATAAATTTCAATTGCTGATCATTCGTCGTTTGTAGTAAAATTAATTACAAAACTTTTTGAATAATCAGCAATTAAAAAGGTAAACTTTTTGAGAGAATAAATTAGTAAAAATTTGATGCATGATGGGTGGGTACTCTTTAAATTTAAATTAGATAAGATTAGCTATAGAAGATCATTTATATTTAAACATAAATTTTGATTTTGTTTTATTTTTTATTATTTAAAGGATTTGATTGTTTTTAGCAGCAAAATCATTAACAATTAGTATTTAAAGTTATCATGTATATGTAGGGTGGGTGGGTGGCCTCTATCCCACCCTCCAATAAGAAAAACATAAGCGAGGGTTTTAATTAAAAATTGTAAAATATAAATAAACAAAAAATAATTGCAATTTTTAGAGATTTATTCATACAAATCATTTCAAATAATCTTTGATGATGTTTTACTGATTGGAGGGTGGGATAGAGGCCACTCACCCACCCTACATATACATATAAATTTCAATTACTGATCGTCTTGAGGTTTGATGTAAAATTAATCACAAAACATTAAAAAAAAAGAAATTCAAAGTGCAAAATTTCTGAGTGAGTAAATTAGTAATATTTTTAAGCAAAATGGGCGGGCAGACTCCAAATCTAAATTAGATAAGTTTAGCTATAGAAAGTCATTTATGTTTAAACTTAAATTTTGATTTTGTATTATTTTTTATTACATAAATGGTTTGATTATTTTAGCAGCAAAATCATCAACGATTCGCAATTAAAGTTATCATGTATATGTAGGGTGGGTGGGTGGCCTCTATCCCACCCTCTAATCAGTAAAACATAAGCGAGGGTTTTAATTAAAAGTTGTAAAATATAAATAAACAAAAAATAATTGCAATTCTTAGAAATTTATTCATACAAATATTTCTAATAATTTTTGATGATGTTTTACTAATTGGAGGGTGTGATAGAGGTCACCCACCCACCCTACATATACATTTAATTTCAATTACTGATCGTCTAGCGGTTTGGACTAAAATTAATTACTAAACTCTTTGAATAAAAAAGAAATTCAAAAGGTAAAATTTTTATGTAAGGAAATTAATAAAAATTTTATGCATAGTGGGTGGGCAAACTTTAAATCTGAATTATATAAGATTGGTTATAGAAAGTCATTTATATTTAAACTTAAATTTTGATTTTGTTTTATTTTTTATTACATAAAGGGTTTGATAGTTTTTAGCATCAAAATCATCAACGATTAGCAATTAAAGTTTTCCTGTATATGTAGGGTGGGTGGGTGGCCTCTATTCCACCTTCGAATCAGTAAAACATAAGCGAGGGTTTTAATTAAACGTTATAAATATAAATAAACATAAAATAATTGCAATTTTTAGAGATTTAATCATACAAATTTTTCAGATAATTTTTGAATGATGTTTTACTGATTGGAGGGTGGGATAGAGGCCACCCACCTACCCTACATATACATAGAAACTTTTATTCCTTATCGTTTCGTAGTTTCCAATAAAATTCATTACAAAACTTTTTGAATAAAAAGGAAATTAAAAAGGTAAAATTTTCGAGTGAATAAATTGTGAAAAATTTGGTGCACGATGGGTGGGCATTCTTAAAATGTAAATGAGATATGGTTACCTACAAAAAGTCATTAATTTTTAAACTTAAATTTTGATTTTGTTTTATTATTTTATTACATAAAGGGTTTGATTGTTTTTAGCAGCAAAACTATCAACTATTAGCAATTCATGTTAACATGTATATGTAGGGTGGGTGGGTGGTCTCTATCCCACTCTGCAATCAGTAAAACATAAGCGAGGGTTTTAATTACAATTTGAAAAATATATATAAACACAAAATAATTGCAATTTTTAGAGATTTATTCATTCAAATTTTTCAATTAATTTTTGATGATGTTTTACTGACTGGAGGGTGGGATAGAGGCCACCCGCCCACCATACATATTCATATAAATTACAATTACTGATCGTCTCGCGGTTTAGAGTAAAATTAATTACAAAACTTTTGGAATAAAAAAAAAATTCAAGACATTTTTAAGTGAGTAAATTAGTAAAAATTTAATGCATGATGGGTGGGTACTCTTTAAATTTAAATTAGATATGATTAGCTATAGAAAATCATTTATATTTAAACTTAAATTTTGATTTTGTTTTATTTTTTATTAGATAAAAGGTTCGACTGTTTTTAGCAACAAAATCATCAACAATTAAAGCATTCATGTATATGTAGGGTGGGTGGGTGGCCTCTATCCCATCCTCAAATCAGTAAAACATAAGCGAGTGTTTTAATTAAATGTTGAATAATATGAACAAACACAAAATAATTGCAATTTTTAGAAATTTATTCATACAAATTTTATCAAATAATTTTTGCTGATGTTTTACTGACTGGAGGGTGGGATAGAGGACATCCACTCACCCTACATATACATATAAATTTCAATTGCTGATCGTCTAGCGGTTTGGAGTATAATTAATTACCAAACTTTTTGAATAATTACATATACACATTAACTTTAATTACTGATCGCCTCGCGGTTTGCAATAATTTTAATTACAAAGTTTGAATAAAAGAAAATTGACAAAGTAAAATTTTTGAGCGTGTAAATTAATAAAAAATTATATAAATGAGAAGTTGAAAGGCTTTAAATTAAACTTAGATAAGATTAGCTATAGAAGGTCATTTATGCTTAAACTTAAATTTTGATTTTGTTTTATTTTAATTACATAAAGGGTTTGATTGTTTTTAGCAGCAAAATCATCAACGATTTGTAATTAAAGTTATCATGTATATGTAGGGTGGGTGGGTGGCCTCTATCCCACCTTCCAATCAGTAAAACATAAGCGAGGGTTTTAATTAAAAGTTGTAAAACATCCACTTCCGGTTTATTAATGTTTACCAAAAGCATTTCAGTTTCAGTTTTTAATGTTAAAACCCTTAAATTTAAAGTTTCATCTCAAAAGGATAATTTGTTTTTGAGAAACAGATACAAAACATTTGTTTTCAGAAATTTAACAATAAAAATAATTTGTATTCGTTATTATAAACATGTGTGTAATTAGTATTTCCACGTGTGTGGGGTGGAGTTGTTAAAAAAAAAAAGGAGGAAGGCGAGAGTCCTAATCGCGGAGTATAATGGTGGTATAAGGAGTGTTTTATTAAGGCAAACGGTGTCGAATGTGTAATGCGCTATAAAGTTTATGTCTCGGCCGTTACGGGGTCTTAACCGCGAATCCAGCCCCGTTACTGTCTTTTTACGGACTGGCCGCCTCGGAATGACCTAACAACGACACCGCGCGGACCACTTGAGCGGAATTAGAGGTTCCCGATGAGTTTTACATAGAGTGCCCCGGCTCGTATCGATCAGCCCATAAAAGTAAGTTTCGTCCTTAGTTCTCTCCGTTTTCTAATCGTTACCATATAAAGTCGGAATTGGAGAAACGCCGTCTGCACGCATGCATGTGTACGCGAGAGCGCACCTTTCTGAATATTATTATTATTTTCCGTGCGGCCTGAAATAATACGTGTATCCAGTCCTGAATTAATAATAAAACTAGATAAATATATAAACGGCGCGTTTGATCTCTTTGTAGGCGCGACATTTTATAGTTCGTAAAGCGCTGCTAGGAAGTCCGTGTTTATTTGGCGGAGATTGTTTGCGTTAAGCCACAGATCTCGTGGAAATCGCGCGTTCCCTTTGATAATGCCAGGACTCTCTGCCACCCCCGGGGCGTGTGCGTACGGAATAAAAAGCGCCACTAACCGGGTGACACGTGCAATTTCTCGGACCCCCTCGGGCACCACCGCCTAATATATCTTAATCAAGACTACGGGGTTTATATTGTGTGGCTAGCCTTTTTGCGCACGACATCCTGTAGTTTTCAATTAATGCAAGGACGTGTGTGTGTGTGTGTGTATATATCGCTTTGCACGTTAGTTGGGTGCGGCTGTTGATATTCAAATGCGGCCGTGGGGGTTGTGCAGATCGACGCTACCCCCCCGGCACCGAGCGAAGAGATAAGGGGGCAAAACGTTATCTACCCGGGCACCAATTTAAAATGTTCATTAGCGCGATAGCGGGCCTCGTGATGAATCGTCCCCGCGAAACAAAAGAATATCTCGCTGCCCAATATCTTAATTAAAGTTGCCAATTTATTCCCCCGACAGGCGGCGAGATGAGAACTGCGCCACCTCTAGATACGTGGAAATAAAAGAGCGCGTTTGCTAAATTACACAATTTAAAAAGTTCGCCTCGTGAAATGAATAAGTAAGTGCGGCAGAACCGAAGTCATTTCCATCGGGAGTGGCGACGTCGTCGGCGTAATTTGTTTTTATCAGGGCGGGCCGCGTTAGAACGTTGTCGAATTAACCTGAATGGGAGAAGAGACGAGGAGGCCGGTCGCCCATCGGCATATGGTCCCTGGTTTCAATGGGGCCTAATGAGCCGGTACAATGGACTCGGTAACGCACCGCAGAACGCGCATTCCGACAAACATAGGTGTTTGTATGTACAAGGGATCAAAAGCTAACTGTGACAACGTATAATGCAAAGATAATGCGGACAGATACCCAAAGGGCCGGATCTTACGTCAGACAATGCTGCGGGGCGGCGGAGCGAGCCTCATTTCCCGTTCGGCTTTGTCCCTTATCAGCTCCTAAGACCTCGGGAAGGTGTCTGTGCGCGCCGCCAACTTTCCCACCGGTTAATTAAAGCGCAGCCATCGCGGAGGGCGGCCTCCTCCTCCACTATCACTCACTATCTGATACCCGGCGCGACTACACCAGCCAGATTCGATTAATCAAACCCGGGGCTATACGGATGTTGCTGATGACGGCCGCTGATACTTTGAATTTCAAATCGGCTGGGGTGTTTTTTACACGCGCTATTCACCGATCCGAATTACAAAACGCGCCCTCCGCTCTCCATTGTTGTCTCCACGGGTCCGTTGTAATGGAAAACAACGTTAAACTGTGACTCGGGGGGAGGACAATACGGCTTACACGACTTGCGGCATTGTGGGGCGATGATAACAGTAACCGTATACCGTAAAGACGAGCAACACGGGGTAGTAAGGGTGCTCCAGTCGAGGGCCCTCATGGTCGTCCGGAACCCCGTCATTGATTGCGTGTCACACCACGCGCGCACACACATCACTCGAACATCATCTGTCCGTAATGCAATTCGTACATCAGAATACTACTTTAATCCATCAACAAAAAAAATCATAACTTAACATATATAGGGAAAGTATTGTTTTCGTGCATGAAAATGTCTGTGGGCACTGTATATCTAAAATTTTGAGGCTCTAGAATTTTTAGAATTTGCTTCTAGAAATCTAGATTATTTTCTTAAGGGTTCAGGAAATTTCTAGGAATTTATTCTATTTGTTCAAGAGTTTTTTTTAAGTCGTCTTTTAAATTGGAAAGATGAGGCATTATGATTTTCGAGATTTTTTTTTTGAGTTTAGAAAATGGAAAATAACTTCTTCCCAAAATTAAATTTCTTTTTCAACTTATCTTATAAATTGCAAAGATTTTTTCCATGCTCTAAATGTTTTTCAATTCGTCTTCTTTTCGAGAATTCAGATAAATTTCAGAAATTGCTTCTCAAAAATTCAACATTTTGTTTCAACTAGAGGCTATAACTTATTTAGAATGTTCTAAATTGCGGATTTTTTCTTGGAGGTTCTAGATTTTTTTTTTTTAGAAAATTTTCCCCTAGAGATCTTTTCTTATTTTCGAAAAATTTTTAAGATTTCAAGATATTTTTTCAACTGGTCTTCTAAATTTCTAGGAGGCTCTAGAATTTTTAGAAAATTTGCATTTAGAAATCTAGACTTTTTTTTCTTTCCAGATTGCAAGGTTATCTTCTTATCTTCTAAATTACAAAGATTTTTTTGGAGGCTTTAGAACTTTTTAGAAAATTTGTTTGTAGAAATCTAGATTTTTCTTGAGGGTTCGGGAAATTTTCAGTAATTTCTCTTTTTTTTGAGGCCCCAGATTTTTAGGATTTTTTTCTAAAATCTAAACTCACTTTTTCAAGAATTTAAGAAATTTCCACTAATTTCTTCTCTAGGTTTCATGATTTTTTAATTCAATTCGCTTTCTAAATTGTGAAGGTTTTATTATTGGAAGCTCTAAAATTTTTAAAAGAGATTTGTTTAGAAATTGAGACTTTTTTTTTCCAGAAATTTCTTCTCCAGATTGCAAGGTTATCTTCTAAATTACAAAGATTTTTTTGGAGGCTTTAGAACTTTTTAGAAAATTTGTTTGTAGAAATCTAGATTTTTCTTGAGGGTTCAGGAAATTTTCAGTAATTTCTCTTTTTTTTTGAGGCCCTAGATTTTTAGGATTCTTTTCTAAAATCTAGACTCACTTTTTCAAGAATTTAAGAAATTTCCACTAATTTCTTCTCTAGGTTTCATGATTTTTTAATTCAATTCGCTTTCTAAATTGTGAATGTTTTATTATTGGAAGCTCTAAAATTTTTAAAAGAGATTTGTTATAGAAATTAAGACTTTTTTCAAAAATTAAAAAAAAATCTAATAAGATTTTTAACTGAATTGAAAAATTCAACATGTTTTAACCACAAATTATTGTAAGTAGGTAATTAATAATTAGAAAAAACACGAAAATATTTCGTAAAATCTACAACAAATGAGTATGGATTACCACGTAGTAACGGTCGCAACCATTCTCTTTATCAAAAATTTTACTTTGTCAATTTTTAATTCAAATTTTGTAATTTGGTAGCTGGTGCAAGCCGCGAGGCGATCAGTAATTAAAGTTAATATGTATATGTAGGGTGGGTGGGTGACCTCTAACCGACCCTCCAATCAGTAAAACATAAGCGAGGGTTTTCATTAAAAGTTGTAAAACGTAAATAAACATAATATTATTGCAAAAAATATTTATTCAAACAAATTTTGAATTTTAAGAAATTTTGAAAAATAAGACAACTTTTTAAACAAAGGGTTTCCAGAAATTTCTCATCCAGATTTCAAGGTTATCTTCTTATCTTATAAATTGCAAAGATTTTCTTGGAGGCTCTAAAACTTTTTAGAAAATTTCTTTGTAGAAATCTAGATTTTTTTGAGGCCCTAGATTTTTTAGAATTTGTTTTTCTAAAATCTAGACTTACTTTTTCAAGAATTCAAGAAATTTCCACTAATTTCTTCTCTAGGTTTCACGATTTTTTTATTCAACCCGCTTTCTAAATTGTGAAGATTTTATTGGTCGCAACCATTCTCTTTATCAAAAATTTTACTTCTGACAATTTTCTTTTATTCAAATTGCAAACCACGAGGCGATCAGTAATTAAAGTTAATATGTATATGTAGGGTGGGTGGGTGGCCTCTAACCCACCCTCCAATCAGTAAAACATAAGCGAGGGTTTTAATTAAAAGTAAAACGTAAATCAACTTTTTTGCAAAGTTTAATAGATTTATTCAAACAAATTTTGAAATTTAAGACAACTTTTCAAACAAAAGTTAAAGAGAATGAAAAACTGAAAAATTTTATTGAAACATTTATTTTGTTCTTAATTTAACAATTTTCAATATTTTTTGGAACATTGTTAATAAACTATAGGAGCTAAATGAAATGTATATATAACAAGTAAATATAAAGAATTCAAAATTGAGCAAATAATTAAGAATAACCTCATAGTTTTCGAGAAAAATATAGGGAAAGTATTATGATGGCCACATCACCATTTATATTACTTAAAATTCCAAATAACTAGCAAAAAAATATAGTATAAGCTCTTGCAAAACAAACAAACTAATTATCAAGACTTACTCCCAGACAGCTATGTTAATTTTTCAGCAAGTCCATGAGCGCCTTCACCAATAAAATCAGGCAGGTGAGAGTTGGACAACTTATGGTTAAGGCAAAATCATGCTGGAGAATTATACGAAGGCAAAGTTATTATAGTCCTTGGCTACCCTTGAAGCCTCTTAGACTAGAATAGAACAACTTTTATTTTGTCCTTTATGTTGTAGAAAATTACTAATAAAACACGATTTGATTTCCTTTCTTCACTAATTTATTTTTATACGTTAAATGTACATTTCGAGCATTCATTCATTCATTTCATTTTCAATGAGCACATGGTGCTCGAAATGTACATTTAACGTGTAAATATAAACTAGTGAAGAAAGGAAATCAAATCGTGTTTTATTAGTGATTATTACTTCACATAACTCAAAACAAATAGTGAATATATTTTAGAAAATCAACTAATAATTAATAAAAAACACGAAAATATTTCGTAAATCTACAACAGATGAGTCTTATTAAGACTACAAAAAGCAAATCACTTTTGAAACAACTACTTCTCTGGCTATTACCTCGACAGACATTGAATGATACAAAAGTAATTTGCGTGTCACAAAATAGCAAGGCTATCAAAGCAACACTAGTTTAAACGTATTTAGTTCTGCACAATGAACTGAGAAAGGTTGAATGTACGTTAAATAGTATGATGAATTTGGAAATACATATCGGACAAGGCGTTTTGCATCGACCGCAATAAGTGATAATCGGATGGAGCAATGATTTGTAAATATATAAGGTGCTGCAAGACGCCCCAGTCAAAACTTATTAAAATCTTTTAACATAGTTGATACTTGTTGAGCTATCCTCTTGATGGAAAAAGATATGTTCAAAATATGCCAAAATCTTTTGTATTAGTAGTATGCGTGGCCTGGCGTTGTCCTGCAACAATTTCACTTGAACATTCTCCTTTTCCAGTTTTCGTTCTAATTCTTGATTTAAGCGGATTCATCGACGTTGGTAACTGTTTCGCCCGCTGCAACAACTCATAATACGGCTCTTCATATCCCACCAAATGCAATGAAGAACCTTATTTCCGAAACGTTTGGGTTTTGTTACCGATTGATGATTTGCCAGGATTTACCCACGACTGCGTTTCGTTATAGAGTATCCATTTTACACAAGAAAGACTTTCGACGCTGTTTATTGAGCAGAGAAAGACACCCTTTCACTATTTACTGGAAAAATCCAGTAAGTATGCGACTATTTAAATAAAACAATACAGTTGAGAGGGTTTTACATTTATTGTTGAACACTGCAACATGTTTCGCCATACAGTGTGGTTAAGTTGAATACAAAATATCACCAGCAAATTCGATTTTCAAATTCAAAATCCCGAAAATTCAAGGAAATCAAGTCTTAATTCTATTGTAATGTATTTTTATCTTAAAATCATAAAGTTATAAGTTTAATACAAAATATCACCAGCAAATTCGAATTTCAAATTCAATGAAAATTCTTTGAAAGTTTAATTTTATTGTAATGTATTTTAATCTTGATGTTAGAAAGTTATAAGTAATTATAGTGTTTTTATTGTAGGAACTGAAGTGTGCCATTTATGACAGGGGTGTTCAGGTTCGCGTTCGCATCATGTGGCCTGGTTCACATAATTTTAAAACGTTCTTGCATCTTTAATGGCCACCGCCGCACCGCAAACCGTATGGAAACCGCAAGGGTAGTTAACGAACCCACTTGTGGTTACATAAATCAAATAAGCGGGCATTTGTTTATTTGCGTTCGGTTAAATATTTAGGCCCGAGACGGCAGACGACGACGCACAGCCCCTTTCTTATCGTGGTTAAAAATAACACGCACGCAAACACACACGCGGAGGGAAACGTACGTTGCACCGACACTTATCATTATTCGGCCTGTACGCAGATCGCCCCCCCGAACGGGCGGAGGATGGAATCCTAACACCCCCCCGAACCCCGAGAGCGCCCCAGAGAGGCCGCGCCCGCCGCTCGACGTCGGCGTCTTTCTTTCCGCCTCGTCAACTTTTGCTCCAACATTTCCGCAACTCCTGCCTAAAATAATCTCCGAGACAAAGTTACTCGTGGCTCCCACCCCTCTTTAAACCCTTATACCATTTATAAAACGCCACCCCACGTCTCTGCGGATGCCGAAAATAACGCGGGGCGCTTGTTCGCACCAGCAGCATCTGACACATGGGATAATTGTTGGTGCATTTACTTCAAAAACATGTGACTAAGAGAGATGTAACGGTTTGGTCTTGCTACTTTACTAGGGACCGGTTAATTCAATTCAAAAAAATGATGATGAGAAAACCACTACGAGATAATCCATACTTACAAGTAATGAAAACAATATAACATAAAATATTTCGGATGTTTGATTCTTAATAATTAATTAGGAATTGTATAGTGTATGTTAATAGACCAGAAAAAGAAAAGATACGACCCTCTGATTCCGTAAAGCTCCTAAATCACAAACCGTGTCCGCATTATTAGGACTTGTGTCCGAGTATTAGTCTTTCACTGATTCATTGTTTCCCCGTCCCCATCCGAACGAATCCCTCGGCCCACCCCATTATCGAGATTCGGAATCCTTGACGGTCCCACAATTCCATCCACGGATTTATGATCCCGTCTCCGATTATTATTATCGTTTCATGAATTCCCGGTGGATGTCACTGTCTTAATGGCGGTAATCTGATGGTTATCGCGAGGCGTATATTCCTCTCTCGCGCGCCGTCTCCTATCTTATCTCTCACCCCCTTCACTCCTAATGGAAGTGAAGTGAAGTGGGTGTACGGCGGCGGGAGGATCTTCATATTTCTTTTTAAAAAAATTTTTTTAGTTAATTTTTGTACGCACATGTCTGCGTGATCGCACAGCTGCCTGTACGGGTGACCCGTTAACAGGGGTCAGCGAGCAGAATCCCAATTATAATTCCAAGAAATTAAACAGATAATTTCGCGTTAATTAAAGATCACCACGGTCCTATTTTTAGCCGGGTCTCTATTAATATGTATATGTTGTCTTTCAATTAGCATAATTTGTCGTTGGATCTGAGTTATTGCGCGCCGTGGAAAGCATTAACTCGCACGAAATGTTGTTGTTTATTTTAATTCGAGCGAGAGATAATGGGATGTAAATTATTTTATAAACAGATATGGCAATAACAGAAGCACGGGGAGATTGATTATGCGGCGGTATGTTGAGGATAACCTACGACCCTACGCACTCGAGAAAGGCGAGTCTTCTCGGAAGCCAGACAGACGGTTGTTCTTATCTGGACTATTCGCTTACGCACTTGTCTATAAATGAGTAAACAGCCCTCTAGGTGGACGTCTCGCAGGGGGGAAAACGGCACGTTAACGTGTCCATAAATCGCGGGGTTTATCTGCGAGCCGTGCAATTAAAGCCGTTATCGGACGGCGGGCAATTTAACTAGAGTTCCGAATCGGACGGATCTGGCCGGGGGTGACATTCAGCTCTATTTAGCTGGGGCCGATCTGGGGATCAGTCATTTCCAGCGACACAGATAACGCCGAACGCTCCGTTACATCATGCGTCGCATTACATCTGAATGGAATATTTAATACGGGGTGTTCGCCATTTGTCGTGGCAGACTTTCCATGGCAAAACGGCTGCTGTTTATATTCGCGGACGAGTTAAGTGAGGCTAAGTGAAACGGGCACATAAATCGAAGTAGCATGTAATTTTTACTCGAACGGAGCTGCGGACGAGCCATAAAGCCGGTCACGTGGCCGCCTCGTAAACTTTCATTAGCAACTCTGAATTAAACTAATGTCACCACAATGTGTAATTGTGTACACAACCACCTCTGCCGTAATGCAACTCGATATTCGAACGTACACACACACACATACATACATGCATGCATATATCTGACGCACAAATCTGAATTTATTACGGCCGCATTAATGCACGTCATCGCATGATCATAACTAACACGCGTTTTTGATTCCTGATATAATCGTGAAATAGTGGCTAATGCTCACCATAACGAGTAATTAGCGATAGACAGACAGAAGGACTGTTATTACAGCGGCACATGTCAATATATTAAGCGACAATCGGTAATGGAATGAACGGGTAATTGAAAACCGGCGACTAATGAAGAGTTCGCGCGCTTCTTCAGATCCACGGTGCGATAACACTAATGGCTAAATCGATAATGGTACAAAATTACGACCATTAATATGATTACGCGCGTTCACTATTTATTCCTGATAAACATTCTATATTTTATACACGAAATCTGTCTACGTTATCCTTGCATAAAAATATTTGAGGTTAGAAATTGTGATGTTATAAAATTTTATAACAGCGAAAATAAATTAGGAAAACTTTTAAAAAATAACTAACAATAAAAAATTGTATTGGATATCGACCCAGTGGTCCTTTCGCCGTGTTAATTGTGTATGTAAATGAGCTTGTTACTTTAAAGAAACACCCCATCACTAATCCGCTATTAATTATATCCCAATGGCGAATGGTACCGGTCACCTCTAGCCATAGCTAGTTCAACCGTAACCGTAAGCGCCAACAGTAAACTAAAGTATATTCATTTGTGTAAATTATTTCTGTTTACAGGATATCAAAAATTACATATGTATCTTAATAGAATGTATAATTTTCTTAAAACTAATAGAAAAATGGAATACGTTTTTAATAAAAACAGGATTGTAGAATTAGCTATGTGATACATTTCGAATAAAATAATTAATACATGTAACTCAAAAATAACTTTGATTAAAACACTTACAACCTTTCTTCAATATTTTATTTTGATCCAGATGCACATTTCGGACACAAAGTGTCCATTATCTATGGTTTGATACCGATCGGTATCTTTGTGTCCGAAATGTGCATATAGATCAAAATAAAATATTGAAGAAAGGTTCTAAGTGTTTTAATCAAAGTTATTATTATCTTCAAGTAACTCAATCAACCAAATTAACTTAAAACTATTTTTATTCACAGAACGTTTTGTAAAAAAAAAACATTGTTTTCTTGTAAAAATCCATTTTATTTAGAATGTTTTATCTCTTTTCTTGCATTTTTATTTGTTTTCTATAGTAAAGTTTTGAGTGTTTTAAATCAAACTTGAAGCTGTTTTACGTAATTTAGTTGATTGAGTTACTTGAAGAAAATAATAACTTTGATTAAAACACTTAGAACCTTCTCAGAATTGTTTTATGTAATTTTTATTGTTTTTAGAAAAAGAATCGATTAAAAAATTGATGATTTTAAAATGTCTTTAGAAAAATAAATTTAGTTTTTCCTATAAAATTTATTTTCTACTGAAAATAAAATTTCACTTGCTTTTAAGCAAATTATTTAAACTTTTAAGGTTTTTAAATGCATTTGCTTAAGTAACAAACAAACAAAATTGGAAACAATTTTAAATGCTTTTAGAAGATTTTCAACTGTTTTTCTTTTTTAATTCTCATTCTTTCAATTGTTTTGTTTATATAAAATTTCAACTGTTTTAAAGCAAATTTTAAACTTGATTCTAGATAGATTTCAATTGCTTTTTTATTCGAATATTCTATTTCAATTTATTAAGTAAAATGTTAAATTCATAACCGAAGTGTAAGGACAAACTTTTAAATTGTTTTTTTTTTGGGGGGGGGGCATAAGTTTGGAAATGAATGATTAAGTAACAAATTAAAAAGTTGTTTTAAGAAAATTTGAAAAAGTTTTGAGTCGTAAAGCATTTCAACCGTTTTTTTATGCTCATTCTTAAAATTGTTTTCTGATTCTACATAAATTTCAATTGTTTTTTTATCTTTTCTTTCAACATTTAATCTTCAAACTTGCGTTTTCTATTTTTTTTTAAGAAATCCTACTTTGTTGTGTAAAATTTTCTGTTTTTTAAATTAATTTGCGATTGTTTTTGTTTTAGTTTCGAATGTTTTAAAAGAATTAAACTTTAACTTCTAGGGCGGTTTTTTTTTTAGAAAACTTTCAAGTGTTCTTATTTTCTCCTAATTTTAATTTTTTTTTATTGGTTTCTTGTAAAATTTCAATGATTTCAATCTTGAATTGTAAAATTCTAGCTGTTGTTTTAATTCAGTTTTTAAAATTTGTTTTTTTTTGAGAAATTTTCTAGTTCCTAGAAAAACTTTAATTGAATTTTTTAACTATTTTTAAAAAAATTTCGTTTTAAATATTTATAGAAAATTTACAATTATTTTTTTGATTGTCATTTTATCAATTGTTTCCTTGTTTGCTTTTTTATGTAAAATTTCAACTGTTTTAAAGCTCTAAAGCTTAAAAAAATATGTTTTCTTGCGATTTTTAAATAGAGAGAGATAAACACATTTATCTGAGTATAGTATTACAATAATGTCTTCATTGTCTATCGACCGATGGCTTCCAATAATTTTCAAATATTTTAAAGCAAATTTTAATCCGTTTTATTTATATTTTCATGTTTTTTTTTCCTCTGAGAAAAAATGATATGTTTAAACCGGGTTTTTAGAAAGTTTGCGTTTTCTATTTTTTTTTTAAGAAATCGTACTTTGCTGTGTAAAATTTTCTGCTTTTTTAAATTAATTTGCGATTGTTTTTGTTTTAATATCGAATGTTTTAAAAGAATTAAACTTTAACTTTTAGGACGTTTTTTTCTTAACTGTTTCAGCAAATTTTAAACTGCTTCTTTTTAGAAAACTTTGAAGTGTTTTTATTCTCTCCTCATTTTTAATTTTTTTTATTGGTTTCTTATAAAATTTCAATGATTTCAATCTTGAATTGTAAAATTCTAGCTGTTGTTTTAATTCAGTTTTTAAAATTGAATTGCATATTTTGAGAAAATTTCTTGTACCTTTTAGAAAAATTTTGATTGAATTTTTTAAACTATTTTTGAGCAAATTTCGTTTTAAATATATATAGAAAATATTCAATTGTTTTTTTTATTGATTGTCATTCTATCAATTGTTTCCTTGTTTCCTCCTTTATGTAAAATTTCAACAGTTTTAAAGCTTTAAAGCTTAAAATTTGCTTCAAAACCGTATTTTTTATTGTTTTTTTTTTAATATATAACATTAATTGTTTTTTAAGTAGCGTTTGATCTCTCTTCGCTTTAAACTTCATCTAAGTAAATTATATATGTTTATCTTTTAATTCTAAGTTATTTTAAGTTAATTTTTTCAACGTTTTATATTCAGAAAATTCGAATTATTTCAAGCAATCTTTATTACTATTAGAATTTTGATTAAAACACTTAATTATAAAACGTTAAATTAAACGTTTTTTAGAAAGTTTCAAATTTTAAAAAAACTATATTTAAATTAAACGTTTTTTTAGAAAGTTTTCAAAAGTGATTTCTTAACTAATAATTTGTCTTTAGCCAATTTAAAGCTGTTTTTTAGAAAGCCTTCAACTGTTTTTTGTTTCTTAGAAAGACTGGAGCTGTTGTTATAAACAAATTCTCATTCATTTTAAACGTTTTCTTGTGATTTTTTTTTGTAAACTTTTAATTATTCCAATTTTGAATTATAATTTTCTAATTCTCTTTAAAAAAAATGTATATTTTGCATTTTATTAAACACAAAATTACATTGTTTTCGAATTATTATTTATTTATTTATATGAACGTTTGAGCATTTGAATTTTTGAATTTTAAAATGTGGAAATTTGAACATTTGAGCATTTGAATTTTTTAATCTGGAAAATTGAACCTTTGAATTTGTGAAAATTAAATTTTATTTTTATTTTGTACAATAGTACAACTTTATTGGAGCTTTTACAATTTTAATAAAATATTTTTTCTAGATTTCTTATTATAATAAGTTACCTGAAGGATAAAAATTTCCTTATTTTTTCAGCACATCTTCTACTTTTTAAATATATCTTTCATTCTAAAAATTTTCAGCAACTCGTATTTTTAATATCTAGAGTTAATAGGTTTACTAATTTTCAAGTAATTTGTATCCTTGATGTAAATTGCAAAAATTATCTCTGAAGGTTCTAAAATTTTCTAGTTGGTAGTTTTCTTCAGCATTTTCTATCCTTTAATGTTCTCTATTTAATTTCAAGAATTTTAATTGAGGCTTCAAGATTTTTTTAAATGTCATCTTTTCGGAATTTTCAAAAAAAGAGGAGAACATATGAATTTTTGAATCTGGAAATTTAAATATTTGATTTTTTGAATATTTGAAAATTTTAACATTTCAACGTTTGAACATTTTAATTTTTCAATCTGGAAAGTTGAACATTTGAATTTTTGAAAATTTGAATTTGGAAACTTGATTATTTAAATTTTTGAATTTGTGAAAATTTGAACGTTTGCGCATTTGAACACTTGATCATTTAAATTTTTGGAAATTTGAACATTTGAATATTTGATAGTTTAAATATTTGAATATTTAAATTTGAATTTTATTTACATTTCATTTATATTATATCTGTCATCTGCCATGTGTGAATTGTCAACTGTCATCTACCATCTGTCAGCTTTCTTCATAATAAATGCTCTTATTTAGAAAGAGAATGCAAGACAGAAGAGTAAATTAAAAACTAGTAAATGTTTCTTGTTTAATTCGTAATTTGTCATTTGTCGTTTAATACTTATTATTTAGTAATATTTTTTTGTCATTTATCATATGTTCATTTATTTATCTTTCATCTGTTCATCAGTTCAACTTTTTATTTGCTCAAAATTCAATTGTTTTTTTTTGTAAAATTCATTTTTTCAGAAAGTTTTAATTCTTTGTCTGCAATTTTTATTTCTATTCTTTTGTAAAGTTTAAAATATTTGTAAACAAATCTTGAACCTCATTATTAAGTTGTTAAAGTTATTAGAAAAAGTTTTGATAAAAAATTATTTTAATTTTAAGGCGTTTTGTTTTTAAAAAGCTTGCGTCTCATTATTTCTGTAAAATTATAATAGCTTTTATAAAAACTTCAATGTTTTTTTCTTAATTATTTTATTGTAAGAATTTTCCATTTTCTTTTTCTTTCAATTAATTGTTTAATTTCAGTTCCTTTAAAGAAAATTACTTTTGTTAAATATATTTTCTTAAGTGACAAATTTTGTTTTAAACAAATAGGAACTGTTTTAAACTTAAAATGTTTTTAGAAACTTTACAACTTTTTTTTAAATTCATATTCTTTCAATTGTTTTTTTTAAATAAAATTTCAACCGTCTTAAAGAAAATTTTAAACTTTATTTAAAATGTTTTTAATTGTCTCTTTTGGGAAAATTATTTTAAACATTTTTTTGTAATGGGTAAATAAATTTTAATTTGTATTTGAATTTTAATTTCTTTTTTTAAATCTTTTTATTTCCAAATAGTTTTGCAAAAAAAATGCAACCTTACGTGTAATTCCCAGAACGTCTTTAACAAATTCAATTGTTTCTCGATTTCTTAAAATTTAAAACATTTTAATACTGTTTTAATGAAAATTCAAAAAGTTTTAATTGTTTTCTAGCAATTTTTTATTGTTTCTTTGCCATTTCTAGATCTTTTTAGACAAATTTTAAACTGATTCTTGAATGTTGTCGGCGTTTACTTGGTGGTACATTTTGATTAAAATTGTTTTATTTAATTTTAAATTTTAAACTGCTTTTTAGAAGCTGTTAATATGCTTCCATGCCATTTTGAACTTTTTTTAATTAGTTTGCGGTTTCTTTTTGTTTTTTATTTTAGAAAAATATCACTTTTTCTGTAAAATTTTAATTAATTTTTAATAGCTTTTGTAAAATCAGTTAGCTGACTGTTTTTTTCTCGGAATGTTTTCTGTTTTTTTTTTTAGATTTTCGATTGTTTTTTTTTTTTAATATCTAGTTGATAATTTTTCTTTCGAAATATTTTCAATCGTTTTTCTTTTAATTTCAAGTGTTTTTAAGCATATCCATTTCTAAAACTTTTTAGCCACATTTAAACCTGAATGTTGTCGGCGTTTACTTGGTGGTACATGTTGATTAAAATTGTTTTATTTAATTTTAAATTTTAAACTGCTTTATTTAATTTTCGCTGCTTTTTAGGAGCTGTTAATATGCTTCCATGCCATTTTGAATTGATTTTTTTTAGTCTGCGGTTTCTTTTTGTTTTTTATTTTTGAAAAATAACACTTTTTCTATAAAATTTTAATGAATTTTCAATAGCTTTTGTAAAATCAGTTAGTTGGCTGTTTTTCTCTCGGAATGTTTTCTGTTTTTTTTTTTTTTTTTTTAAGATTATTTTATTAAAGATTTAGTTGATTTTTAAATACATTTTCTTTTGTGTTTTTTAGATTTTCAATTGTTTTTCTTTTAATTTCAAGTGTTTTAAGCATATTAGTTAAAATTTTCTAATGTATGTTCTTAACTAATAAATTGTTTTAAGCAAATTTTAAACTGCTTCTTTTAGAAATGCTTCAACTGTTAATCTTCAGCAAAATCTCATTTTTTTTTTTAAATTGTTATTTTAAAAATATGAAATTACTGAAACAATATATCACTTAGCAATTATACAGGTTAGAAGTTATCCGTTATCCCTATGAAAAATCCACTATATTATTAGAATCTATCCCTTCATTTTAATCCGGGTTTTTTCGTTTTCTTTAATTTAAAAAAACAATTATTACCGAAATACAATATATATCTGGATTTAAAAGCGAAGAGAAGTTGTTTTTTCGTGCTTTTTTTTTTAGATAAAATGTAACTCATCAAATCGATTTTTTGTGGATTAAAGTAGGATTATGTACGAATTGTTTGAGTGTTGAGTGTTTATGTAGATATATTTCGAAAAATTGTTGAATAAATGTTGAATGACGGTTTGTTTACGGGTTTTGTAAAAATTGACACTTACCTGGATCCGATCCGTCGAGGGTCTGTTGCGAGGCGGGGGGCTGTGAGAGGGGGCCCGGGGTGCCCGGCGACCTCACGTCGTCGTTCACGGGGCCCCCGTACGACAGTGACGAAGAGGGCGGCCGCTGCAATCAGAAATAACACTGATGACACATAGTCTCATCTAAACAATTTGCTGCCTGCTCTGAATTGAAACATATTAGCCATAAATAAAATAACATATATATATAGACGACGTTGTACGTGTGTATGCACGCGCCCCCCATAAAATATTAAGGGTGCACTCTCTAGCTGATGTATTTGCGCCGCAACGTGAACGCCGCGGCGTCGTCCTGCATGATGCAGATGACGGGCCGTCACCGGGGATTACCCGCTCTCTGCCGCCCCATATATTGAATGGCGAGAGATGGTGCCAGAACCGGCAGCCAGATAAATATTATATGAGAGTGAGGTGCGTGCGGTCCCCGGAGATCCGTGACACGACACTTCACTTTACTGGCATGCAAAAAAAAAACGCCGAAATATGAAACCGATACGGCGGGCCCTAATGAGGACCGCACGATGCAGGGGAGCTCTGGTGTCTGCATCTGATGGCGTTGGGGGAGGAATATGAATATGAATAAAAAATACATACACTAAAATCAACCAACATAAATTCCCAGAGTAGCAAGCGAAATGCATTCAATAAATAGTAAATAGTTGCGATTTGACAACACAATTAACTCGTAAAATAAATATGAGTACGTCTGGTGTACAGTTACGCTTATTGTAGGATCGTAACGTTTTTTATAGTTCTCATGAACGCGGTGGTTCGTGATGAGACAGCGGCCTTGAGGAATCGCAGAACGGCTCGGACAGACTCGCAAGATGCTAACGGTTTAATTATACCTTCATGGGGGTGTGGTGATGGCAGTGAACAATGCCAAGCTAATTAAAAGCGAATCAGCGGGTAGTGGGTCAGTGTTGGGTCGAGGAGAAAGTGCAGTTTGCATTGATTTATACACATGGCCGTCCGCGATGCATGCATCTCAATCCGTCAATAGTGCGCGCTGCTATTGCTGCTACCGCCTGACAAATTAATTGGCCCGAATATCCGGTACGCCACGAATTCCGGACAAAAAAAAGAGTACCTGTGCTCGCAACGCATGATTTCCTCCTCGGCCAGTTGGAATTTCAATTAGCGTGAAAAAATGCACGGTGTGTTTTATTAAATATGAGCACTGTGAAAAAGCGCGAACGCGTTAGTAAACACACGGACGGGACAAGTGGGCCGTAACGAGGGCTTCCGCCTCCGGTCTAACATATGCACGAATAATGCAATTAGTATTGGCACCTCTGAACATTCACTCGATATATTGGTAATGACACGTATTAGCGCCCGTGTTGAGAGCAACATCTGCATGAACATATGCTACACGCACAAGGTGCCCGAAAACACCACCGGCGAATATGCGTTTTTGTCTGCTTATATGTGTGTCGATCTAGTCGGATAGTTGGCTAGTAGATTGGCTGAAGAGCGGCCCGCATTCCGCGTCAATTACAAACGCGGCCGAGATTGACGACACTCATCAGCGGCCGGAAATTGAATAAAGCAGAGTCTGTAGGTCACTCTTGAATACGGGCCAAATCAGATCAGGGTTGATCTGCATATAGCACGTCAAGTGGCCAATTGGTGTTTGCAAGGGCGTCTCCCCAACCCAACACTCATCTCGGTTATTAGATTCCCGCTCGCCCTCCGACACGACTTATCCATTTTCTAGCATTTAGCTGAAAGTCAATTACCGTGATGATCCTACAACCGGTCTCTCGCTCCTCGCACCCACCCACTGATGCGTTATGATTAGTGATTTTAGCGGAGTGCTCCTGCATAACGTGATTAGATGCATTAGTGCATTAGTATGATGGCGCTCGTCTGCGCGTCCTTCGAGCCTTTATTAAATCAGGCATGCACAGCTGATTCTCCATTCGCGGCATGACTCGCTTATGCTGTTTACAAACAGTGCGGCCGTGTCGAGCATGAGAACCTGACCAACTTCATCGACGGAATGAATACCTCATCACACGTATCGTCCTCAAAAACTGAAATCGATTATTCAAGGACGAGATTAACGTTAAACGTATCAGCTGTGCCACTGGAATATCGACAGGTACGCGAAAAAAAAACGAGAGGGTACCGTTGGGTCGATCGGAAAGTCACCCCCCGTAGGGAATGGTCGTTTCTCTCAAAGAATTCTAGAAAAGTAACTTTGTTTGACCCTCATCAACTCGAATCGTCCGTTCCTTTACATCTCCCCCGTGCATTTTTCCTTCTTTCGGCTTAAATAAAATATGGGTGTATCCGGCGGAGGACAAATTAAAACAAATAGCAGGAGTAAAACGGCTATGAAAATTGAAGTGCATGGTGGAAATTCGTTAATGCACGTTTGGCCGGGGCGAGTGAACGAACTCTTGAGAACAAATAGCCACCAAATTGAGAACAGCTGGTCCTGACAGGCGAACAAAGACGGCGCACGCCGGCCAACGCACATCTGACGGAGACAGCTCGCACACGGACTAAAAAGCGACCGTGGCTTGTACGGGATATATATGTACGTATGTAATTACCATCCCTGTACGTAACGTTTTTGAACACCCCCAGGTCGGCCGGCGTTTCCATCTCATCCCTCTGGTGTGTGCGAGCACACACACGCCGCTTTGCCCCCTCGGCTTATCCGGGCGGAGGAAGGTCCTGGCGGCGTCTTATCGCAGACAGCAGGATAATTAAATTTGTCCCGGTGATTTATCGGGCATGAGAGAGCGCAAAGTGATGTATGCGTCCCCGTGGCCTCCCCCGCCACCGATAAGACCGACAATTACACATTCATCACACCTGCACCCGCGGCCGGAATATTAAAATCAATACCCGACATTACCTATTCATAAAAGTGCGCGGAGGAGATAAGGCGCGCGCGAAGAAGCCAATATTGTGTTAAGGGGATGAATATACGCGACACGCGGCACCCATAAATCGCCCTCTATCTGCATACGTACACCAGAAGACACGTACGCACTGAATATACAGGGTGGCACAAAATAACTAGAATTTTTAAAAAGTTTATAGACCATGAAGACAGTGACACTACACCATAGATTAATGAAATGGATGAATATATTTGATGGGGTCATGTCATTAACCCATTTGCACCATAAGCGCATATGTGCGGTTTCTATTGATAATAGTAGCAACAATGCATAACCTAGATTTTGTTTTTACGGGGAAACAAAACTACAAAACTAAAGAAAATATTGTAAAGACAGATGTTTTAAACTACAATAAAAACATGGGTGGAGTTGACGGAGGTGATTCTCAGCAAATTTGACATTATGCGACGTTATCAGAAGGTGTATAAAAAGGATTTTCTTATTGTCTCGACATGATTTTTTTGAAGAAGAGGATAAAATACTTGAAAAATATCTATCGAAAATAAAAACACAACAAACAAATGCTCGTACCCCATGAAAGAACATTGATGTGTGCGAGTCTTACAAACCCATACCGTTTAATTGCAGCTGTGGTGAAAATGTCCCGAGATATTATTCCCCAGTTCGATTATGAATTTCTTAAAATTGGAATCTTAGACTAATTTTCTGTATATTATGAAAATTTAAAATAACTTTGATTAATCGTAGCAACATTGAAAACTAAGAACCTAAAGAGGCCTTTGAAAGTTAGAATCTTGGAAAATAGAGGTTTGTGGATGTAACGAGTAAACAGATTTTCACGATTCACACTTATTAATATCGGAAAACAAATGCAAACAATCAAAAAACATTTACAATTAAAAGTAGCTTTACAAATTCAAGATTTTTACTTCTTGTGCATGTGCGGTGGATGGTTTGGGATGCAGAACTACACCACAATCGTGCACAATTCCAGGTCCTCCAGTCCTCATTGCATAGTCAGCAATAATTATTTCCTTAAAACTTAATTGCAATGAAGCATTCGCCTAAAACTATCTAAAACATTAATGATTCTTCAATCTTCAAAATCTAACTATCAATATCCATTTAATAATTAGAAATACAAGAAATTTTCGTTTGTCTAATTATTAATTAATTTTCTACAACGTAAAGGACTTTAATATATGTTTAATACCCATTTGTTCATAATCAAATTGTAAAAGCTTTTTTTCTACAATCTTCCAAATCTTCAAATGTCAAAATTCATTCGTGCCTGAACTTCAAATTCTAAAATCAATTTTTATACAATCCTTAAAATTCAATTTTCAAATTCACCCACCTTCCCATAGTTATTTCATATATAAATAAAAAATTTAATTTTAAACTTGAGAATTGTAAAAGTTTTTAAAATTAAAGCTATTACATTACTACTATAAATTTTGAAAATTAAAAACTTGGATAATATAGATTAGATTTTGGAAGCCAGTAAATTTTTTAGAATTATTCAGAATTTCGATATTGTAAGCCCTGAAAATGTATAGAAAAGTTATTTCCCAAAAACTCGTATAGAGACCTCCGAAAAAGTCTAGAATTTCGTATTGCTTAGAGCTGAATTTCAAAAGTTTTAAAGATTTTTCAACATTACTGTTTTGGGAAAACAGAGCTATCAATTTCTCAATATTTTCTTGTAAATTAAATAGAATTGCAGAGGAATTGATTTCTTGTGATAAAATTTTAAAAAATATATTTGTAGTAACTGTAGAACCTATAAAAACTTTCAAAAATTATAATCTTGGAAAATAGAGGTATGGATTTTCTGATGGTTATTGAATTTTACTTACGTTATTTCCCAAAAACTCTGAAAAAGTCTAGATTTTCGTATTCCTTAAAGCTGATTTTAGGATTGTTAAGATTTTTCAAAATTACTGTTTGGGAAAGCAGAGCTCTCAATTTCTTAGTTTTTTTTTTGGATAATTATATAGAATTATAGAGGAATTGCTTTCTTGTATGTTATAAAATAAAAAAAGTATTTGTAGTAATTCAGAAAACTTAAGATCTATAAAAGTTATAAAATAATTTATCTTCAATTAGAAAATTGTTATACTCATTTTTTCTTAATTATGCAATTTTTGGAAGCTATAAACTTAAAAACATTAAAAATTGATAACCTTGATAAAATTCTATCTTGGAAGTCATGAGTTTGCAATTGTTTTTCAAAAAAGACCTCTTACATTTTTTAAATCATTTTAGAATTGTGAGAGATAGATATAGAGAATAGCATCAGATAGAATAGATAATAGAGGTATAGATTTTCTGATGGGTTTTGAATTTTACTTTGAAGTTATAAAATAATTGATCTTCAATTGGAGAATTGTAAATGTTTTCAAATTTAAAGCTATTACTCAATTTTCTGGTAATTATACATTTTTTGGAAGCTGTAAACCCAAAAACTTTAAAAATTAGTAACCTGCTCTATTCTATCTTTGAAGTCATGAAATTTTAGAATCGTGTGTGAGAAAGAGAGACAGAGAGAAGAGCATCTTTATTGATTTTTTACAAGTTTACGTGTGTGAGAAAGAGAGACAGAGAGAAGAGCATCTTTATTGATATTTTACAATTTTTCTTCTATTAAAAAAAATAATATTTTTTTAGCAATTTCTCAGAATTTTCTCTTTAAATTTCTCTTCCAGACTGATATTAAAATTTATTTCTGTAATTTTTCTGCAATTTCTGAACAAGTTAAAAAATTTAAAAAAAAATCTAAAAATTGCTGAATATTAATTTAAATTTCAGGATTTTTTTTTAAATTACTGAAATTTTGCTGCAATTTCTTCTTTTACGTTTCTAAAAGGAATGATTCTTCCAGATTTCTTAAATTACCCAACTATTTATCTTCCAGATTCTATCATTGAAGTCATGAAATTTTAGTTTGTTTTTCAAAAAAGGTTTAAAGATCTCTTACATTTTTTAATTTCTTTTTTAAATTTCTGAAATTTTTCTGCAATCTCAGAACAAGTTAAAAGACTTTAAAACAAAATTCTGAAAATTGCTGTATATTAATATAAATCTGGAAGAGAGAATACGAGAATCCTCGAAATTTATCAATTTTAAGACATCTGGAAAAATAATTACTTTTAGAAACTTAAAAGAAGAAATTGACGTTTTTTCATATTTTTATACGTTCATTTGTTTGTTACATTCGGTATTAATTACCACCACATTCAAAAAGAGAAATTTATGAAAAATTATTTGCAAGGAAATTATTTAGAATGACAGAATTTTTTTTTTTACTTCTAAAAATTGCAAAAATTTTGTCATCTGAAATATAAAATGTTGGAAAATTCAAGAAACCTAGAAGAAAACTTGCTGAAGATTGAGAGAAATTTCATTAAAATTTTTGAAAATTGTTGGAATTTTAAAAATCAAGAAAATATATTTATAAAAAATTCCAGAAAAAATTGCTAAAATATTCGACAACCTTTGAAGAGAAATAATGAAAAACTTAAAAAATAACCTAAGAAAATCAAAAAAATATAAAATTTTAAAATCTTAGAAACTTCTAAAAGGAGAAAAGAAATTTTTATAAAAGTAAATTTAGTTATTCGTTCAAGATTTATCAACAAAAAAATTAAAAAAGAAAAACAATTAAACCAATTTTTATTTTTTCTCAATTTCTGAATATACTTGATAACAGGAACGTTCTGATGAAAAAAAATGTTTAATCTGATTATTAGCTCAAAAAATATCAAAAATTTAAGAAACAATCTAAAGGAGAAATTTAAGAAAGCTAAAACCAAAAGAGCAAGAAACAATTGAATACCAAATTTTAATAAAACATTTTGTGAATCTTGTAGAACCACGAAAAGTTTTTGGACTTTTAAATTATTAGTTAATTTTCTACAACGAACTTAAGGATTTTAGTTTAGTTTAGTTTAGTTTATTATTATTAACGGGATTTTAATCTATTTTATTACCAAATTTTAATTTTTTTCTATGAGAATATATTTAATCACGGAAAATTCGTTCAAGATTTATTTGTAATCCATAAATTAGAGCTGGATGAAAATAAAATATAAACGTTAATCTTCAATATAAATAACACTATTGTAGATAAACGGGGAATACAATTTTATAGGAATACAAAGTATGGATTACTCTGTCCGTTTGTTCAATTAAAATTGATTAATTGTGAGTTACAAAAGCATGTAGATAATTTTCCAAATTC
The DNA here is from genome assembly GCA_963969525.1 of Ontholestes murinus. Classification (NCBI taxonomy): domain Eukaryota; kingdom Metazoa; phylum Arthropoda; class Insecta; order Coleoptera; family Staphylinidae; genus Ontholestes; species Ontholestes murinus. Next base: position 19,735,519 of record OZ018387.1, on the reverse strand, counting down.
GAATGTTATTCGAGAGTTATTTTTTTAAACAATTCCAAATCATTTTCAAGAATTTTTAAAACTACTATCTTTGGGAAGTATTTCTCTCAATTCCACAATATTCGAAAAAGTAAATTTCAAAATCTATAATTATTAAAAATGAAAACTCTAAACTCTAACCACGAAAATTAGAAACCTGTAAGATTTAAAGCTAAACTGCTTTCAAAATGAAGATTTATAGAGAATTTCAAAGGATTTCAAAACTTAAATTCTTAGATTTTCCGTTACATATACAATTTTTGAAAACTGAAAATTGTTAGAGCTAAGCTGTAAACTCGTTTTTTTTAATTTTAAAGATTTTCAAAAGTTAGAATTGGAGCTGTCGATTTTGCGTTACTTATACAATTTTTGGAAACTGAAAATTGATAGAGCTGTAAACTCCATTTTTTTTTTTTAATTGAAAATTTTGATAGTTAGAAATTTAAAGAAAGAATTAAATAAGATTTAGAAAATTTGTTGAATTTTTTAATTTTTTGTGTTATTTTGCAACAATTATTGAGAAAATGTAGGTTTTTGTGTTTTTAATTGAAAATTTTCATACTTTAGGAAACGAAAGGAATTTGAAGAAGTCAACAAGATTTAGAAAATTTATTGAATTTTTTAAATTTTTGTGTTATTTTGCAATAAAATATTTAGATTTTACGAAAATATTTTCGTGTGTTTTCCAATTATTAGAGTTATTTTGCAACAATTATTGAGAAAATCTAGATTTTTGTGTTCGAGTGTTTATTTTTAAAACGTCTAATTTTTAAGTTCTGAAAAAATTTAGTTATTTTAAAAGTTGTATTTAAGTTTAAGACTTAGGATCTTGGAAGAAAAATAAACTATAGAATTCCTGATAGTTGAAGAATTTTGCTGTAAATGTACAATTATATCCCTAAACGATATTGAGAATTGAAGTTCTTAAAAATTCTAGAAAATTTTGAATGTTTTCAAATAATGAACACTGGAGCTTTTAAAAATTGAAATCTTTTATAGTACAGAGCGGGTTTTGTCTATTATAAATTGTTGAAAAAAAAAGTCAAAAATTTTAAAGAGGACTGAGAAAGATATTCTGAAGCATAGAATTTGCAAAAACTCTTACTTATAAATTTTTGGACCTTAAAAAATACAATCTTGTAAAATCGTGTGAAATATTTAATGTAGCAAATCCGTAATGCAGTTATTGTGATAACCTTTCATTAAAAACAAATGAAGTCCAATGATCCCTGGTATTCCAGGTGAGAAGTTGCAGAGATTAATACGGAATCTCAAGAGCAGGTTTTAAAAATGCCATCCTACTGAAGAATAAATGATAATAAAGTATTTATCTTCCATCACTTTTGGTTTTATGTGATTGTTAAAAAGTTCCAGTTCTTACTTTCCCTATATGGAATATCTTCGTGAAGAAGTATTTTAGAAACGAATAATCCGTTTGAGATAAAACTTTAAACTTAAGGCTTGAATTTTGGAGGCGTTTACTTCGTGGTACATTTTCATTTTTTTAAATAAAGAAAACACTTAACTTTTTTATACCACTTATATTTCTTTATTTAATTAAACTCAAGGTTTTATCATTAAAGATTACTTTTGGTAAAAATTCATAAATCGGAAGTGGATGTCTTTTTTGATTTTTCTCGATATTTTTCTAAATTTGAAAAATATTACATAACTTTTCAAACAAAAATTAAAGGGAATGATAAACTGAAGAAGTTTTATTAAAACATGTTTTCCATGAAGTTCTCAACTTGCGAGAAAAAAATTAAAAATGAATAATTTTAACATTTTTTGCCCATTGCTAATAAACTATAGGAATTAAATGAAATTTATATGACAAGTAATTGTAAAGAATCCAAAATTGAGCATAAATTTATTATTAATTTACTCACTGAAAAATTTTACTTTTGAAATTCATTTTTATTCAAAAAGTTTTGAAATTAATTTTACTCCAAACCGGGAGACTATCAGTAATTGAAATTTATATGTATATGTAGGGTGGGTGGGTGGCCTCTATCCCACCCTCCAATCAGTAAAACATAAGCGAGGGTTTTAATTAAAAGTTGTAAAACGTACATAAACGTAACATTATTGCAAAATTTAATAGATTTTTTCAAACAAGTTTTGAAATTTAAGAAATTTTGTAAATTAAGATATAACTTTTCAAACAAAATTTAAAGAAAATGAAAAACTGAACAAGTTTTATTAAAACATGTTTTTCATAAAGTTCTCAACTTGCGAGAAAAAATTTAAAAATTAATAATTTTGACATTTTTGCCTAATAAACTATAGGAGTTAAATGAAATTTTTTATATAACAAGTAACTGTAAAGAATTCAAAATTGAGCCCACCCATTATGCATAATTTACTCACTCAAAAATTTCACTTTTGAAATTCGTTTTTATTCAAAAAGTTTTGTAACTACTTTAACTCCGAACCGCGAGATGTATATGTAGGGTGGGTGGGTGGCCTCTATCCCACCCTCCAATCAGTAAAACATAAGCGAGGATTTTAATTAAAAGTTGTAAAACGTAAACAAACATAATATTATTGCAAAATTTAATAGATTTATTCAAACAAATCTTGAAATTTAAGAAATTTTTAAAATCAAGACAAATTTTCAAACAAAATTGAAAGAGAATGAAAAACTGAACAAGTTTTATTAAAACATGTTTTTCATAAAGTTCATAACTTGGGAGAAAAAATTTAAAAATTAATAATTTTTTGTCTACTGCTAATAAACTATAGGAGTTAAATGAAGTTTATATGACAAGTAATTGCATAGAATCCAAAATTGTGCGCCCTCATTATGCATACAGTTTTTATTAATTTGAAAATTTTACTTTTGAAATTCCTTTTTATTCAAAAAGTTTTGTAATTAATTTTACTCCAAACCGCGAGACGATCAGTAATTGAAATTTATATGTATATGTAGGGTGGGTGGGTGGCCTCTATCCCAACCTCCAATCAGTAAAACATAAGCGAGGGTTTTAATTAAAAGTTGTAAAACGTAAACACAATATTATTACAAAATTTAATAATTCATTCAAACAAATCTTGAAATTTAAGAAATTTTGAAAATCAAGACATAAATTTTCAAACAAAATTTTAAAGAGAATGAAAAACTGAGTAAGTTTTATTAAAACATGTTTTTCATAAAGTTCTCAACTTGCGAGAAAAAAATTTAAAAATTAATAATTTTGATATTTTTGCCTAATAAACTATAGTAGTTAAATGAAATTTTTATATAACAAGTAATTGTAAAGAATTCAAAATTGAGCCCACCCATTATGCATAAAAATTTATTAATGTACTCACTCAAAAATTTCACTTTTGAAATTCATTTTTATTCAAAAAGTTTTGTAATTAATTTTACTCCGAACCGCGAGACGATCAGTAATTGAAATTTATATGTATATGTAGGGTGGGTGGGTGGCCTCTATCCCACCCTCCAATCAGTAAAACATAAGCGAGGGTTTTAATTAAAAGTTGTAAAACGTACATAAACATAATATTATTGCAAAATTTAATAGATTTATTCAAACAAGTTTTGAAATTTAAGAAATTTGGAAAATCAAGATATAACTTTTCAAACAAAACTTAAAGAGAATGAAAAACTGAACAAGTTTTATTAAAACATGTTTTTCATAAAGATCTAAACTTGTGAGAAAAAAATTAATAATTTTGACATTTAAAAATATGAAAACATTTCGTGAATCTACAATTTTTTTTTGCCTATAAAAGTGAATAGAATGAAATTTATATATGATAACAAGAATTACAAATTGAGTAAATTAAGAATAGCGTTTTTGTGTACACCTCATAGTTTTCGAGAAAAATATTATGATGGTTTATTTTTTAGTGTCAACTTATGTTGTTATTATTATTATTATTATTATTATGTTTAGACTGTGTGTGCTATAGAGGAATATAGCGTACTCTAGACTCAACCATACGTCATTACGGTCCATTACCGGCGCTGGCCGTAGTAATGGAGCGACGGCCATCCGTCCTGCTTAGAGAGATTGATTCGCCGACGGAGGTGGACCGGTCACTATTTCATTTTAATGGTCCCCGCGGCCCCGGATTCCATTAAACTGTTTCTCCTGCAAGTTTACTTTTGCCACTGGGACCATTAGTTTGATGCAGCAGGAAACAATCCTGCGAGGATTGATGGCTTTCTTTGTGCACAGTCCGCAAAACATACATCACCGGCCCTCTCTCTATATATACCGGGCCCCCGATTATCCACTTTAATCGGGGGGGCCCGGGCAATAGATGGATAGCCGCAAACGGCAGAGAGGCAGAATGGAGGAATAGAGAGATATACATGTATGGAGGAATCGACAAATCCACCTGTTTGCAAACGAAGCCGTGCCGGCGATTACAAGCCATCAGTGTCTCCTGAATTAGGCTGTTTCGGCGAAATCGCTTCCCGGCTCGGCTCGCAAGCTCCGCGTTTTACAAGCTATTTGAAGTCAATAAAATGATAATGCCTCAATAAAAGCGGCTAGGGACCGAGCGGCTAAGTGATTCCGAGACGATGCAAATTGTATCAGGAAGGAAGGAGCCCCCGACGACGCCGAGAAGAGAGGAGATGATGCGCAGTGCCATTTATATCTCTGCGGCGATGTCGTCGTGCACGCGTCAATCTGATCGCTGCCGTTGCCCTTGCACTATAAATACCGCGGTAATTATACCGCTCAGACGCGCGCTACAGATGCTATTGGCAGCCAGAGGTATGAAGTATTCTCATTTTGAGCGCCTTCCAAAGCGCAACCCGGGCTTCACTCACCCGCCGCATACCGCTGTCTCCGTTGTCTATTTTTACCGGCGCATTCCTCCGGTGTGAATGCTGTCACCGAATCTGCCGGTAATGGAACACACTAAAAGATATGTGCTTGGGGGGCGGGTGGCGAACGCACTCGTGGTTATTATATAAAAGTGCGTCGGTGGCGGCTCGAATTATAGATAAAAAGGACGCTGACCGCATCGCTCGAGGAGGGTGTAACTCAATCCCTCGCTCGCATGAGCGATGCGTCAGACTAAATTGACACCAATTACCAGTAAAACTCCCTGCTTTGAGCTCCCCCAGCTAATACACTCTCCCAGTCTCTCCAGTCGCCGCCAAGAAACAACAACAACAAATCCGTTGTGGGGAAAATGAAACATACATAATCACACGTTTTGTTGGCTAATATCTTCGATTCGAATATTTAGGACAATTAATACTTACAACATCCGGCGTACTGGCTCCGTCCGTGTGCGATGTGGAATCGGCGTTACTCCTGGTGCCACCGTCTCCATTCGTGGAGCCTCCCAGTTCCGGGGGCTTAGTTCCGTCCCGCTCGTCTATCACTAAATCTATGGGCATCTTGCCCTTCAGACAACTGATATATCTGTGACAGAAGTTGTCGCAGAGCTCGTGCACCTGAAATACATAGCGAGGCATGAATACATTTGACGTCCAGGGTTTATTTGCATGCACGAACAGAAAGTGAGCGAGTGGCGACCTTCGCGTCTTTTAACAGAAACAAACCGGCTGGCCGGGCCCCACTGATACGCGATATCATGGCCCGATAGCGATCTGATGTGACCTCACCGATTCCCGCCGGTATTGTTTTAGTGAGAATGATGTGTTTTTGCAGAATGCAGTCTGATATTGTGGCTAAGATGGCGGCGGGCTAACCGGTTATGTGCATTTGCCTCGCAACCAGATTATAATATCCAGAGAAAGAGAGATAACTCGCCAGATAGTGTCCCCTTTTAGCAATTTAAATGTGCAGCACATGCAAAGCCACGGCGCGTATTTCCATAATTTCGAGTTTTTAATGCGCCCCGGACCAAATATAATGTAAACGAGAGGGCCCGATTGGTGTTATTGACCGGCCCCCGTAACTCATTAGGATGCGCGACCAGGCTGCCCATCTCCATGACTACAATTAGCCACCATCACGGACTTACCTTTTCTAGTTCGAGGAGGTGAAACCGCAGCACTTGTATCGCCTGCACCATCTGCAACAAGAAACGGGATTAGCGCACACACGAAAAATATTAACAATAGATTATCTGCGACCAGTGCGTACAGATTCGGTAAACATACGTGTCCGTGAATGAACGGCGGCCTTTATCGGTGGCAGCCAGAAACTCTTGTTGGGTCAGCAAACAACCCACCCCCCCGGTACGTCATCTCTAGTGACTAACACCATATATACACTACACTATACATACACACACAACCCCATTATGTCGGGGGGGGCCTGTGTATCGGTATCAAATTAACATTCTTTCCACTCCGCTACTTGCCTCGCATTAATTATTATTCTCCCGGACATGCTCCGTTGCGCTCTAAACATCCACCTAACTAATCAACTAATATTTTATTATTAACAGATTTACATATAATGCTCTCTATAAACATGTTACATTTCACATTCATCTACATCACATCATGCATATCATATTAATAAATTGTCCGAAAACTTTTATTTTGTTCCAAAAATTGATGGTCTTTGAATTTTCGAATAAGCCTAAATAGATCATTATGTTTCACCGAGAGATACTTGAGAAAATTATTCAAGAAAGATCAAAACAACCACTAAGCATCAATATCAGATCTTCAGGACGTTTTATGTTGATAAGTTTACTTATTGATGATTTGGAGTTTACGTGAAGTGTTTTAAAAATGAATATAAGTTTAATCAGTTTAATAGAAGATGGTATAGATTCCTGTATCTATTAACAACTATTTAGAAGTAACTTTAGATAATTTTACAAAACGCATTTAGTACCAATTACTTAACCCTGCATCATTCAAGAACCAACTATATAATTTTTTTGACCTGCATTTGTTAGGTTTTTTTTTTTTGATCAACTTTCGCTTTTCGTGACGGCAACGTCAATTTCACAGATATCACGTTTTCGCGCTGAGATCGAGTGTCCGACAATGCAAACATACCGCGCGACGACGAGAAGGTGGGTTCGCGCACGTGGGGGGACCACCCGCGTGTACCACAAGGGTTCACAGGTCAGATCCCAGCGCTCGCATTACAACCGTATTAATTAATATAAATGAAATAACAACCCTTCTCCCCATTGGCCGGATTAAAAACGACGTAATGAGCCGGAGATGGCCCCACGTCGGCGATAAATCAACAGCGAACTGATGAGTGTGTGTGTGTGTGTTGATTTAGCGTTTTTGGGGGATGGCCTGAGCCGGCGGTGCGGAGGAGATGAAGAAGCCGGGGATTAATCAGAAACGGTAGCCGCATTCTCTCAACGCGGTCCCCGGATCGGTCCAGTAAATTAAAAACCCGCCATAGGAAACTCCATCTAAGATATTAATCTCTTTCTATATAATTAAAATACCTAATAGCGTGTTGCTGGTACTTAGCTCGGGCGGTAATTAGCATACGATAGCATTACGACTCAATGTCCTTTGTGCGTCGATGGATAATCGATTTCCACTTGGTGGTAATTATTCATGGTTCTAAGGGTGGAGGAGTGAGGAGGGTATATAATCGGGAATTACGACGGTTGGGAAGCGAGAGAATTCGGATTCGAAAACGCATCCCCCCTTTTCGGTTATAGTCAATTGCGGATGAACAATGGCCGGGTATCTGATATCGTTGTTCGCTTTGTTGGCCGCGTGTTTAACATGCGTCGCAGTAATTACTGGCCTCCTTCTCCACCTCAAGCCAAGCCCGGTTAATTTGTCTTCAAAATGCATTTCATTCAAGAAAAAAAATATTATTCTTTAGCAATTTTTGCCCTAAACATATTTAGAAAAAACGAAAATTAAAAATTCTATGAAAACCATCAAACCCTAAATCCAACGTCGTTCTTCGACCAATAAAAGTTTTTAAGGGCAAACCAACGATTATTCAAAGTTATTTGAGATTATACAAGGTTATCCAAAGAAAGAAAGAAAAAGAAGAATATTCCATTGCAAAAATAGTTGTTTCAATTCATCCAACATCGTTCTTCGGCCAATAAAAGTTTTTAAGGGCAAACCAACGATTATTCAAGGTTATATGAGATGATTCAAGGTTATGCAAAGAAAGAAAGAAAAAGAAGAATATTCCTTAGCATTTTTTGACCTAAACATATTTAGAAGAACGCAAAATAAAAATTCTATAAAAACCATCAAACCTTAAAGAAAAAAAAAAATGTTATAATTTTTTTGACCTGGATGTGTTAGGTTTTTTTTTGATCAAAATTTACCACATCCACTTTCGTTTTTAAGGGCAAACCAACAATTATTCAAGGTTATTTGAGATTATGTAACGTTATCCAAAGAAAGAAAAAAAATGAAGAATTATTCCTTAGCAATTTTTAACCTTAACATATTTAAAAAACGAAAATTAAAAATTCCATGAAAACCATCAAACCATAAAGCAAAAAAGTTGTTTAAGTTTAAATTCATCCAACGTCGTCATTCGACCAATAAAAGCTTTTATCTGCAAACCAACGATTATTCAAGGTTATGTGAGATTATTCAAGGTCATCCAATGGTCATTCAAGGCCCTCTAATAATCATTCAAAAACACATAAGGTTGTGAAAGTCATCCAATTTCATTCTTCTGTCAATCAAGGTTAGAAGGATGCATGCATAGACATTAAAGGTTATCAAGGTTATTGAACGTCATCTAAAAATACACAAGGTCTACTAATTAGAAAAAACACGAAAACATTTCGGAAATCTACAACAAATGAGTCTTATTAAGACTACAAAAACAAATCACTTGTTGAAATCATTGTATCATTTAATGTCTGTCGAGGTATTAGCCAGAGAAGTAGTTGTTTCAACAAGTGATTTGTTTTTGTATTCTTAAGACTCATTTATTGTAAATTTACGAAATGTTTCTGATTATTAATTTAATTGTAACTTAAATGACTTTAATAAATTTTTATTGTCACCTAGCTATCTTTTAAAGTTGTTTAAAGTCATCCAATGGCATTCTTCAATAATTAAGGGCAGTTTGACGATCATTCAAAGTTTTTAAAGATTATTTATGACTATTGAAGGCTATCTACTGAGCATTTAAAGATTCATAAGGAAAATTCAAGAAAGTTGTAACAAATTCGAGAAAATACTAAAATCATTAAAAACTAATTTTACAATTTGGAAATAATGTTTATAGAACATTTTAGAAAACGTCAAAACAAATTATTTTGTTAAATTCCTTGAAAAAAATATTTGCAATTTGGAAAAGTAATTTCTAGATAATTTTAGAAAACCTAAAAAAATTGAGAAAAACTCAAGAAGTAACCAAAAATAATTTTGCCATTTGAAATAGAAATTTAACTTTTCAAAGAATTCTAACATTCTAAAAAACCTAGAGAGAAATTGCCGCAAAATTCTAAAACTAATAAATTTCAAGAAAATTCGTAAATAATGAAAAAAATCAATTTGGAAAAAAAAAATTCAAATAATCTAAGAACATTAAAAAAATGCAATTTGAAATAGAAATTTGTAGGCAATTCTAAAAACCCTAAAGATATATACCTGGAAAATACTAAAACTGTCAGCAAAACTTTTGCAATTAGGAAGGAAAATTTCTGAAAAAGTTAAGATACCTAAAAAATAAAAATTGCAATTTGGGATAAAAATTTGTGGATAATTCTTAAAAACTAAACGAAAAAAAGGGACATTTCTGACAAATTATAAATCATAAAAATGTTTGCAATTTGGAAGAGAAATTTCCTGATTTTCTTTAGAAAACTTAAAAAACAAACCCTGGAAAATTCAAATTTGTGGCATATTCTAGAAATTCTTGAAATATTCTTAAACCATCAATATTTTGCAATTTAGAAAAGTAATTAGAAAACCTAAAAAATTGAGGAAAATTCAAGAACTAACGAAAAACAATTTTGCTATTTGGATTAGCAATTTGTGGTAAATTCTGGAACACCTAATAGGAAATTCCTGGAAAATTCTAAAACCATAGAAAAAGATGCTTGCAATTTGGAGAAGAAATTTTCGGAAAATTTTAGAAATCCTGAAAAAATCTTAAAAAACCTTGCAAATTACAATTAGCAATAGAAATTTGTGGAACACTCTAATTGCCAGAAAATTCGTAAATAATTAATAAAAATATATTGAAAATAAATTTTTAGAAAATCAAAAAAAAAACTGATTCAAATTGCAATTTGAAATAGAAAATTGTGGTGAATTTAAACCTTCGAAAATTCTAAATCTATCAGCAAAAATTTTGCAATTTGGAAGGAAAATTTCTGGAAAAATTAAGAAACCCTGAAAAAATTGCAATTTGGGATAAAAATTTGTGGATAATTGCTAAAAGCTAAACGAAAAATAGGGACATTTCTGACAAATTATAAAACCAAAAAGGTTTGCAATTTGGAAGAGAAATTTCCTGATTTTCTTTAAAAAACCTGAAAAAAAATTCTGGTAAATTCAAGAACTAATAAATGCAATTTGGAATATAAATTTGTGGCACATTTTAGAAAACCTCAGGGAAAATTTTTAGAAAATTCTAAAACCATCAAAATTTTGAAGTTTAGAAATTCCTAAAAATTTTTAGAAAACCTATAAAATTGAGGAAAATTCAAGAGAACCATCAAAAAACAATTTTGCTATTTGGAATAGAAATTTGGTGGAAATTTTGGAAAACTTAATAGGAAATTCCTGAAAACTTCTAAAACTATCGAAAAAGACGTTTGCAATTTGGAGAAGCTATTTCTAGAAAATTTTAGAAAACCTGAAAAAAGAAAAAAAAGCCGTTGCAAACAAATTACAATTTGCAATAGAAATTTGTAGAATATTCTAACTGGCGGAAAATTCAAAAACCAATAAATTGCTACAAAATTCGTAAATAAGTAAAACATTTTAATTTGGCAAAAATACATTTTTGGAATTTTTCTAGAAAATAAAAAAAAAACTGATAATTCAAGGCCACTCGAAAAAAAATTTCAATTTGAAATAGAAATTTGTGGGGAATTCTAAAAACCATAAAGAGATATAATTGGAAAATTCTATCAGCAAAAATTTCTGGAAAAGTTATAAGAGACACTGAAAAAAATTTCAATTTGGAATAATTTAATATAATAATAATAAAAATTTGTCGATAATTCTTTAACACTAAAAGAAAAAAAAGGGACATTCCTGACAATTTATAAAAGCACAAAAAAGTTTGCAATTTGAAAGTGAAATTTCCTGATTTTCTTTAAAAAACCTGAGAAAAACCCTGGAAAATTCAATTTTGAATAGAAATTTGTGGCATATTCTGGAAAATCGCAGGGAAAATTCTTGAGAAGTTCTAAAACCATTTGGAAAAGTAATTTCTAGAAAATATTCGCAATTTGGAAGTAACATTTTTGGAAAAGTTAAAAAACCCTGAAAAAAATTGCAATTTGGAATAAATATTTATGGATAAGTCTTAAAACTAAAAGAAAAAACAGGACATTCCTGACAAATTATAAAACCACAAACTAAGTTTGCAATTTGGAAGAGAAATTTCCTGATTTTTTTTAAACCTGAAAAAAACTATGGAAAATTCAAAAACTAATTAATGTAATTTGAAATTTGTGCCATATTTTAGAAAACCTCAGGGGGAATTCGACACATAGTATCAGTGAATAAAAAAGTTATCATGTAAATGGGAAAATTCTAAAAGCATCAAAATTTTGCAATTTGAGAAAGTAACTTCTAGAAAATTTTAGAAACCCTACAAAATTTAGGAAAATTCAAGAACTAACAAAAAAACAATTTGTAAATTCCTATTTAGAATAGAAATTTGGGGGAAACTCTGGAAAAACTAATAGAACATTTCATAGGAAAAGATGTTTGTAATTTGGAGAAGTAATTTCTGCAAAATTTTAGAAAACCTGAAATAATCTACACAAAAGTTTTGCAAAGAAATTGCAATTTATAATAGAAATTTGTGGAACATTCTAAATAAACTTATAATAAAAACTAATAAATTTCTAGAAAATTCGTAAATAATTAAAGAAATTCTGGAATTTGTTTTAGCATTCACGGTCTTATGTGAGTTGTGCGAAGTTATCACTATAGAATTAAACACTTTGTTGTTTCCTTACTTCACGTCTACTTTTAATTAATTATTAGTCACTGATAATAAGTACATGGTACTCGAAATGTACATCTGACAATTAAAAATAAAAGTGAAGTAAGGAAACAACAAAGTGTCTGTTTTAGAACATAAAAAACCTGATATTGCAAGGACAATCGAAAAAAAAAATTGCAATTTGAAATAGAAATTCTAAAATACCAGGAAAATTCTAAAACTATCTACAGAAATTTTGTAACTTCTGAGAAAGTTAAGAAACCCTGAAAAAATTGCAATTTTGAATAAAAATTTGTGGATAATTCTTAAAAACTAAAAAAAAAACGGGACATTCCTGAGTACAAAAAAAAGTTAGCACTTTGGAAGAAATATTTCTTGATTTTCTTAAGGAAATCTAAAAAAAAAACCTGGAAAATTCAAAAACTAATAAGTGCAAGTTGGAATAGAAATTTGTGTCATATTTTAGAAAGCATCAGGGGAAATTCTTGGAAAATTCTAAAACCATCAAAGTTTTGCTATTTGGAAAAGTAATAACTAGAAAAATTTAGAAAACCTAAAAAATTGAGGAAAATTCAACAAAAAACAATTTTGCTATTTGGAATACAAATTTGCGGGAAATGTTAGGCAATAGGAAATTCCTGGAAAATTCTAATACCATCCAAAAAGATGTTTGTAATAAGGAGAAGTAATTTCGGAAAAGTTTTTAGAAAACCCTGAAAAATTATTTCGCAGCAAATTTTTCCAAATTGGAATAGAAATTTTTGGGGAAAACAACTGTAAAAAAAACGTCTCTAAAATTCAAGAATCTACGGAAAGTAAATTGAAAGAAAAATACTGAAATTCTTTTAGAAAACAAAAAAAAATGTGGAAAATTTGGAATAGAAATAAAAACTAGAGAAAAAAATCCCAGATAATTGAAGAACGCTCGAAAAAAAATATTTGAAAGTCATCCAATGTGATTCTTCGCCCAGTCAAGGTTATTAGGGGTTATCCAGCGTTCATTCATCCAAAGTCATTCTTCCATCAATCAAGGTTATTAGGAATAATCCAACAATCAATCAAGTTTATTTGATTGAATTATAAGGTCCTCAAATAATCTTTTAAGTTTATTTAAAAGTCATTCAATGATTTTCTTCGACCAATCAAGGATCAAGCATGAGCATTGAAGGTTAAAAGTAAACTAAGCTTATTTAAAGCCATTCAATGCAATTCATCGACAGTGAAGTTTATTAGAGGATCATAAAAGTATGATGAATTAGTTTCTCACTTAACCCGTGGTGAAACATTTTTGTATTAATTTGATTGAATTAAAACACTTGGTATGATTTCACTTGTTATTTATTTTACTCCGACTAGTTTCGACTATAAGTCATTCTCAAGGAGAAAAGGTTATGTAAGGTTATGGAAAGTAAATAATAAATACATCATCACAAAAATAATAAATAATAAATGGGATTTGAAACGAGTTTTTATAACAGTTTTAACGTATGAACATTTACGCCTACAGTAAAGTATTGATGCTACCGATATTGGACAATGGTGATAAAGAAGTTAAGAAAACTAATTTAGTCACAATTGTTTTTCAAACTGAATGTAAACGTTTGCTCTCCTCGTGAGTATTATAGAGCGTTTTTTATTATTATTATTATTATTGTCACGTGACATGGTGTCGTAAGCGTCCGGTGTATATCTGATGTAAATACACGGAGCCGTTCGGCACCTCGCCGCCCCCAAGTCAAACAACACAGTACAGCACACACACACATTACACACACACACACAAATACAGGCATAAATGTCGCATACAATAACTGAATAATACGAAAATACGAGGTAGATTAAAACAGGGGGAGGGGGCGATTAGATATTCCGCGGGTGTACAACTTAATTTCGAGCACGAACGTGTATTTATACATTTAGAAACGGGGCACTCACCAGTGAATCGACTTCGGGATCCGCTATGTAGTAGGGTTTCTCTTGTCTGATCTGCAACAAAAAAAAATAACACAAAACGCATTAATATTAATATGATGTCAAAAAATCAGTCAAGTAGAATATTAAGATGCGCCGGTTAGCGGAATGGTCCTTTTTCTTCGTGCACCGGCGCAGCCATAAAGATTACTTTATTACTCTTGCACCGGTATTAAAACTAGCGAACGCCGTTTAATTGATGAACAATAAACTCAAATAACAAACACGCGGCGTGGAATGAATTCCAACATTTTTAATTTAAATTCAGAGAGCTCGCATGTGAAAAAAAAGGTATATCGACTTAGATTCTTCTCACAGCAGGCCATCCGATGTATGTGTGTGTGTGTTGAAGAAGAAGAAGAAGAAAAAAAAAACAAGAGAGCCGACGTTGAATTAATATCGGGGAATCGGGTTTTATTCCATTCCGGTCGGCTTCATGCATGATACAACATTCGCGTGTATTCTGATGATGGGCCAAATTATAAATTTCCCCTTATTACCGCCGAATTCAACGTTAACGTTATGCAAGCGGGATTTTCGCAAATTGCCGGAAACTGTTTTGCATTTCTGTCCTGGTAGCCGGCTACCACCGTCCCGGGCTACCAAGAGGACGCCCCAGCAAGTAACTAGAGAGGTCGGGACGCAAGACGTGTAATTACCCGGAGTCCGGACCCGCCCCTGATGGCCCCACGTGCCCGCAACCGCTTTTTATACAGTTTTTATTATAATTATAGCTATTTCGGGATACCCGGCATTTTATTACGGCGATTTCGTACCGAAAGGTGCCAACGAACAAACGACACTCGGCCTGCCACGACGACAGCTTAATATCAAAGACGGGAAAGACCTGTAATTTCAAACTGAAACACCCTCGCGAGAATTGTAAACACAGATGTCTCGTGTTTCGACGTAATGACACAAACGTATAAATCAAAACGATGTTTTGATGATTCAATAAATAATATATTAGGACGACGGGCGACGTAAATTACGACGATAACGGCGTAACCGTATTAAAAAACCCTTTTTCCGACCGGTGGCCTTAATTGTACCCTTCGGTCGTTTCACGTATTTTCGTGCTACAGACCCCCACGTACCTCACGGGACAACAGGTCATTATGTCTTTTGCTCGGTACTTAACTAATACATATCATTTTTGCAACTCTTCAAAATCACACAACGGAACGAAATAATTTTGTTTTAACTATAATACCTACAATTATACTTTGTAATAAATGGTACTTGAAGAATACAAAGCAACCGTAACTTAAGATCAATGGTGTGGAAAATAAAAATACTTCATTTGAAAATATTTACAAGTTGGTACGTTTTTGGACATTCTTTACAGTTCCTAATCTTTAAGATGTATCACAAGGTAATGGTTTTTTTTAAAGCATGACAGATGATAGTAATAGAAAACTGGCAAATTATTCCTTCTGAGATAATAATTAACTAGATTTAAATACCTAGAGACAGTTGATTCAAAAAAGAAAACAAATTTTCGAATAATTCAAATCAAAGTACAAATATTTTTAGTTGAAGCACGAAAAGATTAAAAAAAAACGTTCTTTCAGTGGATAAATCGACACGAAACGATTCGAATGTTATTTCGGGCCTAATTTTATGCCAGATACGCGATCCCGTTTCCAGCTCGTACAACTTCCTCAATCCGCCCCCGCGATTAGAATTTCTCGACACGCACTGGAATACCTGTGTTCCACCAATTAACATTTTCGCTGCGATTTCGCACGGTGTCGTTTTTTCCTGGTACGTCACCGGCACTATCGCAGGAAATTTCCAACTGCTGACGTGCAAAAAATTGCCACTGCAAAAATTAGCTGATTCAGATTATTTTAGCGTTGGTTTGAGGTTTTATTATATCTTTGCACACCTTTCTAACAAAATATCACAAGAAATATACCAAAGAATAAGAATGTACACTCAAAAAAGGGAGGACGGGCGGAGTTCATTTCTTCGAAAGATCTTCCACGCAAACCCATAAATATAGATCATCAAAATACCGTGAAAGTTAGTGATCAAGATGTTTACAAAACAGGTTGAAAGATCGGAAGGATCAAACGATATCATTATTTGCATATTTCATTGTACATGTTTATTCTCTCTATATATGTGGCAATATTGTAATAAATTTCGTTTTTATTTAAAAAGGAGTAAAATCCAATGATTTATTGGTATTGATATCGGCGTCCGAAAATGTTGGGCTTTTATTTGTAAGCGAGAGGTGTGCGTCCTAAAGGTTGTTGTTATTATTTTTTTTTGTGTCGAATCCGCCGTTGTCGAAACACCACAAGCCATTTCCCCTAAATAACGACATTCCACACTTAATCCGGCAACAAAAGGTCCCCGGGCCCTGGAAACCCGATACAAGTCCGCGCCGCGCTGGCACGGAACTCTTTGTGGGCCTTCGGAATAATTAAAATTCTGAGCGCGAGGTTCACAATTAAAACTGACGGACGGTGTTCCTGAGGGATCGATGCTGGCACTCCGCGGCATGTGATGCACGGCGGTGTGTAATGTATGAGACGTTGGCCGAATAGCTGTCCGTCGTAACTGCCGTGCCGATCAGTTCTTGTTGCCATTAATCGCCACCTTTTAATTACCGGGCCAGTAAATTACGGTGTTGTCCTGCATTATTCATTACATATATTTCTTGGTCGCGCGTCGGTGTCGCATTGTCTGCACTGGTTCACCGTTTTTTTTTACCACGTACCGTCCGGACTTTTCCGAGAATCGGAGGGTTTTTCCGCGGGATTCGGTCAGTCTGGAATCCTCCGGTTTATAAAGTAGTTAGCGTTTAAGGGACCATTAGCCGGACTGAGAGTGTATATACGGTTATGGCCGTAAATATAACATGTAGTTATTTACAGGCTGACATAAATTATTTTACAAGCACCGCTATAAATTATTGCCGCGTTGTAAACGGCAGGTGAGTGTCCGACGGGGGGGCGCTTTCAACCCTCTCCGACTCCTACGCTCTCAGGGTCTCGCTTCTTTATTTCGCGTTATTGGTTTGTTGGCTCTACAAAGGCGAAAATGCTCCGATTGAAAGAAAACGGACGTCTTTTGGAGCGAGCGATCCAGTTCAGTCGCGGACAAAGGAGGCTGCATTCTATTCATTCCGTCTCACCTGTGTACCTGCATCGCATCCTGTGAACCGATAGAATAAGCAAACAGCGGCCCTATCGCCACCACGTTGCCACACCGCAGGCCCGGTGCCATCCCCTTACCACGTTGCCAAACCCAAAGACTACGGAGCGTCTTTTTTCGAAATCAACTTTTTTCGAAACACAATTATCCCTTACAACATCTTAACTATGTCGCTTCAATTGAAAAAATAATAATTTTGAATGCGACAATGGCCACGTTAATGAAGATAACTGTCTGGCTTTTGGAACCAGCTTCATTTCGGCGCAGCAGATGATGCCAGTTTTTGGCGGAGATGTACCTGAAATGCGGACCCCCGCTGGGTGACTTCTACCCGGGTAGAAAAGAGCAACCGGGCACACACACACACACACACATATACACAATGCACTCCATGCTCGGCTGCACCACAATTCACTCGCTCCATGCATATGTCGGCCCTGTTAGCGTCCGCTTAACTTGCCAATCCTTTTAATGGACAAACGCTCCCCTCGAACACTCTTGATACAATTACACCGATTCATCCGATTCGAAAAATTAGATTACGCCATTCAGGGTCGAGAGCGTTGCCTCAATTGCGTCCCCAAAAATTCCCAAAATAAGAACGCGGACGCTCGCTCACTCTGTTCCTAATTGATTGAGATGTCATAACTTAAGTCGCCGCTCTAAAAGCCATTCCGTGCCTCTAATTAATAGCCAGCCGGAATGTTTTTCTTGCTCAAATGTCTTCGCGACCTTCCCACATAAATTGTTTTTAATATCAAATGTTAATCGACCACTTCTACAATCTTATCCATCATACGAGCGTTTTATTATTCATGAACAGATATGGATGGAATTTCAATATTTACACAGAAATATTTTGCTCAAATGGTTTCTACCACCTTTTCGAAAGTGTTATTACAATCAAATCAAAAATTGGTTAGTTTAATCTATTAAGTAACTTTGATTAAAACACTAAGAACCTTTCTTAAAATATTGAAGAAAGGTTCTTTTTCTTGTGAATTGACTTAGTATTTCTTGAATCACTTTCTCATTTATCACTTGGTGAAACATTTTGAACTATTACTAATGAAGGTTTAAATTAAATTACACTTGGTTTGTTTCAAAATTGTGAAACAAACCAAGTGTAATTTAATTTAAACCTTCATTAGGAATTGACTTAGGCTTTTGCCATTCAGTCACATCCTTTTTTATGTTACTTATTAATGTTTTAGACGTAGGGATTAAGAAAGGTTCTAAGTGTTTTAATCAAAGAAACTATTGGAGAAAGGTTTTAAGTGTTTTAATCAAAGTTATTATTATCTTCAAGTAACTCAATCAACAAAAAAAATCTATTAAATATTTTCTTATTATTATATAAATACTAACAGAAAAACGTTTTAACTTACTACTTTTTTATACTACTTTTATAAAAAGTAGTATAAAAAAGTTAAAACGTTTTTCTGTTATTCATTAAAAATGTACTACGAAGTGAACGCCTCCAAAATTCAAGATATATAAATACTAATAAGAAATTGCTCAATTTCAAGAAAATAATTGAAAAATCCAAAAAATTTGCCCAAATTCCAAATCCTAAATGCATTCCCAGAAACAAAAAAATGATCTCTAAACGTAAAATCCCTTCCTTAACAATACACGAATTAATTTCATCATTCCATAATCTCAACGACGCTTCAATTACGAACTAATTTAAGACAGGAACTTCACAAAGACAGTTAGCAATCATGACCTCTCAAGAAATGACAAGGACTTAATTTTAAAAACAAACAGGTCGATAGTTGATTGACAAATCTGGTACATTTTTAAATGCTATGTATGTATATTATTTTTATTATATACGCTATGTATTTGTCAATATAGATGTTTGTATATGTATAATTTAGAGGCCGCCCACCCACCCTACATATACACATAAATTTTAATTCCTTACCGTCTAGTGGTTTCCAATAAACTTAATTACAAAACTTTTTTAGTAAAAAAGAAATTCAAAACGTAAAATTTTTGAGTGAGTTAATATAATTTTTATACATACGTGGGTGAGTCTCTTCTATCCCATCCTCCAGTCATTAAAACATCATCAAACTTATTTGAAATATTTGTATGAATACGTCAATTAAAAAATGCAAATATTTTGTGTTTGTTTACATTTTACAACTTTTAACTAAAACCCTTGCTAATGTTTTACTGATTGGAGGGTAGGATAGAGGCCACCCACCCACGCTACATATTCACAATAACTTTGGTTGCTAATCGTTGATGATTTTGCTGCTAAAAACAATAAACCTCTTTATGTAATAAAAAATAAAACAAAATCAAAATTTAAGTTTAAAGTATAAATGACTTTTTATAGCTTTAGATTTTAAGTATGCCCACCCATCATCCATCAAATTTTTACTAGTATTTCAATTATTAATATATAAACGATGTTTTATTTTCAATTAAAATGTTATAGTTAAAAACATTGCATTAATTTTTACCGCGCGCATTCTCATGTTTAGCGTATTCTTGACCTACCTCAATAAATTATATATCAGTCAGTCCAGCGTACTCTTGGCCTACCCTAATAAATTTAATATTAACCTAGGTCAAGAGTACGCTGAATTAATACATAATCTATTGTTGTAGGTCAACAGTTAAATAACTAAGTTCTTTGTTTCTGATGTTTTATTTTAAAGTGATTTTGGTTAATTTTTATTTGAACCACAAATTTTAATATGTTTATTCAAACAAAAAAATTTCAAATAATTTTTGAGGATGTTTTACTGATTGGAGGGTGGGATAGAGGCCACCCACCCACCCTACATATACACATAAACTTTAATTCCTTACCGTCTTGTAGTTTCCAATAAAATTAATTAAAAAACTTTTTGAATAAAAATGAAATTCAAAATGTAAACTTTTTGAGTGAATAAATTAATAAAAATTTAATACATGGTGGGTGGACTTGCTTAAAATCGAAATTAGATAAAATTAGCTATAGAGAGCCATTTATATTTAAACTTAAATTTTGATTTTGTTTTATTTTTTATTATATAAAGGGTTTGATTGTTTTAGCAGCAAAATCATCAGCTATTAGCAATTATAGTTAACATGTATATGTAGGGTGGGTGGGTGGCCTCTATCACACCCTCCGATCAGTAAAACATAAGCAGGGTTTTAGTTGAAAATTGTAAAATGTAAACAAACAAAAAATAATTGCATTTTTTAGTTGACGTATTCATACAAATATTTCAAATAATTTTTGATGATGTCTTACTGGTTGGAGGGTGGGATAGAGGCCACCCGCCCACCCTACATATACATTTAAACTTTAATCCCCTTTCGTCTCGTGGTTTCCAATAAAATTAATTACAAACTTTTTGAGTAAAAAAGAAATTAAAGAGATAAAATTTTTGAGTGGATAAATTAGTAAAAATTTAATGCATGATGGGTGGACATACTTAAAATCCAAATTAGATAAGATTAGCCATAGAAAGTCATTTATGTTTAAACTTAAATTTTGATCTTGTTTTATTTTTTATTATATAAAGAGTTTGATTGTTTTAGCAGCAAAATCATCAGCTATTAGCAATTATAGTTATCATGTATATGTAGGGTGGGTGGGTGGCCTCTATCCCACCCTCCAATCAGTAAAACATAAGCAAGGGTTTTAATTAAAAGTTACAAAATATAAAAAAAACATAAAATAATTGCGATTTTTAAAGATTTATTCATACAAATATTTCAAATAATTTTTGATGATGTTTTACTGATTTAAGGGTGGGATAGAGGCCACCCGCCCAACCTACATATACATGATAACTTTAATTTCTAATCGTTGATGATTTTGGTGTTAAAAACCATCAAACTCTTTGTATAATAAAAAAAAAAAAACAAAATCAAAATTAAAGTTTATATATAAATGACTTTCTATAGATAATATCAAATTTGGATTTTAAGCATGTCCACCCATCACGCATTAAATTTTTACTAATTTATTCACTCAAAAATTTTACTTTAAATTTCTTTTTTGTTTAAAAATTTTGTAATTAATTTTATTGGAAACCACGAGACTATCAGGAATCAATGTTTATGTGTATATGTAGGGTGGGTGGGTGGCCACTATCCCACCCTTCAATCAGTAAAACATCATCAAAAATTATTTGAAAAATTTGTATGAATATATCTTTAAAAATTGCAATTATTTTGTGCTTATTTATATTTTACAAGTTTTAACTAAAACCCTCGCTTATGTTTTATTGATTGGAGGGTGGGATAGGGGCCACCCACCCACCCTACATATACATGATAACGTCAATTGCTAATCGTTGATGATTTTGCTGCTAAAAACAATCAAACCCTTTATGTAATAAAAAATAAAACAAAATCAAAATTTAAGTTTAAAAATAAATAACTTTCTATAGCTAATCTTATCTAATGTAGATTTTAAGCAAGTCCACCCACCATGCATTAAATTTTTATTAATTTATTCACTCAAAAATTTTACCTTTTTAATTTCTTTTTTATTCAAAAAATTTTGTAATTAATTTTATTGGAAACTACGAGACGATAAGGAATTAATATTTATATGCATGTGTAGGGTGGGTGGGTGGCCTCTATCCCACCCTCCAAGCAGTAAAACATCATCAAAAATTATTTGAAAAATTTGTATGAATAAATCTTAAAAAATTGTAATTATTTTGTGGTTTTTTAAATATTTTACAACTTTTAACTAAAACCCTCGCTAATGTTTTACTGATTGGAGGGTAGATAGAGGCCACCCACCCACCCTACATATACATGATAACTATAATTGCTAATCGTTGATGATTTTGCTGCTAAAAATAATCAAACTCTTTATGTAATAAAAAATAAACAAAATCAAAATTTAAGTCTAAATATAAATGACTTCCTATAGATAATCTTATCAAATTTGGATTTTAAGCATGTCCACCCATCACGCATTAAATTTTTACTAATTTATTCACTCAAAACTTTCAAATTTCATTTTTATTCAAAAAGTTTTATAATTAATTTTATTGGAAACCACGACACTATCAGGCATTAATGTTTGTATGTATATGTAGGGTGGGTGGCCACTATCCCACCCTTCAAGCAGTAAAACATCATCAAAAATGATTGGAAATATTTGTATGAATACATCATATAAAAAATGCAATTATTTTGTGTTTGTTTACATTTTATAACTTTTAACTAAAATCCTCGCTAATGTTTTACTGATTGGAGGGTGAGATAGAGGCCACCCACCCACCCTACATATATATGATAACTATAATTGTTAACCGTTGATGATTTTGCTGCTAAAAATAATCAAACCCTTTATGTAATAAAAAATAAACAAAATCAAAATTTAAGTTTAAATATAAATGACTTTCTATAGCTAATCTTATCTAATTTAGATTTAAAGTCTGCCCACCCATCATGCATCAAATTTTTACAGATTTATTCAGTCAAAAATTTTACTTTTTAAATTTCTTTTCAATTTAAAAAGTTTTGAAATTAACTTTATTGGAAACCGCGAGACGCTAAGGAATTAAAGTTAATATGTATATGTAGGGTGGGTGGGTGGCCTCTATCCCACCCTATAATCAGTAAAACATCATCAAAAGTTATTTGAATAAATTGTATGAATAAATCTTTAAAATTGCAATTATTTTATGTTTACTTATATTTTACAACTTTTTATTAGAACTCTTGCTTATGTTTTAGTAATTGGAGGGTGGGATAGAGGCCACCCACCCACCCTACATATAAACGATAACTTTAATTGATAATCGTTGATAATTTTGCTGCTAGAAACAATCAAACCCTTTATGTAATAAACAAATAGAACAAAATCAAAATTTAAGTTCAAATATAAACTTTCTACAGCTAATCCTATCTTATTTAGATTTAAAGTCTACCCACCCATCATGAATCTAATGTTTATTAAATTACCCACTCAAAAATGTTTCCTTTTTAATTTCTTTTTTATTCAAAAAGTTATGTAATTAATTTTATTGTAAACCGCGAGACGAAAACGAATAAGAGTTTAAATGTATATGTAGGGTGGGTGGTTGGCCTCTAACCCACTCTCTAATCAGTAAAACATCATCAAACATTATTCGAAAAAATCTATTAAAATTTGTAATATAAGTAAACATATTTTACGTTTTACAACTTTTAATTAAAACTCTCGCTTATGTTTTACTAATTGAAGGGTGGGTTATAGACTATTCCCGTTAAAAATTGATAGGTTTTTGATCGATTATTTATAGGAATGACAATTTTAAGATTAATTTCTGTTAGTTTTATCTTATCGTGTAAATGCATTCAGAATTTATTAGATTGTTTCTAAGTAAAAGCAAACTTTCACCTTCAATGTTTTTGATTATCGCCATTTTTATTCTGTCGAAGTTTGAAAAGTTTTAATCGTTAAGTTATGATGATGATGACAATGTTAAGATTAATTCATGTTAGTTTTATCATATTATATATATACTGATTCAGAATTTATAAAGTTGTTTCTGTGTAAAAGCAAATTTTCACCTGTAATTTTTTGATCCACGCCATTTTTTTTCTGTTCTAGTTTAAAAAGTATTAATCGATAATTTATAATGATAACAATGTTAAAATTAAGTTAAAAAATTGCTTAAATTTTGATGCGAAAATACAATTTTGCTTTCAATCAAGTGAAGTGTGCAGTTAATTATATCTGATTGTGAAAATGCATTCAGAATATATAAGATTGTTTCTGTGTGAAAGCAAATTTTCATCCTTATTTTTTTTAATTTATAATGATAGCAATGTTTAGATCATTATTATGATTAGAACATACGAAATTTGTAAGGTTATTTCTATGTAAAAGCAAATTTTCACCTTCAATTTGTATCTTTTTAATTTCTTTTTTATTCAAAAAGTTTCATAATTAATTTTATTGGAAAGTCGAGACGATAAGGATTTAAAGTTTATATGTATATGTAGGGTGGGTGGGAGGCCTCTATCCCACCCTTCAATCAGTAAAACATCATCAAAAATTATTTGAAAAATTTGTATTAAAAAATGCAATTATTTTTTTGTGTTTGTTTACATTTTACAACTTTTAATTAAAACCCTCGCTTATGTTTTACTGATTAGAGGATGGGATAGAGGCCACCCACCCACCCTACATATATATGACAACTAAATTGCTAATCGTTGATGATTTACACTTTATGTAATAAAAAATAAAACAAAACCAAAATTTACGTTTAAATATAAATGACTTCCTACAGTTCATCTAATCTAATTTAGATTTTAAGTATGTCCACCCTTCATGCATCAAATTTTTACTTATTTATTCACTCAACAATTTTACCTTTTTGATTTCATTTTTATTCAACAAGTTTTGTAATTAATTTTACTGGAAACTACGAGACGATAAGAATTAATGTTTTTTTGTATATGTAGGGTGGGTGGGTGGCCACTATCCCACTCTCCAATCAGTAAAACATCATCAAAAATTATTTGAAAAATTTGTTTGAATAAATCTATTAAAATTTGCAATAATGGAATAGAATATAGCGAAAGTATTTATTTGTTTTCGCAGAAATATCCGTTTTGAGGTCTCCTGAGAAAATCAGTTAGTGTCAGTATTTCAGAAAAGGTTATATTAAAATTCGAGTAAGCACAGCTTTTAAAATATTTGTGTATATACGTAGGAAAGTATTTTGCAAAAATATAAAAAAGAATGTAAATGATATTTTAGATATGTAACATGTGGTCGTGGCTTAAGCACCGTTTAACGTCAAAATGTTTATTTAGATGTGAGAGAAAACAATCGTAAAATCTAATTATGAGTCAGCTCGTTATCACTTTCTATTGGAAAGACCAGTCTGATGGGTGATTTAGGACGGTGCGGATTATCGCGTCCATCTTAACGATGTGACCATTTTGGTCCGAGGTCTCTCTTTGTTTTATGTCCGGCGCACTCCCCGCGGTTATTGTCAGCAGTAAATTCTCGAAATCCCAGGACGCTTTGTGCGCTCACCACACGGAACAATTTTTTTTTTTTATTTCGGCCCATTCTATTTTTCCTCTTGTTCGGCCCGATGTAAACCTGGTGTTTGTTTATCCAGTGTGAGTGCGCGGTTCTAGGGTGAGCGGGCATTGTTGGTAATTTCTGGTGAAAGGGAGTACTTGAAAAAAAAGTGAACAATGTTGGGTGTCCCGCGGTGATGGGTCCAGGAATGAGCAACGTTGCCCACAAAAGGGAACTCAGCGTCCGACTAATTGCGTGTTGACTTTCTGGGGCCAATTTTTGTGGCACCCGGAGGCGCGCGCCCGTCCTTAGTTTTGTGGCATTTTAATAGTGGTTTTAATTAGTGGGCACCGTTCCCACGTGCAATCAGTCCCGGGGTAGTTGCCATGATTTATGGTCTGTTCCAACCATGAGCTACAATGTCTTCGGATTGAACAAATCCGGGCGAAGGGGGCGAGAGCGCGGCGAGGCGGGCACCACAATTTCTACCTGACGCTAGGGCTGATTTACGACAAGGGCCCCGCGTGTAGGACTGTTTACGTCTGCGATGATATATCTCCGGGCCCGTAATTTCAACATAAATATAGATATTAGGCATTCGTAAGTGGGAATCTTCTAAACGGGCCGTTAAATCGCGCGGATTTCGCTGCCTTTTTTGTGCCAGATGGGTCGGAATGCTTCGGGAATAATGCGCCGCGTTTAACATTATTAAGCGTATTTATATTAAACGCTCGTTTTTCTATCGATTGCCGGCATTGCTACACGCCGCATTCCGAGGCCCGTACCCGGAGATACAAGGTGCATACCCGTTTGTTTTATTCCCGCCAGGATTAATTGTCCTCTTAAGTAAGAAATTAATAATCTTTACTGTACATAATAACCGGCGCAAAAAATGGGACTGCTTCTTACTTACGCGCCGATGTGGAATTTCGACATTTTCTCATATAATTTTCTATCCGGTGTCACAGAAAACGAGACGCTATAACAGCGACCTCATTTAATCAATAGACCAACCAATTATAAATCTACACTACGTAGACAATGATAAAATTACGTACGGTCGGTCATTGTTTCAGTTTCAACCTTAAACGGTTTTATTTACAGGTATGTTTCCCTATATTTAAAACGATGTTTTCGCATGTGCACCAAATAATATTCACTTCCTTAAGCAGATATTTTTAATTAACACATTAAAACGCCGATTAATAGAGTTTTACTTTCCATTTCAACCGCCTATGTATACAAATAAAATATAGAGCACTCGCTAGGTAATAAAGAGTTTATGTGAGGTTTGATTTATTACCTTCGGCCTCCCACACAATGTTACGTTCGGTAGTTTCAGATAATTAATTGATTAAGCCATCGCTGATTCGCCCAATGTAACAAAAATAAGGAAAAAAAATTGAATAGACTAATTTTCATTAAAAAAATGCCTTTCAAACAATTAATAACATATTACATTTCACAGTGAAAACAACACACAGTTTTAAAGATTAAGTATGAGAAGTGACTTATAATTTAGAAAATATTGTTTATGTTAAAGTGAATAACTCTAATTTATATTTTTACATTTAAAAATATCATAATTTGTGAATTGTAATTGTAATATTATTTAATCGCCTATTATTTAGGTCATGGTTGTTACCAAAATAATAAAAAAAAACACTAGCATTAATTAATAGTTTCGAAGGTGTATCGTGTAAATATTTAAATATTTCCAGTTTTAATTAAAAGCCGTTGCCCCTTTTATATTCAAATGAGCGCGGAATGGTGGAAAATTCATAAAATCATCTCTGGCCCGGGTTAATAATAATAACGCAAGAAAACTCCGGTCCGTTATCACCGCTTATTATCTCTAATAAAGCAGCTACCTATTCTCTCTTATCGCGCGGTTATCAGTAGCCCGGCTATTATTAAGCCGGGGGAATTACGTTTAAAAACAAATATTAAACATCGTAATCCGTTTTATTGAGACTGAAGCCATATGCGTCGACCCTCGGTGTTGTTTTAACTTTCCTAGATGACACCCCCGATGCGCGCCGTAGCACCCATAAACAAATCGACTAAATGATAAATAATAATGAGCGTTATCCGGTAAAGTGATTACTCCCCCAAGGATCCACGCTACCACCCCGCCGCAGCATTACTCATCGCGCATGCTGGGTGTTTTGATTTCCGCCTTATTATAACCCAGCAATGGTCATCTCGCATGCATGTATAAACGGATAGCGAACCACCCTTCCGAGCCAACCCTTCGCCGAGGGTCGTGATTGGAGATTTTGACTTTGTAATTACACATCCCCGAACGCACCGCACCACTGTTTGCGCGCACCCGTTAAATAAATCAGGGGTATGAATTTGAATGCCCGCTTTAACGAATTATAATGGAGGAATAAATAAATATAGTTAGGCAAATTTACACGTTCAGCTGTTAAAACTACAACGAGGGGGACGCATTGTCAGTCACGTTGTAATTCGAGCGGTTATCATTATTACATTTTTTTTTCAGCTCCCGCACACACAAACACACACACACACACACACACACACACAATAATAATCCCATTTTCGTGGCGGCCAATAAATTTTGATGGAGTGTACGTGTAATTTGTACGTACACGTACATTTTCGGTTTCAATTTCGGGCCCATAAAACGACGATAACATAAAACACATTCACAGGGCGGATTCATGAAAATCGATACATTTATTGGCTATGAATATTTTTTATTCACACGCGATCTGACCAAAACCACAAAAGCCCCAACCTGCTAGCCGCTCTCTCATGAATAAATATTTAAATGCACCATTTAACTACGAACGCACACACAAACACGCGTTTTGATTTCGTTTCGAATCAGGGCTCTTCTCTAATTCTCCAATTCCTCCCCAGGTCAGATTTATTTGGTGGGCAGAGGTTTTTCTAAGAAAGAAGGTCGAAATTTTTAGGGGGGATTTCGTGTCACAACGCCTACCGTAACAGATTTATAAATACCTTCAGGTCTCTACACTAATGCCCAAGGGTCGACCCTGGAAATCCGTCAAAATCCATTGCAAGCAGTATTCTACTTATATCTACGAAATTTTGAATATATTTTTTGCACACTACTTTCTAAGAAAGTTATTTATTAAATGTTTAATACATACAAACATCGACTACAATCATAGATATTAATTTGGTTGTTTGAGTACGTGAAAATGTTGATATGAGTAAAACACAGTTTGGCACTTTTTTCACTTGTTTTATTAAATGCTAGATGTACATTTCGGTTACAAACTAAACTTGCTATTGATAATGGTTACATTGTAACCGAAATGTACATCTAGCATTTAATAAAACAAGTGAAAAAAGTGCCAAGCTGTGTTTTACTCATATAATCATAGAGTTATAAAAATAATTACCGTACTAGAAGTTTAAATATTTAAAATTTTAATCCATACAATATATTGCTGAATCTAGATCGAATCAAAATAGATTCAAGAACCATAATGTTAAATTTATGACTTGAGGCGAAGAGCTTGCTGATCATCAGCGCAAATCAAACTAAATTGAAAATTTGGATTGTGTAGTTTAGTTTATTTACTTTAAAACATCTATTAAAAAATAATCACATTGAAATTTAGAGCATAGATCTTGAAGGCGGAGTTCACAGTTTCTTTTTCTCTTTCACTCTTATTAGCTGCTGATGATTGTAACCACTGAGGCAATATTTCGGGCATTTCTTGTCTAATTTTTAAAGACCTCTATTATTTCACGGGCTTGTGCCAGTGTGATATTTATTAGTGATTAAAATTTCTAAAAGTAACACAGAAATATCTCAATGTTACAAACAAATATTCTCAAAATTGGAACTTAAAGTTAGAAATTAAAATTTATAAAGAAGATAATAAATGTAGTAAGGAAAATGTTTTATAATCTGAAAAAATACTGCAAATTACTAGAACTCCTGAAGAAATTTATAAAGAAGATAATAAATGTAGTAAGGAAAATGTCTTATAATCTGAAAAAATACTGCAAATTACTAGAACTCCTGAAGAAACATTCTTAAGTAAAAAATTTGTTGCTAAAAAAATCTGCTAGTGTATCCCAGATAAATATTTAGAAAATCTAGAATCCTTGAGAAAAATCAAGAAATTTGTAAGAGCAATAATGTCTTAAAATCTGGAGTAATCATTTGCAACAACTCTCGAAGAAAATTCTCATCATTCATTTATGATTTATTTATTTATTGTCATACTTTAAAATATCCTGTTAATATTGGATATAGGAAAAACTTCAACAAATATATAAATTTATTCCAAAAATTATATTTTTATAAAGTATTTTATTTAAGATTTCGAGAATTCTCAAAATTTAGGAAACCTTTAGGAAATTTCAAAAATGAAAAGGATGTTGTTAAAAAATCCAATAGAAAACAGAAATCTACAGAAAATTTTGAAGAATTGAGTAATAATGTTCTTGAAATCTACAGAAAAATTTTCTAAACATTTTTAGTACCCTCAAAGTAGTTTCCAGACATTTGAGAGCAAAAACAGTGAAAAACTATTGTTAGAAGTGAAGAAGTATTTTGGAAAATACTCAATACATAATAGAAATACATTCTTAAGTAGAAAATTTGTTGCTAAAAAAATCTAGAATCCTTGGGAAAAATCAAGAAATTTGCAAGAGCGAAAATATCTTAAAATCTGGTGTAATCATTTGCAACAACTCTCGAAAACTCTCGAAGAAAATTCTCATCATTCATTTATGATTTATTTATTCATTGTCATACTTTACAATATCTTGTTAATATTGGATATAGGAAAAACATCAAAAAATATATAAAATTATTCCAAAAATTATATTTTTATAAATGTATTTTATTTAAGATTTCGAGAATTCTCAAAATTTTCGTTTTTCAAATGAGAAACCTTTAGCAAATTTTAAGAAAAATGAGAAGAATGTTAATTTAGTTGATTGAGTTACTTGAAGATAATAATAACTTTGATTAAAACACTTAGAACCTTTCAATTTTTTTTTTTATATCAAACCATTGATAATGAACACTTTGTGTCCGAAATGTGCATCTGGATCAAAATAAAATATTGAAGAAAGGTTCTAAGTGTTTTAATCAAAGAGAAGAATGTTGTTAAAAAATTCCAATAGAAAACAGAAATCTTTTGAAGAATTTAGTAATGTTCTTGAAATCTACAAAAAAAAGTTTCTAAAATTTTTTAGGACCCTTAAAATAGATTCCAGACATTTGAAAACAAAAACAGTGGAAAACTATTGTTAGAATTGAACACTGAATAAAACACTTACTATGTTTTTAACCACTATAAACAACATAGTAAGTGTTTTATTTAGTGTTCATTATGAATTACCACATAGTAACGGTCGCAACCATCATTATGAGTACAAGAATTACTAAAAATTTTAGATCCCTTGACGAAAATTCTAGAAAAAAGTGTAAAGCTTATTAAAGTCTGAAACAAAAGTTGACACTTTCTAACAACCTCGGAAAAAAATTCTTGTTTTGTCTTTGAAAGAAATTGTTGGAAAATACTCAATAATTAATAGAAATACCAGAAATGTTTTTCAAAAACATAATCGCCTTTTGGTAGAATTTTTTAGAAATGAAAGAGCGTTACTAAATAACAGAAGAATTATTAAAAACTTTAGAAAAAAAGGTTCACCGGTAAGAAAACATTTCCTGAGAAGACAAAGCAACAAATGGTAAAAATAATAAATCGCTGAAAAAATGCATAACCTTAAACAATATATCTTTAGCATTAAAATTAAGAAATATTACTAAATAAATATTGCCTTATTAATACAAATTCTAGAAGGCGACAAGAAATTTCCCGAGAAGACAAGACAAGCAAGAAATAGTAAAATCTTTGTAAAAATCTAAAAGTTTTAAAAAAACTCTATAAAATTCTTAGAAAGTTCAAAATAAAAATTTGAAAACAGTGGAAAACTTTTGTTAAAATAAAATAAATTATGCTGAAATATTCCTTTAAGATAATACAGGAAATTCTAAAAACTGTAGATTTCTTGTTGCCTTTAAAAGAAAAATTGTTGGAAAAATCTCAATAATTTAAAGGAATACTAAAAAAGCTCTTGAAGCACATTCTCACGGTTTAGAAGAAATTCTTTTAGAAATGAAAATTATTCCAATTAAATAACATAAAAAATATTTTAAATTTTAGAAAAAACTTTTACTTATAATACATTTTCTGAGATAAAATGGCAAAAAGTAAAAATAATAAATCGATAAAAAATGCATAATCTTAACGATCAACAAAAATGTCTTTAGTTTTAGAAATTAAAGAAATGTTACTAAATAAATAATTCCTATTAAACAACACAGGAATAACTAAAAATTCTAAAGTCTGTAAAAAAATTTCTGAGAAAATAAAGCAAGAAATGGTAATATCGTTGAAACAATTTCGAAGCTTCAAAAAAAAAATCTAAAATTAAAATAGCAAATAAAACACTAATTCGACATTCTTTTCACTCGTGTGAAAAGTGTTTTATGTAAATAATTAACATTTTCACGTACTCTCAAAATTCAACGTTAACTAAAGCAAAATGTATGAAACATTTGTTGGAAATTTCTAAAAGCCACAAAGCAATTTCTTATCATTTGAAGAAAATATTCTCTAAAAGTGAATAAAATATTGCCATAACGTTAATAATAAAAAGTAGAATTTATGAAAAAAATAATAATAAATTAGGAAAGTCTTGAAATTTACAGAAACGAAAAATTCTCGAAATTTTTAGAATTCCTGAGGAAAATAATACAACTATTTGTTTGTTATTATTTTTGCTAAACATTCCTTTCTTCAATACAATAACACAAGAAATACTAAACAATCTAGAATCCTTGAAATAAATTCAAAAAATTTGGAATAAGGGCGAAAATCTTGATAAAAAATTTGAACAACTCTCAACAAGAAAATTGTCACTTTGTGTTCTAAAATAAGTCTAAAGGTTTATGGAAATCTCAAAAGAATTTGTGTCCAAAATATATATCTGAATTTTTCTAAAAAAAAAAACAAATGTTTCTAGAATTCTCAAAGGAAGTATCTGTCTTTCCATTGAGAAATCGTTTCGAAAATTCTATAAGTGTCTGGAATTCTCAAAAGAAGTATCCGTCTTTCCAAGGAGAAATCGTTTTCAGAAATTCTAAAAAGTTTCACGAATTCTCAAAGGAATATTTGAATTGTTCAAAAAAAATCTAAAGGTTATCAAAGAGAAATTTTTAGATAATTCTCAAAAATGAGAAAAGTAAAAATCAGAAAATTTTGAAGAATTGAGTAAAAACTAGCGAGATCCTAAGAAAAATTTTCTAGAAATTTCCAGAAAACTTAAATTACATTTGCGAGGAATTTGCAAGTAAAATGAAGGAACTTTTGTTAAAATAATAGAAATAATGTTTAAATATTCAGATAAATTAATTTATTATAAAAAACGTAGATCTCTTGAAGAAAATTTTAGAAATTTGAATTAAATGTGTAAACATTCTTAAAATTTAGAAAAAAAATGTGTTCGAAATTGGTTGTTTTATGTGTAAAAAAACCTTGAAGATCTCTTGAAACACTTTCTCGCCATTTGGAAGAAATTAAAGAAATACGACTAAATAATCTTAATTAAAAATAACAAAAGAATAACTAGAAGTTTAAGAAAGAAACGTTTATTGGAATATTCTAAAAGTTTGCAAGAGATTTTCTAAGAAAAAGCAGGAAATGGTAGAGTCTTCTAGATATTAAGGAGATCTAAAGCAAAATTACTGAAAGTATTGTTGTAAATGGTTTTCTTGCCATTTAAAACAAATATTGTCGAAAATAATTCTAAAACACTATCATAGAAATTAGAAGATACAAAAGAAGTAAGGAAAAATGCTGAACATTTCTAGAACTCCTGAATAATTACTCTTGCTAAACATTCTTATACAGAAAATTTGTAGCTGAAATACAAATAATTCCAAAGTCCAGAATTTAAAAAAAAATTGACGAATTTGGCCCTAGACCAAAAATGTCTTTTGTTAGAAAAATATCTAAAAGTTTTTAAAACTCTCAAAGGAAAATTTCATCTTTTCTAAGAGTAATCTTTGGAAAATTCTAAAAAAGTAAAACGAACATTGTTAAACATTCTGATACAATAACAGAAATCTTTGATTCTAGAGAAGTTGATTCTAGACATTTGTAAGCAAAAATGTTTACATTTTCTATTCTTGCTAAATATTCTTATACAGAAAAGTTGTTGCTAAAAAATCATGATATAATAGGACAAGAAATATCAACAAATTTATAATATTGAAGAAAATTTAAGACATTTGGAACTAGACCAAAAAAACCTTAAAATCTTTTTTTAGAAAAACTGCTAAAACTTTCTAAAACTCAAGGGAAATTTTTGCCTTTTCGAACAGAAATCTTTAGCACATAAAAAATTAACAAGAATATTGTTGAAAAATTCTGATAAAATAACAGAAATCTTACATTCTAGACATTTGAAATGCTAAAATTTTCTAGATCCTCTGAAGAATATTCTTGCAAAATATTCTTATATAGAAAATTTGTTTCTGAGCAATTCCGATATAATATCACAAGAAATATCAACAAATCTATAATCTTGAAAAAAAATCAAGAAAATTGGACTAGACCCAAAATGTCTTAAAATCTCTATGTAGAAAAATTATTAAAAGTTTTTAAAAGTCCCAGGAAGGAAATTTTCGTCTTTTCAAAGAGAAATCTTTAGGCAGTAATGAAAGTGTTTAACGAATATTGTTGAATAATTCAGATACAATAAAGAGATATCTTCAGAAAATTCTGAAAAATTTGAAATTGTTGAAAAATTTTGATACAATAACAGAAGTCTTTGTGTAAAATTTTTGATTCTAGAGAAGTAGATTTTAGACATTTGTAAGGTAAAATGGTTAAGTAAGGAAAACTCATGAAATCTGGAAATGAAATGTTCTAGAAAGTTCAAGAACCCATGAAGAAAATTCTTGCTTAAATATTGATGGAATATCAAAAATGAAAAAAAAAACAGGAATCTTTAAAAGTCTTAAGAAAGCGAAAATCTTAAAAGTTGGAGAAGAAAAAAATGCAACAACTCTCAACAAAAATTCTCGCTTTTATCAAGAAAAAATTTAAAAAATCCGATAAAATTTAAAACTTATTAAAGAAAAAAGAAAAAAAAAACGATTGACGAAATTTATAGTAACCTTAAAAAATCTGTCATTTAAAGAAGAATTTGCTGGAAGGATTTAATACATTAATTCAAGAAATACTACAAATTCTAGACTGTTTGCAAGAAAATTGAATAAAGGCTTCCTAATAAAATTACGAAAATGTTTAATGCTTTCTTGTAATGTAAATTGTATGTAATTTCTTGAATTTGCATACTAACAATAAAAAGTACTATTATTATTTTTTTCTTTTTATTGTGTTTGTTCAATAATAGGAGCAATATATTACCGAGTTGATTCAAACAAAAAAATTGAAGATAAATATTGATTACCAGGTATTTAGCCAATCAGTGTTTATCTTCAATTTTTTTTTCTTTTAATAATCTAGATAATATATTAGTCAATTTCATCCGTACCGTTTTAATACACTTGGATGAAGAAGGAGAACGGAAATAGTTTTCAATTAATAAACCTAATAACCGACAGCTGGAGACCGTTTTTTTTTGCATATATTCAACTAATTTAGTGAACCTTTTAATTTTACTAAAAAAGCCATCCGCGGTAATAAAATATATTGTTAAATTATACCTGCCCAGAGTCCACAAGCGTTTATTGATTCAAATGAGAAGATAACATCCTATCCAAAAGAATCCATTGATTAGTTTTATATATGCAAATAGATTTATTTATACTGTTTGAAAACTATTTAAGTTAAGTGCCGAAGACTATTTTTATTATTTTAAGAACCTCGTCTAAACAGTTATGTTGATGTGCGAAATTTCTAGATCTTAGAAGATTGCTTTAATGGATCTGCATTTTTTTAATTGTGCTGTTTTGGGAGTTTTGTGAGCCATTAAAGACCATGATCAGCATTTTCTTCAAAATACATGTTTTGTAAGATGCCACCAATAAGTAAATCAATTATTTAACTTAAGAAATAGAAAGAAAAAGTGGAGTCTGGAGAAGAGAAAGCAAAACACTTTTTGTATGTTGCTACCAAAAAGTAAATCTTAAATTAAGTTAAGAAAAAGAGATGGAAAAAAGTAGAGTTTTGATGAAGAGAGAGTACCACATGTGGAATCAAAGGAAGTAGTTGTGTGCTCTGGATAAACAGTCGCCTTATCACCGGCCCAACATCCACCGGAGCACAATACACATGCTGAAGATGCTTTACATGTGTTTTCACGTTTATCGTGTTTTGATAGCATAATCGCGGCCAGATAACGTCTATCAAAAATCAACAAATGCGGAGGCGCACATTACCATACCTGCCGGGCTAATTCGGTACATTACACCGTTATTAATCAGGCCGTTAATGTTTACCATCGATAGTAATAAACCCGACACGGATGGGACATTAAGCGCTAATTGAAGAATGGGGGGGCTGCGATGCCCACAAAAAAAAAATAGAATACAAAACGGGCCGGGGGAAATTTACGACGTGACTGGATGACGTCTATACGAGCTCTGTGCCTACCAATAGCAATAACATTCGAAATCGACAGGTCTTTAATTTTCTAAAATTTTCGATCGAATTTAATGCTTATTTTGAAAGGTACAACAAATATGTATTAGTTTTCGTTTTGAATGTTATTATCAAAAGTTTTTAGTGGTAAAAGACCATTATAGGTGTTTTAGTTTAATATTTAGGTTTTCCAAAATTAGAAGAAAAAAGGTATAGCAAATATGAACATTATTATCCAATGCTCTTATAATAGTGTTTAGCAATAGTGCAAAATAGTATTTAGTAGTAAATAATCAAAGAATTGAATGCCATTAAACAAATTTCTTAGTCACTAAGTTTTGGGTTGAGTAATATGAAGTATTTTACAATGACGAACTCAGTCAAATTTCCAAAAATATCATGTAATCCTTTCTGGGATGTTATGAAGGTAGTGAGTTTTTCAAATATTAAAGAAAACATAATGATACGCTTCTAGAATAATCATCGAGGGTAAAAATTCTTTTTTAATAGCGTCGCTAAACCACCCCCGCCGATCAATTCACCACCCTCGCTGGCTGGTCCGGCTACGCCCGATCGATAAGGAAATGTTCTTTAATGTGCAATGTAAACAAAAAGTCAGCCCCGCCTCGGATAATTTCTGGTGCAGGGGGGGCGAGAAACGACGCCGCCTATGTTTTCTTTTTTTTTGCTCTACTTCCTTCTGGCGTCGGCCCCCGGATTCCCTGAATCCATATTGGATTCCGCCGAGTTCTCTATTCAGAAATATTACAATGCGCCTGTGGATCGTAATGCGAGATGAATTCCGGAATTATAGCATGAACGCGGAGGTAGGGTACACACACACACAAAAAAAAAATGCCTCCGGACTGACAGGATTACATTGTTGGAACAAGCGTGAATAGCCGGTCTTCAGAAAATTCCGAAGGATGGTTTACGTATTAATAATAGCGTTCGTGGAGTTCGCGATGGTGATATGTTTGAAAGATTCCTTTCGAAACGAAGTTTACGATATTATTGAAATGATTAGAAATAAAAAAAGTAATCTTCATTTCTGTAATAATAAAATTAAATTAATGCTTTTGGGTCATTTGTATCATAGTGATACAAATGACAAATACAAATTCTTTGCATCTTACATACATTTGGATTTATTAGTAGTGGTAGAATTTTCCAAAATTAAAGAATCAATCGTTGCTGCTAATAACAGGTTCTTCAAAGGATGCCTAAATTTTTGGACAATGTTAGCAATTATACTTTCCTAGATAAATTATTTTTAAAGAAAACTTTTTAAAGAACCAAACATTTTAATATTTTTTGGCATGCGCAAAATGGTGAATGTTATAATTTGATTTGCTTTTGATTCCTTCCTTGAATGCTACATATATCTGGCATGTTTTGGCAGTAGTAGTATTTTTGAAACAGTTCCAAAATGAATTAATCAATCAGTTTTACAAATAACCAGTTCATCAAAGGTTAAGTGTGGTCTTCCTTTGAAGTGTTAGGCTATTTTCAGCACTGATTGAGGAAAATGATTTCGAAATACTAACATAGGTATATCCAAAAAGGTCAAAATTTTAGATATTACAATAATTTCACCTTTAAAACGTGATGTGATCGTCATGAAATATGCAATTCTGAATGAATCGAGCAAGGTAAAACAAAATGAATTGTTGAGGTGGAAAGAAGATCATTTGCCAGGAAAACCTGCTAATGTTTTCCACAAATACTTAACTTCTTATTTTGAATAGTTTTATTACAATCAATTACCTATTTTAAAATCTTGGTTTAGTTTATTTACTTTAGAAGACCTATTAAAAGAGAACAAGAGAGAAAATAAGGTTAGAGTACGGTTGGCATATTCGTGCCGTGTCTGTCGATGGCCAATAAGCCGATATGGTTTTACATGTCGCAAGCTGGATCGATTCCATCAACTGGGTCGTGATATTGTGAAACGAACACGGGGCACACGGGACACGAAAAAGTGACATTCATTCGGCGAGGAGGAGAAATCTCCTCTGGCAAAACAATCGCGCCTCCGCGTTACGTTAGCTCGTTTCCGGCGGCGAGCATTGTTTTTTTTTTATTCCCCGTTGTTCTTTTTCGCTTAATTTTTTTTTGTTGGGCATGAGGAGGAGAAAATTACCTGTTTCGAGAAAACGGCGATGTCTTCGTTGAAGGACTCCGACGAGCAGACGTCACCGCCCGCGACTCCTGGTTCCCTCGGCGTGCATGTGGCCAGCTCGCACTTTTCGAAAATCAGCGCCAGCAGCGGAAACAGCGGATGCCTGAAAAAATAGAATCAAAAATTAAACTTTGTTACAATCATGCCATAATTGTATATGTATTGGAACAATTGTATGTGTATTAGAACAATTGTATGTGTATTAGAACAATTGTATGTGTATTAGAACAATTGTATGTGTATTAGAACAATTGTATGTGCATTGGAACAATTGTATATTAAGGTTGATAAAAAAAGGAATCACATGCGTAAGTAGCAGCATTAGCATTCGTGAATAAATTCGTGTGAGGATTTGAATCGCGTCCGGAATATTAAACAGAAGTAATTATTATTCATGTAAACATCCTCTATGTAACGAGCGGGTAATTAGTGATTTAGAGAGTGGCCAGTCTGCATATTTACACGGCCCTCCTGTTTACTTTTAAGGTGTCGGTTAATTACTTAGCACATACACTCTGTATCAATACAGAACACGCGCCCGATGATTTATGG
Source organism: Ontholestes murinus (assembly GCA_963969525.1). Taxonomy (NCBI): domain Eukaryota; kingdom Metazoa; phylum Arthropoda; class Insecta; order Coleoptera; family Staphylinidae; genus Ontholestes; species Ontholestes murinus. Next base: position 19,696,945 of record OZ018387.1, on the reverse strand, counting down.
GGGCCGCGTCGAGACCCCCCCACCCCAAACCTCCAGCGCTTCTACTCCTCACCCAGGCAAACCTAGGCGCGGCCTTAATTGAGATAAGGGCTTTGTCCCGGTCTGGATTATGTTTATTATTTAGAAAAAAGGGGGGATACGCGTAGAAGGCCACGAGCGAAACAAGAGATATTCGATAGCGTGGCGCGGACAAAAGCGCGCTCTTAAGTTTCACGAATACAGGCTTATCCCCGTATCCGATTGATAGCTTTGTTCTTGATTTTAGAGCAAGTAATTCATACCGTGCGCAATTAAGCCAAAAAAAATTTAAAAAATCCCGACGGACCGGTCAAGTAACAAGTGAAACTCGAGCACGGGCCGATGTGTAATAAATCCGGATTTAAATGCGGTATCAATCAGAGAGTTCAAACACATCAATCGGGCTAACGTTTATATCAGCCCGATAAACTGTCAGTGTCAGTATGAATGAGTGCAAGGCGCGCATTCATAAATGTTGCGATTTATTTATGGCGTGCCATCTCTGTAATTTACGGGTCATAGGTCGAGATACTGCGGCCATAACACACACTTCTAAACTGTCCACGTAGTGGGAGTAACTCGTGACTAGGGTTACCAACCATCCGATGAAAAAAATCTTGGTCTTTTTACTTAAATCATCTCACAGAAAGGTTTTCAGTTTGTTTAGTACTGAGGTGATCAATTTCGAAAATTTTGATCATCTTTCAAGAAGTTTACCTTCTGAATTTGATATTTAGAAAGCCAATGAAAAAGTAAAAATGACAAGTATCTCATAGAAAGTTGGTTCAGTACTAATGTGATCAATTTCGAAAATTTTGATCAGCTTTCAAGAAGTTTACCTTCTGAATTTATTATTTAGAATGCTAATGCAAAAGGAAAACTGAAAAAAATATCTCACAGAAAGTTTGTACAGTACTCAATTTCGAAAATTTTGATAACCTTTCAAGAAGTTTGCCTTCTGAATTTATTATTTAGAATGCCAATGCAAAAGTAAAAATAACAAATATCTCATAGAAAGTTTGTTCAGTACTAATGTGATCAATTTCGAAAATTTTGATCAGCTTTCAAGAAGTTTACCTTCTGAATTTGATATTTAGAACGCCAATGCAAAAGGAAAAATGATAAGTATCTTACAGAAAGTTTGTTCAGTACTAATGTAATCAATTTTGAAAATTTTGATCACCTTTCAAGACGTTTGCCTTCCGAATTTATTATTTAGAATGCTAATGCAAAAGGAAAAATGACAAATATCTCACAGAAGGTTTGTACAGTACTCAATTTCGAAAATTTTGATAACCTTTCAAGAAGTTTACCTTCTGAGTTTATTATTTAGAATGCCAATGCAAAAGTAAAAATAACAAATATCTCATAAAAAGTTTGTTCAGTACTAATGTGATCAATTTCGAAAATTTTGACTACCTTTGAAGAAGTTTGCCTTCTGAATTTATTATTTAGAATGCCAAAGCAAATGGAAAAATGACAAATAACTCAAAGAAAGTAACAAATTCAGAAAGTATCTGAATTTATTATTTAGAATGCCAATGCAAAAGTAGAAATGACAAGTATCTCATAGAAAGTTTGTTCAGTGCTAATGTGATCAATTTCGAAAATTTGATCACCTTTCAAGAAGTTTACTTTCTGAATTTATTATTTAGAATGCCAATGCAAAAGTAGAAATGACAAGTATGTCACAGAAAGTTTGTTCAGTACTAATGTGATCAATTTCAAAAATTTTGATCACCTTTCAAGAAGTTTGCCTTCTGAATTTATTATTTAGAATGCCAATGCAAAGTAGGAATGACAAGTAGAAGATAGTCTTCAGATTGATAACGATGAAATAGTGAAGAAATGTAGAAAACTTCACTGGAAAGTGCGAAAGATAGAGTAGGAGTGAAAATAAGACGAAGAATAAAGTTAAAAAAGGAAGAAGCAATATTGCTAATTTAGAATACCAATAATTTTAGTCTTGGAAAATAGAGAAGAATGGAAAAACTAAGGACTAAAGGAAGGAAGAAGAAATAAGCATGGGAAAAATGAATATAGAAGAGAAAGAAAATATAATTTATAGTTTGATTCGTTGTGTTTTATGAATAATCTTAATTTACAAGCAAAAGCATTAAAAAAATTTGAAGGAAAGCTTTTCTTTTTGTAAGTAAAGAATACATAATTTGGTATTTAAACCCAGATGCCGAAGAAAACGTGAAGAAAATGCATAGAATAAGTGATGGCTTTAAAGAGAAGAATCAATATATACTTATATGTTGTTAAAACAAGGATTCTGAAGGAACAAAGAAGAAAATGCATATAACTAGTGACGTTTTCAGAGGAAGAAATGGAGGAAGAAGTAAAACAGAAACAATTTCTTCATATTATTTATGAAATAAATAGAAATTACAATTATAGAACCAAAAAATCAGGTCGTAGCCAATTTGTTGTTGCAATTTTACCAACACTTACGGAATATAGCGCATATGGAAATTTAATACGCGGCGGTCGATTTGACCGTCGTATGGAAATTGGGCTTTATGCAGAATATATTGTCGTATGGTAATTTTTCGGAGGCCATTTTCTGCGCGACGTGACGGTGGCTGTAATTGTGGAATTTTCGTAATTACAATGCAAAGTCTTTCCCCTCCCCGTTTTGATTCATTCATCGCACAGAATTTGAATAACCCGATACATATGTTTTGTGTTTCCATCCTCGAAAGCCGACAACTTCCTTTTGAAATTTGGCCATTGATGTAATTGCTTGATAGCAAAATAAATCATGCATTAATTGAAGAGTTCAGATTTCGTAAGTACCTACATTAATTTATTAAGTTCCTGCATTAACTCAAAGATCAAATTTCGTATCGATTTCCAGGTAAAAACTTTAATCAAAGCAAGAGTTCATTTTTTTGCAAGTTCCTACATTAACTCAATCAAGAGTTCAGTTTTGTAAGTTCCTGCATTTGCTAATAAAGACAAAGATAGCAAAATAAATCATGCATCATTTGAAGAGTTCAGATTTCGTAAGTACCCACATTAATTTATTAAGTTCCTGCATTAACTCAAAGATCAAATTTCGTATCGATTTTCAGGTAAAAACTTTAACCAAAGCAAGAGTTATTTTTTTGCAAGTTCCTGGATTCACTCAAGAGTTCAGTTTTGTAAGTTCCTGCAATTGCTAAAGACAAAGATAGCAAAATAAATCATGCATCCTTTGAAGAGTTCAGTTTTCGTAAGTACCTACATTAATTTATTAAGTTCCTGCATTAACTCAAAGATCAAATTTCGTATCGATTTCCAGGTAAAAACTTTAACCAAAGTAAGAGTTTTTGCAAGTTCCTGGATTAACTCAAGAGTTCATTTTTGTAAGTTTCTGCATTTCTAAAGTTTTTAAGTTCCTAGATGAATTGAAGAGTTTATTCTAGGTAAAAAATAAATGCATTTTTCGTAAGTCTGAATAGTTTTTTTAGATTAATTGAAGAGTTAATTTTCCTTTAGGTACTAACGAGTCAAAAAAATTGATAGTACTGGTATCCGTCTGCAACGCGATCCAGACAGGCGGCGTTTACGCCGTCCTAATTGCGAATTTAATTGCAATTAATAATTTTATATATAATAAATTCCCTCGCCTCTGAGCACAATGAAATAATCCAATTACAAAATGCAAATTCGAACACTGGAAGCAAACGAGGCCTGTAGATGCCGAGATAACTACCACTTGCAGCCGACCTCCTCCTCCCATGCCCGTAGGTGTCGCACCTTAAACGACTCGGAAATTTATCAACTACCCGCAACAAAAAAAAAACACGTGTTTTATTTTAATTGACAGTAATCTGCCCGCCATTAATCTACATCAGGCCGCAGTTTTGACAAGAAATTTAAAAAAAAATTGAATTGCAATGGTCGTACTTTTATTAACACGTTCACGGCCGCTCGTAAATAATTGAGGGTACCACCGTAATTCAAGCTTTTTATGTAAGCGATATATTGAAAAATAAAGATCGCGCGATTAAAGAATCGAAAGGTTTATTCGTTATCGCCCAACTCATTAAAAAACTGGTAATTGGTGGTAATACCGGATGGTACTAATGTGGCAAAACGGATAAGTAAGGTGTTGCTTGTCCATAAAATATTAAGATGCTTTGATATTGACACCTACATGGAAAATTTTGCAAAATATTAAATCAACAACAAACCAAATTGTTTTTAATAAACCAAGATTTTTGGGTTAGTGTTTCGACATATTCGATACTTGTTCTGCTACTCTTTTGATGGAACCAAATTTTCAAATTAGGAGAAGTAAAACTGTTGCTTTGTTGCATTACTTTATTTTCAGATAACTGACAATCTAAAACATGGAGGAATCTTTTAATACCTTCATAACCTTCTACAACCTAATTTGTAGTTTGGATCAAAATTTGCTTTCGTTAAAATGTTTGGTCATTAAGTGTTATACTCATTAAGCCAAAATTTCTTGATTTATAATTTGCCAAAAAATTTTTACTACTAGGGCCATTAGCTGATCAAAATTATTAATTTGAAGACAAAAGTCAAAAACAAATTAAAGACCAAAGCTTGCTCTAAGCACTTTACACTTTGAATAATTGATATTTGTAAAAATGTATATTTCAAAGAAATTCATCTAGAAAGAATTAATTTAATTACAAGAGGACTTCAAAGGGTTGGATAAATAAAAACCGTAACATATTTATGCAGATATCCCCCGGCTGGTATCAAGGGGATTATTAAAATGAAATATATCATCGCCTGTGAGCTGTCGTATTTTAAAAGTCCAATCACAGCACGAACGTACATTTTTAATGGCTTTAATATTCAAAATAGTGAAATGAAAACGTCACGTGGATTCCGCGCATTTCCACGAATAAATTAGGAACGGGGGAAAAAAAATGGAACGACGCCGGGGGTAATTGAAACGTTTCGGCCTCTCTATTAATTCCTACCATCAGATTAAAAATTGTAATGAAATAAGGGAAACGGTATTATTAATATTTATGACGGGGGATCGAGGGCGCAGAAAAATCGACTTTCGTATTCACGCCAGTTTGTTTTTTTTCTCATTGTTTATTTGGGTGGGTGTGCGTTAAATTTAACCCTGGTCGCCAATTAACGCGTTAATTGCGGGTAAACAAAGTCGCGATTATTCTCGTGCTTTTGGGAACGGTCAGGTGTCGAAAGTGGTGTGTAATTGCTGGTATTTGTCAGTTTTGTCAGGATGATTAATATTTTTTTGTCCAGATTTTTGGCACGAGTTTGTGTTTCTCTTTCGGACGTGTTTAAGACATCTGAATTAGTACACTGACAATTTGGTTGCATGCGAAAATTATTTTCCAAAAATTTCAATTCTTCAAATTTACTTGAAAATAGTTACTTTTATCCTAACCAAATTTTTTTGTTCTTGTTTTATTATTTATACGCGTGATTTGATTTAGTACTTGAAAATTATTTCTTAAGATCGTAAACTGATGAAACTTGGAATTGCCAAAATTTTTAGAAAGCTCCTGATTGCGTTTAAGAATCTACTACAATTTATTTAAAGGGCAATTTTTTTGGACAAAGAATTCTTTCGAAAAAAATGATCCAAAATTTTTGGACAAGGAATTCTTTGAAGGAAAATGAAAAAATATATTTGGACAAGGGATTCTTTCGAAGAAAATGATGCAAAATTTTCGCACAATAAAATCTTTGAAGAAAAATGGGAAAATACATTTGGAAAAGGGATTCTTTCAAAGAAAATGATCCAAAATGTTTGGACAAGGGATTCTTTCGAAGAAAATGATCCAAAATGTTTGGACAAGGGATTCTTTCGAAGAAAATGATCCAAAATGTTTGGACAAAGGATTATTTCGAAGAAAATGATCCAAAATTTTTGGACAAGGGATTCTTTCGAAGAAAATGATCCAAAATTTTTGGACAAGGGATTCTTTCGAAAAAAATGATCCAAAATTTTTGGACAAGGGATTATTTCGAAGAAAATAATCCAAAATTTTTGGACAAGGGATTCTTTCGAAGAAAACGATGCTAAATTCTTTGAAAGAAAAGAAGAAAATAAAATTTGGCAGGAAATTCCTTCGAAGAAAATAATTATTTGATTCAATTGAAGGATTCTGACTAATAGCCTATGTTTATTATATTGATGCAATTAATTCAAATTCAAAATTTGAATCCAAATATATTTTTGATGACTGAAAAACTCGAATGTAATATTTTAAAGAGTTTATTTACTTTTATTACACTAATAATATAGATCAATTTGGAGTGTAATATGTATTATAAAGGAATCGCGTGAGCGGCATCAATTAAAACGCGAGATTTATAAGAACGGACGAAAATTAAATTGAATTAAAGAGAGGATCGCGACGAAACATCTGCGCGCTCGGTAAACAATTTATGCAACAATACCGTCATCGGATCTTAATTGAGACGCCTTAATTGGCCGTAATTGGCTGTCGATCACGTACCGGGCGTTTTTCCGCGGCTCTTAATTAATTCGTGGGCAATTAACTTTAATAAGCCCGCACCGCAATTACCGGCCGGCTCTAAATATTAAAATCCAAAGTGGTCACAAATTGCGCGATACTTATCGATGCGGCTCCTCGTTTTTTTTACGTCTTCCACGGTCGGAAATTAACATTCAATTTTTCCGATTTGCATGTAATCCTCCGGAGCTCCGGAAGTTCCCAAGCCCCTCCGGGGGGCTCTAACGTAAACGGTTTCACTTTTCTATTAATTCTCGCCGAGGTAATGCCACCAGTTCAGTTCAATTATTCTTGCTGGGATAATCATCTATCCTAGATCGAGAGAGTGCTGGCAATTATGGATAATCAATATTTAATTTGAAAAATCTCCAGTGGGCATTCTTACATAAGAAACCACCGAGACCACGTTTCCTCATATTTAAAAGAGAATGTGATACCTATATTTAACTACCTGTTTGTTAATCAACTGTTATTATAGACTAGTTAACAACACTTCTTATTTGCTTTTATAAACAGATAATCTAAAAATTCTGCTAGGGAAGCAATTATTAATACGTAAACGTATTTCTAATCGTTTGCTTCTTTAATGTCCTTCATTTTTATCCTTTTGAAGATTTTGATAGATTTGGGCCTAAATATGATTCAAAATATTATTGTTTCCTCCTTTAATGTAACTCTTTTCGATCCATTTAAAGATTTTGATAGATTTGGGCATAAATATGATTCAAAATATTAATATCCCTCGGTTCAATCCCCTTAAAGATTTTGGCAGATTTGGGCCTAAATATGAATCAAAATTATTTTTGGAATTTCTTGTTTTCTACAGAATTCTAAAATCTTAATCATCTTCTGTTTTTAGATTCTATTAGTGTAATTTTGATAGCTTTGGGCCTGAATATGATTCAAAATATTATCGTTTCCTCCTTTAATGTCACTCGTTTCGATCCTTTTAAAGATTTTGGTAGATTTGGGCCTAAATATGATTCAAAATATCCCTCGGTTCAATCCTTTTAATGATTTTGGCAGATTTGGGCCTAAATATGATTCAAATTATTTTTGGAATTTCTTGTTTTCTACAGAATTCTAAAATCTTAATCATCTTCTGTTTTTAGATTCTATTAGTGTAATTATAGATAATGTCAAAAGTTTGAATCAAGAAGTCAATTACTTAAGGGTTTTGTAATCCAAGAATCTCACTAGTTTCAAAATTATAAATTTAAAGATTTACGAAATTATTAGTTAAATTCAAAGCATATAGCTATTTGATTAAATATATTTAGATCAAAAATTTGTTCGTATATAAATGTCCTTTTTAAAAAGGTCAATGTAGTGTTTAAGCTCGCCACTTTTTTTTTGTTGGAAGAGGAAGATGATCATCTGATAACGATTTGTAAACTTTTCGCATCTGCGGGTTTATTTGGCAACTTCAGCGGATCTCCGTGATTACTCCCCGGCGGTAACCCTCATTATTTCACGGTCCCTTTATCTTCGGCGAGACGACGCGGGAGAGGAGAGAGAGAGATTTGGGCGCCGCGGGAACAAATTTCCCTTCTTGGAGATTCCCTTTGATCTACTCGATAAAATTTAACGTGCTTAAAGGGATTAAAGCCGCGACGCACACGAGAGTTGGAGGAGGAGGCCGCCGCCGCCGCCGCCTCCTTGATCTCGCAGCGACTTCGATGGAAAGTGAAAAATTGAATGGCCGTTTCCACTCACTCGCGGATCTGGGAGCAGGGAGGGGGGGTTAGAGGGGCGGAAAAGTAATTTCCCGGCGCTAGGGAAAAAAAAACTCAAGACTCAACTCAACGGACGCCCAGAGAACAGAAGAAGAAAATTGCATGGGATGAATTATGGCCTTTGCAAATTCGGAGCGCTGGCGTTGGGAAATCTACTGCGGCAACTTTCCGCTGCGGACGCGGCGGAAAAGTTACGGGGAAGTTTTTAATATTAAAATATGCGCTTTGAGTTTCACCGTTAAAGTGTACGCAGGAAAACAAACAGTGAATAAATAATAAGTTTTGGTTACAAAAAAAAAATCAAATCCGAAAACTTCTATCAGAATAGATGCTAAGGATAAAATGATAATGAGCAACCTTGAGTAACGTCTACTCTCGGCAAACAAAGTTAATAGCTGTCAAGCTCTTCTGATAAGGAATTTGAGCTTAAAGTTTCACTTAATCAAAAAGTAACAGCCTCATCAATTCAGTACTTAAAGTTTCAGTTGAAAATCTTTAGCTCTTCTTGAGATGCACTGACTATATATAAATAGGCATAAATAACTGTAGCTTTAAACTTAAGCTTATATATTTTTTGAAAATTCGTTTCGAAGCACCTAGCTACAATTTTAACAAGTTTTGCAGAAACAATGTGTCTATGTTTCCTCAAAACTTGTTAAAATTGTAGCTAGGTGCTTCGAAACGAAGTTTCAAAAAATATATAAGCTTAAGTTTAAAGCTACAGTTAAAAATCGTTAGATGCAGCGCCAATACATACATCAAGAAAACAAATTTCTTCCAAAAATTGTACAAATTGTATCTAGGAAGCTCAAAATCGATTTTCAAAAAAAAATTACAGTACTGAAAAAGAACAATCGAAGCCAAAATTATTTACAATAGAAGTCTTTAAAATTAAATCTGCCAAATATTCCGCCTAAGGAAATCCATTAAAAACCTATCTGTAGAATTACCACACGAAGACTGTAGGCTAATCGTAACGATTTTGCCCGTTTTGTACACAAATTTCTTGTTCGTATGCCCACCAGATCTGGCCGCAGATACATTTTAAGTACGTGTACGGCCGTGTCACGCCACTTACTCATCTACGGACGGACAGCTGTCCGTCGGCCCATTAGAGGCCCCATCGGTAAAGTAGCAACTGGTGCTAACTAATGGCCTTTATACGAAAATTGGATAACACGTGGAATTAACTCGGAATTAATGGGTGTAATTTTGCGCGCACACACATAGCCCCGAAAAAAAAGGCGAAATGCGCATCGCAGGAAGGAAGGAGGTAGTTTTCGTGCCCGTCGGATTTCGTAGGATGTGGGTTTTCGGTAATTGGATACGGGGCACCGCAAAAATTCGATCGAATTGTTACTAATTCGTCGGTGGTGTAATTTTGGTTTCCTCCTTTCAACAACGTTTTATGTAAGGTGAAGATTTTAGTAATAACAGCATTGTTGTAAGCATGCCAGAATGGTACTACGTAATACTATTATCATAATTCTAAAAGTTTTTTGATGGTAATCCTTCATTATATAATTTTGGCACCTAATCAAATCACACCTATAAACATTGGTTCAATTTTTAGTTGTGATTCAATTTGTTAATATCAATCCTTTATTATATAATTTTGGCACCTAATCGAATCACACCTATAAACATTGGTTCTATTTTTACACGTGATTCGATTTGTTAATATCAAACATTCAAAATTTTGGGCAATTTCTTAATTTGATTAACTTTATTGAAGATATTTTTTTGGAAACTAGCACAATATTTTTAGAAAAACTTTTCTTTCTTCTTAGGAAGATATTTTTTTGATATTTGAATCAAACATTCAAGTTGTGAAACATGGGTAATTTCTTAATTTGATTAACTTTATTGATGAAGTTTCTTCCCTAAGAAGATATTTTTTGGAAACGAGACAATGTTTTTAGAAAAAACTTTTCTTCCTTAGGAAGATATTTTTTGGAAACTAGCACAATATTTTTAGAAAAAACTTTTCTTTTTTTCTTAGGAAGATATTTTTTTGATATTTGAATCAAATATTCAACTTTTGAAACATTGATAATTTCTTAATTTGATTACTATTATTGATGTGAAGTTTTTTCCCTAAGAAGATATTTTTTGGAAACGAGCCAATATTTTTAGAAAAAACTTTTCTTCCTTAGGCCGATATTTTTGGAAACTAGCACAATATTTTTAGAAAACTTTTCTTTTTTTCTTAGGAAGATATTTGAATCAAATATTCAACTTTTGAAACATTGATAATTTCTTAATTTGATTACTTTTATTGATGTGAAGTTTTTTCCTTAGGAAGATATTTTTTGGAAACGAGCCAATATTTTTAGAAAAACTTTTCTACAAAGGCAAACATGTAAATTCCTAAAAACAATCGAATGATCAAACGAAATTCCTCAATAGGCATATGTTCACGATGCGTACACGTCACCCCGACGCGAGATTAATAGACTATTACAACTACCAGCTCGAACCCAAACAAATCAGACATTGACCGTACGCGCCGGAGACCAGCGGCAATTAATCATAAATCTGTTATCGGGACACGCATACACTTTCTCGTCGAAGTCGAGGATAGATAATTTACGGCCGCGGAAAAAATCTTGTCACTTGCCAGGCCGTCCGTATTTATGGGCCACCGGTGGAAATTTCGTGCATTAATTACTCAATTACAGGTTGGCCGCCACTTCTGAGAGAGGGCCAATCCAGAAACTTATTTATTGCTCTCGAGACGAATCAATTAACCGCCGCTGACCGCTATCTAATCGCAATCGGGCCGAAATTTTCTCGGACGACGCATAAATCTCCGGCGAGATAATTATATATGGGCGACGCCGTGAATTATTCACGTGTTGGACTTAATCATTACTCGGCTTTTAATTATAGATAGGCAATGTGGGATGGTAATGTTGGATTTTCTGTTAACATAAAATAAAATATTGATAGGTTTTGAAGCTTAACGTGGTCAAAAAATGGATTGAAGGTTTTCTAAATTTAGAAGCTGATGGTATTTTTTGGCTTAAGGTAGTCAAAACAGGGATTTAATGTTTTCTGATGGTATTTTTTGGAGTAGCGTGATCAAATATTGGACTGAAGTTTTTCTAAATTTAGAAGCTGACGGTATTTTTTGTGATCAAAAATTTGATAGAAGTTTTTCTAAATTTAGAAGCTGACGGTATTTTTTTGGCTTAACGTGATCAAAAATTGGATTGAAGTTTTTCTAAATTTAGAAGCTGACGGTATTTTTTTTACTTAATCATTACTCGCTTTTAATTATAGATATAGAATTATTCACGTGTTGGACTTAATCATTACTCGCTTTTAATTATAGATAGGCAATGTGTGATGGTCATGTTGGATTTTCTGTTGAAATAAAAATATTGATAGGTTTTGAAACTGATGGTCTTTTTTTGGTTTAATGTGGTCAAAAAATGGATTGAAGGTTTTCCAAATTGATACCTTCCATTGTGATATATCTAAAAGAAGCTTTTCAGAAAATTATAGTAGTATGACATATCTAGTGTGTAGTCATAATTTTACTAATGGATCTTTACTGTTTTGGCAAAGTATTCACAAAAATTATAACCGAGAATCTAAGATGACTAATGTATTTTGGTATTTATTCCAATAGATACTGTTTGAGAAAGTAAAGTAATTTCATCCCAGCATTTTTTTTTTGTTTCAGAGATTTTAGGAGTAGGATACAAAAACATTTTTTGGCGATGTCATTAAAATGTTCACATTGTTATTTAATTTAAACCAATTGGATTTTTGAGAACAATTAGGAGTACCTAATAGCAATAAAAATGTTTGTAAAGCCTAGAACAATCATCATACTTTCTGCGACGTATTGTCATCAACAAAGGTTTTTTGGCTTTTTCAATTATTCTGGCAAAGAAATCAAAGAAATAAATGCGTATCAATATATTCCACTCGTGTCGTTTGATGAGAGAAAACGCGAAATTGTTTGTAATACATTGAAATGAATTTATTTGCACTGTCGACCGAAGTTTGGTCGTAAATTTCCAGCGGAACCAAACCGGTGCCAAAATTTAGATAACCCAATTACCGTCCGTCAAGGAGCGCATAATTTACGACCTGTCAATTGGTACTGAAATCTTCAGCTACTCTCCTACATTTCAATCCGTCGCTCACGTATATATATATTTTTTTTTTCACTCATCGTGGCCAATTTGTTGTTGCGCGCTTTTTGGTTATCTTTTATTGGTGTCCGCGGCCGCGCGTAATTTATGGCGACGCGTAACGAACGCGTTAATGACAAATCACAATTAAAATTCAATCTGACCATATTATTAGCGTAATTAAAACGTAGGACGTTGAAATATAACCGAAATGTTTATGTGTTGTCATTAGGCGCCGAGCGGTGATTTATGGGTAAACAAAAGTGAATTCCGGGCGGTGGTTTTACGCACTTTTCCCGAGGCCGAGGGGGATGAGAGGGATGAGGGACGAGGGGGGAAACTATTAACGTTCTCCGGGCGAAGGCGAGGGGCTTATCTCCCCCGGGCTAGGGATCTAAACAATTTTAAAATATTTTCAAACGCGTAAGGGTAAAATTTGGGGTCGTGGGGTTTTCCTTTTATTTATTACCAAACATATAAAATTTTCTTAGGATTGAATTATACGAAATCCTCATACTAAAGCTATTAATACATTCCTTCATGAAGTTTAATTGAAAACCAGAACTCTTCCAGTATCTATAAAGATGTAACCTTAACAACTAACTATTAAAATGTTGTACAAGAAGATCTGTTTAGAAATAGCTAAAATGGAACTTATTTGTACCAAAAAATTGGTATTAACTTAATTAATTATTTGAGTTTAGTTTCTGCTTTATGATAAGGTAAGATCCTAAAAAGTATGGTCTCCAATTGATAAATTTTCTTTATTAGAGGTTGATAGTGAAGTTAGTTAGTACTTACCCATAGATGGCGTCTTTATCCCGTTTTCCGACATCCGGCACGGCGCCGCCCATGACATGGTTTGCTGCGGGGGCGACGTGGTTCGCATGGTAGGGGTGCATGGCATGGTTTAGGTGTGGTGAGTGGTGTATGGAGGGCCGATGTGCCACGTGGGGCTCGTACAACCCCCCACCCGGCGCCCCGCCGTCCATATAGCCGGGGTGGATGCCGTCGTCATACTGCACAAAAGAAGAAAAACATTAGTCCAACAACAATTAATGCAATTATGTAATTAATAACGCGTCGATAATAATTCAATGCCCCCGGAGGGACGAGGGCGAGGGGTGCGCGTCAACACGGCACGCTCGCCCCACCCCGCCCTATTGAATTACCACCCATTTTTATTCGTTCTCATAAACTAACTAGAATATAATTACGCCGGCTCGATCCAGTGCTCCGAAATTCCAAACACTACACCCTTTTTTCTGAAGCTCGTTCGTTCGTTACAAACATATGAAAATGATTATGAAACGGCAGTTTTTTTTTTTGATTACAATAATACAACTTATAACCAGAATTAATTACGGTATTAACAGCATTTACTCCTTGAGGTGTTATTAGGTACGACCTTAATCGTTGTTTCAAGGTGTCTTATCTTTATTAAGTGTACGTTTTTATGCCTACACGTATTAGCCTATAAAGGCCACGATTACATCAATAAATTGATTTTTTTTAATACAATAATTTTTTTACAAATACTCTTCATCTGTATAATCATATAAAGATGGTTACCTTCAAAATATCTAGAGAATATTGATGGTTGCTTTTACGGAATCAATAAAATCTGATTTTGAGATGCCCAAAAACATGAAAATCTATTCAAAAAATATTAACAATATTGACAGTTGCTTTACAGTATCAATAAAATCTGATTTTGGAAAGCCCAAAACATTAATGCCATTCCGTTCATAAACCATTTTCTGATTTCCTTCAAAAATATTAATAACCCTAATAGTTCTTTATTAGAATCAATAAAATCTAATTTTTTGAAGCGCAAAACATCAAAATCTTTATAATTTTTCAAATAGTGACATTAATATCATTCCGACCGTAAACCATCTTCAGATTTATTTCAAAAATATTAATAACCTTAATAGTTCCTTAATGGAATCAATTTTTGGGAAGCCCAAAACATCAAAATCTTCCAAATTTTACCATACATATCGTTCCGTTCATAAAGCCACCTTTTGATTACCCTCAAAAATATTAATAACCTTAATAATTTCTTAATGGCATCAATCAAATCTCATTTTTGGGAAGCCCAAAAACATCAATTCAAAATCTTCAAATCAAATTCCTTTTGATTTCCTTCAAAAATATTAATAACCTTAACAATTTCTTAATGGAATCAATCGGATCTAATTTTTGGGAAGCCCCGAAAACATCAAAATCTTCAAAACTTTCCAAACTGGAACATTAACATCGTCCATTTCATAAAACAGCCTTCTCATTTCCTCAATAACACCACACACCGCAAATAAATTATTCCCCGCTCATAACATTTCTATTCCGAATACGAGTTTGCTTATCTCCCCGAGTTCCGTTAATGATCTACAACACGTCCGCGCATAAAATTACCGAAACCGAAATAAGAAAGAAGGAAAAACAAACAAGAGTGCCGCGGATTTGTAGAGATTTCGATTTTTTTAATTGAGATAAGCGCCGGCCCTTTTTTGGGCACGAAAAAAGATGCGATTAATGGGTCCGCTGTTACGCGCGCTAATTTCGATATCGCGGCCCATTAATTAAACGGACAGCGGAATCCAAATGAAGGACTGCACTATCTGGAAGTCGTTACACTATCTTGTCGGCGATATTTCAGACCGAGAGGAATTAATACGTCGGCCGAGGAAAGATTCCAGTTTTAATAGTGGTGATGGTGGTGGGGGGAGAGGGATTTTGATAGAGCTGTCGGTGTGATTCTTTGTATGTATGTAAATTAAAATATTAATGAATAAATAAAAAAAGGTTTTTTTTTTATATTGTAGTACAGTTTTAAAGTGTAATGGTCATCTGTTTTGTATTAATAATCAAGATAATAATTTTTGGAAGTTTGTGGTTTACAATCTATTTGGTTTTGGCAAATCCATATCTTTCAAATTTCTCTGATTTTATTCAATAAAAATGATCAGTGCTCTTTAAGAACATTAGAATCATCTAATAATTAAAAAATACGAAAACTTTTCTACAACGAACTGAAGGATTTTAATATATTTTATTAGAATCATCAGCGTAGACAAGAAGAGATTTGGTGAAGTAAGACACTTGTTTATTATCAGTTAACTGATAATAAATCTATGGAACATAACAAGTGTCTTACTTCACTAAATTTGCATATCTGGTTCCATCAAGAGAGTAACGCAACAAGTATCAATTATATGCAAGAAGAGATGTCCAACTGGACATTTAATTTTTCCCTGCCTTTAATTACGCTGATGGTATCCAAAAGAGATCAAATTTTCGTTATGGCTATTTTGATTAAAAACACTTGGCTTGTTTCATAAAAAAATTTTAGTTCTAATCAAAATTGTTCAAAAATGATTTACCACGGATTAAGTGGGCAATTAATTAAAGATATGGTTATGGTTGTTGTTGGCCTAAAAATGGTAATATTTAATTAAATCGATTTTGCTTTTGGCATTAACATAACTATTTCTGATTTTATTCAAAAAAAAATAGTATAACCTTCTAGGAAGATTACCATTGCAGTTAGAAATCACTTCCAAACAGTGGAAGTTATAGAAATAAAGCAATTTACGTCTGTTTTGTTTCAGTTTCTAGATTATAATATATTTGACCACAAGTTACATGAGAAACTAATTTAAGAAACAGTAGAAGTTAGTTCAAAAAAGGAAAAAGGAATGGTCCTTATTTTTCAACTTAAAACTTTAGAAATCCTCATTAATTTCCAAGCAATAGAATTTTGAATTTCGATTCCAAATGTTTATGACTTTAAACATACAAATTTCAACCAGAATAAAATTGTAACTGTACAATTTTCAACCTTAACAAAGCACAAAACTATACGTTTGTATCCGCTGGTATTTTTTCCAAATGTTTATGACTTTAAACATGCAAATTTCAACCAGAATAAGAATATAACTGTACAATTTTCAACCTTAACAAAGCACAAAACTATACGTTTGTATCCGCTGGTAATGTTTCCAAATCTTTATGACTTTATGTTTACCTGTTTAGCAATTTTTCCTTATAAGAGTAAGATTATTTTTGTTGCAATTTTCAACCTTGACAAAGCAGAAAACTATATTTAGAAAGAGGGAACGTTTGTTTCCGCTGAAGGGCCCATTAAACGCTAACGACCTCGTCTCAATTTTTTTTCGTGAGTGCCACATGATTTCTCCTCGTGTTGTCGTCCCCAAAAGTATCGATTACCCACAGAAATATTTATACCTGCTTACACAATGAAAACAATGTCTCCGGTCAACTTTTGACTTTCCGGGAAAAACGCAGGCAGCGGAGATCGCCGGTCCCAAGGTCCGCAACAGAAATTTCTATTATTGTCAAAACGGTTTTTTTTTCCTTCTTCTACCTCGACAGCTCCCGCCGAATGGAACAAAAAGGTTTTTTTTTTTGACGAGGGGTCATATTTTTTTCCCCAGTCACCAGAAGAAAAAATCCGAGGTTTTGTTGTGAAATTGAAGATCTCGATGTGAAATATAAAATTTAATTTGCATAAAGAAGTACCACCTTTACTTAAATTTGATTTAGATTAAGAGTTAAGATCAATGTATTGGCAAAAAATTGACAGTTGTTTGAGAAGAAAGAATGGAAATTATAATATATTCCTAATAGATTAAATGAGTTTATAATTGTAATATTTTTAATCCTAATTTCTAAATTGGTTGATTGACATCAAATTAATTTGATTTTGATAATTGTAAGAGGGATTTACCTTTGTAGTACCTTACATTTATCAAAAATTTAGAAATTAGGTTTGACGTATAAAGCACTAATAACCTTTCTTCGCAGTTTTATTTGAAGAAAGGTATTGTGAAGAAAGGTTATTTGTGCTTTATTCGTCAAACCTAAATTCTAAAATTTTTGATAATTGTAATAGGGATTTACCTTTGTAGTACCTTACATTTATCAAAAATTTAGAAATTAGGTTTGATGTATAAAGCACTAATAACCTTTCTTCGCAGCTTTACTTGAAGAAAGGTTATTGTGAAGAAAGGTTATTAGTGCTTTATACGTCAAACTTAATTTCTAAATTTTTGGGTATTACAAAGGTAAATCCCTATTACAATTATCAAAAATTTAAAAATTAGGTTTGTTGAATAAAGCACAAATAACCTTTCTTCACAAGGTTTTTTCTGAAGCATTAACTTTCAAAAAAATTTCGATAACGTTTAGTAAACTTTAACCAATGTTTGTTTTTTTTGGGTTTCATTAACTTTAACTATTTTATGATTTATGCACTGATTTATTATTCAACATATTGTTTAACATAAAGATAGCAATAAATAAAAATGATCGCATGCATTTGTTTTGGCTTTAAGTCTAAACTCTGACCCGTATCATTAATTAGAGGTCTCTTGTTGTGTCAAAACTCCTTTTTTTCGGCCGCCGCTGATAATCGCGGATTGTGGTTATCGCGAAAATTGCTGTTGGTGTCGGATGGGTGCCAAAAAAACGCGTTACGTAATTTTGGCACACATGGCGCACAAGTAGTAACGTTTTGGTGATGCGCGTTGCGACAGTGGCTTTTATCAAAATTTAATAACATATGCAGCTGCGCTGTTTGTGCATGAATTACGGCCAGTAGAAATCAACGTCAACGCTCAAGTATTTTAGACTTCATATTTAGTTCAATTAAATATTATTTTAATCAAATTAAATACGAAGTCTAAAATACTTGAGCGTTGAAAGCTTAAGCATTACTTTAAGCTGTAGTTTTAAAATCAATCAAACTTTACTATTTCAATATATAGATAGTCATGATAATGGTGATAATTTTTTATAACATAGACATTCCTCAGTATATCAGTGGATGCTGTTTTGATTGTAAATTAGGCAATGAAGTTAGAAACAATTTTTGGATTTATTAGAGCCTTCCTGAAAAGTTTTGGGCAAAAATCTTTAAGGGAATTTCTTGGATGCTTAATTGATTTAGTTGAATTATTTTTTGCAACATGTTCTTGGTGAATGTCCTAGCGAAGAAGATCAGCATTAATAACATCCCAAAATGTAAGATCTTAAGTGTTTTGGCGTTCATCTGCACAAACTTTTTGGCCATTGCATAGAAACTTTATTAAATTCTCAATTCCAAAAAAAAATCTGTGGTGATTTACCTTTCAGTTTTTCTACTGCAAATCAGTTATTTTTTGCAACGTGTTCTTGGTGAATGTCCTAGCGAAGAAGAGCAGCATTACCAACATCCGAAAATTGCTGAGTGTTTTGGCGTTCGTCTACACAAATATTTTGGCCATTACATAGAAATCTTATTAAATTAATTTTCTAACACTCTGCTGATTTACATTTTGATTTTTCTACTGTAAAATATTTATATTGAAATTTATATTTCACTTTACAAAATCCTGTCGAAATTATATGTAAAAATTATAAATTATAAATCAAGTAACTGCATTATATATTTTAAACTTTCTAAAAATTCATATGAATATTTCTTTACATTTATTTTTTGAAACTATCTTAAGGCACCTTAGGAATTTGCAACTGCATTTTCTTTTTATAAACTTTCTAAAGATTCACATAAACACTTCTCTGCTTTTCGCAAATTTCGCATGAAATATTATTCTTTATGTCTCTTTCTAAAACTTTCTGGAGGTGAAGTATGAAAGATTTAGAAACGTAGTTTTGAGAGTTACGTGAAGATTTGATAATTACACAGAAAACAATCTTTCACAAAATAATAAAGAAGATTTGTACATGTTTTTATAGAGAACTTTAGATCTTCAGCAAAATATGCACAAATGTATGTTAATTAAAATTGTAGTAGTGATTGAGTAGAATATAGACCAAGTGGCCTTTCAGTCGTATTATTTGTGTATTTATGTGTGCGCAAAAGAATTTATTACTTTAAAACCTTGCTCACGTCATTTTTATATTTACTATTTTGATTTGCTTTTCTGAAAACTTTAAATTATCATTTTTTTTTCTTTACTCATATCGACCCATATTTTTAGACGTATCCAATTAATCGTGTTTACAGACTATACAAAATAGTTATCAAAATGAGCACATTTTTTTTCCCTTGTAGTCAAAGCGCCGAATTCGGAGAGAGAATCAAAACAATTCGCCATTTTGAGGTCTTGCGTTAACGATGACGTATTTTCGGTGCACAGTCCATTTGTTTATCTATAAGTCGGTAATCGGCTCAGTCATTCGACATCAAGTCGTAAACAGATGACTCGGTGGAATCCGATAGGTCAGACGGGTTTGACGCGACGAACAAATGAAAATCGCCGGCGTAATTTTCTAAAAACCGAAAGTTTTTTAGAAACATCTAAAGGTTTCTGAAGTAATTATATAATTTCAAATGAATATACTAGTGAAAACAAAAAATTAACAAATGAAAACTGCAAGCATAAATTTCTCGAAATTGTACACTTTTTTTTGATGTGAAAATTAAAAGGTTTTCAAAATAGCTATTTCAAATAAATATACTTAAGGGATGTCTTTCAACAAAAAAACCAAACAAATGAAAACCACAAGCATAAGTTTTTCGGCAGAGTTGTACACTTTTTTTAGAATTGTATGAGGTGATGATTTAAAGGTTTCCAAAATATTTACTTCGAATAAATATAGTTAAAGGACATCTTGATGTAGCAAAAACAAAACATTGAGCAAATAAAAGTTTTTAGATAGAGTTTTTTTCAAAAATTTTAATGCAAAAAATTTAAAAGGTTTCCAAAATAATCACTTCGAATGAATATACTTAAAGGACATCTTGAAACAGTAAAAATAAAATATTAAGCATATAAAAACAGTGCCCACAAGTTTTTGCAACAGATTATAATTATATTACTGACATAGATAAAAATAAATCTCTGTGAATTAAGAAAAAAAAAATCGAGATTTCTTTTTATTTGAGAATTGTTAATGAGAAAATTTTAAGATTTGCAAAATAATTTCTGCAAATAAGGGATGTCTTTCAACAAAAAAAACCATACAAAAGTAAACCACAAGCATAAGTTTTTCGGTAGAGATTGTACACTTTTTAGAATTTTATGATGTGATGATTTAATAGTTTCCAAAATATTTACTTCGAATAAATCGACATCTTGATGCAGTAAAAACAAAACGTTAAGCAAATAAAAGTTTTTAAATCGAGTTTTTTTCAAAAAATTTTAATGCAAAAAATTTGAAAGGTTTTCAAAATAATCACTTCGAATAAATATACTTAAAACATCTTGAAACAGTAAAAATATAATTTTAAGCATATAAAAACAGCGCTCACAAGTTTTTGCAACAGATTATAATTATATTTTAGGTAAAAATAAATCTATGTGAATTAAGAAAAAAAAATCGAGATTTCTTTTTATTTGAGAATTGTTAATGTGAAAATTTAAAGATTTGAAAAATAATTATTTCAAATAAGGAAGGATATCTTTAAAGGTTATTTTTAAACAGTAGAAATAAATAATTAAAATTGTCATCTGATATAATTTCGAAGATTTTGATAAAAATCTAAAGCGTAAAACTTATACTAAACTGTTCAAAAATATACAAAAAAGCAAACTCATTGGGTATTAATCAAATCTACAGCTTATATATAATTAAAGCCTATTGATTAAGAGTATAAAGATTAAGATAACTCAACAGCGTACGAAATGAAAACGTTTTTATTTTGCACATTTTAATTTCTAAAAATGTTGATTCTATGCTGACAAATTTAAATTATCAATATAGAAATAATATTAAAGAACATTTCGATTCACTATTCGTTTCATTATACAATTCCAAACATTTTGTATACATCTAAATACAAATCTAAAGTTTTCAAACAAAAAAATCCGGTAAAAAGTTGTAATTACCTTAGAATAGAACATGATGATTATAGCAATCACTATTTAAGCGTGTTATCTATAAAAGAATATGATTTTGATAATAATTATTTAGGAGTACTATCTATAAATTATAATTTAGATCTTCTTCATTCATTTTTGAACTACGAGTTAATTTATTCCTCGAATATCTATGAATGTATTCCAAAATTTTGAAAAAAGTCAATTTACGCAAAAACGATTTAAAAGCCTCATTAATACACAAATAACACAACAAGAGGACCATGTGGTCGATGGCATTACTAGTAGTACTAATTTAAAAATAACGAGCAGATTTTTGATGAAGAAAATTGTTCTAAAATCACAACTTCTAAGTAATTTCTACATCAAAAATCTGAATGTGACGATTTATTTTATTTATTTACATATTTAATTAGTGTTTTTATCATAATATCAATAATAAGTGTGTAAAATTTTTGATAGTAATGCAATGATTTTTGATCTTGATACAATGATCAAAATTCCTGAGGCATCTACATCGTTATAGATACATTTTATTATATAATAAAAATACTTAATACTTTGTATAACTGGATTTATTCTAGTATAAAACAATAATTGTAAAAATAATATTATACAACGTAGTAACTCTTTGTTATATTTCTTTTTGGAAACAAATTGCATTTTAAAATCGATGAATAATTCAAATCACCTAGCAATAAACACCAAACTCGTTTTGGTCATTGCCCATCGTAAATCTGAATAATTCGAATGACGAATCACTCGAAAAACCTTTCAATAATCCGTGACGAAAGTCACATCTGCATAATCCCCGCAATTACGCCCACCCCGAAAACCTAATCCTTTCCACCCCCGTGGCCCCTCATTACCTTACCCTGACTCCTTAATCCCATGAGCCGAATCCTAAACACAAAAGAGGCCCAGTCCCTATTCAAGAACCCATAAACGCCTTTCGAAAATCACTAATCTCCCCCCGGGTGCGATTCCTTAAATTCGTTTACGTTTTTGGAAAAATCCGTGCCCCCATTGTCACCGCCGGTTCGGACAATGGGGGCGCAGGTAGGTGCGTTCGGAAATTTTCGAAATGGCCATCGCGCCAGAAATTTGCATAAAAGGGCCATAAAGGGGATTGACTCCACGAAGTCGAATTTTAATAAGCGTCACGGGGAGTTCTTGCGACTGTTAAAACCGGGGCCCTCCCCTAGGGTGTTAAATTATTTTTGATGTAATTATTTCGGGCGTAATGTATAATTTCAGCGAGTTTAATTGAATCTTTTCGGTCGGGTGTTTTGTTACACAATTGATTTATTTATTAATACCCTAAAAAAAGTGGCTAACAACCAATCGATTTAAACATATATACGCTGAGCTCGATTTACATTAGGACTTATCGTGTTTGACGGTAATCATCATAAAATAATCAAACGAATATTACTTACAATTATGTAGGTTTTGTGATGTAATGTAAGAAACGTTTAAACATAAAAAATGTAATATTATAGGCAATATTACTCAGCATATATTTTTCATTCATGCATTACTTATTTTTACGTAATAAATATAATTTTTTGTGGTGCAAAATTTCGCTATCTAACCACGCCAGGCTAGAAACTAGAGATAAAAACTTTAATATGATGTTTATCTACTAGGCAGCACGAGGATTACCCTAATCTTCAGTATTCTATTAACGCTGTGTTTGTGGACGGATTATGGTTTCAGATTAGATTTGGAAATAACGCCGGCATTAAAAAACCACGGTTCGATCAAATCAGAAATTATCCATGCTATGATTGTACGCATTTATCAATGCGATTACTACAAAAATAAAGAATTTAATCGATCATAACATGAATGAATTAACCATTTAAGATTATTATGTTGTAGTTTCCTTAGTGTAGTAAATCAAATTTTGAAGGTAGGGCAAAATTAAAACCTTGAGCTTTTTGATACTCTCGATTAAATTCAAAGGGAGAAAAAGAATAAGATTGGGGAAGATGTAAGTCTAAAATGTTGTTTCCTAAATTTTGTAAATCATATTTTGAAAATGAAAACCTCAAGTGATTTGTAAATGAGACACAATAACTTTGTTTTACCACTGTATTTTAATGTACCACGAAGTAAACGCCTCTACCATCAAATATTTAAAACCTCAAGATTTTTGATACTTTCAATTAAATTCAAAGTCTAAAATGTTTTTTCCCAAAAATTGTAAATCAAATTTTGTAGGTATGGCAAAATTAAAACCTTAAACTTTTCGATACTTTCAATTAAATTCAAACGGAGAATTAAGAATAATTGGAGAAGCATTAAGTCTTAAATGTTGTTTCATAAATTTTGTAAATACATCGAATTTAGAAGGTATGGAAAAATTAAATCCATAAGCTCTTTGATACTTTCTTTTCGATCGAAGGGAATGAATTAGAATATCGTTGATTTGAGTTCAAAAAAGTTTTCCAAATCTAATTGTGAAAGTATGGTAAATTGAAACGCAATCGAAACTTTAAGGATTTCTTGTTATTTTATAAGCGAATTACGAACTTAATTTAATTTACTTCATTAGCACGCAACAATCTTAAATCATCTGTACTAATGTTTCGCGTTATTTTTAAAATTAAATCAGATTTCAAATGTACAATTTATTTTTAGCAAAAATCTTCGGAACTTGTCGTATTTACTTGTTGTTTTCATGATGCTAAATGATTATGGCGTATGTTTACATAGTTTTCAAAGTATGTGCAAAACAATTATTCGGCTCAACATTCAAATTATTTTTCTTTCATTCTTTAAATACTAAACATTATTAGTCACATATTTGAAATATCAAATCGTGTCGAAATACAATGTAACTTCATAGAAATGGTCTAATTATTTTTAAAATAATCATCACTTACATTAGTTTTCTTTTAAAATACTGTACACTAAATTAATTTATAAATATAATATATTTTTTATGCGAATCGCAAATTCCAATTAATTGGTTTTTGATTAAAGTTGTTATTTAAAAAAAAATGGAAGGAAACACTGTATACCAAATTAGTGATTTCGTAAAAAGTAACTTGATGAAAACACTTAGAAACCTTTCTTCTTTTAAAATACTGTACACTAAATTAATCTATAAATATAATATATTTTCTATGCGAATCGCAAATTTCAATTCATTGGTTTTTGATTAAAGTTGTTATTTAAAAAATGGAAGGAAACACTGTATACTAAATTAGTGATTTCATAAAAAGTAACTTAGATGAAAACACTTAGAAACCTTTCTTCACTATTTTGTAACCAGATGTATATTTTCACATAATAATAATGTTGTAATATTTCGGACACAAAGTGAACATTACTTTGTGTCCGAAATATTACAAAATACTGAAGACCGGTTTCTAAGTGTTTTCATCAAGTTACTTTTTACGAAAACACTAATTTAGTGTTCGAAAATACGAATCAATAGTTTCTAATCAAAATTCGTAAAAAGTATATAAATGAATCATTTATTATGATCAAGTAGTACTAGTAACAACTGTCTATCAACCACGTGTATAGATGGGTGTAAATTATTGTTTTGATGAATACACATAAAATTAGTAAATGCATTGAGGTAAACAAGGCCATAAAAATAGTTTTAAATAACCTTCTACTTTTTTCAAACTTAGCTACACGCATAAAGCACCTTTGCAACTATTTAGTAGCAAAATATTTAATAGGATTCAAATAGATAAAGCTTAGATATCAAAACAAAATCAATAGTATATAACCTCAAAAGTTATTTCGTATCAAATAAAGAAACAATTAATGCAGTTTAAATTTATAGTTACGAAATCCATTTAACAAATTACCATAATTCCTTAATGGCATCATTTCGCATTAGCATAAAAACAATTTATCACTTTTATACAAAAACACCAATATCGCGTTTCCATAAATAAAAATAAAACATACCATCAACAAAATTCTGGCGTTTAATTTTGCTATTCACAAAACAAAAACACACTGGGGGTAAAAAAAACACGCGCGGAAATCGAAAGCACCAACACTATAAAACCAAAACAAAAGAATAAAAATAAAAACACTGAGTAACACAAAACGCGCGGTTGATTTGAACGAGCGAGAGGAGATAAACGAAAAAAACAAAACAAAACAACACTAGAGCACGTGAGGACGCGCGGAGAAGGAGAAGAGACGGACACGTCCTCTCGCGTCGATGAGGAGGAGAGTAATCAAATCCGACGTGCAGAACCGGAAACCCAACTAAACCCAACTTCTCTCTTTGGCCTCACTCCGAGTACGCGCGAGAGGAGCATATGCCCGTGTCGCCCTACCAAAAAGGGCCTACGGTTTAGAACCGGGCCGGGCCGCTAGGGTCGCCCCTGTCGGCCATGTTCGCTACCCTTTTGTGTTTTGTGATGGTAACTCAGCACCAGTGGTCGCGAAATGGAACCACGTTTTATTTTTTCGGGCACGTAAATCACGGAAACCTGTACGGATCTAAACATTTGAAGAGGATCAAAAAAACAACACAGACCTAACGTTCAATTTTTTGATCAAAACAATTGAAGAGGATCAAAAAATAACTAAGACCTAATTATTCGTTAATTTTCTACAACGAAAAGGACTTTAATTCATTTTTATTATCAGACCTAACGTTCAATTTTTTGATTAAAACAATTGAGAATATCAAAAATAACCCGGACTTATCATCAATTATTTTATCAAAACAATTGAAGAGGATCAAAACATAATCCTTACATAAAGTTCAAATTTTTGATCAAAAGTAAGAAAGATGATTAAAAACAACTCAGACTTTACGTTCAAATTTTTTGAAATTAATAAACAAAAGCATTAAGACAAATAAAGATAAAAACGAATCTAAAAATTATAGTTAAATACAACTACTACTAAAGATAAAGTGTATAATAATTTCTTTAACAATCCACGTGAGGTTACATTATTTCAAAAAGAAGTTTTATAGCATAAAAGGTTAATTTAATTTTTTTAAAGTGTTTAAACAAACGAAATTATTGAGAATGATTTTTAGTGATACATTTAATACTGATTTAAATAGGCGATAATCTTCTGATTAGTTTTTTTATTAGTTTGTCTTTATATTAATAAAAAATGGAATTTTATGTCGCACCTTTTAAATTGCAGACAAGAAATATCGACAATAAAAATATATTTTTATTTTATTAAAATGTAACCTCAATCAGTTAAATATTGACCAATTTTAAATATGAAAAATATTCACTTCCGTTTCTTAAACTGGTTACTATTAACTTCATCTACGGAAGCAAAAAAAGACACTGAAGATTAGTTCAATTAATGAAGAATAGAAGCTTTGCGGTTTAATTACAAGTTGAGGAATTATCAAATTCCTAATTATAAGAAGCTGTCAGTTCTATTCACATTGCTATAACTTTTTAGAAATCAAACTTCTAAACTAATGTTTGAATACTTAAAACTTAAAATTTTCTCTTGAATAAACTTCTAGAAAGATTCAAAAAATTTTCTCTTAAATATTAAAACCTTTGCCAAAAATTGGAGAAACTTTAAATACAAAAAAAAATGTAGTAGTAGTTTCAATCACTGAAGAAATCAATTTCTGAAACATTTTAAAACCTTGGCAAAAAATAATACAAACTTGTAACCAAAAGAAAAAGGAATTAATGTTGTTGGTAAATTCTAAAAATCTAAAACAAACAAGCTTTTGAAACATTAACAAGCAATCGTTGAAATATTATAACTTTTAAAATAACGATTGAAGAAAGTTCTAAAAATCTGAAAGAGTATTTATTAAAATATTCTAAAACACTCAATGTAAGTTGAAGTTATTGCCACCTAAGAAAGAATCTCTAAATAATGGAAGTTTCTTCAAAAAAAAAGGAGAAAAGTTACTCAGAAGTTCTTAAAATCCAAAGGAGGAGGAATTGATAAAAAATCTAGAAAAAGTTTTGTAACTCTCGAAGTTATATTTCCGTTGTTTATTTCTTAAGTTAAATCGTGCCTCGAAATGTACATATAGTACATAAAAATATACCGTAAAGAAGTGAACTCTGACTTTTATTATTTCACCTCGAAATTTAATTTTTTTTTTAGAAAATACAAGAAAACATGCTGGAAAATTCTAAAATTCTGGAAGAAATTCTTAAAATTTGATAAAAAATCTAGAACCATCACAGAAAAATTTGTAAAATACTTCAATTAAACCATCTCGAGAAAACATGCTGAAAATTAATAGAAACCATAAAGGAAATTTCTATAATACTAGAAAAAAATCTTGAATTCAATTGAATTATTAAAACCTGGAAACATTTTCTAGAAGATTCAACCAAAAAACTCAAACTTATCAAAAAAATTGGAATAAAAGATGCTCGAAAACTCTTAAAATGCAAAGAAGGAATTGATAAAAAAACCTAGAACCATTAAAGAAGAAAATTTTGTAAACCTAGGCAAGAAATGTCTTTAAAATAATTCAATCGTTAAATGAAAATAAAAAATTTCTATAAATTCTAGAATCCTCAAAGAACTTATGAAAATTTTGAAAGAAGAGTTTCACAAAAAATCTTAAACCCTAAAGGAGGGGTACAAAATCGAAAACCATTCAAAGAAAAAGAAAATTTTGTAAATCTAGAGAAGAAAGTTTTGTAAAATATTCTACCCTAAAGTAATTATTTAGCAATCTAGAAAAAAAGAAAACATGCTGAAAATTACTAGAAATTCGATTAATATTTTGATAAAAAAATCTAGAACCATAAAGGAAAGTTCTATAATCCTAGAAAAAAAAACTTGAATTTTAACTTATTAAAACCAGGAAACATTTTCTAGAAGATTCATTCAAAAATTCAAATTTCTCGAAAATATGGAAGAAATGTTACTCAAAGAAATTTCAGTAAAATATTTTTACCCTAGAAGTAATAATTGGAAATTCTAGAAAATACAAGGATACGTGCAAGAAAATTCTAAAAATCTGGAAGAAATATTGCTACAAAATTTCTAAAAATTCTAGAGCCCCCAAAGAGCCAATGAAAACTTTTCGAAAGAATTGAAAAGACAGATTCTCAATCTCAAATCTAAAGAAGGATTTGATTAAAAAAATCTAGAACCATTAAAGAAAAAGAATAATTTGATTGATTGTTGAAGCCGTTACTTTGTGATATATCTTGATTACGAAATAGGTTAAGAAATATTAACACTTTGCTAGTATCACGAATTTTACACTTTTTATTGTGACTAGTTTCGTCGTATTCGGACATTATCAAACAAAATAAAATTCGTGATACTAGCAAAGTGTTATTATTTCTTAACCTACTTCGTAAAAGAAGAATTTGTATAGATACGGAAGAAATTTCTGTAAAATATTTCAACTCTCGAAGTTATACTTAAAAATACAAGAAATTGTGAAGGGCAGATCATAAAGTTAGTTCTACAATTTTAAAAAAATCTTGAAAATTCCAGAAGGATCGAAGAAATAATGAATGAAAAAAGTTGGTGTATAACGATTAAAGTGTGCTCTAAAAATGTGGAAGAGTAATTATTGTAATAGAAGAACATTCTAGAAATAATGGAAATTTCTTGTAAAAATTAAAGAAAATTTGGTAAAGAATTTTTAAAATCTAAAGAAGGAAATTATAAAAAAATCTTGTACCATTCTGAAAGATCCAGAAAAAAGTTCTTGAAAAGTCTAGAACAATTAAGAAATAACAAATAAAAAATTATATTTTAAAAATCTGGAAAGGAAATTATTGGAAAAAAAATTATTTTTTCCAAAAATTAATAGAATTTTCAGTGAATTTATTGAAAATTTCCGATAAATGGATGAAACGTTACCGAAAAATAGCAGAAATCCGAAAAATTAGGTCTACAAACGTGGGAAAGGATTTCTTGAGGTTTTATAAAAATGGAAAATTTTGGATAAGTAAAGAAAACATTTTTGGAATATCCCAAATACCTGGAAAAGTTTTATATTTATAACTCTTGAAGTAATAATGGAAAACTCTTGAAAAAATAAAAGAAAACATTTTGGAATATTCGAAATCTGGAAGTTTTATAATGATTCAAAATTTTGGACAAATAAAGAAAACATTTTTGGAATATCCTAAATACCTGGAAACGTTTTATAACCCTTGAAGTAATAATGGAAAACTCTTGAAAAATACCTGGAAAAGTTTTGTTACCCTCGAGATTATAATGCAAAACTCTTAAAAAATAAAGGAAAACTTTTTGGGGAAATTCTAAATACGAGAATATGAAACGTTGCTGAAAAATACAAAAAATCTAAGAGAAAATAGTTAGAAAATTCCAGAACAGCATAAGAAAACTCTAAAAACCTGGAAAAATCTAAATTTTGTAATATTAAGCTACAAATTGAAAAGCAATTAAAACCTAGAGATTTTGTGTTGTAGAGATATTTTATATGGGAATTGCAAATTTAATTCAGTGGTAAAGAATTTGTGGAAAGCTTTATACCTCCCGAAGTAATACTGGAAAATTTTCCAATAATAAAGGTAAACAATACCTGTAATGTTAGTAAAACCTGGAAAAAATATCTCGAAGACATGGAAGAACTCTTGCTCAAAAATTCTTAGAATCCAAAGTAGGAATTGATAAACAAATCTAGAACCATCAAGGAACAAGAAAGTTTTGTAAAACTAAGGAAGAAAGATTTGTAAAATGTTTCAACAAATCTTGAAAATTCTACAACTATTGAAGAAGCAACGACTGAGGTGAAAAAATTCTGAAAAGCTTTATTGAAAAACATCTATAATTCGACCTTAATTTTTGGCTTAATATAATATAATAAAATCATGTGATTATTTATAATTGTCCAAATTACTACAAGTAAAGAACATTCGGGTGCCAAATTCTTGTCCAACATTTTCACCTAATTAATTATGCTGGTAACATTGGCGAAGAATGCTGACGTGATTATATAAATATCTAAAATTACTTAATTACTTGATGCGATTGAATCATTCAATTTTGGCCGTGCCGATTCAATAATTAACCCCTTTTGTTTTTTTCGCGAGCGCCGCTTAAAATTGCATCGGAATTCGTCTCACACGCCGCCCCCTAAATTGGTCATGGCGCTTAATAATTCAGACTTTTCAATTTTTTGGATGATTGAGTCGCCCTGTCGGGATTTCCCTGTCGCCTTGAATTTTTCATGAGGACGTTTAGGTCGGACACGGCGGTACAACCGGGCGCGGACCCCATTTTATAAAGTTAGGACTGCGGCGGTGTAGAGTTACTGCAATTTACAAAAAGGGGGAGAGAGTGAGATGGGGAGAGTGTGAGTGAGGTTTGGTTTTCCTGCCCCTCTGGGGCGACCAGACGCTGCGGCATCCATTTTAAAGTTCTCTCCCACAGCTTATTAACTCCTGGAAATGCTGCTCAATTATTTTACGATATCGTGTATGTTTTTTTTAAACGCCCTTGTAAATAGAACGTGTACGATCTATGATGTTTGCAAGTGTTTTTGAAAGTTCAAGTGGATTCCTAGTAAATATACACTGATATAATGATTAGGATTTGGATTATCTAATGATAAAGTTAGTATTAAGGTACATACATAAGAACCAACTTAATTTTGACATAGAAATCAGATACAATTAGCAATTAGAATTTCAGCATAAGCGTTTGATTCGAAGGAAACCTTAGCAATGTCTCATGGAATATAACAAGAAATTTGTTGCAAAATGGTTAATAGAGTTGATCTTCTTTAAATAAACCTACAACTAGATACCAACCTCTAAAAGTAAATGGAGAATCTAATAAAAAAGCAATTAATACCAAAGCTTAGCAAAATCTCAGTCAAAATCCCTGATATAGTATCAGTGTAACGTTTAGACAATAGATGTCACCTTAATGGTGTATCTATTCTTAAAATAAACTTGTTTCGTTTCACACATATTTTTTATTACTAATGTTATTCAACATGAAGTAATTAATAAACGCTTTCTCATTAATATTCTCCATCCTTATAATCATATAGATTTATAAGATAAGTTTTTAATTTGAACATAACCTCAAAAGTTTAGATAATGGCGGCGCTAAAAGTTATCAAAACAGATTCCCGCGTTCAAAAAGATTCGGTGATAATGTAGTTATTATTCACTTGTTTTCGCACAATATTATCGCGTTTCCTTTGAAGACAACTGGTTTAGGTGATGATATGCATCCAGAGGCACCCCTCTGACGGTGGAAGAAAAAAACTTTTAGGGGGGCCCATCCCTTGTACGTACACAAAAATTCCCGGAGCACACACAACAACAACAAGACAGGGACACAATGCCGTTTGCGACCCCCTTCTTTTCTCCTTCGCTTTTATACACTCGTTCGCTCGTGACTTGTCATTTGTCATATTTTTTCCCAACAGGAAACAATAATTACGGGCGCAGCCATTTTGCCGCAATTAAAATCGGCCGCCGCGATTGTTCGCCTCGTTCCCAAATAATACTCGAACACGTATTAACCTGTTTGTCTATGTGTGTATGTGTGTGCGCGGCGGTTGTTGTGGGTGCAGGGGTGGGAGGTGTATGTGTGCACGTTTTGACAGCAATTAGTCGCCCAGGACCGGAAATGAGTCGGCGGCCATTTTGCGAAGGCAGTGATTATTGGCGCACGCCGTCGGCAGTAATCAAAATTTTGTAATTGTCAATATTGAGATACTTAAATTTTGCAAGCTATACTAAACTCATTTTTGACAGTAAATAAGAAGTTTAAAGATACTAGTATTTCAAATATAACTTCAAAGGAGATTGATAAACAATATTTTTAAAGGAATGTAATTTAAAA
This sequence comes from Ontholestes murinus, assembly GCA_963969525.1. Taxonomy (NCBI): domain Eukaryota; kingdom Metazoa; phylum Arthropoda; class Insecta; order Coleoptera; family Staphylinidae; genus Ontholestes; species Ontholestes murinus. The sequence goes on along the minus strand of OZ018387.1, from coordinate 19,664,921 downwards.
GTTTCAAAATGATAATGTGAGATCTTAAAATCAATTTTTGAAAATTGTGAAACAACACCAAGAGTTTAATTAACTTCTAATCAATTTTTGGCATTAAAATTTTTAAGATTGGATCAAATGAACTCTTAGTAAGCTATAAAAGATACAACTTTTCCAGTGTTTCAAATTAAACTTCAAAACTTAAACATTCAAGGAGATTGATAAACCGCGTGTTTAAAGGAACGTAATTAAAACTTTCAAAACTTAACAACAGATTGATTGCAATAAAGAAAAAATTTATAACTTCCAAAATAAAGATAAATCTCAGTCTTCACAAGTTGACAAAGTGATTTAAGCAAGCATAAATTACTACTTGAAAAGTACTACTTATTAAAATTTGATCGGTACTACCTACTTCAATAGTACTGCTCATTTTGTTAGTACTGCTTATTTGAATAGTATCATCCAAAATAATGAATCTTACTATTACATTCTATTCATAACTAAGGTTACCATTAATGATCAAATAACAAACTGTTGACTGTGATTACTTATTTTTTTAGTACAACTTACTTGAATAGTACCATCAAAAATAATCAATTTTACTATTAGATTGTAATAAAGAAAAAATTTATAACTTCCAAAATAAAGATAAATCTCAGTCTTCACAAGTTGACAAAGTGATTTATGCAAGCATAAATTACTATTTGAAAAGTACTACTTATTTAAATCTGATTGGTACTACCTACTTCAATAGTACTACTCATTTTGTTAGTAGTGCTTATTTGAATAGTATCATCCAAAATAATGAATCTTACTATTAGATTCTATTCATAACTAAGGTTACCATTAATGATCAAATAACAAACTGTTGACTGTGATTACTTATTTTTTTAGTACAACTTGCTTGAATAGTACCATCAAAAATAATCAATTTTACTATTAGATCCTATTCATGAATAAAGTTACAATTAATGATCAAATAACAAACTGTTGACTGTGATTACTTAATTTTTTAGTACTACTTATTTGATTAGTACCATCCCAAATAATAAATTTTACAATTAGATCCTATTCATGAATAAATTTTCCATTAATGATCAAATAATAAACTGCTGACTATGATTACTTAATTTTTTAGTACTACTTATTTGAATGAATAGTACCATCAAAAATAATCAATTTCACTATTAGATTATATTCATTAATAAAGTTACCATTAATAATCAAATAACAAACTGTTGACTTTCTCGCGTCCACAAATCGAATCTGATCGAATCGAAAAACTAATTTCCACGTTCAAAAAAAAAAAGAATGCCAGTGCGGTTTATCGGTACTCAAAATTGTTCAAAATTTAAACAAACAGTAAAGCAACACAAATATTGCAATAATTACGTCTAATACGCTCAATGATTGCATTGAAAAATGTCCAAAAGTACTTATTCGTACTTAAAGTTGTAAAATTTGAACACACAAATATTCCAATGCTTGTACGTTGAGGATGGTACACAATCCATAATCTAAAAGTACTTACCGGTACTCAAAATTGTTCAAAATTTTAACCAACAGGAAAGCAACATAAATATTGCAATGATTACAACAAATACGCTTCAATTATTGCATTGAAAAATGTCCAAAAGTACTTATTCGTACTTAAAGTTGTAAAATTTGTACACACAAATATTCCAATGCTTGTACGCCGAGGATGGTACACAATCCGTAATCTAAAAGTACTTACCCGTACTCAAAATTGTTCAAAATTTGAACCAACAGTAAAGCAACACAAATATTGCAACGATTACAACAAATACGCTTCAATTATTGCAATAAAAATTTATTTTCCAAAAGTACTTATTCGTACTTAAAGTTGTAAAATTTGTACACACAAATATTCCAATGCTTGTACGCCGAGGATGGTACACAATCCGTAACCTAAAAGTACTTGCCGGTACTCAAAATTGTTCAAAATTTGAACCAACAGAAAAGCAACACAAATATTGCAACGATTACAACAAATACGCTTCAATTATTTCATTGAAAAATGTCCAAAAGTACTTATTCGTACTTAAAGTTGTAAAATTGGTACACACAAATATTCCAATGCTTGTACGCCTAGGATGGTACACAATCCGTAATCTAAAAGTACTTACCGGTACTCAAAATTGTTCAAAATTTGAACCAACAGAAAAGCAACACAAATATTGCAATGATTACAACAAATACGCTTCAATTATTGCAATAAAAAATTTCCAAAAGTGCTTATTCGTACTTAAAGTGGTAAAATTTGTACACACAAATATTCCAATGCTTGTACGCCGAGAATGGCACACAATCCGTAACCTAAAAGTACTTACCGGTGCAAAAAATTGTTCAAAATTTGAACGAACAGAAAAGCAACACAAATATTGCAACGATTACAACAAATACGCTTCAATTATTGCATTAAAAAATGTCCAAAAGTACTTATTCGTACTTAAAGTTGTAAAATTTGTACACACAAATATTCCAATGCTTGTACGCCGAGGATGGTACACAATCCGTAATCTAAAAGTACTTACCGGTACTCAAAATTGTTCAAAATTTGAACCAACAGAAAAGCAACACAAATATTGCAATGATTACAACAAATACGCTTCAATTATTGCAATAAAAAATTTCCAAAAGTACTTATTCGTACTTAAAGTTGTAAAATTTGTACACACAAATATTCCAATGCTTGTACGCCGAGGATGGTACACAATCCGTAACCTAAAAGTACTTACCGGTGCAAAAAATTGTTCAAAATTTGAACGAACAGAAAAGCAACACAAATATTGCAACGATTACAACAAATACGCTTCAATTATTGCATTGAAAAATGTCCAAAAGTACTTATTCGTACTTAAAGTTGTAAAATTTGTACACACAAATATTCCAATGCTTGTACGCCGAGGATGGTACACAATCCGTAATCTAAAAGTACTTACCGGTACTAAAAATTGTTCAAAATTTGAACCAACAGTAAAGCAACACAAATATTGCAATGATTACAACAAATACGCTTCAATTATTGCATTGAAAAATTTCCAAAAGTACTTATTCGTACTTAAAGTTGTAAAATTTGTACACACAAATATTCCAATGCTTGTACGCCGAGGATGGTACACAATCCGTAACCTAAAAGTACTTACCGGTACTCAAAATTGTTCAAAATTTGAACCAACAGAAAAGCAACACAAATTTTGCAATGATTACAACAAATACGCTTCAATTATTGCAATAAAAAATTTCCAAAAGTACTTAAAGTTGTAAAATTTGTACACACAAATATTCCAATGCTTGTACGCCGAGAATGGTACACAATCCGTAACCTAAAAGTACTTACCGGTACTCAAAATTGTTCAAAATTTGAACCAACAGAAAAGCAATACAAGTAATGCAATTATTACATCTAATATGCTTCAATTATTGCATTAATAAATGTCAAAATGTACTTTTATTCGTACTTAAAATTGTAAAATTTGAACACACAAACATTACAATGATATTACAATATTTGTAATGACGTCAGACTGAATTTTTGTTAAACTTTACTTAAACTATAGTTTTACGGCTAAGTTTAGAGAGTTTTGAAATATGAACTATTTAGAAAAACAATGCAGACAGCTTTAGAAATATGTTAATAGTGCAATTTAGTCACAATTTCCACAAGTGATGGTTACTATCAGCATATTATGAAAAGTACGATTATTCAAAAATTGTAGAAATGCACAGCAAGTTAAGTGTATTAAAAGAATCACACAGGTCATAATCAAGATGTTTTGGTACTTTTGGTACTCCTATCAGTAACTACTAAAAGTTATCTAAATTGTAAATTTTTTGGGTTTCCCTAAAACACTCATACTTAGAAAATAGGCAACAATAAAAACATCGAGAAAACAAATCTATAAAATGCGAAATCATAGACAAGACAATATGTAAAAATTAATTAGCAATTTAAAAATTACGAATCCAGATGTTTTGGTACTTTTGGTACTCCTATCAATAACTACTAAAAAAATCTAAATGTAGATTTTTTTTTTGGGATTACGTAAAACATACTCATACTTAGAAAATAGGCAACAAAAAAAACATCAAGAAAACAAATATGTAATGCGAAATCATAGATAAGTCAATATGTAAAAATTAAATAGCTATTTAAAAATAATAATTTTTCTAAAATATTTTATCTACAAGGCTCTTTTAATATTTGTTACTATTTATAACATTTGTTTTTCCTTTAATTATGCAAAATACCAGTAAAAACAGTTTGCAAAAGTTTTAGAATCTTGATAAAACTAAAATTAGTACTTTATAAGTTTCAATGTATAAAAATTGTATTTTTCCTTTACATTTGATTACAGCTTATTCCTAACAAAAATATTTTACTAAACCACACGACTAATTACGTGTACTTTGATAAAAAAAAATTGCAAGGATTACAATATAGTAATAATATGTCAATCTAAAGTACTTCGTTAAAAAATGTTAACACCGTAGTTAAGCCAGAAATTGTTGGCCAAGATTGCAGGGTTTTGAAATATGAACTATTTAAAAAATACAGCTTTGGAAATATGATAATAGTGCAATTTAGACAAAATTTCCGCACGTGAAGGTTAGTATTAGCGGATTTAAAAAAGTACGACTATTTGTTAAGCATGGAATAAAAGCACGCAAATAAGCCAAGTATAAATATATTTACTTATTTAGGATGTTACTATTAGTTTCTGTAGTTTCATCAAGTTAATACAATTTAAAATTCGCACTTACACAAAAACAAGTGTTTAATTAACCTTCTAATTTCAAAATATATAGGTAAAAAACTGACTATAACATAATAAAATTTTGAATTCTAAAATATCTATCAACTAACATATTTATAGTCTGTTCGTTGGATCTTTCGTCGTACGTCGCAAATTATCGCTTCGAGAAACGACGCAAAAACATTCAGTCTGATAAAGTAAACCAAATGCGTTAGAAAAAGAACGCACTGTAAAACTTTCGTCGTTTTTTGAAGCGATAGTTTGTGACGTACGACGAAAGATTCAACGAACAGACTTTAGTCTTGTTTTTAATACTCACAACTGATCACTCTTTTGCTAGTGATCAGTTGTGAGTATTAAAAACAAGACTAAGTATGTGACTTGATAGATATTTTAGAATTCAAAATTTTATTATGTTATAGTCAGTTTTTTACCTATTAATTTTGAAATTAGAAGGTTAATTAAACACTTGTTTTTTTGTGTAAGTGCGATTTTTAAATTGTATTAACTTGATGAAACTACAGAAATTAATAGTAACATCCTAAAAAGTAAAAGTACCAATACCAAAATAAAACCACGTATTTTTTTTGTCTTAACGATTGATTACATTATTTGCGAACAAAAAATTCTCACTAATCGACACGTCAAATTATGTATCGCAGGACGGACGTAAAAAAACTCGTCATAGCACGACACAAAAAAAGCCTCGAGATGACGAAACGGAACAGTTACGTCGTTCTCTTCACCTGCTTTCATAATTGAGCAATTAATCTGCAATTAAAATGTTGCTGGCTGGAAATATTGTGATGTAAAGATTAAAATGTATCAAAAGGCTAATCCGTCGGTCGGACGGCGAAAGGAATAAAACGCCATCTTATCTCGCTACAACAGAATGCAAGTGCGAGTGAGCTTCGGTGTGAAAAATATTCTTGATTACCATTAATGGCTTAATTAGTATTTATGTGCGAATGAATACATTTTATGCTTCCTTTATAATAAAAAATCAAAAAGGTGGTATTTATTTAATATCATATAAATTCACATTGTTGCAGTATGGCCAAACATTTATTGACCATGCAATTCGCGTAAATCACTTTCGGACAGGGCAAAAAAAAGTGAACATGATGATGAATTGGATAATGGTCGTGTTTATTTTCATTTGTGTAATACCTAAATAACAGGTTTCGCTCGTATCTAATCTACCAGACCGGTAATTTGGTAAATATACGTTATTCAAATTTTAATTCCGTGCGACCAAAAATTTTTGACAAATGACCCGAGACCGGGCCCGGCCCAGCACCTAGATGCGATCGCTCCCGGTGGAAATTATCGCGTTAATATCTCTTCAAAGACGAATCGTCACACCACCTGCGTCCGTACCTGACGAACGCACCCCGTCATTTAAAACAGAAACTCGAAGGAACGCTCGTTCCTCACCCTTTAAAATGATAACGAGAGACTATTAAAACGGTTTTACACGTCCATAAAACTCTACGTCGGAAGTTTAAAAAAAAACTGTCAAATGGTTTGTGTGGTAAGTAAACTATTTGGCTGTTTGTAAAGAATTTTGTTTTATTAGGGAAGAAAAATGTTTGATCTAGTAGCCACAAAAATCAAATAAAATCCAGCTTCTAGTTTACCTTTATGCGTTTTATTTTGCTGTAATCATTGAAAATAAACATGTTTTCTTCGGTTTCATCAAGAATGTAGCTCAACAAGCATTACCTATATTTTCTCACAATAACCCTATGATTGCTATTAATGATGAGATATGGTAAGATGAGGTACATGATTCCTATTTATGTTCCTTCAGATGTACCACAGGGCTCACATTCAGGCCCATTACAATTTCTACTGTTTACCTATAAAGAATTCTTTGTTTTTATTATTAGTCGATAACTTGAAGATTTTTAAAGTGATTATTATAGTTCAAGACTGTGCAAGATGATCTTAATGAAGTTAGTTGAGTATGTGAAGGTTAATATCACTTAATTGAAAACACAGTTATATTCCTTTCTTCACGTTTTATTTTTTCACTGCTAAATGTACATTTTGGGCACTATGTACATTTAGCAGTGAAAAAATAAAAAGTAAAGAAAGGAATATAACTGCGTTTTCAATTAAGATCTTATATCTGTATATGCTTGTATTTTATATTGTTTTTCATTCTACCTCAAGAATTTTATTTTATGAAGGAGGCTAAACGTTAGATCTAATATCCATCTTAAAACACATTACAAATTTAAATAATTTCTATTTCAACTTAATACTTTCTACTTTGATATAATTATTGCCAATAAAAAGTCCGAACATTTTCTCCACATCTACGCGAAACAGTGATTGTTGTTAATTTTTTTTTGGAAACGCGATCTTCTCGTTTTCTCCCAGTTTGTTTACTGCGCCAGTCGCGATTAATTAAAATTTTGGGGCCGTTTTGTAACGCCGCTTATAAATTGCTCATTAAGTTTCTGGAAAGTTGGTAAAAATTTTTCGCCGGATTCGAGCCGTTCCGGTTAATTGGTGATTTGAATTAATTACCGGCGGAGGAATGCCGCGCTTCAAAGCCAGCTGGGGACGGCGGCGCGGCCGGAAATATTTGGAAACTGTTTGCCGCCGATAAGCGGCTTCCAATAGAGCCGTGCAGAGGATGGAGGTTAATTGTAATGGGGACCCGTTTCGGCCGGGGAAATGCTCGCCGAGATTTGGCTTTTATTAGAAAACAATTAACGCAGAAAACATTCTGTAGCGGAAATTTTGAAACAATTGACGTCGCCCTTTTATATAATTAGTACCGATTATCCGTTCGAAGGATCAATTATCTCATTGGTAATTCTGTATTCTGAACGTGATTGTGGCTAGCGTACTATTGTGATTGAGATGGTCGTTAATGTCGGTTTTGTATTGTTGAATAGCGTATTACTTTTTGATCGTGACCATAACGAGGTAAAATACTAAGAAGAGTGTTTTGCATAATTTTAAAATAATCGTTAAATTGTTGTATATGTATTTACCAAGTGCAATTGATAATGGAAAAATAATTAAATAATTCAAATTACAAAATCCTTGAAGACTGTAGATTAATTAAACTTAAGGTTATTTCATTCTTCAGTTGTGAAAATAATAATAAGAGCAATTAAAAAAGTTACGCCCTACAACGAAAGTTAGAAGGGCAAATGATTAAATTAAATTAAATTAAATAATTGGAAGTTAGAAGTAATATTTGTATTATATAAATTAAATCTACTTTATTAGTAGACGAGGTGTTCCCCAGGGGTCAGTATTAGGACCCACACTCTTTATCATATACATAAATGATCTAAGGCCACAAATTCAAGTAACAAAAATAATATTTTTTGCAGATGATGTACAGAGGAATAATCAAAGAGTATCTACAAACTGTCAATATCAAGCTGCTGCTTCAAATCCAAAAAACATCCGTCAATTGTTATCTAGTGGCTGTCATTTGTTATCTACCATCTATCATCGGGCTTGCTTTTAGACATTAAATAATTAACAACATATCATTAACATTAAGCAATTCATTTCGTTCAAATTTTCATAACTTCACCAAAAATCATCTATCATCTGTCATCTATTTAAAATATAATTTTTAAGATGTCATATGCCATCCATTACCTATCATCTATCACCATCTATCATCTGTTATCGTGTTGGGTCTTTCATCTATCACATGTCATTTAAAAATATGATACTAATTAATAAAATCTCTCAACTTATCAAAAATTAATTATTCAAAATTAAATTTATAGTACTTTATCAAATAGTAATACGCCATATGATATCAGTAATTTGCCATATGCTATCTAGTATCTTTCATCTGTCATCAGCCATTTATTTTCTGTCATTAATTAAGTAACAGATTTCATCAAAAATCATCTATTATCTGTCTTCCGATACTGATAAAATTCTCACTCGTCAACAAATAATTACTAAAACTTTCAATTTTGAAGACGTTATCAATTGTCATCTACAATCTGTGATCTATCATCAATAATCTGTTATCAATCACCTATCCATCTGGCATCTGTCATAAATATGTAAATAAATTAACAATATGTGATGACAATTATCAAATCATCATCAAATTACATCTGACATCTATCATCTGTCACGGATCATTTGTCATCTGTTACCTGATATTAATTAATGAAATGAAAGCAACAAAAATAATATTTTTTGCAGATGATGTACAGAGGAATAATCAAAGAGTATCTACAAACTGTCAATATCAATCTGCTGCTTCAAATCCAAAAAACATCCGTCAATTGTTATCTAGTGTCTGTCATTTGTTATCTGCCATCTGTCATCGGGCCTGCTTTTAGTCATTAAATAATTACCAACATATCATATAATACATAATAATACATTTCGTTCAAATTTTCATAATTTCACCAAAAATCATCTATCATCTGTCATCTATTTAAAATAAAAATTTTAAGATGTCATCTGCCATCCATTACCTGTCACCTGTTATCTGTCATGTATCACCATCTATCATTTTTATCATGTAGGGACTTTCATCTATCACCATCTATCATCTGTTATCGTGTAGGGTCTTTCATCTATCACATGTCATTTAAAAATATGATATTAATTAATAAAATCTCTCATATGTTATCTAGTATCTGTCATCTGTCATCAGCCATTTATTTTCTGTCAATAATTAAATAACAGATTTCATCAAAAATCATCTATCATCTGTCTTCTGATACTGATGTTAATAAATTTCTCACTCGTCAACAAATAATCATTAAAACTTCAATTTTGACGAGGTTATCAAATGTCATCTGCAATCTGTAATCTATCATCTATAATCTGTTATCAATCACCTATCCATCTGGCATCTGTCATAAATATGTAAATAAATTAACAATATGTGATGACAATTATCAATTCATCATCAAATTACATCTGACATCTATCATCTGTCACGGATCATTTATCATCTGTTACCTGATATAAATTAATGAAATTGATAGTTTTTCCTATGCCAATAATTAACCATTTAAAGTCAAACTTTTATGACATTATCAAATGTCATCTGCCATCCAACACCTATTATTTATTACGTACCATCTATCATCTACCATATGTTATGTGGTATCTGGCGTCTAACATGTCATTAGAATTAATAGAATTTATTTAAAATTAAATTTATAAGATATTATCAAATGTCATCTGTCACCAGTAATCAGTCATCTGTCATTTGTTCTGTGTTATCTATCATCTGTGACATTGTCATTGTCATTAAATAATTAACAATATATCATTAATGTTATTAATCAATTAATTATAATCAAATTTTTTATGTATTCATCAAAAATCATCTGCCATCTGTCAATCTGCTATGTGTCATAAGTAATTAAAATTAATGTCGTAAATAATAAAATCTTCCACTCGTTAATAATGTCATTTGCCATCAGTAATCTGTCATATAGCACCCGGTATACGTCATAACCTAATTCAATTTGTCAATTGTTAATTTATTATTAGGTTATTATCAAATGTCGGTTGTCATCTGCCATTTGTAATCTATTATCTGTCATTAATTAATTAAATCCTCGTGTTCCAATAATTGAGCATTTAAAATCAATTTTTTTGCACATTATCGAATGTCATCCACCATCTGTCACCTGTCGTACATTATCTGCTATCTATCATCTGTCATTTGATATTTATTATCGTCATAAATTAACCAAAAGTGTTAAATAATTAACTATTTGAAATTATATTATTAAGAAACTATCAAATGTCATCCTCCATCAATTACCTGTCGGCTGTCATCTTCTACCTATCATCTGTTATTTGCCATTTGGCATGTCATCAGTAGTCTGTTAGTCTATAGTCATCTGTGATCTTGTTATCTAATACTATTTACATTCCATCAACTGTCATCTGTTATATGCCATCTATCATCTATCATCTGTCATCTGATATCTTTCATCGGTCATTTATCATCTGTTATTTGTCATAACTTAACCATCTCTCTTCTCGTCAATAATAAACTATCCAAAATCACATTATCAAATTTTATCTGCCATCCGTCATCTACATTGATCTGTCAATTATCATCTGTTATCTGTCATCCGTCATTTGGTATCTCTCGTCAAAAAACCATCCCTCGACTGACAATCAATAACAATTTAAAGTCAAATTTTTAAATATCAAAAATGTCATTTTTCATCCGTCACCTATATCTATGATCATATCTGTCATTTGGCATTTATCATCTGGTATCTATTATAAATTGATATATTGTTCAATTGATAATTTATTATTAGGTCAACATCAAATGTCATTTGCTGCCTGTTATTTGTCATTAATTAAAAATCTCTCGTGTGCCAATATCTAACCATTTAAAATATATTTTTAAAGATATTATCAAATGTCATCTGTCATCTGTCGTATATTATCTGCTATCTATCATCTCTCATTTGCAAATTATTGTTCGTCATAAATTAACCATTTCTCACCTGTTCATAATTAACTATTTTAAATTAAATTATTAAGATACTATAAAATGTCATCTGCCATCCATCATCTTCTACCTGTCATCTTTTATCTGTTATCTATTTTTTGTCATTTGGCATCAGTCATCAGTGTCTATCATCTCTTATCTGTGATCAAGCATATCATAACTTAATTAATTAACAATCAGTGATGTCAATTACAAGTTACTATCAAAATGTCATCTGACATACATCACCTTGTCACATTTTATCTATCATCTATTATTTCAGTCATCAGTCATCAGTAACTGTTATCTCGTATCAGTCATAACAATCAGTGATGTCAATTAATAATTTTTTATTAGGTAATTATCAAATGTTATATGTCATCTATCATCTATCACCTTTTATGTGCCATTAATTAACTATCTTTCGCCTGTAAATAATTAACTATTTGAAATTAAATGTTTAAGAAATTTTTTAATGTCATTTGCCATCTGTCACCCGTCATCTGTTGTATGTCATCTATCATCTGTAATCTGTCATGTGATATCTATCATCGGTCATTTATCATCTGTTATCTGTCATTAATTAACCGTTCAGTAATAAACTATTTAAACTCAAATTTCTTAGACGTTATCAAACTTTATCTGCCATCCATCATTTGCCACATGCGTCAATTAATAATTTAGTATTAGGTAATTATCAAATGTCATCTATCATCTATTACCTTTTATGTGTCATTTATTTACTATTTATCGCTTGTAAATAATCGGCAATTTGAAATCAAATGTTTAAGAAATTTCCTAATGTCATTTGCCATCCGTCACTTGTCATCTGTTATATGCCATCTATCATCTGTAATCTGTCATCTGATATCTATCATCGGTTATTTATTATCTTTTATCTGTCATAAATTAACCGTCCTTGTTCTGCCAGTAATAAACAATTTCAAATCAAATTTCTTAGACGTTCTCAAATTTTATTTGTCATCCATCATTCGTCATCTGTCACATATTATCCGTCATCGCTTAAATACCAATTGCCATCTGTTATCTATCGTGAATTAACTACTTTAATAATTAATAATAATTGACTCCTTGAAATTAAATATAAATAGACATTATTAAATATTTTCTGCCACCCGTCAGCTGCCATCTGTCACCTATCATCTATCTTCTGTCGTCTGCCATTAGTAATCTCTTTTCTGCCATTTTGGCATCTGGTATCTAGACAAATTTATTATTATTTAATTGACAATTTCCCCGTGTCAATTATAAATTCATTATTAGGTCAATATCAAAAGTCATCTATCAAATGTTTAACATAGTATCAAATGTCATCATCTGCCATCCTCATATGTCATTTGTCATGTCAGTTGCCATCTCTTATTTGATATCCGCCATTAATTAACCCTCATCTGTTAATAAATCATTAATTACAAACAAAATTTTTTGTATGTTGTTATATGCCATTTGCCATTATCATCTATCATCTGGCAATTGTCATCAGCCATCAGTAATCTGTTATCTTTTGTATGAGATCTAGTATTGGCCAATAAATAATTAATTAATTAATTAATTAATTAACAACAGTGATGTTAATAGTTAAATCATAATTAGGTAATTATCAAATGTCATATTTCATCTCTCATCTGTCACCTGTCATATGTCATCTCTCATCTGTCACCTGTAATTTGTAATCTGTTATTTATCAATAATTAATCTATTATCTGTCAATAAATAACTATTTAAAATCAAATAATTCTTATGACATTATCAAATGTTATTTGCTATTCGTTATCTGTCATATGTCATCTGCCATCTAATATCTGTCAACTGTCATCAGTCATCAGTAATCTGTTATCTATTTTCTGGCAAGGTGTAACTGTCATAAATAATATCACTCGTCTGTCAACAATTAACCACTGAAAATCAAATTTTTAAGACTATCATTCTTCACCTGCCATCTTTTACCAATTATCTGCTATCTAGTATCTGTCAACTGGTATTATTCATCTGAGACAGATAACAAGTGAAAATAATTAAACATCTCTAGTCAATCAAATAATTTTTAAATGTTATCAACCATCCACCACCTGTCAACTGTTATATGTCATCTGTCAGAAAATGTTGAATGTCATCTGATATCTGTCATAAGTAAACTGTTATCTGTCATTATTTAATCATCTTTCGTGTGTTAAAAAATTAATCATGTAAAATCAAATCATTTTTGAAACATTGGTAATGTAATCTGTCTTACGCCACTTGTTATCCTTTCTGTCACTTATCCTGTCATCTGTCATCGGTTTATTTATCACCCGTCACTTATCATCTCTCATCTGTCGTCTATCTATTGTTTGTCATTTGTTATTTATAATCAGTTATCTGCCATTCATTCAATAATTAAGAAAATGTTGAATGTCAATCATCTGCCATATGTCAACTGTTATCTGTCATTATTTATTCATCTTAAAAACATCTCCCAAAAAGGAACAAAATAGAATATTTACTCCAAAAATATTCCAAATTCAGAAGCTGTCGGATATCTTAGTGCACTATGGGTGGATGTGAAAGAACATTGATGTCAAAATTTATGTACGTAATTCGTTAATTTATGTATTCTTTTTAAGTTTAAGAGAATAATTAATGTTTTCAGAAAATTGGCCATTGTAGTTTTGTCTACGCGAGTGCGTAGGCACGAGGAATGGTTACTTAAACGACGTATTAAACATACGAATAAGAATGTAGTTGATTGATCCAGTAGATATAACATTTTTTGAACGATATAGATTCTCCATATTCACATCTCCAACACAATTGGAAACGAGCAATAATTTGATTTTCAGGCCAGCAGTTTTGATCACCGGCCTTTATCAGTGCAGGCCATTCCGTTCTTTACACGCGATATCGCCACAATTACAATAACCAGTTAAAAGTTAATCAGCCAAGTTAATCCATCCATTCCAATCATGCGCTCCGTTGGTTAATTAAATTCGCAAAGGCGTAAAGTCAACTTTCACGCACGTACACACATGCGTATGCAGGACTCACGCTCGGATACAACTTTAGTAGTTTGCACTCTTATCAATTGAAATGCGGTTTGCTTTTATCAATTACAATGTAGTTTCGTGAAAAAATAATTGATGTGAGGTAAGGAGTTGAGACCGTTGCCCTGGACGTGGGGGTTTTTACGATCGAAACGGACGTAAACAAAAGAATGTTGATTAAAACATTACGAATATTAAGAATACAATGGTACATCAATTGGAAATTACGACCACACTGAATGCCTAAAGTTGATACATGTTATCTTTACAATTAAAATGAATATTAAATAAAGTAATTATCGTTATCAATATTCGCTTACTGAAGATTATATGAGGTGAGATTGGTTTTTCTCGTATTGAAAGTATTTGGATTAAAACTACCCAAACTTACAAAACAATAAATCTTTTAATTTATGATGAAGATTTGAAGATCAAAAGTGTGTTTACTTTACTTAAGTCAAAACCACGCCCACCTATGTTGTAAGAGGCAATTACCACAAAAACCACAGACGGAGGTGTAATAAGATTATTGGTATGCTATTAAATACAGCCGTCATCTGTCATGAAGTACATAAACTACACGTATTTAGAATCTTCAATGCGAGATACGAAATGAAGCGAAAAAAAAGTGTGCTTAGCGGAGACATTTAGATCCGTATCGCGCACGTTTCACATTCGAAACGTCACATTAAAAACTCGAAAAGCCAACGGACCTGGGGCCCTGTCCCCACGACGTCCGTCATTCCGATATTAAACAGGCGTATATTTTTAATTAAGTCGACGTTAAGTTGATTGAAATAACAGTTAGCGCTTTAATCGGCCGGTTTATAGTTGAATTATCTTTATACCCTAATAAATTTATGCCATAACTTGTGTTGAATGCTCTATGCGCAATTAATTTTTGATATCCCAATAAAATGTGTATATATATATAGTAAAATTCCGAATGCGTAATTTAATATATATAAAAAGAGCGTACTTAAAAAAAGAAGGCATTTTACCTTTAATGCCGATTTTTTTTAGTGCAGCGCTTTTTATTGATCTCGTTCGGTTTTAAAACTTGAGCATTTCCATTAAAATAAGTAACGGATGTTTAAACATTAAAAAAAAATACCTTCAATCTCCAATTGCAGTAATTAAGATAATACTTTTTTAGGTTATCGTTAATAATGCTGTAAACACATTAACTGTATTTAATAAAAAAAAAACTCGTAATGAGCGAGTGAGTCGAACACACAAATTCAATTTCGGAACGAAAAAAACGCCAGGAAAATTACACGTAATAACCGGCTCGAATCCCCAGACAATTCATCATCACCAGTAATTCTGTTATTGTTTTGTAGGTGCTTAATGTTTGAAACAATACCGAAAAAAAAAAAACGACGAGCCCCGCACAATACACCGACCCGAAGTAATTTCCACCACTTATATTTTCATAACTAACGAGGAAGTGAGTTGCCATAGAAATGATAATTTGAAAGTCGATATCTTCCGGAATGCTTAACGAAAATTGATTTTCCACACAGAAAAATTCGCTTCATTGTCGAGAATGAATCAATGAACGTTGAATGTTATTGATCTGTTTGTTATTCATTTCTAACTAGTAATCTATTGTAATGCTTAAATTTATCCTTGTTTAGGTTTTAATACAACGTCTACATGGTGATAAGTAAGATATTTTAAATTTTCATTAGTCGTAAAGAAAGATTTAGGAACTATTAGAATCTCAAAAAATGTAAATAAAGTGTTTTATTCTATCTAATAATTATCGATTTAACAAAAATCAAGATTTTCTTAACCTCAACAGGATTTTAACATATTTTTGTTAAAAACTTTCCTTTCAAGGCCATCACCAGACAGACAAAAGTTTAATATGACTATGATTAATAATTATTGATTTAACTCAAAACTCGGTTTTCTCAATATCAACGGGCTTTGTTGAACTCTTGAACTCAATTTTACAAGAAGGCTTTCATTTCAAGGTCATCTGTAGGCTGAAGTAATTTGAGATTAAAGTTAACTGATTAATAATTTGATTTGAATCCATAAATACAATATGTTTGATCCGTTTCCCAAAATGTTTTGAAACGTATGCATACAAGCAAAATTGAAATATTAGGAAAGTTTCCACATTAAGAAAGCCTTAGGTAATGGTAAAACCATAACTAACGATAATCTGGAAATAGTTCTTACTAACTCCGTTGCAAATGATTGTGCGAAAGCGCTCTCTTCATAGGTTCTTATGAGGAAATAATTATTTGGTTTGAGCAATAATCTAAGATTTTGGTATTTTGAATACTACGAAACTGTTAAAACTATTAAACTAAGGAGCTGAATTTTCTACAGCGTAAAGGACTTATATATTTTTATTATAAAACTAAGGAGTGTTCAATAAAAATTGATGAAATTTAATTCATGTCTGCATTAAGATCAATAAGATCACAAGAGTAAAATATTAACGTGGTTAAATAATGCTAATTATCGTTTTAACGTGACATTTGCGCATCTTATTTCGACTCAAAAATTAATTCAAACTTTCAACGATTTTTTTGTTAAACGCTTTTATATATTCACTCACATTTTTATCAGCTCATTCGAGGCCAGAAAACTTTAATTGCAGATACAAATTCTGCACTTTTATGACAAATTCGGTTTATAAGGTCTAATTTCTCTTCCTTTACTATAGTCGACACTCTATATAGTAAAAGACCAAAATGTTGGCCGAAATTTCACTTTATAGAGTTTCACTATAAACAGTGTCGACTGTAGATAGGTTTTTTTTACATCTATTCAAAAGTGTTGGATAAACACAAATTATAACAGTTGGATAAACTGTATATTTCAATGATGCAATTTTAGCACCTTACAAAGATTCTAAAACATAAAAGCATGGATTACCACGTAGTAACGGTCGCAACCATTCTATTTATAAAAGCTTAATAACTTAAAGATGGCAGTGTCTGTTTGGTCTGGTGTATTCTGCATTTTTTGGAAAATTCTTATTTATAAGGCTAAATTGCCCGTTTTTTATTGGTTAAATCTTTGACATCCAAAAGTGTCGGATGAATATATTATATCTATTAAATACTTAGGATTACATTTTCTAAATTTCTAAATGTTCTAATTGTATAAATCTCAAATTTCTAAATCCGTCAATCTCTAAATTTCAAATTTTTACAATTTCTTTCTAAATTTCTGAATTTCTAAATTTCCAAGTTTGTGAATTTATAAATTTCCAATTATTTAATTATAAAAATTTGCAAATGTCTAATTTCTCAAAATTTCCTGAATTTCCAAATTTCTATTTTTTTAATTTTCAAATTTTCCAAATTTCTAAATATGTAAACTTTTAAATTTCAAAATGTCTAAATTTATAAATCTCTAAATTTCCAATTTTCTAATTTTCTAAATGTATAATTGTATGAATTTCTAAATTTTTAAATCTACAAATCTCTAAATCGTTGACGTTGAAGGCTTCTAGTTCATTATTTACTTATTTATTTATTTATTTATTTACTACATACTGCAAGTCCTCTTAGAGGGTCAGTACATAATTACAGAGAATATCACAAAAAAAATAAAATTATACATACCTAATCACAAATTAAACACACTTTTTACTTTGTTTTGTATATCAGATTTTATCATCATATAAATAAAATCTGTTACACAAAACAAAATGAAAAGTGTGTTTATATCTCTAAATAACTAAATCCCCAAATTTCTAAACTTTTGAATATAGAAAACTCTGAATTTCTAATTATCAAAATTTCGTAATGTATAAATTTCAAAATTGTTCAATCTATAAATTTCAAAATTTTGGAATTTCAAAATTGGTAACTTTCTAAATTTTCAAATATCTAATTATCAAATTTTCTAATTTTTTAAATGAATATATATGTAAAGGGCGATGTCCCGTTAATAAATCATTACAATATATCTCTAAATTACTAAATTTCAAAATTACTCAGTTAATTAAATCCCTATATTTCTAAACTGTTGAATTAAAAAATCTCCGAATTTCAACATTTTCGTATTATTAAATCTCAAATTTTCTAAATGTCTAGTTTTTGATTAACAAAATTTCTAAATTTGAAAGCTTTTCAATTTGTCAATATCTAAATTTTTGAATTTCAAAATTTCAAAATTTTTCAATTTCTAATTTTCTATCTAAATCTCCGAATTCGTGAATTTATAAATTTTTAATTAATCAATTGTCAAATTTTCTAAATGTCTAATTGTATAAATTTATAATTTTCAAATTTTCTAAACTTCCAAATCTATAAATGTTTAAGTTTCTAAATGTATAAATCTCTAAATTACAATTTTCTAAATTTTTAAAGTCTCACTTTTTTAATTTATAGTTTTATAAATGTCTAAATGTATGAATTTCTAAGTATTTTAATCTTCATATCTCCAAATAACTAAATCCCTAAATTTTGAAATTTTTTAATCTAGAAATCTCAGAATTTCTAAATATTTGAATTTCTAAATCTCTAATTTTCTAAATTTCTAAATGTCTAATTTTCAAAACTTTTCAATCTATAAATTCATTTTTCAAAATTTTTAAATGTCTAATACTATGAATCTCTTAAATTCAAATTTTAAAATTTTCTAAATCTTTAAATTTTTAAGTTTCTAAATGTATAAATCTCTAAATTTATAAATTTCCAATTATCTAAATTTCTCAATGTCTAATTTTTTAAATTTATGTTTTTCCAAATGCACGAATTTCTAAATATTTAAATCCATAAATCTCTAAAGAAGTAAATCCCGAAATTTTCTAAACTTCTAAATCTATAAATTTTTAATTTTCTAAATGTATAAATCTCTAAATTACAATTTTCTAAATATTTAAAGTCTATTTTTTTTTAATTTATAGTTTTATAAATGTCTAAATGTATTAATTTCTGAGTATTTTAATTTTCATATCTCTAAATAACTAAATCCCTAAATTTCGAAATTATTGAATCTAGAAATCTCAGAATTTCTAAATCTCTTATTTCTGAATGTCTAATTTTCAAAACTTTTCAATCTATAAACTCATTTTTCAAAATTTTTAAATGTCTAATACTATGAATCTCTTAAATTCAAATTTTAACATTTTCTAAATCTTTAAATTTTTAAGTTTCTAAATGTATAAATCTCTAAATTTATAAATTTCCAATTATCTAAATTTCTCAATGTCTAATTTTTTAAATTTGTTTTTCCAAATGTATGAATTTCTAAATATTTAAATCCATAAATCTCTAAAGAAGTAAATCCCCAAATTTTTTAAACTTCTAAATCTATAAATTTTTAAGTTTCTAAATGTATAAATCTCTAAATTACAATTTTCTAAATTTTTAAAGTCTATTTTTTTTATTTATAGTTTTCTAAATGTCTAAATGTATGAATTTCTAAATTTTTAAATCTACATATCTCTAAATTACTAAATCCCTAAATTTCGAAATTTTTGATTCCAGAAATCTCAGAATTTCTAAACATTTGAATTTCTAAATCTCTAATTTTCTAAATTTCTGAATGTCTAATTTTTAAAACTTTTCAATCTATAAATTCATTTTTAAATGTCTAATTGTATAAATCTCTAAAATTTAAATTTTAAAATTTTAAAAATTTTCTAAATCTTTTTCTTTATGTATAAATCTCTAAATTTATAAATTATCTAAATTTCTCAATGTCTAATTTTTTAAATTTCTATATTTCCAAATGTATGAATTTCTAAATATTTAAATCGATAAATCTCTAAACAACTAAATTTCTAAACTTTTGAATCTAGAAATCTCTGAATTACTAAATTTTTGAATTTCCAAATTTCTAAAGGTCTAAATTTCAAAACTTTTCAATCTATATATTTCAAAATTTTTAAATTTCTAAAATTCTCAAACGTCTAATTTACAAATAAAACACTTTCTAACTTTGTATAACTGTGACCTTACTAAGTAACTATAGTTTCCACAATTTTAACTTATAATTTTCAAACTAGAAGTTTAATTTGTGAATAATTAAGTAAAAGCCTGCACCGTCAACACTTTGACAAATGTCTAAATTTCAAATTTTGTAAATTTTATACTCTAAATTACCAAATATCTGAAATTTTTAAATTTTCTGAATAAATAAATTCCTAAATTTCTAAACTTTTAAATCTTGAAATGTTTGAATTTCTTAATCTCTAATTTTTGATTATCAATTTCAAAACTTTTCAATCTATAGATTTCTAAATTAATAACTTTCTAAATTTCTGAATTTTCAAATGTCTTATTTTCAAATTTTCTAAATTTCTAAGTGTAAAAATCTCGTAAGTTATTAAATGCTGATTTTTTTAAATTCTCCAAATAATTAAATTTCTAACTTTTAAATGTAAAAATCTCTAAATTTCAAAATGTTTGAATTTCTAAATCCCTAATTTTCTAAATGTCTAATTATTTATTATCAAAATTTCTAAATATTTAAATTTCAAAACTTTTCAATCTAAAAATGTCTAATTTTTCAAATTTTCTAACAATGTAATATTTTAAATGTAGACATTTCTAAATGATTTGTAAACTGTAAATTTCTAAATGTTTAAAACAATACATTTCTAAACTGTTTAATCTATTAATCTCTACATTTCTAAATTTTTGAATTTAAAAGTTTCTAAATTACTAAATTTTTAAATGTCTAATTTTCTAAATTTTTAAATGTCTAATTTTCTAAATTTTTAAATGTCTAATTTGTCAATTTACAAATTTTCTAAATTTCTAAATATCTAATTGTATAAGTTTAGAAATTGTAAAATCTACGTCTCAAAAGTTCTAAATGTCAACATCCCTAAATTTCAAAAACATTTACATCTAAAAATCTCTAAATGACTAAATGTATGAATTTCTAAATTTTTAAATCTACATATCTCTAAATTACTAACTCCCCAAATTTCGAAATTTTTGTTTCCAGAAATCTCAGAATTTCTAAATCTCTAATTTTCTAAATTTCTAAATGTCTAATTTTCAAAACTTTTCAATCTATAAATTTATTTTTCAAAATGTTTAAATGTCTAATAGTATGAATTTCTTAAATTAAAATTTTAAAATTTTCTAAATCTTTAAATTTTTAAGTTTCTAAATGTATAAATCTCTAAATTTATAAATTTCCAATTATCTAAATTTCTCAATGTCTATTTTTTTAAATTTATATTTTAACAAATGTATTAATTTCTAAATATGTAAATCTATAAATCTTTAAACAACTAAATCCATAAATTTCTAAACTTTTGAATTTCAAGGTCTCTAATTTTCTAAATTGCTAAATGTCTATTTTTTTATGATTTTATTATTTTATTACAAATATTGTACCTTATCTTTTATTGTTTATTTGTGTACTCTTGTATTTTACCCTGTTATTGGATTTATTCTGTTGGATAATAAACTAATATTATTATTAGTATTATTTTCAAATTTTCTATATTTCTAAATGTACAATACTCTAAATTACCAAATATCTGAAATTTTCTGAATAAATAAATTCCTAAATTTCTAAATCTCTGAATTTCAAAACTTTTGAATTTCTAAATCTCTAATTTTTGATTATCAATTTCAAAACTTTTCAATCTATAAATTTCTGAATTTTCAAATGTCAAATTTTCTAAATTTCTAAATGTGTAAATCTGCACGTTAATAAATTTCTGATTTTTTAAATTCTTCAACTAACTAAATTTCTAACTTTTAAATGTAAAAATCTCTAAATTTCAAAATGTTTGAATTTCTAAATCCCTAATTTTCTAAATGTCTAATTATTTATTATCAAAATTTCTAAATATTTAAATTTCAAAACTTTTCAATCTAAAAATGTCTAATTTTTCAAATTTTCTAACAATGTAATATTTTAAATGTAGACATTTCTAAATGATTTGTAAACTGTAAATTTCTAAATGTTTAAAACAATACATTTCTAAACTGTTTAATCTATTAATCTCTACATTTCTAAATTTTTGAATTTAAAAGTTTCTAAATTACTAAATTTTAAAATGTCTAATTTTCTAAATTTTTAAATGTCTAATTTGTCAATTTACAAATTTTCTAAATTTCTAAATCTCTAATTTTCTAAATATCTAATTGTATAAGTTTAGAAATTGTAAAATCTACGTCTCAAAAGTTCTAAATGTCAACATCCCTAAATTTCAAAAACATTTACATCTAAAAATCTATAAATGTCTAAATTTTTAAATCTATAAACCGTTAAATTTCTAAATCTATAAATGTGTAACTTTTTAAATTTCTAATTTTCTGAATGTCTAAATAAAAATATATACACACATTTCTAAACATTTCAATCAATAAATCTCTAAATGTTTGAATTTCTGAATTTTTAATTTAGTGAATTATAGATTTAGAAATTTAGTGATATATAAATTTAGACATTAAGAAAATGATAAATTTAGACATTTAGAAGTTTGGAGATTAAAAGATTTACAGATTTGGAAAATTAGGCATTTAAAAATTTACAGATTGAGAGATTTATAAATTAAAAAAATTAGATATTTACACATTTAGTAATTTCAGAAATTCATAAATTTAGAAACTGTTAGATTTAGAACATTTAGACAATTTCTGAATTTTCAAATTTCCTAAATTTCTAAATGTCTAAATTTCTAACATTTTAAATCTATAAATCTTTAAATTTCTAAATGTCAAAATTCCTGAATTTCTAATCTTTTCAATCTATAACTCTAAATTTTATAATTTTTGAATTTCTAGATCTCCAATTTTTTAAATTTCTGGTGTATTTTTCTCTTGAGATACGTATTAAATCCTATTGAAGTTAAGGAATGGAAAATGTTTAGAATTACTTATAAACTGTATTTGATGTTTTGGTTTGTAATAATATATGACTTTAATTGTCTCATTAAATAAAGTCAAGAATAGTTGCTACTACGTGGTAATTCATGATTATCAATGTTTCTTGTCTTATTTTTGGAAGTACTTGATTATTTGAGTAATGATTACATTTACTATATTAACACTATACAATTACGACACGAATATGCGGTCGAGTTATCCATCTGACGACCACAATTAACCAATTTTCACGCACCAATCCGAACATCGTCTGCAGACGATTACGCAACGGATTCCGAGTAGACCAAGAGAGCATCGGTTCCAGTTAAGAGTCCAGCACAACAATGTTCTCCCATTACACAGAAAACCACAACCGTGAATACACAATTCCGGATGAATCACGGCCATCGTGGAAATCTTATGCGAGAAATTATCTCCGGCCGGCGCGGCTCGTTATCTCGAAGCTGAAATTCAATTTCTGCCCCCTCGAAAAAGGGGGCGCATTTTTACAACTTCCTTCCGCCGCCAGTCCGTACACTTGACCACCGACAATGGGGCCGCGATTAAAATGCAAATGCGAGACCGTTTAGATCCAGAATTTTGATCGTCTCCGCCGTTGATGGCGAGAAAAGTGCTGTACGCCTTTTTTTGCTCTCTTCGTAATCGCTGGATGTAAAAAAAGACTGTGTTGGAAGTATGCAAATGAATACAAGTATATCCAATTTTAAGACAGCGAATACACATATAAATCTTCAGTATTAACATGTATCTCTACTAAAGGAGCTATTATGATTAGAGGAGACTAAGAGATATACAAAATTGTTTTTTTCCCTATCAACAGGATCGATTTCGAACAATCTTATCATGGCAGTTGAAAACAGGAAAAGGTTTTTCAAAATGATTCAAAAACATGAAGCCTTCACATCATACATTTCAAAATATCACTATCGACTTCTTAAAATATTGGTGTAATGGATTCAGATTAGAATAATTTTCAAATAGATTGATTGAATTGAAATTCCAAAAATTTTGAACAGATTAATGTAAAGGATTCAGTTCAGAATATTTTTGAAGTAGATGTAAAAATATACTCAACTGAACCCTTTACAACAATCTGTTCAAAATTTGTTCGAAATTTCAAGAGATAATTTATTTTTTCTATAGATTTTATTAATTTCAAAAACTAAAATCCATCACATCATTCAAGTCCTTAGATTGCATCCGATACCATTCTGTACCAGCAACATTACAGCCATTTGCAATGTGTAAATTTCAATCGAAATTTTCGTGTTTTCAGCTGTGCAGCTCGGATTATTTTACGACGCGATAAATCGGGATTTGTTCGAGCGGAAATTTTCAGGGCGGATAAATGGCGATTCCCCGATACAGAAAAAAAACACACACACACGATCAAAAACTGCGCTCGCGTTCGTTCTCCAGCCCAGAAATGCAAATGCTTTCATGAAAATTACGAAACGGACGACGGGACGAAAGGAAAAAAAAATCGATCGTTCTATAAATACACAAAAACTTGTTTGCTAAGAACGATAATGTTCGTTAAATACCGTCCGATCGCTCCGAGAATTAAATTGATTTAGAATATTGCCGGAGAGCGTTATGAAATGTTATTTATTTTTATGTGCCGTGCCGTAATGTTGTATTATAGAGTTGTTTTCGTAATGAGCCGTGCGGTTGTTATGACGCAATCAATAAGGATAATTGTAATCATATGTTGGACATAATTAGTTATGATTATTGATTTCCTATTTTTTTAATCGCGACAATTATTACTTTTTATTAGTTTAATAAATTACCTCTTATAAATAACAGATAATATTTTGTTCTTGTAGCGTGTAAGTATTGATTACCACATAGTAACGGTCGCAACCATTATCTTCATTTTGTTTTTGATATTGTATACTTGAATATTTTGGTCTTAAATATAAGTGAAATATAAAGCATTTTCTTCATTACAAGTAATCCTTTTAATCTTAGATAATAAATGGCTAATAAAGCAGGAATCTTTTATCTTCATTACAAATAATCCTTGGAGAATCTTAGAAAAATAGAAAATTCTTAGAAACATTCCTTGTTCCTTTGAATATTCAAAATTGTCCTAGAATTACATAAGTGAAAAAAATCCTGAAGGATTAATGAAGCAAATATATTTTTCATTTTGTTTTGATTAGAAAATATCTTTTTTCTTAATTACAGATAATCCTTGGAATCTTAGAAAATTCTTAGAAACATTCCTTGTTCCTTTAAATATTCATTTACATATGTAAGTAAAAAAAACCTGAAGGATTAATGAACCAAATATCTTTTTCATTTGGTTTTGATTAGAAAGAATCATTGGAATCTTCGAAAAATGGCATTTCTTCTTCTGAATATTCAAAAAGTAAAATTCAAAATAATTTTAGAAGAAAATTCTTAAGGTAATTTTTAAATGTAATATCTTAACATAATTATATTCCTTTCGATCTTTCAGATGATTTGCATTTTTTATATTTTGTTCATTCCTAGTATCTTGTTTGACTTTGATCTATCTTTTCTTTTATCGTTTTTTCTTCAATCTTCAACTTATGTTCAAGTTATATCATTAAATTGGGTACATAATGTTTATACACGTATTGGATTTCTCTGAGTAGTTTCAGACCTCCTCATCTCAATGTTAATTTCATCTTCATCTTCAACAGATTTATACTTACCCTTTACAGATTTTTAATCATTATTGTAAAGTAAACTAAAGAAAAAGAAAGTCAATGTTATGTTAAGTTTATTTCAATGCCAATAAAGATCTTTTTTGTAAAGTAAACCATTACTTAATTACTTACAAAACTTTTAGTAAAATTCAAAATATATATCTTCGGACTTTTGAATCAAGGCGCAAAATTGAACAGCTTGGTGTTTAATATGAAACACTTGCAATCTCACAAAAAAATATAAATTCAAACCTAAAGATTCATATATGATTTTAAGAAGAAGTGATGGAAACCAACGAAATTTATAATAAAAGTATTATTTTTATTCAATTGTTTATGATTGTAAAAGATGACAATAAAGGTCTTTTTTATAATAAAAGGAAAATAAAAAAATATAGCAAAGATGATGCATTTGAAACATTTTAAGAAAAAAGCTTTAAATTTGCTTTTTTTAATTTTCTAATAAACAACTTCAAATGAAGAGTTCAAAATTTATTTACGGTCGAAATTTTGCACAGAAAAAATATTTCATGTATTGGCGTTTTGACTTCTAAAAAAATTCTCCAAAAGTGGGAACAAATGAACCAATATCAAGAAAAATATAAATGATTTCGAATGTACATGATGCCAGCTTTATAATATGACGTTGAATCAAGAGTTTAAGTGGAATAATTTATTTATTTGCTTGTATTTGTACTTTTAAGAAAGAAGTCCAAAAAATAAAGTACATAAATAAATTTGTTCTGCAAAACCCAATTTGACAGCTATCTAAATAGTTCACAGATTATAGTTGTTAATTTTAAAAAGAACTAAAATGTTACAAAAGAGATGAAAATTGGTTAATAAAAATGTTTAAATTGTTTTAGTTAAGGCATTAAAATATAATTAAGAAAATGAAAATGATGGTAGCGACCGTTACTATGTGGTAGTTCATTTTAAAAAAGGTTAAATGAAAAACAAATTTTAAGTTTTTATACCACTATTTATAAATAGTGGTATAAATTTTTTTCATTTAACCTTTTTTATAATTAAGAAAATTGATTATCGGAAATATTGTTAAAATTCGCATAAAAATGTTTCACCACGAGTTAACTGAAAATTTAAATCATCGTGCTAGAAGAAGCATTCAAATTTGATTAAAATCTAAGTTTTCTTTTGTAAATGTGTACACATAAGTTTTAGTAGATCGTCAATCAATCTCTGTCAAAATTTCAATAGTTTATCTTTATTCAATTTCGACAGTTTATAAGTAAATATAAGAAACTTAGGAAAATAAAAATTGGAAATTTTCAGTTAAAAACTCTGCAGACGTAAGTTGTACTAAATTTACTTTCAATTATTCGCAATTTTATAAAGAAAAACGAAGAAAAGAAAAAAAGAAAATTATCTGAAAACCAGATAAAAACTTTCTATAGAAGAACAGAATCGCATTAAATTAGCTAGTTAATCTAATTACTCGAAATTTTGTAAGGAAAATCAATTGATATTTTTCTAAAATCCAGTTGACAACCATCTAAACAAAATCTCTTTGAAGTTTGGTTAAACTGTTAGGTTATATTAGGTTAGATTGTTTAATCTACGTTTTGATTTTTTAAAAGTTAAAAAAAGAAAATTAAATAAAACAATTTTAACTTTGTTTTACCATAATATTTCTAAAAAAAATATTGTGGTAAAACAAAGTTAAAGGTGTTTTATTTAATTTTAATCAAAATGTACCACTAAGTAAACGCCGACAACATTCAAGAATTAAAAAAAGAAATTTTACAAAACCGACAGTTGCTTAGAAGAAATGGTCGGAATCTTAAAAGAACTGTTAGAAATTTTCTCAAATGCTACTATCGACTTCTTAAAATGAAATACTAAACGTTTTGAACAAATTGATTCAAAGGGTTCAGCTCAGAATAATTTTAAAATAGATTGATTCGCATCTATTTAAAAATATTATGAACCCTTTACCTCAATATGTTCCAATTTTTAGAATTTCAATTTGAAGAAATGATTGATTTTTTTTTATTTTTACATCATAAAGGACATATTTTATAATTTTCAAGAAAATTTCTTAACCAAACCTTGTTTGTCTAAACTGCCAGTGTTTGATCAAAACTACATTTAGTTCTTTTTTTCAAGTTTAAAAAAGAAATAAAAAGAAACAATGGCTTAGAAAAAATTGTTGAATCTTAGAAAAACTGTTTAAAATCTTTTTAAGTACTACTATTGACTTTTTAAAATGTTCAATGTAAAAGTTCTAAAGAATTTGAATAGATTGATGTAAAGTCTTCAGTTGAGAACATTTTTGAAATATATTGATTATTCTAAACTGAACCTGTTCAAAATTTTTAGTATTTCAATTTCAAGAAATTATTTATTTTTTTACAACGTATAATCAAAAAATTAAGAAAAACCCTTCAATTTGTCTAAACTGTCGGTGGTTGATCAAAATTCCATTTTGTTTTTTTTTAAGTTTTAAAAAAGATGCTTAATTTGCTTCGAAACAGCTGAAATTATAAAAAAAAATTGAAAGAATGAGAATTAGAAGAAAAAATAAGTTGGAATCTTAAAAGAATTGTTAAGAATCTTAAAATTACTATCGACTTTTTAAAACGAAATTCTAAAACGCTTGAACAAATTGATGTAAAGGCCTAATTTGATTGTAATCTCAAAAACTGTGATTAAAAATTTTATGTTTATAAAAGTTAAAAATTAAATGATATGAAAATTAGAAAAAAATATCTGAAATTGCAGTTCAAACAAATTTTCTATGAATAACCAATGAGTTGAATATATTCTAAAAGTAAATTTGGAACTTAATTTGTTAGTATTTCTTCAAAAATACAAATTAATTTAATTCAATAAAGAAATTTCACAAATAAGTAATTTGCTTAGAAAAAAGTTGCTTTTTTTTAAAATCTCTTTTAAAAAAACAATTGAAAATTTGATACGAGTAACAATATTAAACGTTAAATAATTTTGAAAAAACGGACTCAAAATGCAGTGATACAAATAGAATTTTTTAAATTTAGAAAAGAAATTTTACTAAAAATCAGTTGCTTAGAAAGATGTTAAAACCTTATAAGCACTGTTAAAAATCTTCTGGAAAAAGTGATTGAAAATTTTATATTACAAAAAATTCTAATAAAATTTGAAGGAATTGTGTAAATTTTTTAACTTATTTATTTATTTATTTTCGACAGGCATGGAGCCCAATTACAGAGAAAAATAAAAATATTGGCTTGATTTACAAGTTAAAAATGCAATAATATTAACAATGCAGTTTAATAAAATTTTTCATGAAAAACCAGTAGCCATGAAGAAGGCGAAGGATTCAGGAAGAATTGTTGTTATAATTATTATCTTCGATAAAGATATTTCTCTCTCTCGTCAGTAGAAAATATTCAAATAGTAATTTTTAAAATTGGAATAAATGAGGCTTGTATAAGAAAAGTTTAATTTAATTTCATAATCTTCCATGAAAAAAACTGAAGAAAATTTTAAATATAAGAAATATAAATTTAACAATTGCTAATAAACTTTAAAATCTGCCTTAAGAAAGGAATAATCGTATTTAAAGAGTTGAAAAATTTGTCTAAAGTCAGTTTAATTTAATTTTCTGAAAACAACAAGGAGAAAAAGAGTTAACTTCCAACTATTTTTCATATATTACAGTTTGCATTATAAGAAAAACAGTTAAAAATTAAATGCTAAGAATAATTATGTTTGAAAATGTAATTAAATCAGTTGATGATATAATTCTATATATCTAAATATTCTAAAAAATCTAAAAGAGGTTTATTTGAGTTGTTTGGAATCATTTAAAAAAAACTGCTGAAAATATTCCAAGAGTAAATGAACCATTGCTAAAAAAATTGAAACCTGCATTTAAAAAAATTTTCCGAGCAAAACTGTTGAAAATTTTAGGAAAAAATGGAAAATTTGTAAAATCATCTTCATTTAATTCGTTTTGAAAACTACAAGCAAAAAAGAGTTAAAATTTATTATGTGAAAAGCAGTTAAAAATTGAATGCTGTGAAAGTGTCTGAAAATGCATGATATTATTATAAAAATAAATCTAAAAAAAGTTAAAAACAATTTTAAAAAGTTTAATTAACTGGTTTAAAATCATCTTTAAAAAACAGTTCATAATTTTAATCGTTACTTAAAAAGAAGTGGAAAACTGCTATAAAGAAAGTTTTATTCTTTTAAAAATTTTCTGTGCACAACTATTGAAATTTTTATTTAAATGGTCTAAAAACTCGAAAATTACAATAAAAAAAGTTTAAAATTAAATAATATGCTATAAATATTGGATAACTGTTTTTACGCAAATTTAATCAAATCTAAAATATATTCAAAAAAATTTAGTTTTTTGAAAATAAATTTAGAAAAGTATTAATTGAACAAGTGAAGTAAGGAATAAAGTATAGTGTTATTTTCAATTTCAAAACACTTCACGTAAACTCAAACTATCAATAAAATATGAATTGTTCTTCTTTATTTATTAAATTTACAAAGAAAAAACAAAAAGAACCATTAGAAAATTCAATTTAAAAACTAGTTACAAAAAAGCATTACAAATTTTGCTTTTAAATTGCAATTTTACGAACAAGAATAATTTAAGTTCTGCTAAAATCCAGTAAACAGCTATCTAAACAAAATCACATTGAAATTTGCTTAAACTTTTAATATTTGAACAAAAATACAATTTTTTGAAATTTCTAAATAATGTAGTCATTTTTTCTTGGAAAATTTTCAGTTCTGATTAAACAGTTGTCTGTTCAACTGTTTCTTCTTGTTTTCAATTTAATTTAAGCTGATTTAGAAAATTATCAATTTTATATTCATAATATTTTTAACAGTTTTGCTCGTAAAATTACTTTTTAAAGACAGATTTTCACGTTTTGTTTTACTTCAATAGATTTTTCATGAAAGATTTTAAAAATGTATTAAAATTTTCCTGCAGAACCATTGTAAATTAAATAAAACAAACTAAAAAATTGTCTAAAATATACTCTAACTTAATTTGAAAACTCCAAGAGCAACAAAAAAAGGTAAACATTTTTAACATCAAAATTTAATCAAATATAAAAAAAGAAAAGCAGTTCAAAGATTTTTAAAGATTTTTATCATCAGAATTATAAATCAAGAAGCAAAATCGAACAGCTACTTGTTCTTCTAAAGATCCAAAAAAATGCACACATTGTAAACTAAATCATTTCTTACAAAACCTTTGTATACACTGATATTATCTATTTTTGGTTTAAATCTAAGAAACTTAAATTATTTATTTAATTAAAATGCGCTGTCATTAAAATGTCTTCAATTATTTGGATAGATGAGGCTGTTACTTGTTGAAACTCCATAACCGTTAATTATTGTTTGAATATCCATTAACTTTTAGTACTTTATTAATTAATTAAGTTTATCTTCATGTAACTCACAAAAATCAAACATCCATTAACTTGCTTTCTATTACCTAAACTATTTATTCCAAGTCCAAAATATCTTCCGATGATGTAATAATAATATTTAGCCTTCTTGATCTATTGTGAAAATAAAGATTTTTTTCTTCAAGGTAATAAGCATACACAGGTCTAATCAAATATGCTTAATTGCCCAAACTTTTTGGTCATCATCTTTAAAATCTTCAAAGATAAAGGCAAAACAAGTCAAGGAAAAAAGCAATTAGTAAAAACTAAACAATTATTCAACGTAATGATATTAACAATTTTAATTAGAAAAAACAAAGGAACGAAATTATTCGACTAAAAATCCATCTACGACTAGAACTAATTACCCGGACACGAATTCCACCGACTACATCGCCGCATTGTTCTTCGGATGCAACAGTTTTCCGGTAATTTGTACCGATTTCAATTTCAAATTCGAAGGCGCGTTTTGTTGTCAATTAAGTCCGACCTGTGTTCCGCTTAATATGCATTAGATTGCGTAATGGCGCAATTAATAACGTTTTAATCGTTAATTAGGAAATCGCTTCGCCTCTAATGGACAACGGCTGCGGAACATGATGGTACTATTACTATAAATGATAGTGATTGACGATTGCACTTTTCTCGGCTTGCATACATTCTCGCCGAGTATTAAACGTTAATTGATAATTGCTGTCGCTTGGTTTTTCTTTGTATATATCAAGGATAGTAAGAAACGTACGTACGAAATTTTCGGAAAATCATTGATATGAGGAGTGTGACCTTGGACTTTTCAAGAATTCATTCAATATTCCAGATAAGGTAATTGAGTATAAAATTGTTCATTCAAATTCAATTTAGAAAGCAGTTGCCGTGTTTTTCTATCATAAAATACGTAAGCCCAAAATTTTGATCAAATCTGTAGATAGATGGAGCATTTATTTTACAGTCAGTCAAAAGATACAATGCAAAATTAGTACACCTAAAAACATCAAAATATAGTTTTAAAGTGGTTACATGGTTATGTATGGTTGTTATGTATGAGGATTATCAACTTGGATCTTTGGCCAAATCAGTAATATGAGGGTTTTCACCTTGGATATTTGGAGATAAGTTCATTACATGTAATTGGGTGTTGTTTAAAAGATTGTTCGTATTAAAATTTCTGTAGAGTTGATATAAGGTTTTAATTGATCAGATTTTACTTTGATTTTGAACAAAATAAGGCTTTTGATGTGATATTTGAAGATGGGTTAACTAATCATTACAAATATACAATTATATAAAACTAATATTATGTAAGAAATATTTCTTGTGTTAAATTAAGCAAATTTTACAGTATCAAAAATCTTGGACAAATTGTTTTTTCTGTTTTTGATAAGCAAATTTAAATTAGTGTTCGAATTGTGAAATAGTTTGAGATGATAGCATCAGAATTAGCTGTGTGGCGGCTAATAATACACGACCAGCACTAATTACTAGGAACTTTCAACATGTGAGGAGCGACAACATTCGCTCCTAGATAAAAGGCGCCGTGCCCACATTCGGCCGCGATTTGAAATTGTAATTGCGGCCTAAAACGTTTTCACCGCTTTTAAATTACCACTAAAAGTCGCCGCCGCCGCCGCGACGATAACCGGTGCCCGAAAATATGCAAATTCGCCCAAATTTTAATACCATTTAAAAATACTGTTAATGAGCGGCCGTAAAATTATTTTATATGCGCACTTACGATACGGACGATGGTTTATTGCTTATTTATTTTATGGGCTGGTGTGTTTGAAGCGGACAAGGAATCAA
This sequence comes from Ontholestes murinus, assembly GCA_963969525.1. Lineage (NCBI taxonomy): Eukaryota > Metazoa > Arthropoda > Insecta > Coleoptera > Staphylinidae > Ontholestes > Ontholestes murinus. Next base: position 19,631,904 of record OZ018387.1, on the reverse strand, counting down.
TTACCGATGTTAAACAAATGATACTGTTTTGGAACAAATTTTACCCAAATTAATAATGATTAGAGTGAAAATTAAGGTGTTGGTAAACTCTTGTTCATCTTTTATTTTGGTTTGATTTAAGTATGTTTTCAAAAATTGATCAATATGGCCAAAATTGTTTTGCTTTTATTAGACGATTCCATAGCTCCTGGCCGATGATCAAAAACTGGATTATCTGAGGTATGGTAATAATCTCTTTGATTGTTGCTTTATTTGGATTTTGATATATTGGAAATAGTTTTGATGTTTTCAAAAATTGGTCAAATTGGCCAAAATTGTTTTCTTTTAACTAGATGATTCTACAACATCTCGTGAATCATCTGTCATCCTATACCTATCATTTGTCAAGATCAAAATTAAAACCTACACATATTTCGAATCCTGATATACGAATGAAAATTTTGCTCGAGTAAAAACGTTACTGGTATCTCAAATTTAAACATAATGTAAAAATAATTGCTTCGGGCGTGATAAGGACGTTTACACATATACATAAGGTCACTTCCAAAATTATTTGCCTTTTTCTACTGAAGCCAGCAATGATTGTACATTTAAATTACGAATCTCATTTGTAAACCAAATCTGATACGTTTGGACAATTTTGAAACGTTACAAGAAGATACTTTTAGATGTAATCAGCAATATATGTTACAGATATTAAGAATTTATGTAATTTAATCGGTTCAAATAAACATAACCATATGTAATATGTGATTTTGAAATGAATATATACATCCTCCTTAGATCAAGATGTTTCAATTCAGTTTAATGATCCCCTGTATGTAACAAAATGCACTTCGAACTAAAAACATTTGTTCCAATTAGAGATAATAAAAGTAATCTACAAAATGCTACAAAAACATAAAATAATATCCATACTATAGTAATCTAAAATTATCAATACTTTTGGTTGTTTGATGAATGATGAGTTCATCAAAGCAAATTCATTTATGAATGATCCTTCGTTTTTCGTAGTAAGAGTTGTTTCAAGATTACAATCTAAAAAGCTTTTACAATTAAACAAAAAAGTGTTATCAAAACAATAACACCAAGTTACCACTAATCATTAAGTTACGTTACGCCCGATTCAAAATTCCGGCCGGCCAAGATTGCCTTTTTTGAATAATTTTAATTGCATTTTAAGTAACTACTTTCCCATGTAAATTTTATTCATAAGCCATAAGTAAGCAAAAATGTTAAATAGTAATTGCCGTGACATAACGTGTGGTTTTGTATAATTCGAGGAATATTTATGAGCGTGTGCGCTAGCTCACACACACACACACACACACACACACACACTAAAGAAAAAAACAACGTCGGTACTTTTTTCGGGGCTAAATCACACTTTCTCCGGCGCATTTCGCAAATTAATGAGGAATTTATTAATAAGGAGAAGCAGACTAAAAAAAAAAAAAAACAACAACGGCGATGGCTAAGTGAAAAATATCGCACACGAGTTTCTTGGCGGATGTGTTTATGGTGTTTCATTTGGTGGGGGAGATGAGTTACGAGGTGATTGAGGTGTGGAAGGAATGTGTAGTCTTAAAAGAGAGGAAATTTATGGTTTTGAGTTTGTAATTCACTGTAAAACTTAAAAGTATTAAAGTATTTAGGTACTGACATCAATCGATAAGTTAACGCCATCTCCTAGAAGAAAAAAGAACTCGTGGTTTGTGATAACAACATTAATTTGAGATAAATCCTTAGGTCATGATTAGATCTTAATAAATAGTTGATGAAACCAAATTTTCTTGCATCTATATTAATTTTGATAGAAGGCATTTTATAATTATTAGGAACTATCATCAAACATTAGGTTAAAGTAATCTCCTAGAAGAAGAAAGTTGGGAGTTTGAGTGTAGATTGATGATAACATTGGAAAGATCAAAATTCACTTGAGATAGAGGTGATGAAAAGACATTTCTTGGATAGATGAAAAGTATTTTATATTCTGAGCAAAAGAATCATACCTTATTTAATTTTAATAAGAAGAGGTTTGCTTAACTTCTTAGATAAGGAAATTTACTTTTAGTTTTATTAAGGAAAGATTTTCTTAATTTCTTTAGAGGCAAAAATCTTTATCTTTTTAGTGCAAGTAACGCATGATCTCCTGTAACTAAGAAAGCTTCATAAAAATACCCAAATCACTTCAATTTCCCAAGAAACAAGATGCTTAATTTTATATTCCAAATGTTTTCATTTTCAATCCATTCCAAAAGATGTATTTCCAAAGAATACTATTTTTGGGCAGCTTTTTCTAATTCTTTGTTCCAAAATAAAAAGGTTTCCTGCAACTAAGAAAGCTTCCTAAAAGTACTTAAATCACTTCAATTTCCCAAGAAACATTATGTTTAATTTTATGTGTAACTATTCCAAATGTTTTTATTCCATTCCAAACGATGTATTTTCAAAGAATACTATTTTTGGGCAGCTTTTTCTAATTCCTTATTCCTAAATAATAAAGCTTCATGTAACTAAGAAAGCTTCCTAAAAATACCTAAATCACTTCAATTTCCCAAGAAAATAAGAAAGCTTCCTGTAACTAAGAAAGCTTCCTGAAAATACCTAATCACTTCAATTTTCCAAGAAACAAGATGTTTAATTTTAAATGTTACTATTCCAAATGTTTTCATTCCATTCCAAAAGATGTCTTTTCAAAGAATATTATTTTGGGCAGCGTATTCTAATTCCTTATTCCAAAATAAAAAAGCTTCCTGCAACTAAGAAAGCTTCCTTAAATTACCTAAATCACTTCAATTTCCCAAGAAAATAAGAAAGCTTCCTGTAACTAAGAAAGCTTCCTAAAAATACCTAAGCACTTCAATTTCACAAGAAACAAGATGTTTAATTTTAAATGTTACTATTCCAAATGTTTTCATTCCATTCCAAAAGATGTCTTTTCAAAGAATATTATTTTTGGGCAGGTTTTTCTAATTCCTTATTCCAAAACTTCGGATATTAAGAAATCATTATTGATGATGACTTTTCAAAAAATACTCTTTTTGGGCAGCTTTTTAAAATTATTTATTCCAAAACTTCGGATATTAAGAAATTATTATTCTTCTAATGAAGAAGTATGATTGTGATAGTTAATACGTGGTAATTCATACTAACACTAAATTAAAAAAAACTCACAAATTCAGTGCAATATTCTTTTAGTTCTTCTTCTTGTTTGGAAAACTGGAATTACACAAGATAATTTTTAATGCTCAAAAATGTTTGCTTTTGCTTTTGTTTAGAAATTATTCTGATTAAACATAAGAATATTTAATCCATTTATTGTAATTAATTCATTGCAATTGTTGTGATTGCACATCAAATCCATCATTACTTTTTTTTTACACGAATGTAGCCATCATCCACAAATTACAGTTTATTTACTGAACACTGATGATGCACTTCACAACGACGACTGACTTCCTATATTAATCACAGTGTTAATAGACGGCCTCAGTGTATTTACGAAGGTAAGAAAACACTTCCACGGAATTCAAAAGTATACCTTTTTAATGTATGTATTATTAATTTCAACACGAGTTATTACATATGTACATATTTTTTATGGAAGGATGGTTTATTCGGTTGAGGAGTTGCGAGTGATTTTTTTTTATAGACAACGCAAGTCATTCGGTGATTTGTATATCATTAATTATTCATACAACGATTTAAAAGAAAATAACTCGAGTTTTTATGTCGTGATTGAGTTTTTGTACATAATGCAAGTTGGTAAATAATTTGGATCAAATATTTGTTTCTTAAGCAATTTAAGGCCTAACAATGATTTCTGTCTTGGGCGAATTTTGTACATTTTTTCTTGGTGAATACTTGTTAGAAAGCCAAGTATTTTAGGTCAAAATTAATCTCTGCACTTTGAATGTAAGACTTAACCATTATTTCTTTTTTGAACGAAATTTTTACAATTTTTTCTTACGAATAATCGTTAGAAAATTTATTATTTCCGAATATTTTAGATCAAACATTAAATTTTGGAATTTTTCTCTTGGGTCTTGTTTGGACTTGTAATTTCTTTCTTTAATAGGTTTTTGATATTGTTTTCCTTGTGGGTAATTGTTAAAAACTTTTAGCACGATTAATTGAGTGATCAAATTTTTAATCTTATAATTTAAGGCTTGTCAATTATTTCTGTCTTGGACAAAATCAATTTCCGGACTTGGAATGTAAGACATAGCCATTATTTCTCTCTTAGATGATTTTTTACAATTTTATCTTACGAATAATCGTTAGAAAATTCATTATTTCCAAATATTTTAGAATTTTTTTTGGGCAATCCTTGGGCATGTAATGTAAGGCTTTAATTGATGTTTGATATTGTTTTTCTGGTGTGTAATTGTAAGAAAGCCGCGAGAAACTTTTTGCACGATTAATTGAGTGACCAAATTTTTAGAATTTAAGGGTTGACAATTATTTCTGTCTGACGAATTTCGTACATTTTTTTCTTCGCGTATTATTCTTAGAAAGCTAAGTATTTTAGGTCAAAATCAATCTCTGGACTCAAAATATAAGACATAACCATTATTTCTCTCTTGAACGATTTTTTACAATTTTTTTTTTACGAATAATCGTTAGAAAATTGATTATTTCCAAATATTTTAGAATTTTTCTTGGGGAATCTTTGGAATTGTAATTTAAGCCTTATTTCTTTCTTTAATTGATGTTTGATATTTTTTTTCTCGTGTGTAATTGTTAGAAAGCCGTGCGAAACTTTTTGCACGATTAATTGAGTGACCAATTAGCCTTTTATCGCCGCGTTGAACGTGCCTTAATGGTGAGATAACGAATTGGTTGTCGACATATAATGCACTTCGTCGAAACACCGCTACCGTGGGCACCGATCCGCAATTAGGCTGCAATTTACATTTTTGTGTCAACGGGGCGACGCTTAAAATGTTCACCTTGGACGAAAAAAAAACGTTCACGAACCGCTAGGAATCTACAAGATTAGCTATTTTTACGTACGTAATTACAGCAAATTCTCCAATAATCCATTCGAAACACAATGTTGGCAAAAAAAACTTGAAGGAAGAAATAAATCTAAAAGCCGATAGATCTATGAACTGCTTGAACTAACTACAAAATTGCTTAGTAATTAGTGCTATGAACTGCTCGAACTACTAAAAATCTTCACGAGAAGTTATTTTTGCATGGTATTTATTGCTAGAATTGATATTATTGGTCAAAAATAATGATTGATTAAGATCAAAAACCAAGGACTTTACTAAAAAGTTGCTAAGAACGTTCAAAATTATTGGCCAATAACTTCTAGATAATCATAAAATGAGAACATTCAAAATTCCCCCCACCACACCAATAAATTAACAACTGAAGCACTTGCCAGCGATATTATTAGCCACCTAAACAACCGTCCCTCCTCGTACGCGAAATTTAACGATCTGTCCTGGAAAAAGGGAACAAGGGGAACACGTTGAAACCTGCACGAGCAATAAATTATCAACACATGCACACACACCGAAACTGCGCTTAGCGACGCGCGAAGTGCACCTTTACGCGCGTCCGAAAATTCCCAAATTTATTAACCACTCCCAAAACCGCCCATCTTTTATGGGGGCAACTATAAATCGGACCTAATTTACGACACGCGAATAGGAGAATATAAGGGTTTTAATAAAACACGAGTGAACAAAAAAAAAGGTGCGCTGCTGTTTTGTAGCGATCGAGAATTTATTTCGCCGATGGTTATCAAGAAACCCCTCTCCCAAGGGACGAGCAAATTAATTCTGATGGATAACCGATTATTATCGGGTGGCATTTAAATATAGAAGAATGTTTATGGTGAAATAATTGGTTTATTTTTTGCTCCTCGTTAAGGCCCAAAAAACGATATGTGATTATGTTTACCATTTTTTTTATAATTTTACTTTTAATAAAACTGTGATTGTAATATAAAGCTACATACATATGTAAGGTGGGTGGGTGATTTCTGATCCACCCTCTAATCAATAAAACATAATGTTATCCAATAATATTTCCTTCATTTTAGGCTTTGTTTTTGTAATTATTTTCTTGAAAATCGCCGTTTATAATATATAAATTGGAGGGTGGGATAGAGGACACCCACCCACCCTACATATACATGGATACTTTAATTAAAAATCTGTTTTATTCTCTTGACTACATCAGCACTAATACTGTTATAGGTGCAATGAAATTAAAATAGTGATTGTGATTGAAATGTCAATATATATGTAGGGTGGGTGGGTGCCTCTAACCTAACGTCCAATCAATAAAACATAAGCGCGAGTTTTACTGAAATTTCCCATATCATCCAAGAGGTATACTTATATTTCTTTCATTTCAGGTTTTGATTTTTGTAATTGTTTACTTGAAAAATCGCCGTTTATAATTTAGAAATTGGAAGGCAGGTTGCAGGCCACCCACCCACCCTACATGTACAATGAAATTTAAACTATAACTCTATAGTATTTTCTTAACTTCAGCAACTCTAATAATTGAATAGTTGCAAGGAAACTAAAACAGTGATTGAGTTTGAAATTTACTGTATATGTAGGGTGGGTGGGTGGCCTCTATCCCACCCTCCAACCAGTAAAATTTAACCACGTATTCTACTGAAATTTCCCTTATCATTAAAGAAGTGTAAGTTTATATTTTTTTCATTTCAGGTTTTGATTTTTGTAATTATTTTCTTGAAAAATCGCCGTTTATAATATAGAAATTGGAGGGTGGGTTAGTGGCCACCCACCCATTCTACATATATAACGAAACTTAAACTAAAACTCTTTTTAGAAAAATTCTTGAAACGTTTAAGATATCCAGAAAAAAAGTTTCTAAGTTCTAAAACTATCGCCAAAAATTCTAAGGATGTAAAAATTTAAATGTCTAAAACTAACCAGAAAATCTAAAATATTTTTGGAAAAAAGATTCTCGAAAATATCATGCAAAATTTCATCATTCAAAAATTTTGAAAAATTCCACAAGAAATCTCAACTTCAAGTAATTTGAAGTTAGTAAAAATATTAAAACTTAATGAAAGTTTTTCAAAGTTTGCGCGAATAACTACTGAAAAATTCTAGAAAATATAAAAAAAAACTGCTTAACAATTTCACAAAGGAGTGCAAAGATGTAATAAATAAATAAACCCTGGACATAAAATTACTGAGTGCTTCTAAAATCCTTGAAGGAAAACCTGAAAAGGTCATAAGCCTTAAAGCAAAATTTCTGTAAAATTCATGAATATCGGATTGAGGAGGCTGTTACATGATGAAATTACATTACATAATTCACTTCCTACAAATTCATAAATGCTTAAAGAACATTTTTACAATTTGGAGAAAAAAACCTAAAAGAATTGTTTTAACAATGCAAGAAAATTTAAGCAATTTTGACAAATTTCTTGAAATCTGGACTTTAAATTACTCTAAAATTCTAGAGGGCTTTAAAAAAATTGTAGTTAATCCTAATTTTTTTTTTTTTGTAGGAGGAGTTTCTTCGACAAAATTTCTATTTATTTGGAAATTTTCATTTTCAAATTACTGAAATTCTTATAATCCTTGTAAAAGTCCTAGAGAATTTCGCTAGGATAAAGCAAGTAAAGCAAAACAAAACCATTGAAGAATGATTACAATTTGGAACGAAAATTCCTACACGAAAATTTTTTAAAAAATTCTAGAAATCTAGCGACGAGAAACTATCAGAAAAATTTTGAAAGTAAAACCGTAAATGAAAAATTCCAAACAGATTCCAAAGTTTAGGGGGAAAATGCTTGAAAATTTTAGAACTCTAAACAAAATTTGGTTTCAAAATTACTCGAAAATTCTTTAACTTTTGAAAAAAGAGTAGCAAATTACGATGGTGGAAAAATTTTAGAAATCTGAAAAAAATATTTTTGGATTGGTTCTAAAACTCGTCTAAAACCCTCGATAAAATTTCTGGGAAAATTCCGAAACTCCAGAAGAAAATCCTAGACGTTCCTGATAAGATGAAGTAAGAAATTCTGTAAAATTCTGAGAGACTGAAAATAAAATTCTTGAACTAAAGCAAGCAAGTAAAGCAAAAAAAAACTCTTGAAGAATAATTACAATTTGGAGCGAAAATTCCTACATGGAAAACATAAAAAATTCTAGAAATCTAGCAAAATAGTTTAAAACTAAGTATCTGGATGAGAAACTATCTGAAAAATTTTGATAATAACACCATAAAAAATTCATGCAAATTTCAAAAAATTATTCGAAAATTCTTTTGAAGAAAAATAACAAAATTAGGATGAGATGCTGGAAATTTTTAGAAGACTGAAAGCAATATTTTTGGAAAGTACTAGAACTCTATATAGCTATACTACTATACAGCAGAATTAATGCAACTTTTAAAAATAAAATGAAATTGCGATGAGATACTTGGAAATTTTAGAAGTTTGAAAGAAAACAGAATTAATGCAATTTAGAAGACAACTGTTAAAAAATTAAAAAAACTGCTTGATAAGTCTAAAACGCTCGATAAAATTTCTGGGAAAATTTAAAAAAAGTTCCTGATAAGATAAAGTAAATTCTGTAAAATTCATGAATGTTCAAAGATCATTTTTACAATTTGGAGGAAGAAAACCTAAAAGAATAATTGTTAAGTTCAAACAGTGCAAGAAAATTCTAGAAATTTTGACAAAATTTCTTGGTCAAAAAAGTTTGAAACTAGGTATCTGAACGAGAAACTACCAGAAACATTTTGAAAGTAAAACCGTAAAAAATGCTTGCAAATTTTAGAAAATTCAAAATTACTCGAAAATTCTTTAACTTTTGAAAAAAAAAATAGCAAAATTACGATGAGATGCTTAGACATTTTAGAAGTCTGAAAGAAAACAGAATTAATGCAATTTAGAAGACAACTATTAAAACATTCTAAAAACTGTTTGAAAAGACAAAAACCCTCGATAAAATTTCTGGAAAAACTAAAAAAAAGTCCCTAATAAGATAAAATAAGAACTTCTGTAAAATTCATGAATGCTCAAAGAACATTCTTACAATTTGGAAGAAGAAAACCTAAAAGACTAATTGTTAAATTAAAAACAGTGCAAACAAATTTTAGAAATTTTGACAAAATTTCTTGGAATGTGGACCTAAATTACTCTAAACTTTGTAGAGCACAAAATCATGGTTAAACCTGATAAGATTTTTTGTAGAATCTGGCAATTTCTCCTAGCAGGAGAGTTTCCTAAAATTTCTGGTAAAATTCTAAAACTCCAGAAGAAAATCTTAGAAATTCCTGAAAAGATAAATCAAGAAATTCTGAGTCTGAAAATAAATTTCTTGAACTCTCGAAGGAAAAGAACACTTTATGAAAATTTGCTGAATTCCCAATAAACCAATATTTTGCATTTAGATGAGAAATTCTATAAAATAATTTAAAAAAAAATTCTATAAACTAAAAACGAAACTTCTAAAACGATCCCCATCTTTTTGGGAATCTGGACTTTTACAACTCTTATGCAAATTCCTGTAAATCCTAAGAATCAGCAATGCTGAGAATAATTGTTCTTCTTGCAACAAGCTAATTAAACTATTCAAAATCTTCTATCTTAGTTTTACGCTTTATTAATCATTTTTTCAAAATTGTCTAGTTACTTCAAAATTGCATTTTCATTGCTACAAAATATTTTCAAACTGTTGAAGCGGTTCAAAATCTTACATATTTGTTTTCAAAACCCTCGATAAAATTTCTGGGAAAATTCTAAAACTCCAGAAGAAAATCCTAGAAGTTCCTGATAAGATAAAGGAAGAAATCCTGTAAAATTCTAAGAACTATAAATAAAATGCTTGAAATCTCGAAGGAAAAGAATTCTTTTTGAAAAATTGCTGAATTGCAAATAAACAAATATTTAGGTGAGAAATTCTATAAAAAAATTATTGAACTTTCGAAAGAAAATAAATTTTTTGAAAAATTACTGAAAACAAAAATTTCGGAAAAGTCTAAAACGATCCACATCTTTTTGGGAATCTGGACTTTTACAACCCTTGTGCAAATTCCCGTAAACCCTAAGAAACAGCAATGCTGAAAATAATAGTTATTCCTGTGAGAAGCTATTAAAACTATTCAAAACCTTCTATCTTCGTTTTACATTTTATTAATCATTTTTTCAATTATATTGTGATTAATTAACAAAGCAAAATTGACTAAAGTTACTTCAAAACTTCTATTTTATTACTACAAAGTATCTGTTGAAGCGTTTTAAAATATTACATCTTGTTTTTGATCTGATTAATAAAGTTTTTTTTGATTTAAAAAGCTTAAGAATCTTTTGTTCGATTCGTTGGAAAATTGAACCATTTTGGAAATAATAAGAAGGCCAAAAAAAGAGATATACTTTAGTTGCTTTAAAATTACATTTATTTTACTTAAACATTTCTATTGAACTATTAAAGAAAGCCAAAACCTTTAATTTTTATTTAAAAACCTATTCTCTATTTAAAAAGCTTAAGATTTTTTTCGATTTGTTGGAAAGTTGAAGAATTTGAAAATAATGAAGAAGGTCAAAAATAGAGATTTACATTAATTGCTTCAAAATTACATTTCTTTTACTTAACTATTAAAGGAAGTCCAAACCTTCAATCTTTATTTAAAAAGCTATTCTCTATATCAAAAGCTTAAGATTTTGTTTTCGATTTGTTGTAAAGTTGAACTATTTTGGAAATAATGAAGATGACCAAAAAAGAGATTTACATTAGTTGTTTTAAAATTACATTTCTTTTACTTAAACATTTCTTTATTAACTATTAAAGAAAGTCAAAACCTTCAATCTTTATTTAAAAAAATAATCTTTATTTAAAAAGCTTAAGAATTTTTTTTTTCGATTTGTTGGAGAGTTGAAGCATTTTAAAAATAATGAAGAAGGCCAAAAAGGAGAGATTTTCTTTAGTTGCTTCAAAATTGCATTTCTTTTACATAAAAATGTCTATATTAAATATTAAAGAAAGTCAAAACCTGCAATATTTATTTCAAAAGCTATTCTCTATTTAAAATGCCTAATATTTTCTTTTCGATTTGTTGGAAAGTTGAAGCATTTTGGAAATAATGCAGAAGGCCAAAAATAGAGATTTACTTTACTTGCTTCAAAATTACATTTCTTCACTTAAAAATTCCTCTATTAACTATTAAAGAAAGTCAAAACTTAAAACCTTTATCCTAATGAATAATATTTTCTAAATATTTTGTAAGGGAAGAGGCTCCTTCAATTTAATGGAAGGATGATTCTTTAAAAAAGGGCTTTGAGTAAACACCCATTTTTGGACAGAGAAACTACTCCAAAAGCTTTTCACAGTCCATTGTGGTTCAGGTAAAAGCCTCTACCATAGAAACATTTTAGAATACCAATTCGTAGTTCTTTCAAGTTTAATTAGCCATAACTGAGACATAAACTGGGACACATCTTCAAACAAAGAAGAAAACTTTAAGGTTAAAGTTAAAGTTAAAATATCTAACAGTTTTTCGGATACAGAAAAAAAAATCCTGATTAACGATGTATCACAAAGTTATGGCTTCAAGCATCCAACAAAAAGGATTTTTTTCTAAGAACGGTGTCTGGGCTTAAATTTAGTTATAAATGTTACAAAACCCAATGATGTAAGTAACCTGATTTAACGTGTATCACAAAGGTATAGCTTGAAGCATCTAACACAAAAGTTTTTTTTTCTAGGAATTGTTAAAATGGCATTAACTTATAAATTTAATCACAAAACCCAATGAAGTAAGTCATTATAAAAAAGTATAATTACTGAAACTGTTAAAACATGGAAACAATTTGCAAGTATTAATGGATTAATTATAATGCACCTGCGGATCGTTAATTAAAACTGTAATTAATGTACGCAAAAAGTTATCTTAGAGATGTGATTTTCATTACCATCGGTGAAATTGATTAGTGTGCAAACTAGTTTGCGAACTCGTGTCATTGATGGTTTATTGATAACTAGAATCAACACATTTGTGATGTACCTACATGATTTAATAATCAAATCTCTTGAAGCGATCAATAATTTGTGGGTGTATCCTTGACTATCGATTTGTAATGTCACTATTTAGATAACAAAACTGTTAGATTTTCAAATTGTTTTTATTGATTTGTAATGTTTGAGGAAAAAATATTAAGCATCGACATTGAATTAATTTGTCACTCATTTTTATAACCTTTTGCAGATTTAATATATTAGAATACATTAATATGATGCAGTTTTTGTCTTGAAAACATATCTAATTACATAAGACATTCAAAGTTTTTGTCTTGAATACATGTCTAATTACATAGGACATTCACAGACATGCATTCAAGACAAAAACTGCAGAAGATATTATTAACTGAAATTTATGTATTTGAGATAGAGCTTAGAAATACGTGATATCATTAACTTTATAATGTTCATCTTATGATGAATATTGAGGCACAAGTTAGAATTTCTTTCTTTTTGTAGAACAATAGATCTTTTAGGTCGCAGTTGAAGAGAGGCTAACCACCTCCCCCACTAGTACCCTATTTTAATCTATATAATTTCTTTTGCTCACTTCGAGGATTATAACTTGATGAAATGAAGAAAGTAAGTGTCATCACTTTCGATGCCAAGGAAACTTTTCCTTCCTTCAATTTGAATCTCATGATGTCAATCAATGCTTAACCTTTTGTTTTAAAAATGCACTATGTTGCAAATAGGGGTATTAAAATTCATCTTATGATAAATCTTGAGGCAACATTTTACTCACTTCAAGGAATATAATTTGTGAAGTAGGTAAGTTACAGGACTTCAAAATTCAAATCTTTAGATGTTAATCTAGGTTTATTTCATGATGAATTCGATAAATATAACTTATGAAGAATTTAAATCTTTGGTATCAATGAATGCATGATGGTTAGGATAAAAATTTCATTTTATAGTAAAAAGTGACATAAAACTATTCAAACTGTCCTGTTTTTTTTTATTTTATTCTAAAATTCTAGAGTTACCCTGGTTGAACATTCGTGGAAGTGAAAGTAACTTTAAAGTTCCTTATACAATTATATAGCTACGAGGTTAAAACTGAAAAGTAAAACTTTGGTTACATGATGATTTCCAAGAAAATGCTTTTCGAATCGTTGCTGTAGCAATGATGTTCGATGTATCGGACCTCTTTTATTTTTATAAAACCACCGTGTAACAACAGAAAACATCTAATAGATGCAATAAAGACATGTACTTATAGTAACGTTGCAATATATAATTATTATTACTTACTTTCCAGTTCCACGAATATGGAGTTATGCAGTGTTTTCAAGATAATCCATAAACAGACATCGTAGCCATGTTTGGTAACCTACACAGTATGATAGGAATACGTGGATTTATCGCCATTTCAGTAATACACACTGTAGCGATATTTAATGGAGGGTGTTTTGCGCGTTCCACAGTAAAAACGATTTGTTGTTATACTGCACACGTTGTGTTGTTTTTTTTTTCGTTCGGGTTGGACTTTTTGCAAACGTGGAATTACTATTCCACGCTTGGAGGGAACTCGAGGAATAAATACAAAAATTCTCCGTACGTTACCACGCAGCAACCGGTATGGGTTGAAGATGGCCGCTGAGGAAGACGTACGTGGAGAAGAAGAAAGAAGACGCGCGCCCCGAGAAAATAATAATAGTAATAGCCATAAAATATTTAGTAGTAGTATAGTGTTCGGTATTAACTTTATTATGAACTTGATCACCGAGTCGTAAAGTTGTACAAACGTCGTTAAAATTTTTAAACGATCGCACTAAAACGTTCCTTTTTTTTTCGCCTCTACCACTCACTCGCGCCTTTTATTATTTTTTACTGGCTTTAATAAAAGGAGGGAACGACATTAATACGTGCAATTAAATGGATTTTTTTTTATTATTAATAATTTCGACGGTGCGTAATTACGGAACAGGTAGCAGGGGCGGAGTGGCTTTAATGCCAAAAATAATTTACAACGGCCATGTGTGTGTGTGTGTGTGTGTGTGTGTGTGCATTCGGACACGGTATATTGCTCCTATATTCAATTATAAAGTAATTTACACTGCTTTATGCCGGCGCTGTTAATATAATTTGTAACGCAATGTGTACGTCCGAGGATGGCTTCCACCTATTCCTGCAAACGCCTATTAGCCGGCGTAAAAAGAAGGAGTTGGAATCAATTATGCAGGAGCTATCGCGTTACTCACTATATTTTTAATAACGTTTATTAGTTTAAAACTCGCTGCATGCTCGTAGACATTTATATGTCACTGCACGTAAACATCAACATCGGTTGTATGTTAATTAACGGACGGACGTGCACCCGGATCCAAACGCGAACACGGATTGTTCTGTGACGTACGTCGTTTCTTAATTCAGTTTACGGATTGGATTGTAAAATTTCGACGTCGTGGCTAATCAACCTAAAAAAATTACAATGTTTACAATAAAAATCTGTGTAATTCTCAATTCGACTGTTTCATTTACAAAAAGTACAAAATATGTTATCTTCTCTACTTAGTTTTCATTTTGTTTACGTTTTACAACTTTTATTTAAAACCCTCTGTTTTACTGTTTGGAGGGTGGTTTAAGAGACCAACACTTATTTTCAGTCATCTAATGAAATTTCTCTTATTTTATTTAAAACCCTCGCTTAACTTTTACTGTTTGAAGGGTGGTTTAAGAGACCAACACTTATTTTCAGTCATCTAATGAAATTTCTCTTATTTTAGAAATTCATTTTGTAAAATAATCTGTGGAAATTCTTTTTATTACAATTGGTATAAATCTATGATTTGCTCCACAAATTTTAGAATGTTGACCAAAAATAATTCCTGTTCGGTTTAAAAGAAATCTAACTTGAATTAAACGACCTGGGGTTGCATTAATTTTAACTCTAATTGCAGGAATTGTTCAAGAATTAAGAACATCAGCAGCTGTGACTAATATTCGAATATTGTGAATCATAAAGAGCAGCTATTCGATTATCAACATCTAATAATCGAAAATTGGAAATTTTTATGTCAATTTTTGGAATCAAATTCTACTTTTTTGAAATCATTATATTCATATGGTCAATATCACTAATGTCCAATAGATTTTAGTTACAACTGGATTGAAGGTAAAGCAATAAAAATTAACTCTCTATGAGCCGAATTTTTGTTTTAAATCCAAAAAAATTGCTTGTAGATTTCTAGAATTCTTCAGGAATTTTCTTGGAGACTTTTAGAATTTTCTTCTTTTTTTTGTATGTTTCTAAAACTTTCTTCATTGTTCTCAATTTTTCAAGAATTTTCTTAGCGACTTTTAGAATTTTTTTCAATACTTTAAGAACTAAGCAACTATCATTAGATTTTTGAAGAAATTTTCTAAAGGGTTCTTGAATTTTGTAGATATGTAGAAATTTTTTTAGAAAGTGTCAATCAATCAATTTTTAGGAATTTTCCTAGAGTTCTAAAATTTTCTTCAGTTTTTTTTATAGATTTAATGTGCCTATATAATTTTCCTCAGTTTAGTTTAGTTTATTGACTTTACAAGTCCTACAAAACATATACAAAATAACATACATTTACAGTAACTTGAATTTAGATCGTAAGACTTGAAGGCGGAGATCACATGGCAGTGTTCTTCCACTCAAACCATGTTTTTCTGTAATTGATGATCAGGAGGTGATTGTTGCCATTGAAGCAATATTTTTTCCAATTTTTGTCCAATTTACTCAGAGTTATTCTAAGATGAATGTTTGTAGATTCTTAGATGTTTTTGGTAACTTTTATTACATTGTATGAGTTCAAGAATTGACCTGATTTTTTTTTTGTAGATCTCTAAAATTCTTCAGAATGTTTGATTCAGTTTTTCAGGAATTTTCTTAGACTCCTAAAAATTTTTTCAGTTATTTTTGTTGGTTTGCAGGACGTTTTTACTTTCCCTATATAGAATATATAGATGAAGTATTGTTTTAATTCCATTTTCAAGAATTTTCTTTTGTAAATTTCTAGAATTTATTAGCAACTTTCATCGCATCATTGAAGAAATTTTCCAAAACATGCTTGAATTCTACAATTCTAGAATTTTTAAAAAGTTTAATCCAATATTTCAGATATTTTCTGAGAGTTCTAGAATTTTCTTCAGTATTTTTGTTGTAAATCTTCCATTCCATTTTTTTTTTAAATTTTCTTATGTGCCCCTAGAAGTTTCCTTTTTTTTTGTTGTTTTTAGATATTTTTAGTAACTCTTATTAAATTTATCAGTTCAAGAATATTCCTGTTCTTTTTTGTAGATTTCTAGAATTTTGCAAAAAGTTTCAGTTTTTCAGGGGTTTTCTTAAGGACTTCTACAATTTTTTTCAGTTATTTTATGTGCCCCTAGAATTTTCCTTATTTTTTGTTGTTTTTAGATATTTTTAGTAACTTTTCTTAAATTTTATCAGTTCAAGAATTTTCCTGTTTTTTTTTTGTAGATTTCTAGAATTTTCCAGAAAGTTTCAGTTTTACAGAAATTTTCTTAGGGAATTCTTGATTTTTTTTCAGTTATTTGTTGGTTTGTAGAACTTTTTTACATTCCCTATATAGAATATATAGGGGAAGTATTGTTTTAATTCCATTTTTCACGAATTTTCCTCAATATTTTTTTGTAGATTTCGAAAATTTCTTGGCAACTATCATCACATTTTTGAAAAACTTTTCTAAGGGGTTCTTGAATTTTGTAGATTTCTAGATCTTTTTAGAAAGTTTCATTCAGTTTATCAGGAATTTTCCTAGAGAGTTCTAGAATTTTTTCAATTTGTTTATTATAGTTTTATAGAACTTTCCAACAACTTTTATTCCGTTTTTTTAAGAATTTTCTTATGAGCCTCTACAATTTTCTTTCACTTTCATAACACTTTTGAAGAATTTTTCTATGGTGTCCTTGAATTTTTGTCAATATTGTTTGTATGATTTCTATCGATCCTTCAAGATTTTTTTTAAAGTTATAAAACTTTCTTTAATTTGTTTGTATGTTTGTAGAATTTCTCGGCCACTTTTAAATAATAATAACTTTATTGCCGGGATTCACCATATGTACATTAGAAAAAAAAATACAAAATAAACATTGAGAGAAATAAATAAATAAAAATAAAATAACAAACTCATCTAAACTACTTTACAACTAAACAACACATATTGAAGAATTATTTTAGAGAGTTCTTGAATTTTTCTTAATAATCTTTGTACACTTTTAGAACTTTTTAGTTACTTTCATTCCATCTTTCAAGAATTTTCCTCAACTTTCTTTGTAGATTTTTAAACATTTTCAGTCACTTTTATTAAATGTTTTTGATAGTTCTAAAATTTCTTCAATTTTATGGTAGTTTCCAGTATATTTTATTCCATCTTTCCATAATTTAATTTATTTTTTCGAGAAATTAGAGGGTTCAAGAAATTTCCTGATGTTTTTTTTTGTAGATTCCAGAATTTTTATTCAATTTTTGAAGTATTCCAGAAATTTCTTCAAGTTATTTAGGTTTTTAGAACTTTTCCGTAACTTTAATTAAATTTGATGAGAATTTTCTTAGAGAGTTCTAGAATATTTCTTTGTACAAATAATAACAATTCTATCAAATAATTTCGCTTATTTTTACTATAGACAGTTTACACAGCGTTGCCTTTATTATTTCAGGTTGATGAGTCTAGCAATGGTCATACATATTGATATTAGTTGTCTGATGATGTTATAGAATTAAGATTTATACGCCATCTCATGAAAGAAAACTATAAGTATTTGGTAAAATATCGTTAAATTAAAATGTGACCTGGAAGTTACGCGGGCCCATAGAGGGTTATGGTGATAGCAGGAAGGATTGTTCAAATTATTTCAATTGTTTGTCCTTCAAGAAGATATCGGTAATTAAATTGATTAAAAAATAAAGTTGTATAATGTATCCAACTATAACAGTAATTATTAAAGCATGATCATGTAAAAAGAGAAGTTGCTCTATTAAGGGTGTAGCTCTATCTTGAGTGGTTAAAGTTTTTCATGTTGCCATTTTCTAATAAAAAAGGTTAAGCTTTATATATGAGGTTTAGGTTCATTGCACTAATCTGACATATTAGAAATTGGTTAATATTGGCAATTCTGAATATCAATGTTCGGCTGGAGGCATTAGCTGCAGTCATTCAATTGAGGATGGTAGATTTAAAGAAGAAATTCTTTTTCGATAAGAAATAAATGCTTATCAGATAATAAAAAGAAGTAAGAAAATTCTTATTATTAAAATAAGAGACCCAATAGATGAAATTACATTTCAAGGAGTATAGGCATGTGGATGATCTGAGTATCGTTGAGGAATGTCAGCTAAACCTAATTTTTTCTTCAACCAGTACCTCGGATAAATCTCATTGATTACAATATCGTTACTGCGCAAAACAAACCTAAAAAATGTTGAGGAAAGGTGTTAAATTTACACTTTATTCATTATATAGTTAAAAATTGAATTAAAAAGAAATGTTAAACCAGTAAAAATAGGGAATCTTTGATCAATTTCTGCTATAATTGCAAATACATATCCTATTGACAATGCATAATGAAAATGTGCAACAATATAATATGTGTCATGGAGAATAGTAGCAATTGAAGTATTGGCTAGAATAGAGCACCTGTTAAATAGAAATACAAATCCTCTAGCTCATAAAATTGAGTGTGAGTAGTTAATTTGTGTTTCATGAAATGTAGCTAATCATCTGAAAATTTTAATTCCAGTAGGCACTGCAATAATTATAGTAACCGATATAAAATAGGCTTTATACCAACTGTAAATATATGATGAGCTCAAACAATAAAACCTAATAAACCAATTGCTATTACAGCATAAATTATTCCGAGAGTTCCTAAAGCTTCCTTTTTACCTCTTTCTTGGCTAATAATATATGAAATTATTCTAAATCCTCGAAGAATAAGAATATATACTTCAGGATGACCAGAAAATCAAAATAAATGGAAAATTATTCCAAATCCTGGAAGAATAAAAATATATATTTCAGAATGACCAATAAAAATCAAAATAAATGTTGGTAAACAACTGCATCACCCCCTCCAGCTGGGCCGAAGAAGGATGTATTTAAATTTCGATCTGTAAGAAGTATTGTAATTGCTCCGGCTAATACAAATAAGAAAAGAAGAAGGAGAAGAGCAGTAATAGCTACAGATCAAACAAATAAAGGTATTCGATCAAATGTTATTCCTGTTGATCGTATATTGATTACTGTAGTAATCAAATTTACAGCTCCAAGAATAGATGAAATATCAGCTAGGTGTAAACTAAAAATTGCTAAACCAACTGAAGCTCCTCTATGAGCTTCATTAGCTGAAAGAGGGGGATAAACAATTTAGCAAGTTTCAGCTATTCTTCTCATTAAAAGAAGGATTAAAGATAAGGGGTAAAAGTGAGAATCTTATGTTGTTTATTCGAGGGAAAGCTATATCAGAAGTTCCTAATATAAGATGAACAAGTCAGTTTCCAAAGCCTCCAATAACAATTGGTATAACTATTGAAGAAAATTATCACAAATGCATGAGCTGTGACAACCACATTATAAATTTGGTCATCACCAATTAAAGTTTCGGTGTTTCCTAATTCAGCTCGAATAAGTAGTTTAAAGGAAGTTCCTACTATTCCTGATCATGCCCCGAAAATGAAGTATAAAGTTCCGATATCCATACGATTTGTAGAAAAGAAAATTTAAAAATTCTTTTACCAGGCTTTATAGTCAAAAAATGATTTTAAATTGCAAGTTTAAAGTTGGGTTAACTCTAAGGGTTACAGATTTCTTTATTTGAAGCTTTGAAGGCTATAAGTTTTATTTAAGTTAATCATATTAACTTTAATTATTGATCGCCTCCCGGTTTGCAAAAACTTTTATTGCAAAATTTGAAAAATGAAAATGGTAAGGTTTTAAATCAACCTTAAATAATATTACCTATAGAAGGTTATTTATATTTAAACTTAAATTTAGATTATGGTATATTTTATATTACATACAAGGTTTTTGTTTTTTAAGCAGCAAAATCATCAACGATTAGTATTTAAAATCATCATGGATATGTAGGGTGGGTGGGTGGACTCTATCCTACCCTCCAATCAGTAAATCATAAACGAGGATTGTAATTAAAAGTTGTAAAACGTAATTAAACATACCATTATTGTAAAATTTACTGGATTTATTCAAACAATTTTTTCAAATAATTTTTGATGATGTTTACTGACTGGAGGGTGGGATTGAGGCCTCCCACCCACCATACATATACATATAAACTTTAATTCACTAACTTGTCACGGTTTCCAATAAAATAATAAAAACTTTTTGAATAAAAAAGAAAATCAAAAAAGTTAAAATTTTTAGTGGGTAAATTAGAAAAAATTTGATGCATGATGGGTGGACAGACTTTAAATCTTAATTAGACAAAATTATCTATAGAAAGTTATTTATATTTAAACTTAAATTTTGATTTTGTTTTATTTTTATTACATAAAGGGTTTGACTGTTTTGGCAGCAAAATCATCAACGATTAGCAATTAAAATTATCATGTATATGTAGGGTGGGTGGGTGGCCTCTATCACACCTTCCAACCAGTAAAACATGAGCCAGGGTTTTAATTAAAAGTTGAAAAATATAAATAAACAAAAAATAATTGCAACTTTTAGAGATTTATTCATACAATTTTTTCAAATAAATTTCGATGATGTTTTATTGATTGGAAGGTGGGATCGAGGCCATCCACCCACCCTACATATACATATAAATTTCAATTACTGATCGTTGCGCGGTTTAGAGTAAAATTAATTACAAAATTTTTTAAATAAAACAGAAATTCAAAAGGTAAGAGTTTGCCGTGAGAAAATTAATAAAAGTTGTATGCATGATGGGTGGACAGACCTAAAATCTAAAATAGATTAGATTAGCTATAAAAGGTCATTTATATTTATACTTAAATTTGGATTATGCTTGATTTTGTATTACATACAAGTTTTTATTGTTTTTTAAGCAGCAAAATCACTTAAAATTATCATGTAAATGTAGGGTGGGTGGGTGTATTCTATCCCACCCTCCAATCACTAAATCATAAACGAGGGTTATAATTAAAAGTTGTAAAACGTAAATAAACATAACATTATTGCAAAGTTTAATAGATTTATTTATTTTTCAAATAATTTTTGATGATGTTTTACTTATTTTAGGGTGGGAAAGAGTACACCCACCCAGCCTACATATACATATAAACATTAATTTCCTATCGACTCGTGGTTTCTTTGATTTAAAACCTTTCCACGTATCATCTATATAATATTTATTAATTTACACACTCAAACATTTTTCTTTGTTAATTTACTTTTATTCAAATTTTGTAATTGTAAGTTATTGCAAACCACAAGACGGTCAGTGATTAAAGTTAATATGTATATGTAGGGTGGGTGGGTGGCCTCTATCCCACCATCCAATCAGTAAAACATCATCAAAATTATTCGAAAGATTTTTATGAATACATCAAGTAAAAAATGTAATCATTTTGTGTTTGTTTACATTTTACAACTTTTAACTAAAACCCTCGCTTATGTTATACTTATTGGAGGGTGGATAGAGGCCACCCACCCACCCTACATATACATGATAAATTTAGCTGCTAATCGTTGATGATTTTGCTGCTAAAAACCATTAAACCCTTTACGTAATAAAAAATAAAACAAAATCAAAATTTAAGTTTAAATATATGACTTTCTATAGCTAATCTGATCTAATTAAGATTTAAAGTCTGTCAACCCATCATGCATTAAATCTTTACAAATTTACTCATGCAAAAATTTTACGTTTTTAATTTCTTTCTTATTGAAAAAGTTTTGTAATTAATTTCATTGAACACAGAGAGACGATAAAGAATTAAAGTTTATATTTATATGTAGGGTGGGTGGGTGGCCTCTATCCCACGCTCCAATCAGTAAAACATTAAAAAAAATATAGGGAAATTATTATGATGGCCACATCACCATTCTTTAACAAGGGCTAAGAAGAAAATTGACTGAAAGTACAATTTTAATATTTTCTATCCTAACTTCTAATTTCTTCCAATAACGTAACTATGATATTTTTTCACAAGAAGTAAATTCGAACTACACCTATAAATCCCTAGTAAAACAGAATTTTGCTGTTATTAGAATACTATTACTGGTATCTAAACCTATCATAAGGTAACATCTTTAAGTATCGTGTTGATATAAAAATTTTAAACACGAAGAATTTAATATTTGTATCAATGCTGCCATTAAACTACAACCTACAACATGGATTATTTATTTACCGTACTGACTTGATCCACTATTACGATACAAATTGCTTCAGGTAGGAGCGTATTATTACTATTATTAAACCAATTACACTAAACGCATTTAGTTTAGAGGAAACGCAATTGATACATCCCAGGGCACGAAGACGGCAAGACAATTTCGTATCATTCATTCGGGCCGAGTTACGGTCTTCGTCCCCGTGATGGGCGTTTTATTGCGCCGTGGACACCCTCGGCGAGGGGGCCGCGATGGCCTTTTCCGATCACAATGGCGCGAAATTGTTTAAGGTACTTTATTGTGGAGCAGTAAAACGGACCCCCGGCGGTTGTAAATTACCACTAAAGGGAGCGTAACTCCGAACTTTAAATAAAGCCGAGGCGAACGGTATTTACAACTAAAAGGGTTTCGATTTATCCCGGCTGTAAAAGAAATTTCGACGGCCTTCCTCGATACCCGAACGCCATAAACCAATAACTCTGATGGTCGCAGTCGTAAATAATACGGCCACGGTTATTTATGGACGCAGTTGACTGGGAATTGGATCGCAATGTGGATAATTATTAGAAAGGATGCTATTCAGTTACTGCGAGTGCTTTAGATTGATTGCGGTGAATACCAAAGAGCTGATCTTATTATTATTAATAAGTCTAAACAGTAATACTTTTGTTCTAATAAAATCTATTAGCTTTTAAAAATTGTACCAACAGGTGGAATTACAATCTTGTTGAAGAGAAATCTTTGTAAGTGTAAATTTTAGACAAGACC
This sequence comes from Ontholestes murinus, assembly GCA_963969525.1. Taxonomy (NCBI): domain Eukaryota; kingdom Metazoa; phylum Arthropoda; class Insecta; order Coleoptera; family Staphylinidae; genus Ontholestes; species Ontholestes murinus. The sequence continues at coordinate 19,608,794 of OZ018387.1, read as the reverse complement.
TACATTCGACCTTCTAAATTAGAAGAAAGAGCTATGTAATCAAACACCATTTATAAGTGCAATTCTTCTCTAAAAGATTTTAAAGAATGTGGAACGCACGCGAAAAAATATATTTTTAAAGCTGGATTCAAAACAACGATCAAAGCATAGATTATCAATGTACACACCACATCTAACAAAATATTATCTTCAGAAAAAAGTTTAAAATCCAATCTACTGGAAGAACATATGACTATCCTTATATGTTTGGGCTAATGGCCAATTTACACACCATATCTAACAAAAGATTACCTTTGCCCAAAAAGCTCCAATCCAAAATTGCTGGAAGAACATACCTGTAGGTGTAAGGCTATCTTGACGTGTTTATGGTAATGGCTGACCTTTAATAGAAGCAATACAGCCATGACGTTCTGTTAGGGTGTGATATTTTAGTAATGATCTCAGCAAGTTGCAACAGTTGTAAGATTGCCTTGAAAACATGATGTATTTACATTCTTACAAACAATGTTGGAAGGGACTAATTTTGTACACTCCAGAATGTCTCTAAAGGGGGGGTGAGCGAACAAACTTTAGAAAGCAGAGAACTCCACACGTGATTATTGCTAAATTTATGTACGTGTTTCATTTATGTATTCTTTTATAAATAAGCAAGGAGAACAAAATTAAAAAGAATAAAGAACATCATCATAATTTCCAATTATGTCACCTTCATGTTAGAGTCATTAGGCCTTAGGGTGTACTATTTGGCTAGTGAAATGTTTATTAAAATTACGAGGGTAAATTAGTTAACTTGAATATATATATATATATATATATATATATATATATATATATATATATATATATATAATCTTGGGATGAATTTTGATTCAATTATTTTGTAAATAGTGGTGCTCGTATTAGATTAGCATTGAAATTATATACATTTGCTTTGGATAATTTTTGATTAACTATCTGTAAATAGAGGTGCTCGTATGAGATTAGCAGAATAAGTGAAGAGTTTACATGAAATTGCATCCAGTTATCAATATCTTCATCAAAAATCCTTCAACATCAATTTCTATTAGTAATAAAATGCAATCAACTTTAATTACATTATAAATTGTAATGTTTACCACCAACACTTGGATTTTAAACGCGTAATTGTACGGTAACGGAAAAGTGCCGGTTTGTTGAGTTGGTCAATTTAATGGTAATGAGACAAAACATGAATCAACAGAATCAATCGGGTGAATGACGAGAGATCAAATGCTGGTTATGCGAGTTTTAGTTCGATTTTAGTACGTTCTAAAGTAGGAACTTGTTGGAATGGTTGTCGTCGTAAAATTTCATGGAGTACTAAACAGTATTAGTGTGCGTGCGAGTGTTATGGATATATATATATATATATATATATATATATATATATATATATATATATATATATATATCTTATGAGTGTGTTAAGAATGATTTCTTTAATGGCCGTTCTTTTGCGCGCTGTGTTTCGGGTTTTATGGCGGGGACGGCGATTTGAAATTTATTCAATTCGGGGATTTCCCGCCGGCCTTTATGTTTTTTTATAGTGCCCGGACGATTTGTACTTCGGGCGGAAAAAAAAAATCACGTCTTTATAACTTGTTTTATTCCGGTCGCAGGTAATTGCGGGGACGATTTGGATTTCCTCGAGGAAAAGCCCCACGACCGTCTCGATAAAGTAATTCCGTTTCCGGTGTTTCTCTCCCCAATTTCTTCCGCAAAACGTATCCGCCCCATTGTGCCGCCCGTTTTAATTATACACGCTTCTGCGAGCAAATTTTGATTTTCCACACTTACTTCGTTTTACAGATGAATGGACCGTCAGAAAACTTGATGCTAAGGGTAAATTTAAGATTGTCTTTTTAGAATTAACAGATGCATTAAAATATAGGGCTAAAATATGTTTCTAGAAGGCTTGAAGGATAATAATAATACAGGGAACACCAAACCAAGTGTTTAGTTAACCATCTAATTAACATAAAAATGTTTCAAAACGTGAGTGAGAATTTAATTCAGCAAAATGTTTTTGATATTGATGAGGCTGATACTTGGCGAAACCACATTACGACTGTTTAGCTTTATTTGTAGAAGCAAAACTGTAAACAGTCGCGTTTTTATTTAATAATTGCACAATGTTTTAGAATTCTACTGCAAAGATTTCTTCTATTAATGATGGAAAGCCTCAAAGGGAGAAATTGCAAAGAACAGACTTAGAACATTTTAGCCCAAAATTTGTTTTGAAGTGCATATTTTTTCGCAGTTACTAATTATGTCATATTGGCAAGAGGCCAAACAGCAGAGAAAAAAATGTTGACAATAGATACAATTGAAACGAAAACATTCATTTAAATTTTTGGCAAAGTATCCACGGTCAGTTCATCATTTCTTATTAAAAGCGGGCGAAACCAAATTTTTGTGTTAAAATTTCGACGGCTCGTGCCCAAAATTTTTAACACCTCGCATGATAAAAAAAACCTTTGAAGTGAATGAATTACTTTTTCGTTGATCAAAAAAGTGAAGATAAATAGTTGTTCCACCAAAAACTTCCTAAACAAGATTTAAAAAATTGAAGGACAATAGCCAAAGCTCCAATGGTAAAGTACTTCTATTATTAAATCTTATTATATTGCAATACCTTTTTAAATAAAATATCTAAAAGCATAATGGTATACTATTTCGAACATGATCAAATCAGAGATCAGCATAAACATCTCCTTTATATAGGATAGTTTTTGTACGACGAGTAATAATCAACTCATGTAATAATTAGGTATTTAGCAGTGAGAGAGATCAAGGTAACCTCACAACCACCCACTCCGCACATACATCCAGTAAATTCGCTAATTTCAGCGGTAATCGGGGAGGGCGAGAGAGCACAAACACACAAAAGACCCCAAGTGTATATACGAACCGCTGTGGGAATAGACACCAAATACTGCGCTCACATTAGTATTCATAACACTTACAGGAGATAATTACACATTATAATTACAATAGGAGCCGCGCACCAAAATAATTCATTAACCGTTTTATGCAGCAATTAAACGTCGGCCGCAATTAAATGTCTCTATTAGATCGAAAAATCTCTCCGGACGGACGGGGAAAAGAACTCTTGGGGGAAACGCGCGGACAAGTGCACGTATAAATGTGAATGATAATTTATGTAGATTTAAAGTGGGTACCCATAATTACTCTTATGGTATAATTAGATATTAGGAGAAATTTATTATTCACTTAAGCGCGGCTACCGCGCGTTATTATTTATGATGCAAATACCGCGGGGATGCTCTCTCTCTCATTCCTGAGGACGAGTAATTAAAAAGCATTTTTCGTCGGGGTAATGTCGGCCCTCTTAATTTCTCTTAAAACCGATGAATAGGCAGTTCGGGGATACCTGATTACACAGTGGAAAAGGAGGCAGTCACCGACAGAATCTGAATATCATCATGGTATGCCAGGCATGTGGAAGGAGACGGGTTCAAGACCTGTCCGTCCGATGGATAAATACCATCGAACAGGCCTACCAACATTACAAAAACTTTTTATAACAATACAGGCATCAAATCTAAATATTTTCAAAATTAATAATTAACTGAAGACAATTGTTGATCTCAACCGAGTTTTAATATTGTTTATGTTGGAGTCTTTCTTGTACAAGTTGAATATTCAATAAAAACTTTATCTATGTAAAACTCCTTTTAACTATTAAGTAATTAGTATAGAACGTTTCTTAAACTTAAGCTTATGTTAGTCATTAGAAAAGTCATTAACCACTTTTGTAAATATCTTTGAGGACTATTTTAATAATCAAATTATTGAATATAGAGGATCATGGTGAAAAGAAAAAGAAGAGAAAATCTTAAAGATGACGGAGATTATTCTCTATAATAAAGAAAGAGACAGGGAAGAAAAATATATGTTTTTCCACTTTACTTCCTTTTACTTCTAAGTTTTCTTCTTTCCTTTTATCACTTTTGTGCTCCCATATTTATACAAAATATCAACCGATAGTGGACCTAAAGAAGAAAGAAAGATAGAAAAAGAACGCAGAAGAGAGAAAAAGATGAAAAGGAAAAGTGTATAGCAGAGAAAGTCAACCAGAAAGAGAAAAATAATTATACAAGATTGGAGAAAAAGCAAAAATAGAAGAAAAGAAAAAGTATACAGCAGAAAAAGTTAAAGAGAAAGAGAAGGAAAGAGGAAAATGAAACGGGGACGAAGTAAGTTTTCCAAAAAAACTTTTAAATGGCGTAGAATCCACATCACTTATATAACTAGAAAGTTTACAAAACTTGAGAGGCACACTATTAAAAAAAAGAACAAATACAAAAATCAAGAAGGAGAGAAAGAAATTACATTAGAATGCCTATCACTTAGGAAACACGTTTCCAAATTGAATGGACCGAACACGTATCGAATGAAGAAGTCCTTCTAAGAGTGGGCTTGAAGCGGGAACTCCTACTCAATATCAAAAAGCAAAAAACAGCTTATCATGGCAGTGTAATGGAACACAAACGCTACAAACTTCTACGTCTGCTACTCGAGGGGAAGACAAAAAAAGGAAAATCATTGGAAAGATAATCAAGATAATCCTTCCATGTCGTGGCTCCGAAACATTAGGAGGTTCACAGGGATGGGGTTTGAACATCTGATAAGAGCAATAACAGATAGGAAATCATATGCTAGAATAGTCGCCAACCTCCACCAGAAGCATCTACAGAAAAAGAAGAAATTTGAATAAAAAGGAAAATATTTTGAAATGACAGAAGAAAAGTAATGAAGAAAAACAAAGAAAGAAATGAAAGAGAAAATAGCCCAAAGAGAAATTGCGATTGTCTCTTTCATGTGTCTTTTTTTCCGTTAAAGTAAAGCACATTAAAATTAAAATTAAAACTTTTTACTCCAATAAAAAAAAAAAGATACAAAAGAGATTGGATAATAGATTATCTCTTCTCTAACTTTTCTTCTTCCCTTTTCTCAATTAGAACCTATTCATATACTTGTTCCCTGATATAGAATATAAAGGAAAAGAATGAATGACAGATATAAAAAGAAGAGAAAGAGAGTAATGCAGAGAAAGTAAAAGAATAGAAAAGAGAAGAAAGAAATAAGAAGAAATATCATAAGTGTTATAAGATAAAATATCAACGAACAGTTAATTAATAATAGAAAGAATAAAAATAGTTAAATAAACAAGAAAGAAATTGTGATGTAGGGAAGACTAAAGTGAAACTGATGAAAAGAAGGAATAATGAGGAACACTAAATGTTATTAAACAATTTATTAATTTATAATTTATAAAAAAAAACTTCTAAATGCCATTTTAGAAAGCCTATGGCTTAAGAAACAATTTTACAAAACGAGGCAAAATATTTTGAAGTGCGCTTTTCCGAGAGAAAAGGGGAAATCAAGTCAAAAATCGATTTACAACAGAAAATAATACTTATATTCAGCTGCATTAGAATGTCTATCATTTACAAAACACAGTTCCCGAAATTGAATGATGTCCAAAATATTTTGAAAAGCACTTAGAAGGTCTATCATTTACAAAACCAATGGCCAAAATTGAATGAAAGGCAAAATATTTTGAAATGCACTTTCCTAAGAAAGAAAAAGAAATAAAGAAGAAAAATCAGTTCCCGAAATTCACTGAAAGGCAAATTATTTTGAAATGCACCTTCATGAAAGAAAACGGGAAATAAAGACGAAAAATGATTTACTAGAGAGAATAATAAGATAGAAATTTAAATTATTACTTACATTCAGCTGCATTAGAATGCCCATCATTTACAAAACCAGTTCCCAAAATTGAATGTCCAAAATATTTCGAAATGCACATAGAAGCTTTACAAAACCAATTTCCAAAATTAAATGAAAGGCTAAATATTTTGAAATGCACGTTCCTGAGAAAACAAAAGAAATAAAGATGAAAAACGATTTATAAGAGGGAATAATAAGATAGACATTTAAATTACTACATTATGCTGAATTTAAAAATCCTGTTCCCAAATTAGAATAAGAACGAAGATTGGAAAATAGATTATCTCTTCTCCAACTTTTCTTTTTCTCTTTTCTCAATTAGTACCAATTCACATATATGTTCACTTACATAGAATATAAAGGAAAAAATGAATTACAAATATAAAAAGAAGAGAAAGAGAGAAAAATTGAATGAAAGGCAAAATATTTCGAAATGCAATTTTCTAAAGTAATGAAGAAGAGATTCATTTGTTTCTCAAGGATAATGAGAGACTTTCAAAAATGGCGAAGATCATTACTATGTGGTAAGCAATATTATAATTCTCTCTCTAAAAGAACTTCCTCTAAAGAAACATAATCACAAAATGAAATGAAAAGCAAAAGATATCGAAATGAATGAAGATTAATGAAGGACAGAAAATATTTTGAAGTGCACTTAGAAAGTCCATCATTTACAAAACCAACTGCCAAAATTAAATGAAAGGCAAAATATTTTGTGAAAGAATAAAGGTGAAAAACGATTTACGAGAGAGAATAACAATATAGAAATATAAATTTTTACTTATATTCAGCTGCATTAGAATGCCTTTCGTTTAAAAATTCCAATAAAAAAAGATACAAAAGAGATAGGAAAATAGATTATCTCTTCTCCAACTTTTCTTCTCTTTTCTTAATTAGTACCTATTCACATATATGTTCACTGACATAGAATATAAAGTAAAAAATTAATGACAGATATAAAACGAAGAGAAAGAAAGAAAATTGAACGAAAGGCAAAATATTTCGAAATGCATTTTTTTCTTAAGGTAATGAAGAAAAATTAAAACAAATTAAAGAAAGGATAATGAGGCAGACTATCAAAGATGTTGATGATCTTTACTATGTGGTAAACCATCTTATAATTCTCTTTAAAAGACCTTCTTCTAAATGACAATTTAGAATTCCTATCATTTAGGAAGCATGAATACAAAATCACATGAGAAGCAAAATATATTGAAATGAAGGAAAATTAATGAAGGAGTGAAGAAAAATCATGACAAGTATGAGAGAATAATAATATCTATGCATAAAGACATTTAAAGTGTAACTTAGATTCAGCTGTATTGAAGCAACTTCTAATGATAGCTTTAGATTCTATATAAATAAAACTATTTAAGTACTTTAAAATATATATTGTATTATACTGAAATTCTTTCGCCACACTGTGACTTCTTCAGGCGAAGAAATGGTAGCTTTAGAATACTTACCACTTAAGAAGCAAGTTTCCAGAAGTTAAAACAGGCAAGATAAATTTAATTAACCTATATTCAGCTGTATTGAAAAAAGCTACTACTTTTAGAATGCCTACCACTTATCAAGCAAGTTTCCAAAAGTTATAGAAGCAAAGATATATTTAATTAATTTAACTTGGATTCAGGTGTCTTGAAAAAAGCTTCTAAAAAATGCTTTGGAATGCCTATCACTTAAGAAGCAACTTTCCAAAATTAAAGAAGACAAGATATATTTAACTAATTGCTCACTTAAACCGTGGTGAAAGATTTTTGAACTATCTAGACAAGATATTTTAAAATGCAGTTTCCTAAGACAAAAAGGAATGTTAAAAATATGAAGATATATTAACACTAAAATAGGAGCGATTAATAGAATAGATATATACAAGTTTTAACTTATTACTTATATTGGAAAAAATAAACTTTCACAAGGTATTTTAGAATCCCCCCAACTTAAAATAATAAGTTTCCAAGGTTGAATGAGAGACGACCAAATTTCTTGAAATGCATTTTCCTAACATAAAGATGGAAATAAAGAAATGAAGAATAAGAAAGAAAAATTAACAAATGAAAGAGAAACTAATAGATATGGGTATAAAGAGATAAAGATGCAATACACTTTTGTATGCCTCTTACTGAAGGGAAGAGGAAATTAAAGAAGGAGTTGAGACAAATAAAAACAAAATCAAGAGATAATAATATGATGCAGATATAAAGAGTTTCAAACTATTACTTACAATCAGCTGTATTATAAAAAATGAACTTCCCAAGAATATTTTAGAATAGCTGTCACAACTTCACAAAGTTTTAGAAGAAATTTTCTGATCTAAAGAGGGAAATGAAGGATTGAAGAAAAACAAGTAAAATATTACTTACATTCACCTGCAAAAATATTTCAAGGGCACCTTAGAATGCTTATTACTTGTAGCTGTATTAAAAAAAGCTTCTAAAGAGTGTTAACCACAAGCAAGTTTCCAAAATTAAAGAAGACAAAATATATTTAATTAATTGCTCACTTGAGCCGTGGTAAAAGATTTTTGAATTATCTAGACAAGATATTTTAAAATGCGGTTTTCTGAAACAAGGAGAAATACAACGAAGAAATGAAGATATAATCGAACTTCTAAAGGGTTTTTTGAATATATATAAATATATATTTTGAATATACAAAATGTAAATAAATAATAATAAGAATAATTCAATTCATTGCTCACTTGATCCGTAGTGAAAGATTTTTGAATTATCTAGACGAGATATTTTAAAATGCGGTTTTCTGAAGCAATGAGAAATACAGCGAAGAAATGAAGATACGTTAAGACTAATCGAACTTCTAAAGGGTTTCTTAGAATCCAGAAATAAAGAAGAAATGAAGAATACGAAAATGAAAAAGAAACTAATAGAAATGAGTTTAAAGAGATAAAGAGGAAAGATAATTCCAAATGCATTTTACTGAGGGGAAGAGGAATATAAAGAAGGAATAGAGAAGAAGAGGTGAAGAATAAGAAAGACAAATTAAAAAATGAAAAAAAGACTAATAGATATGGGTATAAAGAGATAAAGATGCAAAATACTTTTGGATGCCTTTTATTAAGGGGAAGAGGAAAATAAAGAAGGAGTTGAGACAAAAAAAACAAAATCAAGAGATAATTTAGATGAAGGAGATTCAAACTATTACTAAAAAACAGCTGTATTACAAAAATGAAGTTCTAAAGGAGAATTTAGAATGGCTGTCACAACTTCACAAAGATGAGAGAAAGGAAAAATATTTGGAAATACATTTCCTTCATAAAAAGAGATACATGAAGGAAATAAGAAAAATTAAGATAATTAAAAGAGAGAGTAATATAATAGAGATTTAAAAACGTATTACTTACATTCATCTGCAAAATCTTTTCAATTGCATTTAGAATTTTCATCACTTAGGAAACAATTTCATAAGATTGAATGAGAGGCAAAATATATTACTGAGGAAAGGGGAAAATGAGGAGCAGTGAATAAAAATAGACATCAAGAGATAGTAATTAGACAAAGATATAAAAAGTTATAAACTATTACTCACAATCAGCTGTATTATAAGAAAAACTCGTACCTAGAGAAGATAAAGTCTTCATTCTGCATTTTGAAATGCATCATCTTGAATAAGAATATAATGCCCTTCAAGTTTGTTTTTTATAGAGCAAGAAATATTTTAAATTCCTACACTTGACTACCCTTTTGTATTTCCCCATATCTCTCTGAGAAAATGCATTTAAAATTTCCTTGAGACGTTTTTTTCTTATAATACAGCTGAGTAATAGTTTACAATTTTTTTTATCTTGAATCAACTTTTCTTTACAATATTTTCTGATCAAAACATATTCAGAATCAACCATTTTAGATCTACTATTTGTATCAGAAAAACTAACGGATTATTTTATTTAGGTTCTCACGATTGCAGCTATTAATTCATTTACGTATCATAACTGATTGTGCTAGCAGTATAATTTTCCATTTGGTGGAGCGTGCAGATGAAGTTTGGAAGCTGCCAGCTCGCTAAGTGACGGTGATCGGTGGGCCAGTTTTAGAAAATGCAATTAGCAGAAAATTTTTGGATCGTCCCTAAACGATTGTTTTTTTCTTGCTGTTTTTGGCACCGGCAAAACTTTTGTCTTCGGCTAAGTGCGTGATTTATACGCCACTCGTTGACACTACGAACTGCCCACTAAATTGCGGCTTTCCATTAGCTCAGCTTTTGTATTGTACACCAAAAATAATTCGGACGAATGATTAATCTGATCTTTTAAAAATTTTGAGTAATCATATCATCAAAAATTTTTAGATTTACACAAAAAATTCTATGAAATAAAATTAAAATGTTGAAGAAGACACTAAAATAAATGTACTAATAATATTTTTCTTTAACTTAACCTAAAAGACTAATAAATTTTATTAAAATACATAAATTCCAAAATGTCAATTAGCAGTCTGCAAGGATCAACTGAAGAACTTCAAATGCAGCACTTGGCTGGAGTGGAGAAGAACATTCTGCCGAGTGAATTCCCCCCCCCCCCCCGGATCTCTTATGTCAAAATTTTAAGTACATACTTTTATCTATCCATTTGTAATAATTATTTTTATTGTAAGAAAAACAAAGCATCAAATACAAATACAAATATATGTAATAAAACGTATTAATAAAATCCTTTAGTTCGTTGTAGAAAATTATATACAAATATATGTGGTTTTCGTAGTTTTCTAAGAATTCTTTCTGCATCGTGAACTATAATCAAATATCCAAATTTTGTACACAACTTATAGAAAAGTACAGCTGTAGTGTGAACTACAATCAAATATCCAAATTTTGGATACACCTTATAGAGATATACAGCTGTTTGATATTATTCTGTAATAATCTTCATTTTAAAAGCTTTCTAAAGTGAATAATAAATATTTAATTAATAGCCTAAGAGATAACAAATGAACAGTACATAAAATGTTTCCGTTTCGGTTAAAAATTTGTTCGGAGTTGCATCTTTTGTAGTCTGGCCTCCACCGATCGGGTCGTAAAAGTCAATCCTACAGGCCGTAAAAGTGTGCTCAATTGTAAAAAAAAATATATATATCTCCATAAAATATCTCGTAATGTGACACAAACCATTAAAGTGAACCTGTTGCGAATTAATAAGCTAAAACAACAACTGTAATCGAATTACCACGAGGGAAATTTCGACGGTCGTAAAAGTTAAACAAAGGAAAAAAAAAACAAAAAAATGAATTCTTGAAAATTCTCGGCGTTAACTTCGTGGTACATTTTCTTTATTTTTTACAAACAAAAAAATTAGGTTGAGGAAATTGCATAACTATAAGAGCGTTAAGAAATACTTAACTGTTTTTCTCTAGATTCAACAATTTAACTTATTATGTAAAAATATGTAACTAATAATTTTCATACGTTGTATTTTAGAATTTTGAATTTTATTATTATTCCCTCTTGTAAGGCTTTACTATAGAAGATGGGATCAATTCTTGATAGAAAATTCTAAAAGTATGTGGAATTTTAGAATTATTTACCAAGTATTTATTCCATCTTCTATAGTAAATCAATATAAGAGGGAATAATCAATGCATGACTCAAAATCCTAAAATACAATGTTGAAAATGTTTAGTCATACATTTTGAATCTTTTTTTGTTTGTCTCCACTAACTGAACTTATCCAAGATATATAATTGTAGAATTATACATTTGTATGCATACAATTTTTGGCATTTTAAAATGTAATAATTATCCTTGACATACTTCGAATGAATAATTGTTATTATTGGCAGTTAATTCGTGGAAAAAATGAAGTCCAATATTTGGCACCAAAAACCATGGAGCAATTTGGACGAGTGCATGGTAAATATTGGCACCTACAACATGGAATATAATCAGAATACAGGTGTATAATTAAAATTTAAAAATAGCGGTTACTACAAATAAAAAAGCAAACATCCAAGTGAGTCAACACCTCTGCACCTCGTTTCTCTAAAATGTTAACGGATGGAAGCACAAAAAAATCCGTACGTTATTGTTTTTTTTTTCCTGTCCTTCTCCGCCTCGAAAACAGGTTTTTGCTTTTTTTTTTCTGACACGATAGGACACTCACGCATAAACAAACGCATCAACACACTTCTTCTATTTTTACAAGAACCACGCACTTTATCGGACCGAATGGTTTTCGAAAACTGGTTTGTCCCTACGCACCGTTGATAATCAAATGATTTATTTTCTAGAAATAGGAAAATTATTTTTAATTATAGAAAGAAACGGTAAACGTATTCATTAGTCATTATGGAATACATCATTAGTCACTATTCTTATTAATAGACATGGATGTTAATTGGTAATGAATTTTTAATATTATTGATTATTGATGATTCGCTTCAGTGGGATTCCTTGAATTTCTAATAATTAAAAGATTTTTTAATAATTTATTTCTGTTAAGAAAGTTAAACCATTTGCAGATTACAAGAGGTGGATCTAATCCTGAAGAGTTTTAATACTCTAGGATGAAACGTGGATTAGGCAAGAGCAATTGATGCAGATTAAAATGCTAAATGAAGAGGATAGTTGGAAAGAGCTTAAGGAGAGTTAGTTTGGCAACTTTCCCCAGATTAAAATCCTTACTGGTTATTATTAGAGTGGTAGTTTGTGTAAATTTGTAGTAACGACAATTGAAGACTTGTAGTAATGACTTCAGCAATTATTAATTCATATAGAAATGAATGCCAATGAAATAAAATTCGATTGTGTATAATAAACTTATATGATTCACGTATTGAATTTAATTATATAAGTAGTGAAAAATTATTTATTTAAACAGATTGCCTTTTAATCATTAGAATTTTATTTTTAAATTTTTGAACCTGTACCCACAGTTAACAACTAGAAAATACACTTTTGAACAAACCAAATGATGAATTATTATTAAGCACCGTGCACTTTACGAGCCGCACGCCAAAATACGTCCATAAACCAAAATTTAATTGTCGAAGCACGTGTTAAATCACTAATCCGCCTGTTGATGCGGCGCAGCACCGCCATCTAGGCGCTAACGCCGAAAATAACAATAACATTAATTAGCGCTATAGTTTCGCGTGTTTTATGATAATGTGAGAACGCATTAAATCAAAATGATTTGAAGACTCGAAACCTTTGCCAACTGTAACAAGCACGTAAAATTTATTATTCATTCATCATGTTTTAGGCACACTTCGGACCGTGATAAATCCGTCTAATATATTTTTCTTTTACCGAAAAAAAAAACAAAAAAAAAACTGGACGACTTCATTAATTTTATTAATATTCTTACAAAATCATACTGGAAAACCTAAATAATCAAAATTATTGTAATTGTTCGAATCGATGTTATCTCATATTATCAAAACAGATTAGTAATGAGTAATTATACATTTTAATAGGTAGATCATCATAAAGCAATTAGGAAGTTCCATATTTCATATTATTCAGTAATTTGTTCTTATTTTTTTAATGCATAATTTCCATATCAACCCCGATCTAGGTCTTTAGCTTCAAAGTGTCAAAATGGTACAAAATGAAAATTGCTAATAAAATCATTGGAACTACGCCTAAAAAAGTCTCAACGTTTGTATAATTTTCTTTCTGTACCGTTTTTACAACATAAAATTTGCTAAAAATCTTTTCAACCACGTCTTAAATAGTTCCAACAATCAATTTTCTTTTTGTACCAATTTGACACTTCGAAAATAAAGATTAAAGAACATTGGCACTAACCTTTAGAAACTACGCTTACAAACTCTTCTAATAATATTTCTTGAATAATTTTCTCACCTATTTCTTGGTGAAACATTATGTTTACCTACTCTTCTAATAATCCTACAGGTTGAAAGATAGTAATTACACATCCTAATAGTTTCAGCATTATAAGGCAATTTAGAATTTCCTATTAATAATTAGCAAGTTTCAACGATCAATATTCTTTTTGTACCATTTTGACACTCCGAAAATAAAGATTAAAGAACATTGGCACTAACCTTTAGAAACTACGCTTTCAATCTCTTCTAATAATATTCTTCAACAATTTTCTCACTTATCTCTTGGTGAAACATTATGTTTACCTACTCTTCTAACAATTCTACAGGTTAAAAGATAGTAATTATACATCCTAATAGCTACAGCATTATGAAGCAATTCAGATATTACGTTTAATAATTTGCAATTCCAAACCACCCTACAAATTTTGGGCCTGGTATCAAGGATAGTTCAAATATAACGATGTATGCAAGTGACACTAATATTTAGAGTAGTGTAGAAACTACACGTTATATCTCTTTTAATAATAGCTAAGAATTTCACAAACTAATAGCTACAATATTATGAACAATTTGGAAATTCCTCATTCCATACTACATAACCAACACCAAAAAGTTTTGGACCTTGTTTCAAGGATAGCTCAAAAATGTGGCAGTAAACTTTAGAAACTAAACGTAACATCTCTTTCGAAAAAGTTTGAAAAACTTGTATGATACATTCTAGTAGTAAATTAAATGTTTGAGTTACGTGAAGATAAACTTGATTATAAAATCAAGCTCAAAAAACCTAAAGAAAGGTTTTTATTACCTAATTTTATAATAAATTCTAATACCTACAACATTATCACACAATTATCTATTTCGTATTTGTAAACAACTCCAAAAATTTTGGACATAAACTTAAGAATGGATTTAATACAACAACGTAAAAAAGTATCGCTAACCTCTAGAAACTACGCGTTCCAATACTCGACACACGAGGAATACATTCTAATACCTACAACATTATCAAACAATTTGGAGTTTCCTTATTTAGTATTTGTAAACAACTCCAAAAATTTTGGACATAAATTTAAGAATGGATTTAATACAAGAACGTAAAAAAGTATTGCTAACCTCTAGAAACTACGCGTTCCAATAAACGACAGATGAGGAACACATTCTAATACCTACAACATTATCAAACAATTTGAAGTTTCTGTATTTCCTATTGTTCAAACAACTACAAAACTTTTAGACATAAATTTAAGAATGGATTTAATATTAATACAACAACGTAAAAAAGTATCGCTAACCTATAGAAACTACGCGTTCCAATTCACGACACACGAGGAAACCAGAAATAATCTAGAATGCCACACGCAGTTAAAACACTTTCCGATCCAAACGCGAAACGAATTTTCTCTTATCACCGCGCCGAACACGCCGGTGAAGTTTTAAAAATGCCAAGTAAAAATTCGCAATTAAAACGTAATTCCTGAATTATCCAATGTCAAAAATCTAAAAATGTTGTAAGCATATTCTTTAATATATCATTTCCAAAATTATTAATTGAGTTTAACCATATGTATGAGTTTTTGGTTCATGGATTTGCCAAATATAAATCAAGAATTTCCGGTGAGGTTATAAAATGCCAAGAAAAAAATTGATTTTCTTCTCACACTATTAAAAAAAACACAATTCCTTAAGTACCAAAGTAGTAAGTATCTAAAAATTTTGTAAGCGTATTCTTTAATATATCATTTCCAAAATTATTAATTGAGTCATTATCAATTATCCAAAGTCAAAAATCTAAAAATGTTGTAAGCATATTCTTTAATATATGATTTCCAAAATTATATATATGGTTTTTGATTAATGGTTGATTTTCCAAACATAAGTCAGGAATTTCCGGTGAAGATTTAAAGATGTCAAGAGAATTTCGCTTTCCTTTTCAGGCAGTTAAAAGAAACACAATTCCTGAAGTATCAAAAGTCAAAAATCAAAAAATTTTGTAAGCGTATTCTTTAATATATCATTTCCAAAATTATTAATTGAGTGATACATATAGTTTTTGGTTGATGGTTGATTTTCCAAACAGAAGTCAGGAATTTCCGATGAGGTTTTAAAAATGCCAAGAAATATTCGCTTTTATTTTCATACTATTAAAAAAAATACAATTCCTGAAGTATCAAAAGTCAAAAATCTAAAAATTTTGTAAGCGTATTCTTTTGTATATTAAGCCCAATTTATTACTAACAGAAATATTAATTGAGTCAATCATATGGATTATGGTTGATGATTATTTTTCAAACATAAATCAGGAATTTCCATTTTATTTGTCTATTTGTGTACAATACGCAAAACTATTTAGAAAATTGCGCATCATTTTATTGCGACTCTACAAAACTATCTAAGCAATTTGGTTTCTTTAAAATACCCAAAGGAAATAACGTCGGAATAGATAAACATTTTTGCGAGTAAATGAGAAGTATGGAAATTATTATTATTCGTCTAAAACAAAGTGAGAACAATAATAATAATAGTCTTTATTTCTCTCTTAAATTACAATAAAGTACAATAAGAAAGAAAGTGCGTCACAATAAAGAAAAAATAATAAATAATAAACATTATTATCGAAAAATCTTAGAAAACCAAAATTAGTTATAGTCAAAAAAGAGTGGTAGTCGATGGTAGATGCGTTAGAAATCTTCCCCAACTGATGGAATTGAAAGTTATTTTGTTTTGTCACTATAAAATCAAATAAACATTACTTTAGAAAATCTTGAAAAGTTTTCTCGTTCTTCCAAGAAATTTATATTATCACATGTTTGAATTTTAAAGATTTACAATTTTGGAAATCCTTTTAGTGCTAAAGTAACGAATTGCCATTGAAACGTTTCTAAAATGTATTAAAGCAAAATACGTTAAAGATCAAAACAATAAAAGTAGAAGAAAAAGAAAGAATTTCGACGTTAACTATTCGAAAAGTAAAAGAAAAAAATATGGAAAATCAAAAAGACTGGAGGTATACAAGACGTCTCAAAATCCACATGATTTAGAAAAATAAGTAAATACGAGATTGATAATCAAAAAAAGATTCCAAATCTCATTGTTGATTGGTTTAGTATTGAACATAATCAAAACATTATCCAACTTCCAAAACTGTTTGGGTCTTTAAAAAGAAAGACGTCTTTATCAAAAAGGTAACATCTAAAAATCTTCAAAACTTGATTGGTTTGGTTATAAACCTGATCAAAATATTATCCAGCTTCCAAAATTGTTAATCAATTGGTTTTTGTCTAGTATTGTAATATATGGAAACGTATCATTTCTTAAAGGACTGTATGGTAATGACACAAATAATTTTAGGTAAAATTTCTAGATGAATGGTTTGATTATAAAATACTTTCAAAAAAAGTGTTTAGGTATTTCAAAACGGACTTGTTAATCTCAAAAGGTACCATTTAAAAACTTGCAGAAACTTTAAAACAATAAAAGTAGAAGCAAAAGAAAGAATTTCTTCGTTAACCTCGTGAAAAGTAAAAGAAAAAATGTGGAAAATCAAAAGGGTAGGTAGTACACAATGTGTCTCAAAATCCATTTGATTTAGAAAAAAGCCGTAGCAATTTTTGAGAGTCCAGGAATAGTTCCAAAAGACTAGGAGCAAATTGTTGGCCAAGGCGTCGTTTCTACCAGGGAAAAGTCACCCAAAAGCAGGTGACACACACATTAGGTTTTAGAAACGTCACTCCTGCATTATCACAAGTAACATTGAGAAGTGTTGTAAATGGTAAACTTAATAAAAATATGCCTAAAAATACTCAAAATGTGAAAACTTTAAAATTAAAAATTTCCAGTTGTTTGGTTTAGCAATAAACCTAATCAAAATATTTTGCAGCTTAAAAAACTGTTAGACAATTGTTTTAAATCTGGATGACAAAAAGTAGCAGCAGAAACATGCTTATTACTTAGGTGACTAAATGAAAGTTGTTTGATAACTGAGAATTGGAGGTTTATTTAAAAAAAATCTTCATACTTTGATAGATATTCGTTTCCACTTACAGATCCTTTTTAGGTGACTACGAATCTCTTCTAAACATATTGAAACAGATATTACATAAATTAAATAGTTTTAACAACTTATCGGTGATTTGTGGGGACTTTAATATCAATGATCTGATGAAATTGTGGCATTTGAAAGAAAAAGACTTGGTTTTGTAAAAGGTACCTAAAAATCTTTCAAAACTGTAAGAACTTTTAAACAGAAACTTATTTGAAAATAAATCTAGTTAAAATACCTAGAATATAAAAACTTGAAACCAAAACTTGGTTATTTGCAATTATTCCGAAAAATTAATTACGAAGTTATAGTTTTAATAATTTCAAAATTTGGTTTTCTAAAAGATACCTTCTGAAAATAAGTGATTTCTAACCAAAATTTACTGTTGATGGGTTTGGTATCCAATCTAATCTAATCAATACATATTGGGAGAAGTAATACGAAAATTTGGTTCCATCAAGAATGTAGCAAAACAAGTATCGAATTAATCAAAACACTTTGCAGCTTCTAAACTCGTTAGTAAATCAATATCTGTAGTTAAAATAATAAAATAATTTTCTATTTAGTTGACGGAATAAAGGTAAATAGAGAATTACAGGTGTGTAAACATTTTGCAAAAATAAACTTTAGGAATAAATATAAGATTGATAATCAAAAGAAATCTTGTAAAGTTTTGTCGTTCTTTCGAGAGTTTTCATATTATCACATGTTTGAATTTTAAAGATTTACATTTTTGGAAATCCTTTGAGTGCCAAAGTGTTTTTGTTTAATGCTTTTGAAACGTTTCTAAAATTTATTAAAGTAAAATACCAAGAGTTAAAGATCAAAACAATAAAAGTAGAAGAAAAAGAAAGAATTTCGACGTTGATAGGTTTAGTAATGAACATAATCAAAACAATATGCTTCCAAAATTGTTTGAGTCTTTAAAAAGAAAGACTTAATTGTTTAAAAGGTACCATTCTAAAAATCTAACACATACAAAATCTTCAAAATTTGTTGATTGAATTGGTAATAAATCTCAACAAAACATTATTCAGCTTCCAAAATTGTTTGGGACTTCAAAAAGAAAGACTTATTTTTCTTTGTCTAAAAGGTACCATTCTAAAAAGCTTCAATATACGAAATCTTCAAAACTTGTCGATTGGTTTGGTAATAAATCTGATCAAAATATTATCCAGCTTCAAACATTGTTAATCAATTGGTTTAAGTTTGTAATATTAGATATGGAAACGTGCCATTTTCTACTTGTCTACAATAGAATGAAGCAAATAATTTGAGGTAAAATTTCTAGTTGATTGGTTTGACTACAAACCCAATCAAAATACTTTCAAGCTTCAAAAAAAAATTTCTGTGTATTTCAAAAAAGAACATGTTTATTTTTATCTAAATTAAATATTATATTTATTATAAACCAATTCAATATTTAAATTTTTTAGATGGTAACTTTTAGATAATCAAGTCCTTTTTGAAATAACCAAACAATTATTTGAAACTGAAAAGTATTTTGATTGTATTTATAGACAAAGCAATCTTCTAGAAATTTTACCTTAAATTGTTTCATAAACTGGAATAGAGACTACAAAAAGCAATAAATCCGAAAAAAAATGTAATTTTGAAGCCCACACTACTTAAATAAAGCAACTGACCTCATTTCTAATACTAAACTTAAAAGTACTTGAATACATTTTATTCTATAGGTTAATGTTTTTGTCCCAATTCTTATCATCAAAGTATACTTATTTGAAATCTAGAATGAAATAAAAAACGATTTACTATGTTTTTTTTTTTTAATTTCATCCTACATTAGAAAATGAAACACAACATAGTAACGGTCATCATCATCATGTTCCTTCATACTTATTTGATGATAGGAATTGGGACAAAAATATTAACTCACAGAATAAAATCCATTAAAGTCCTTTAATGTACAGAACCTAAAGAAGTTAAATTACGTTTTTTTAACATCATTAAAAAATACTTAATACTACAACCTGACAGAGATCGAAAAATCATTAAACTATTAACGTTGCATTACGTAATTCTGAACGTAATGAACGCACAATGCAAGATCGATTAGAAAAATTTTAATCATCGACTAACCGGGTGGAAGCTAATAAATTATTCTTATCTAATTCATAGATTACGTTGTAATTTAACAGAGAAAAATCGAACGTCGTTACATAAAGCTAATCACGATGTCGATCTGAACGACGTGTTTTTAAGCATGTTGAATAAATCACCACTTCATGTAAATTTTTAGCACGAGAGAAGATCGATTGGTGATCTGATACGGTCTATCATAATTGCCTAATTAAGTACTAAGATTTGGGAAAATGTAAATATTGTTATTAGAAGATATTTTTTGCTTAAAAATGACGAAAATTATATCAAAATTATATAAACTTAATCCAACTCTAGATGATTTAGGAGTTAGAAGATGTTTTTTCTTAAAATGCCAAAAATTATATCAAAATTTTGTAACCTTAACCCAATTTTTTGATGATTTAAGAGATTGTCAAACCAATCGTTTGAAGAATAAAATACATTTATTGATTTAGCCTTTATTTATTAGAAAATTCAAGTCTTTCAAAATGTTCTCTAGCTTTCCAACTTATTGAGGAACTATCGATTTAGGTTTTAATTATTATTCAATTTCGGAAATAAAAGGTCAAAAGAACGTTAATTTCTTAGTCGCGATGAAAAACTGTTTCGTCATATTGTGGCTTCTTCAAGAGAAATAATAAAAGATCGTTACAATATTTCTTAGGCTTTTTTGGGAAATATTTTTTCAATTTCCCAAAAAAGCCTAAGAAATATTGTAACGATCTTTTATTATTTATCTTTCTAAAGCTTTCATTGTTTACACTCGCAATTATTATTCATCACACGTTTGCTTCTTAAGACGAAGCAATGTCTTACAAATTATTATAAGCTTTTCAAGAAATTGAAGAAATATTGTTTTAGCCTTTAGTTATTAATCAATTTAGGAAAAATTCAAGAAACATCGGTTTAACCTTCAGTAATCAATCAATTGAGAGAAGAAAGATCGTTTGAAATTCAAAATATATCAGGCTTTTCAACGAATTGAGAAAATTAGTGATACTGTGATTTAAACAAAAAAAATGAAAAATCTTGAGTTGGACATTTGTGTGGTGTAAAAACTTTAAAAAAATATGCCCAACATAATATTATATGAAATATTGTTTTTAAAAATGTGTGTTTTAATTGCCTTAAGCTTTTTATTAGTTTTGATATTAATAATAAAACTTGTTCGACGAGGAAATTCTTTCCGTCGGATAAGTTGCGTTCGGTGTCAGAAAACTTATAGTACAAAATAAACCCTCTAAAGTTTACATTTTTCTAAATATTAATAAATAAATAACAAATAATAATAATAATAAACTAAATATAATTTCTAATCGTTTTGTATGAAATCAAAAAATCAATACAATCCCAATATTTTATTTTTATTTTCATGAAACATTTTTGAATGATTTTGATTTATTAAAAAAATCAATACAATGTTAATAATAAAATTCTTATGAATCGACGATATTTGATTGTTTCTTATTTAATAATTTTGAATAATTTTGATTAATTATAACATTTGGTTTTCGTTTCACTGTTTCAAAATACATACAAATAAAATAATCGAGTAGCAGTTTCAAATAATACGTTTTTCTGAGGGCAAAAAGGCCCATTTTTTAAACGTTATTACGAAAGTTTTTATCAAGCAGAACTTTCTCCGGAAGAATAGTGGATGATAATGTTTTTTTGTAGATTTAAGCTTTATCAAATGCCATAAAAAATTTTCTAGAAAATTAAAATGTATAAATGTATTAGAATATTTTTGTTAATTGGAATATTGAATTTCTACTTAGCAGAAGTTTTTCCTTTCCAGAAAAATGGTGAGTAAGAAAGGAAGATGACTTTTTGTAGATTCAAGTTTTTGCAAATGCGATCAAAAAATTGTAGAAAATTAAAATGTAGAATATTAGTACATTTTTGTTAATTGGCATGTTGAATTTCTGCTTAACAGAAGTTTTTCCGGAAAAACGGTGGATGGGGAAGGAAGACTTTTTGTAGATTCAGATTTTTCCATGCAATAAAAAAAATTTGTAGAAAATTATAATGGATTTTGTGTATATTCAAGCTTTTCCAAATTCAATCAATAGAAAATTAAAATGTATAATATTCGAATATTTTTTTTAGTTGGCATGTTGAATAATTTTTTTTAGCAGAACTTTTTCTAAAAGGACAATGGCGAGAAAGTAAAACGATTTTTTCGATTCAGGATTTTCTAAATGCAATCAAAAGCTTCGTAGAAAATTATTATGTAGAATATTTGTTATGACGTTTTATTTTCATGAAATATTTTTGAATAATTTTGATTAATTAAAGCCCTTGGTTTGCGTTTCACTTTTTAGAAACACAAACAAAAATGAAATAAAATAAAATATGCTTCAATTAGTAAGTCTTTATGAGGATAAGACTGCGCTTTTGATAAACGTCATTAAGAAAGTTTTTAGCGTGCAAGAACAGTGGATGAGAATGTTTTTTGCAGATTTAAGCTTTTCCAAATATGATCAAAATGTTGGTAAAAAATTAAAATATTTTTGTTAATTGGCATGTTGAATTTCTACTTAGCAGAAGTATGGTAGTTAAGAAAGGAAGATGACTTTTTGTAGATACAAGTTTTTCCAAATGCGATCAAAAAATTGTAGAAAATTAAAACGTAGAATGTTAGTATATTTTTGTTAATTGGCATGTTGAATTTCTGCTTAACAGAAGTTTTTCCAGAAAAACGGTGGGCGAGGTAGGAAGACTTTTTGTAGATTCAGATTATTCCAAATGCAATGAAAAAATTTTGTAGAATATTATAATGTATAATATTAGAATATTTTTGTTAATTGACATGTTGAAATTCTACTTTTGTTCGGAAGAACAGTGGGCGAGAAATGAAGGCGATATTTTTATAGATCCAAGCTTTTCCAAATTCAATCAAAATTTCTGTAGAATATTAAAATGTATAATATTAAAATAATTACAAAGGAAAAAATGGTAACACTTTCTTTCACAAAATATTTTTTATTCGCTATATGTATACATTTCGAGTGCAAAGCACTCATTATCAATAGCTTACAGTAAGCTATTTTGTGAAAGAAAGTGTTACCATTTTTTTCCTGTGTAATTATCAAATCTATCTTCACGTAACTCTTAAAAACCACGTTTCCAATATTAAAACATTTTTATGCTGAATTACGTCTTGGCAGAACTTTTTCCAGAAAAATGATGGGTTAGAATGAAAGGAGATAATTTTTGTAGATTCAAGCTTTTCCAAATTCAATCAAAATTTCTGTAGAAAATTAAAATGTATAATAGAATAATTTTATGCTGAATTACTTCTTAGCAGAACTTTCTCCATAAGAACGATGGGTAATAATGAAAGGAGATTGTTTTTTGTAGATTCAAACTTTTCTAAATGCGATCAAAATTTTTGCAAAAACTTTAAAATGTATAATATTCGAATATTTTTATTAATTGGAACTTAACCACCTAGCAGGATTTTTTTCCAGAAGAACGGTGAGTTAGAAAGGAAGATGTTTTTTTGCAGATTCAAGTTTTTCCAAATACGATCAAAATTTTTGTAAAAAATTAAAATGTATACTAGTCGAATATTTTTGTTAATTGACATGGTGAATAATTTTTTCTTATCAGAATTTTTTCCAGAAGCACAGTGGGCGAGAAAGGAAGATTTTTTTAGATTCAAGATTTTCCAAATTTTTGTAAAAAAATATTGCGTAGAATATGTTTGTTAATTGGCATATTTAATTCTTCTTAAAGAATTAAAGGTCAGGTAATAAAAGGTGTAACCATGGAGGAAGTTTCGTTAACACAGCTACAAACGAAGGTAAAATATAAGATTTTCCAAAACATATCCGTAAGCGTAGGTTCACACAACCTTTTATTCTGACCATATAACACGTGGGCATGTTAGCATCCAGCATAATAAAAAAATGTAAATTGTATTGTATTGTTATAACCTAGATGAAAAATTTGAGAAATTTACGAAAAATCAACAAAGATCTACAAAAGAAAAGTTGTTAACTGAATCAATAGTCTTGGACTGCAACTCACAAACGCTCTCTCATCACCACAAATGCAAATTCGTATCCAATAAACTTTAGAGGAAGAAAATTGATGGTAAAATTAGGAAACAACTGGAACAACTGGATAATTTAGAAGAATTTTTTATGTTCAAAATGAATGAATGAATGAATTGTACTTATTTGGATATATTTTTGTTCCTGTATGTATATTTTTTATTTTGACGCCACTTTCTATACTATGTAAATTTATTTGTATTTATTTGTATTTATAGAAATAAAGATGATGAGAAAAGAGGGAAGAATTATCTTAAGAAGAGGCCAAAATTTCTACCTATAAACATGAATTACTCCTTAGCAGAACTTTCTCCATAAGAACGATGGGTAATAATGAAAGGAGGTTGTTTTTTGTAGATTAAAACTTTTCCAAATGCGATCAAAATTTTTGTAAAAAATTTAAAATGCATAATATTCGAATATTTTTATTAATTGGAACTTCCATTTAGCAGGATTTTTTCCAGAAGAACGGTGAGTGAGAAAGGAAGATGATTGTTTGTAGATTCAAGTTTTTCCAAATACGATCAAAAATTTATGCCAACTTTTAGAAAAAATTTCTAAAGCAAATATTTTAATTACCCAACACTTCTAGAATTATCGTAATACGTACAACTTTAAAATTCCAAATGTAAGCGTTAACCACATTTCCAATTTTATTTGCTACTTAAAATATTATTACTTTTTTCACATGCCAATCCAATTCACACGTTTAAATTTTATGTACATTTTTATAACTTATTTTACTACTACTAATTCATGTTTATTGAATGACAAAAAATATCTAATATTTGGAATAGCAGAAAATAAACTAAGGAAATTAAAAAAATTAAACTTATTATTAGCAAAATTAAACAATGTAAAATAACTTTTGGTTAGAATGTTTGAGTACGTAAAGAGAGAATACTTAAGTTAAACTTTTGATAATAAAAAATTTCGTGTTCGAAATGTACATATAGAATTAAAAATAAATACACAGAAAAAAAGGGGACATTTAACTTTTAATATTAATGTATTAACTATTTTAACTTAACAGCGCATAACATAACCGTAAAATAATTCTTTTACTATTATAACAAGTTTAGTAAAGTAAAAATATATTTCAAGTAAAAATTGAATCTGTGAACTTTATTTTGATGGAGTAAGTTACATGAAAATGATGATAACTTTTTGGTTAATACATTTGGAAAACATTTTCTAATCAAGCTGTAAACTTTAAATTACTGAAAATGAGGTTAATGAGTGTAAAAATGATGAGTAAAATTCTGCTCTCCACTAGGCTCAAATAACCCAGTTGATCAAACGCTAAACCAAGGTTGGAGTTTTGAGACCTCTTTCATTTTGAAGGTTTTGGTTTTTGACCTTTATTATGTAAAATAAGATTTTAGACTTGTTATTTTTAGGACATGTTTCAGTTTGAAGGTTTTTGGTCTTTAATACCTAAAATAAGTTATTAGACTAGAAGGTTACACTTGGTTTTGTTTAAATTGTCTAATTAACATAAAAATGTTTCACCACGGGTTAAGTGAGAATTTAATTCAACGTAAGTTATATTTGTTAGTTTTGGAACCTCTTTCAGTTGATTGATATTTGGATTCAGTGAGTTACGTTATGGTGATAATAACTTGATTAAAACATTTAGAAACCTTCCTTCACTCCTCAAAGACAAAAGTAGTAAAGGAAAGGTTTCTAATCAAACTTTGAACTTGAAAATGAATGAAAATTGAGGTTTATGTTTGCACTCAATGTAAAATTCTGCTCTTCACTAGGCTGAAATAACCCAGTTGATCAACCTAGGTTGCAGTTTTGGAACCTCTTTCAGTTTGAATGTTTTTTTTGTCTTTATTGATTAAAATAAGTTGTTAGAGTTTCCTATTCAGGCAATAAAGTAATAATCCTGATCGTTTGTCAACCAAATAGAATCAAAGATTATGTTGAAACATTTTCATACACAACACCATAATTTAAGAAAGTTGGATGAATAGTGTGTTAGATATGAAAAATGCAGCAAAACTAAAATGAAGAAAATTTGTAATGTCTATCAGATGTCCTTCTAGATTGCTTATTTTGGTTATAACATCATTTCAAATGCAACTAATGTTAATTAAAACACTATTTTAGCACTTTTTTCAATTGGTTTATTTATTTTTACGTTCTCCTACAATCCAAAAAGTATCAACTATTGTTCTTATAATTGTCCTCATAGTATTTGATGAAAATAGATATTGTGCTGCAGCAAAAGTCCTTAGTTTGATAATTATTATCGTGTAGTCGAAACTAGTCACTGCTAATAGAGATTAAAATGGTATAAAAAAGTAAAAGTGTTTTCTTCATCCTTAATATCGAAATGTACCACGAAGTGAGTGGCATTAAGATCCAAGAAGCAAAAAGTGTTATCGGAATATTATGAATTAAGCTTTAAGTAAAGAACCTTTAAGAATTTATTTTAATTTAGCAAATAATGTTATGCTTCCTATGTTATTTTAGGAATTAATAGATGGAAAACGGCTTGACTTTCAAGCTGCTTCAAAAACTGCTGCAGAAGTAATTATAAAAATAAAGGAACGATTATTTTTCAAAAAATTATGACAACGGTTGAATCTGAGCCGTTGCTCTTCCAAAAAAAATATTTCTTTAGACTTTAGAAAATCAGACTTAGTGGGATAAGATAGAAGGCTATGTTAAATATTAGAAGATATAGGAAGGAAATATTTTTGACTTCCAAATAATAAACTAGGATTATTCAAAAGATCCGATCGGTGGAAAGTGAAGTTAGATAACACAGATAATATAGCACATTTGGTACATTTGTAGTCTTCTAACTAACTAGGCTACAGAATGTAAATAATGAATATTTTTTTGCTTCCCAAATAAATTATTACCAAAACACTTTATGAACTACTTTCAAACAAATACTTCCCAAAAATAAAAAAACATATTTCTGACTTTGGAAAATACGATATTGTGAGATTAGATATGGAGCTACATTAAATTTTTAGAAGATATCGAAAGGAAATATTTTTGACTTCCAAAAAAATAAACTGGAATTATTAAAAAAAAAAAAATAAAGCACATTGGGTACTTTTGTAATCTTCTAACTAGCTAGTTTACAAAATGTAAATAATGAATAAATTTAGCTTCCCAAATAAATTATTACCAAAAGACTTTGAGATGTACTTTCAAAGAAAAAAGCTACATTAAATTTTTAGAAGATTTCGAAAGGAAATATTTTTGACTTCCAAAAAAATAAACTCGGATTATTAAAAAAAAAAATAAAGCACATTGGGTACTTTTGTAATCTTCTAACTAGCTAGTTTACAAAATGTAAATAATGAATAAATTTAGCTTCCCAAATAAATTATTACCAAAAGACTTTGAGATGTACTTTCAAAGAAAAACTTAGATTAGAAAGACGAAATATATTTATTAAAACTAATTCAATCTAAGACTAGAGATCTGTTGGGTAAAAATGATAGATAATAAAGCACTTTTATAAATCTTCTAACTTACAGAATATAAATAATGAATAATTTTTGTTTTCCAAATAAATTATCACCAAAAGACTTTAAGAACTACTTCCAAACAAATGATGAAACGAAAATAAAATTCCTTACTTCACTTATAAGTTTTATAAGTGAAATAAGGAATTTTATTTTCGTTTCAACATAATGTATAACTTCACATTACTCAATCCGAAATTTGGTTCCAAACAAATACTTAGATTAGAAAGACAATATATGTTTATTAAGATAAATGCAATTAAACTATTTTAATACATTTTATTTTAAGTAAAGGTTTTCCTTTTTGTATTAATCATTCAATATTTTCCTAAATTTTAATCAACACGTTTTTTTTGTTTACAACTAAGACAAATTAAAATGAAATAAAACAACTTGTAATAACTTTCTCCACAGTTAATTTTTATTACGCTAAATGCACATTTCGTTTACGATGTAAACATTATCATTAGCTGTACAAGAATGGTTGATTAAAATGTTGATTTTTTTGTTGAAATCCCTTAATTTTTATTTCATGAGTAACTTTATTGTAAATTGAATTAAGAACCTTTAAACACCTTTAAAATCTAAATTGCAATTATTTGAGCTCATCTTCAAAACTAAATTTCTTCTTTGTATATTAAAGTTGTAAATAACTGAACATTTTCAAAAAATGCGTGTTTATTTTCAATACAATTGTTTCGCAAATTTATTGCTTCTTCAGGTGAATGAAAGTTTACAATTTCAATACCTCAACGCCTCATCTATCAACCAACCTAAATTTCTTCTAATAATTGTAGATTTTTGTTTCTACCTCACTAATCAAGCACGTATAGCAATGAATACTACTACAAAAACAGTTTAATTTTGGAATTCATTTCAGTCATTGGAATATCGAAGGACTTTTAGAATGTTTTTCCAAAGAATGCATTATTATGCAAAGATAAATTTAACTTCCATTTTAAATTAGTTGCCCGTATTACGAAACAATTAGTTTTATGTCGGAACTAATTTAGGCAAATGGAAGACTTCTAGAACTATTATGGAATTTCACTAAGTAACAGCCTCGTCCATTCAATATTCAATTTGATACTTCTAGAACTGACAGGAGTGGATTTGTAATTTAAAGACTTCCATAATTCATTTAATTTTTTTTCTTTCTAGAACTGTTTGTTTATAAGATTATCAGTACTATTATTATTATTATTAAAGAAATATAAATATGACATATTTAATAAATCCAATAATTCAAAAATAATGTTTGTTTCCAATTAGTTGTCTGATTTCCTTCACCCTTCTCCCACAAATAATTTAAAGATATATCAATTCCAATTCTTCAAACTTCTTTATGTAAACAAAAATATAGCATTACGCTCAAATAGTTATGCAGTTGATAGAGAATTTTAATTTTCAAGAAAGGAGACGAAAGATTAATAAAACATTTGGGCTTAGAAGTTTAAGGACAACCTTTTTTTACAACGACCCAACTTTTTTTATAAAGACCCAACACTAATATTCTTGGTAAATTGGTAAGTTACGTGAAGATAAACTTGATTGTCCGAAATATATACTTGGTATTTCAAATAAACTGTGTGAAGAAAGTTTTTTAGTGCTTTATTTTATAACTAATATTCTTAATAAACTTAGTATTTTAAATTTACAAAGAAGATATTCGCATATTGTAATCTTATTGCAATGTTTACTCATCACTTTTCTTCTATTAAAACTTATCAATTTTTCGCATATTGTAATCTAATTGCAATGTTCACATCATCACTAAATTATCTATCACTTTTCTTCTTTTAAAACTTAACACAAGCTTCAATTTTCTCCATTATCATTCCTTTTTATATATACATTTTTTTATTAAGCCTTTATCCTGTTTACATCATCACTGAATTATCTATCACTTTTCTTCTTTTAAAACTTAACATCAAGCTTCAATTATCTCCATTATCATTCCTTTTTTATATACTACGTTTTTTTTATTTCTGTTAAGCCTTTATCCCAAGAAATCGATTTAACGCAGACGCTATAAATATTAAAAATTAAATCGTTACCTTACTTCATAATTTCCTCCGCTTTTTTTTCTCTTTACACTTCACAAACACACCAGGAACTTAAATTAAAATATGAACTTTTTAAACGCACTTATAGTTAGTGGATTTTTTTTCTAAAACGACGTTTCCGTGCTTCGTTTCCGCCTGTAGGTGTAAAAAAAGAGCTCTAAAAGACCGCCTACTTCATACCAATTGGTAAGTCTTGTAATTCAGTACGATGGTTAAAATGGCAACAAAGAAAAAATTAATCGCCGCTAGTTTGCTCGCGCGAAATTAATTCAATTAGTTACGTTTTTTTTTTTTATGCAACATGAACCGGCGTATTCAACTTCAAGGTCTGATTGTTTTGTGGTATACAAACCGGCGAGTTCTGAAGAGACCAAATCACAATAACGTTTGTTGGTTGAAATAATATCTCTTACTACTATAAAATTACTACTTTAGTTTTTATTCAAAATAAATAAATAACATTTTTGGTATTACTTCTTTAAAAATGTAATGGGCGCAATTCAGTTGTTTAAATAAAGCTTTTTGAAGCAAAATTAAGTCTAAATGGTAATAAATAACTTTTTTGGTATCACTTCTTCAAAAATATAATAAGGGTAATTCAGTTTCTAAATACAGACTTTTGAAGCAAAATGAATTCAAAATGCTAATTAGAAGTCTTCAAGTATGATGAACTCTGAATATCGTAAAGTGCAGCATTAGGCTGTTCCACTCCAGCCGAATCTCTTACGTCAAAATTATAAGTACATATTTTGATCTATGTAATTTGTAATGTATTCATTTATTGTAAGATGATCAAATTAAATACAAATACAATAAATTTCTTTAATTACGAAAACAAAATTTTGGATTCTACTTTTGGCACTTTTTTCTGCTTCTAAAGATCAAAGGCATACCTTAAAACAGAAACTACAACGGATATCCTTCATAAATATTTGGCGACTAAGTTATTACAACTATGTCCACTAAAATCCGTTCTAAATGTTTAATAAAACATTTAATACACGAGGATGTATTCTTTGTAGATGTTGATTCAAAACGTTAGATTTTTCGTACTCGGTTTGTATCAAAGCGTTCTTCCGACGGACGCGATCTACTCACTTGTAAACTTGTTTTCCAAAAATTTTTGATTAGAAGACTTTTGTATAGAAATGATTGCCATTTGATTCATTATTCAAAAAATTGTTTCTCAAAAAAAAAATAGTTCATATTGTTTATACTTACGATTTTTCAACATAAATTTGATGTACAAATTTTTTATAAGAGTTTCTTAATAAAATTTTTCACGAGTTATTTGTTATAATTTAAAAACATCGATTAAAGTTTTTTTTGTTACAAAAACAACTCCAATTGCTTCATAGTTAATTTATTGAAGGATATAAATTAGGTTTTGCCTGTATTTAAATTAAAAGTGCCTTTGATGTAAGAATTTCCAGGGTTAAATGGAATTACTTTTACCCTTTAGTTTCAATCATTATTATAGCTCGAATATTTAATTTCACCAACTACACAACTAAGTTTTCTTATCGATACGATTAAACCATAACTTTTCATGCATAGAGAAGACGACCATAGACGAGTTTAGGATATAAAAAAACTATTTAAACAGTATTTAAACAATAAAATAACGTCCTTGATTTACTAACCTCACCTTTATGATTCAATCAGCTACAATCTATTTTTTAACTTGTAACAACTTTGAAAGACACCGACGGAATTGATTAGTATCAACAGGATTTTTTGATGATATGAAAATAACTTTGAGAAGAACATAATTTTTTGCTTTCCTAATTACTTTTTCAAGGCAAATTTACTTGGATTAAAGAGATATGTTGATATATTTAATAATTTTCAGTTGATTGATTTACTTCCCCTGAAGAAGCGACAGTGTGGCGAAACATATGTAGTGTTTAATAAACCAATATTTGAAAATAAAAAAATTGCGTTATCTCAATATTAATAATTTTCAGACTTTTTTTAGACTGAGTCCAAATTAAAAAATGATACAACTGTAGCTCTATTACAAGATAAATTCTGGAACCAGAATTTTATTCATATCACTTTCTAACTATATCTCCAATATTGCTAAGACAAAATTAATAAAGAATTACAGTCATAAAGACTTGTTTGCACCTCACTAAATCTTAAAGAACTTATCTGTTGGATGCAAAAATTCAATTGATTGCAAATTAAAAACTGATGAAAACAGTTATACAAACAAAGTAAAAATTGTGTTTAATTCAAAATCACAAAAGTTTTATAAGATCTACTTACTTTAACAAAGAAACAAACTGCAGAGGAATTAGAGAAACTGATCAAAAATAACTTAACTAAAGCAATATTATATGGTGGAAATACAAAAAAACATCTCGGAATAAGAGATGTGAATTGTTTTTCATTGTTGTAAACTTAATTATAAGTTGAAATATTTATTTCGAAAATTTGATACGAAATGTTTTCTAGGAATTATTAATTCTATTATTTCTTTGATATGAATTTTTAGTTAAGCAAATTGATAATTATACTTTTGAGATTCACAATCATCGACCTACGAGAAAAAGTCCAAAACGGGCAGTGGCAGCTCAATGCCGAGTTATCGAGCGTCGACCATCAGTTTTTGGTAAGACAAGTTTTGTAAAACACAAATGGCGAACCTTTAGAGAGACATCACTTCATCAGAATTAAAAGCACTGGAAGACACTTTAGCAGAATACTGATGATACGTTTAACGCAAATATTTATAGACCTTTCTGCGTAATAGCCGTTCCGAGTTTGTTTCAAGAATTTAATAACACGCGTCTTGTGATGAACCGAAAATTCCGTAATTTTAATAAGTTTGGTTTATTAACTATTTCAGTATTTTTAGAACAATACAGTACCTTCTAAACGGTTTCACGATTGTAGAATAGAACGATTTTTTGTTTGGAAATAACAATAAAAGATTAATGTGTATTATTTAAGAAAGAAGACCGAAGATTAGTAAATTTAAAAATGGTTTTAAGAAATATTTTTCCTTGTTGTAGTGGGCAAAACATTTCTTGTAGAAGTGGCAAAACTCTTCTTCTAGTAGTGGAATAAAGTTTTCTTACAGGAATAGAAAAAACTTTTCTAGCAGCATTAAAAAATGCTTTACGTAGTAACGACCGCAACCATCACCATGATTAAATTCTTTATTGTTAATTGACTAACCACAAGATGTTTTTTCTACAAACGAATTCTGCCGACGGTTACATACGATCATAATTTTTAAAGTCACAATCAGTATACGGCAAAAAAACACAAATATTTCTATAGTTTCCAAAAATGATGAGGAAACTTTTAGGAATTACGTTAGTGTTTACTTAACCTATCTGAAGAAGAAACAATTTATTATGTGAGAAGTTTTTAAGCGGAAAGTGGAAAAAATCCAGAAAATAATAAAAACGCTGTCATTGCAAAATAATGTTCTTATACTGAAAAAAATCTGTTATGATTTAAATACCTTTTTTATATGCGAGGTTTATAAGCGGAAAATATAGAAAATGTTATTTCTACGATTAATTATATTCTCACTTAACCTGTGGTGAAACATTTTTAATTAATCTTCTAATTATTTTATATTCTTCTAAGCTAGAAAAGTTTTTTTTAATGTCTAAATCGCTTTTTCTGAGATCGGTATTACGAATACACGATACGAAAAAATCTACTAAGGTGTGAATATTTTTTGTATCAGTTTCTACTCGGAAAATATGAAAAAAATCCCAGAAACTTTTTTTTGTTCACATTATGCACTAAAAGAAAAAATCGGTATGATTACACGATAGGAAAAAATCTACTAAAGTGGAACATTCTTTGTATGAGTTTCTACACGAAAAATATAGAAAAAAAAACTCAGAAATTCTTATGGTAAAAAAGGTAATATTAGAACTGCAACTTAAAATTTTCGGATTTGTACTTACGTACTTTTTTTGGAAATTTCATGATAACTTAGTGTACTTAGGTTCACTTATTTTCTTGGAGGTTTCATAGTTTATAGGTTATAACTTTGTACTTACGCTTACTTATTTTCTTGCAAATTTCATAATAACTTAAGTAGAATTAATTGAATTCTTTAATTCTTAATTTCTAAATGGAATAATTCTTCAGTACTAAAAACTAATACGAATCTAATAATAATTAGAAGAAGAAAAGGGCATAAAACCTCTAATATCTTTGGTTAGTATTCAAGTTTACTAAAAAAGCTTGAAGAATCTAAGAAGGCAAATTGTAACTAAAAATATTATCCCTTCAAAAAAGAAACAAAGAAGTTTTTTTGAAAGATGTAAGCTTGATTATTGCTAACATAATAAAAATAAAACTTTTGTTGATTTTATACAACTGACAATTAGAAAAAAACACGAAAATATTTTATACAACTGGTTGGTGTTACCTAAGCATCAATTTTCATCATCAAGTTTAGATAAAAGTATAAATCAAAATAAACAATTATTGTTTTTTTGTAAATAACAACATCGAATAGAAAATACTTTCCAAGCCCAAAAACTTTTGATTTGTTTTTCGCAATCTAAACAACATTGAAATACACCGACGGAAGAAGTAATTTTTTTCCGAAGAACTTTTCAGTACAAAATTCATGCCTGATGCAAAGAAAACAAATTGTAACACTATTTTTATTATCTATTATTTATTGCTCTGTATAGAATATAGGAGGAGCGTCTTTTGGGAGCAAATTTTTAGATCAAATTAAGAAACTATAATTTTGGAAGAAAATATTTCCGAAAAACTTTTGATCTATTTTTTCCCCAATTTTAACTTTAAATCTACAAAATAAGGTTTCATAAAGTAAGAATTAACTAATTTACAATCTTGAAAGACCCCGACGGAAGAAGTCACTTTTGCCAAACATTATTATTAAGTTAAAAAAAACTTCATGCCATAAATTTTGCTTAAAGTGGACACTATTTTAACGCTTTTTGTAGATTATGTAGAATATAGGAGCATCGTAGAAGACTAATATCACTAAGTTGAAGTAGTAGGCTCTGATTGATCAACTTTTTTTTGTTGAATAATTCTATTTGGCCTGCTTGATTTTGGCTTATTAATATTTTGCAACATATGAAGGTTTCAATTAATTATTTGATTTATTCAGGCCACAATTTAAGTATTATAAAGACCTAACTATTATTTCATGATTTTCCACCAAAAGTTGAGTGAGAAAATTATTCAAGAAAAGACGTAACTATTTTCCGATAAGTAACTTACTTGATGATAATAATAAACTTTTTTCCAAATCTATTCCAAGGCAACAAACTTTTTTTATTCGTAGCAAAGGTTTTTGTATTTATAACAAAAATTTGGAAAAAATTAGAAATCAAAATAAGGATGTATTGTTTTTATTTCATTAAAAATATTTAATAGAAAAAGCAATCCAAGCCAAAAAACTTTTGATCTATTTTTTGAACTTTAAACGACCCCGACGGAAGAAGTCACTTTTCCCAAAAATTCTTACAAGTAGAAAATTCATGCCTGATGCAAAGAAATGAATAAATTGGGCACTATTTTAAGGCTTTCTGTAGAATTTGGAAGCGCCTTTCAAGACTAATAGTGCTAAGATAAAGCAGTAGGCTCGGATTGTTGAACCTTTTAAGTCAAAATATTCTGGCCTGCTTGATTTTTTTATCTTATTAAAATTTTTGCTACAATAATTGCGTGACTTATTCAAGATGCAATTTTAAATTTATGAAGACCTAATCATTTTGTCATTAGTAACTTTTTTTGATGATAATAAATTTTTTCAAGACGACCAACAATTTCCCTGATAAATTGATTCTTTTCCGTAGCAAATATTCTTTTAGAAAATTGCGATAGAAGATTTTTGCACCAATAATTCTATGTTTTGGGGAATTTTTTTCCTTTCGCCATTAGTGATTTTTTTTTGATGATAATAAGTTTTTTTCAAGACGACCAACAATTTATTTTTTTCCGTAGCAAATATTCTTTTAGAAAACTACGATTGAAGATTTTTGCACCAATATATATCCAATATTTTGGGGAAAATTATTATTTTTTTCCAATAAAAATACTTAATAGAAAATGCTTTCATAGCCATAGCCTTAAAACTTTGGATCTATTTTATTTTAAACTTTAACATCATTGAAAGATCCCGACGGTAGAAGACACTTGTTTCCCAACATCGAAAAAATCCAAAATTCACGTCTGATGCAAAGAAATTAATAAATTGGAAACTATTGCATTGCTTTCTGTAGAACATGGGAGTATCCTGGAAGACTAATCGTTGAAGAATTTAGCTTATCAATCTTTCTTATGTTTGGCCTGTTTGATTTTATTACATTAACATTTTTGTATCAATAATTGTATGTTTATTATTACCACTTGATACCTTTAGGAAACAATTTGAATTTTATGAAGACAACTAATTTCCTATCACAAGTAACAAGTATCAGTTTCTATGATAATAAACTTTTTGCAAACCTATTGGAAGTCCATTACAATTATTTTTGCGTTTTTTGCGCTTTGATACATAGAAGATAACTTCTTGTACCCTAAGACTCTTTTCGTCGTAAACGTTACACAATTTTGGTACTAATAATTGTATATTTATTACAAGTATTTGATTCATTTCGGAAACAATTTGATTTAATAAAGACTTGAATTATTTTCCATGCCATTTCTTTTGATGATAATAAACTTGTTTTAAAGCTATTAGAAGACAAACAATTTAAACCTCTAAATTTTTCTCTAGTATTCCAATGACGAACAAGTCTATATTTCAAGACATTTTGCAGTTTTTTATTGTAGGGAAGAATTATAGAAGATTTGTGCACTAATAATTGCTTGTTTATTACAGTTATTTAATTGGTTCATGATATAAAAGAAATATAATGAAGACTAACTATTTTCCCGTATCTTTTATGATCCTAATAAAGTTTTTCCAAATCTATTGGAACCTTAACTTTTTCCTTAGCGATGGTTTCTTTTTTAGAACGATTTTTTCCATTACTGAACAACGATAGAAGATTTTGCACGAATAATTGTAAATTAATTACAATTATTTGATGCGCTCAGGTAACAAATTTAATGTAACGAAGATCTAACGATTCCGGTCATAAAAACCCTTTTTTTGATCATAATAAACCTTTTTACAAATCTATTGGAACTTGAAACTTTCCTCTAGTAATTGCATTTTTTCCTTCAAAGAACAGCAATAGAAGTTTATTTTTGTTTATTACAATTATTTGATTCGTTCCGGATACAATTTTATGACTTAAGATTTTTTGGATAATAATTAACTTCTTTTTGGAAGAACACTGTGCCAAAAATTTTTCGGCGCTTCACTTTTAATGTGTGTTACTCTTTCCTCACAGTCTAACTTAAATAATGGTTTTTGGAAGAGATGAGTACGAGGCCTTATAACGGCCAAAACCTTCCTCTAGTAACTGCATTTTTCCGTAGCAAATTTTTCACTAAAGAACAGCGATAAAAGATTTCTATAACAAATTTTATTTGATTATTTTTAGATACAGTTAAAATTTGACCATTTTCTGATCATCACCTTTATTTTTTGAAAAGTAATAAACTTTTTCGAAATCTTTTGATTACGATGTAATATTATTCCTTAGTGATTGCATTTCTTTTGTAGTAGCAAAAGTTTCTTTAGAGAACTATAGGAAACGTTTCAACTAATAATTAGTATACAATTTCACAGGTAAGAAGACTTAACTATTTTAATGATCATAGGCACCTTCTTTTGATAATAACAAACTGCTTCCAAACCTATTTGAAAAAAAACTTTTCCCCTACTAATTGTAATTATTTCTGTAGCAACTTTTTTTTCTTCGGAAAACAGCGAAAGAAGATTTTTTTTTTATTAGGAAACCTATACTCCACACCACGGCACTTTCTCCGTTCTTACAACTTGCACTTTTTGCCGGCCCAAAACCGCCGGTCTTATTGGTAAACTTGGTAAACAATGTTAGACACTATTTTCATAATTATTTCATGTTTGTTAGGATGGAAAATTCACTTTGTCATCCTAACGACTTATTGGTGATCTATTTATATGCTATAGGTCACTATTTGCACTTGTTCCCATTGATTTGGTAACACTAGTACAAGATCCTACACTATGATTTCACGGGTTTTCTTGTTTAGGTCGATTTCCCGCGTTTTCGGTGTTGCGACGGAAACTTTTCCATCCCGAAATTGGAACGAACGAACGAACGGTTTGTAACCCCGCGTTGATTTATGCGATGTTGGGGAAAGATATGTTGCGGGTGGCGTAATTCAATTTTTTTTTTTTTAGAACGGCGCCCGGGAAAATTTTTTGATTTATACCCCGGGCGCTGGGGGGTTTATCGCCGTCGCCGGTTTTTTGGCGCGCGTTTTTATTTTTTTTTAATAGCACTTGGATTTTTTCGGAGCACTGGACGAGCTGGTGGTTTCAGGTCTTGGACGTCGTACCCGTGGCTGAGCCATGAAAGCCCTGGCCGCCGCCGCGCTGGGGTATTCTGATGCTTGGGCCACCGTGTCTCCTTGTATTGGTCACTTCACAACACACACTCGCGGGGCCCGGGCCCGATCACTGTCCACTCGCGGAGGGGGGCGCTGTCACATCACACGCGTCGTCCACGTGCTGCACCTGGGGCTCACCGCCGTGGCTAGTACAGAGTATGCGTGCGGAGGTCCTGCGCGCTCCGCAGTCGTCTGCCAACTGTCAATCACGGCCGTCCGCGGGGGCAGAGTGGGGCTCGGATGAATGATCTGTCAGCCGGTGGCCCCTCCTTTCGTCCAATGGCCGCCTCTTTGCCGCGCACGCGCACCCCAACCGTGGAGGCATTCCGCGGACGCGGCGCACCGTCGCGTTGACAAGTTGTCAGTGCCAATCACCGGCAGCGTCTCCTGCGGCTTCGTCTAGGATGCGCGCCTCTCATGAAAAATGATTGAGCGCGCCGGATAAATCTTTCAAACAGCCCACACTGACGCGAACAACTGATACCTCTGGATCTGACACCCAGAGAGTGCCGGTGCCGACGATGCGATCAGCTGAGCCTTCGACGCTCCCGCATTAACAACCCTATCGATTGCCATCCACAAAAGGCGCACGTTTATACCTCTCGCATCTCCATGACTCCCGAAACTTGCATAACACTCTCGATTCATACATCCACTAACATCAACTGCACAGAACTAATTTAGACGTAAACCCTTCTTTCCGACGGTCATATACTTAATTCTAACCAACACTTATAATATCATTTATCTATACTGCTTACTACAAAGCATAATTTATCTTCTAGCAAGGTATCAAATACTTGGTTTACTAAACAAAGCAAAAATTAAATCTGCCTTGAAAGTCTGATCGATAGTATTTAATACTGATACTTCGTTTCAACTCTTGCACTTCCAGAAATTGACAAAGACAGTACAAATTATATTGGAATAAAACCACCTAGGGCAATAAATTAATTTAAAATTCCTTTTGGATAGTTTAACCTACCCACCTAAGAAAATATTTTTTAAGACCATTAAATTTCAATAATACTAAATTAAATATTGTAGACGAAATACACAGTTTCGAAACATTCTACAGAGAAACTATTGGAAAGAGTTGCGCCTCGCTGACGAGATCCAAATAGATCGAAACCAATTCTTGGCTGCTGTTGACAGGATAACAAAAATTTTCTTAATGCTTACTTATAAGGATAATATTTGCGACAATAAAATGATTGAACACTTACGGGATTCAAATAGATTAAAACGGTTGTAAATCAGAATAAAAGTTCTGAAGGACGTACTGACAACATTTTCATCATATTATTCTATATAGAATACACCAAACCGAAGTCAACATTAACGACGCACCAGAAGCTTAAAGAGTATGCA
Source organism: Ontholestes murinus (assembly GCA_963969525.1). Lineage (NCBI taxonomy): Eukaryota > Metazoa > Arthropoda > Insecta > Coleoptera > Staphylinidae > Ontholestes > Ontholestes murinus. The sequence continues at coordinate 19,569,566 of OZ018387.1, read as the reverse complement.
TGCGACTTTCTATCACACCTAACACTAAGCAATTATCACCGTTTTAAGTATTTGATGATACAAACTGGCCTCAAATATTCGAATATTCAAATATTACCTTTAAACTCCTTTTAAATATAACACATTTCAAGATTTAAAAAAAAAGGGTTTAACGCTCGGAATCGGACAAAAAACATCGTAGCCACAAACGCACTTTTTGTGATTGTTTAAAGGAACTAGAATTTCGTCTCAGTTTAAGAAAAAATGAAGTAAAAGTGAGTTTTTTTATTTTCGGTTTGAAACAAGAAATGTATTTGCCCCAATAAATCAATTTTACGGACTTTTATGGTGAGCGTTTTTAACTGGCAGATAAGGGTTTTTAGAGATTTTTTAATTTGTAATAGTCTTATAGACGGAACTGCAGGTGACATAAAGGATATTTTAATTTGTTTATATTCTTTTGTAAAGGGGGTCTAAAATTAAAGCTTAGTATAGGGAAACCATTAAGGTGACATCTATTGTCTAAAGCGGTGCGCTATGCTGGTGAGATCCAAAATAGATCGAAACTGGTACGTGACTGTTGTTGACAGGCAAACGAGACAGTTAAATAATGTTTATAATAATGAAATAATTATTTATATATTTCATTATTACGTTTTGCTTTATATTTTTATTTAAATTAAATATTGTAAAATGATTGTATACATGTATGTACAATTAAATATAATTTAAAGCTGAAATTATTCGTGCTAGACAGTTATTTCTTCCAGTTTATTTTATTATTGTTTTTCTGTGTTACGTGAAGACAATTTTAATTGTATTTGTAATAATAAATTAATAATTTAGTTTTTAAGTGTAGTAATCAGTTTTGAAGTAAGGAATTTTCAAGGTGGTTATTTTAATCGATGTAATTACATATTTTATAATTAGGCATAGAAAAAATTGTTTAAGTCATGTTATTAAAATGTAGGTTGTATTACATCTGGATTTATTTATTTTTTACAAATAAAGTAAAATTCTGCGCTAAATACAAATGTAAATATAAAAAACCTATTACTAAAAAAATATTATCAACAATTAATTTTGTGTAAGAGAAGATTACGTAGAAAAATAAAATTCAAATTATGTTTGTTGTTTAACTGATCGCAGTTTGCAATAACTTTAATTGCAAAATTGAAATAAAAGAAAATTGACAAAGTAAAATTTTTTAGTGTGTAAATTAATAAAATTCATAAACTTTAATGCTTTAAATCAAGCTTAAATAAGATTAGTTATAGAAGGTTATTTATATTTAGACTTAAATTTGGATTGTACTTTATTTTTTATTACATACTAGGTTTTATTGTTTTTAGCAGCAAAATCATCAACGATTGGTATTTAAAGTTATCATGTATATGTAGGGTGGGTGGGTGGCCTCTATTCCACCCTCCAATCAGTAAAACATAAGCGAGGGTTTTAATTAAAAGTTGTAAAATATAAATAAACAAAAAATAATTGCAATTTTTAGAGATTAATTCATATAATTTTTTCAAATAACTTTTGATGATGTTTTACTGATTGGAGGGTTGGATAGAGGCCACCCACCCACCCTACATATACATATAAATTTCAATTACTAATCGTCTCGCGGTTTGGAGTAAAATTAATTACAAAATGTCTTGAATAAAAAAGAAATTCAAACGGTAAAATTTTTGAGTGAGTAAATTAATTAAATTTGTATCCATGATGGGTGGGAAGACTTTAAATCTAAATTAGATAAGATTAGCTATAGAAATTGATTTATATTTAAACTTAAATTTTGATTTTGTTTTATTTTTCATTACATAGAGGGTTTGATTGTTTTTAGCAGCAAAATCATCAACGATTAGTATTAAAGCTCTCATGTATATGTAGGGTGCGTGGGTGGCCTTTATTCCACCCTCCAATCAGTAAAAGAAAGGCGAGGGTTTTAATTAAAAGTTGTAAAATATAAATAAACACAAAATAATTGCAATTTTTAGAGATTTCTTCATACAATTTTTTCAAATAATTTTTGATGATGTTTTAGTGATTGGAGGGTGGGATTGAGGACACCCACCCACCCTACATATACATAAATTTCAATTACTAATCGTCTCGCGTCTGGAATAAAATTAATTACAAAACTTCTTGAATAAAAGAGAAATTCAAATGGTAAAATTTTTGAATGAGTAAATTAATAAAATTTGTATGCATGATGGGTGGGCTTTAAATCTAAATTAGATAAGATTAAGTATAGAAGGTTATTTATATTTAAACTTAAATTTATGATTTATTACATATAAACAATTATATAAAGTTTTATTATTTTGTAATCAGCAAAATCAACAAAAATTCCTATATAAAGTTATCAAGTATATGTAGGGTGGGTGGGTGGCCTCTATTCCACCCTCCAATCAGTAAGACATAAGCGAGGGTTTTAATTAAAAGTTGTAAAATATAGATAAACACAAAATAATTGCAATTTTTGGAGATTTATACATATAATTTTTCCAAATAATTTTTAATGATGTTTTACTGACTGGAAGGTGGGATAGGGGCCACCCACCCACCCTACATATACATATAAGTTTCAATTACTGATCGTCTTGTGGTCTGGAATAAAATTAATTACAAAACTTCTTGAATAAAAAAGAAATTCACAAGGTAACATTTTTAAGTGAGTAAATTAATAAAATTTGTATACATGATGGGTGGGCAGAATTAAATCTATATTAGATAAGATTAGCTATAGCAAGTCATTTATATTTAAACTTAAATTTTGATTTTGTTTAATTTTTCATTACATAAAGAGTTTGATTGTTTTTAGCAGCAAAATTATCAACGATTAGTATTTAAAGTTATCATGTATATGTAGGGTGGGTGGGTGGCCTCTATCCCACCCTCCAATCAGTAAAACATAAGCGAGGGTTTTAACCAAATTTGTAAAGTATAAATAAACACAATATAATTGCAATTTTTAGAGATTTATTCATACATTTTTTCAAATAACTTTTGATGATGTTTTACTGGTTGGAGGGTGGGATAGAGGCCACCCACCCACCCTACATATACATATAAATTTCAATTACTGGTCGTGTCGCGGTTTGGAGTAAAATTAATTACAAAATTTCTTGAATAAAAAATAAATTAAAACGGTAACATTTTTAAATGAGTAAATTAATAAAAATTTAATCTAAATTAGATAAGATTAGCTATAAAAGCTCATTTATATTTTAAACTTAAATTTTGTTTTTGTTTTATTTTTCATTACATAGAGGGTTTGATTGTTTTTAGCGGCAAAATCATCAACGATTAGTATTTAGAGTTATCATGTATATGTAGGGTGGGTGGGTGGCCTCTATCTCACCCTCCAATCAGTAAATCATAAGCGAGGGTTTTAATTAGATACATTTACTTCAAACAGAAAATAATTGCATTTTTTAATTGATTTATTCATACAATTATTTTTATGGTGCTTTATTGGAGGGTGGAATAGAGGCAACCCACCTACCCTACATATACATATTAACTTTAATTAGTGATCGCCTCGCGGATTCCAATAACTTCAATTACAAAATTTAAATACGAGAAACTTGACAAAGTAAAATTTTTAAGTGTGTAAATTAATAATAATTATAAAGATGATACGTAGAAATACTTTAAATCAAGCTTAAATAAGATTAGTTATACAAGGTTATTTACATTTAAATTTGGATTATGCTTTTTTTTAATTACATACAAGGTTTTATTGTTTTGTAAACAGCAATATCAACAAAAATTCGTATTTAAAGTTATCAAGTGTATGTAGGGTGGGTGGGTGGCCTCTATTCCACCCTCCAAACAGTAAAACATAAACGAGGGTTTTAATTAAAAGTTGTAAAATGTAAAGAAACATAAAAAAATGGTGATGTATTTTCTTTACAATTTTCTCGAAAACTATGAGGTTTATGCAATAGCCTTAGTCTCAATAATTTGCTCAATTTTGTTTTTTTACAATTGTTAGGTCATTTAATTTTATTTTATTTATACAATTATTGATTAATATTATTTATTTGATTTTACTTTATAATTATGGCTTTTATGTGTCTGTTAATTTAGTTTTATTCATACAATTATTTTGTTTATTTATAAGTTCTTTTAATGTTATTTATATATCCATTATTTTCTTATGAGAAAGTAACATTGAAGTATATTGTTAAATTTTCCATTTTAAACCATTTGGGCTTTTAATTTTAATTGTAAGTGTTGTATGTAAACGTTCTTTATATGCTATTGCTATTTTTTTTTGTCTGTATTTGTAAATTTGTATTATGTAAATGATTGCTTATTTTTTGTGTGTAAAAGAGATTTCCGTAAATAAATTGAAATTGAAATTGAAATATTTGTTAAATAAATTTCATATAACTATAATTTATTAGAAGTAGGGAAAAAGTATCAATTGTTTTAAAGAAGGTATCAAAAATCTAGTTAATTTTTCTGATAGGAAAAACCTCCGTGAATATGATTATGATAAGGAATTTGGGACCTTATTTACGAAGTTAATATTGATATGCAGGTGCAGTATTGATGAAAATAAAAGTAATAATGAGAAAAATTAACTTTTAACTGTTAGTTGGTTTAAATTATAAATAATGTAAAACTGCGGTGGAGAAACGCTCATAGATATTAATTTTTCTTATTATTACTTTTATTTTAAACTGAATTAAGAAAATTAAATGGCTGAAAGACCACCGGTCGATAACCAGTGGAATAAGAAGAGAAGGGGTAAGAAGAAGTAGTTATTGTCCTATTATCAGATGTAACACTATTTCCAAATAAAGATGTTTATCTCCCTGAAATTAAATTAAGTTTTGAAGTGTTCTCAGGGTGCAATTATAATTTTTGTAATGATGTAGTGTATTTAGTTGAAACGCTAAATTATCAATGTAATTATTTCAAGATTTATTTTATTTCTATTGTAAAACTCATGTTTAATTTGGCTTGTAAATAAATAGTAAGAAAATATGTTTGAAGTTTATGAAAATAAATCTATAAATTTGATTTAACATTTCTTTTTCTACTCATACGGCCAATAAAATAAAAATAAGGACAGAAAATTTTTAAACTCGATAACTAATCAAACTAATGACATATTAAATCAGTAATTGAAGAGGCTTTTACTTCTTGATACATTCTATGATTCAAAATAAAATAAAACGAATAACTTTGTTTTTATAACTTTTTTAATAACACTTGTTACTATAGTTTCGACAAATTCAGCTTCAACAAGCTGAATTAATTAATTAATTAATGACATATTGTCCGATAAATCGGATTAATTTAGCCAACATTATAGTCACGACAATAACATTTGAGTTATATAAACAAAGTAATAGTAAATATTTTATTTATTAAACTCAAACATTTTAACCACTTTACCAAAATACTATATTTATAGTGGTAAAACAGCTTTGTATTTGTTTAGAGAAACAAGAAACAATAAATAGTTATATTGTCGAAAATGTTTTCTTTTTGTGGTTTAAAAAATAGGAATGTATGAATCATTTCTTTTTCATTTTTTTTTCGTTCAGAGTTAAGATAAAAGTTTTTCAGTAAAAAGATGGTAATTGATATTGGATGAATTTTTGGGTGACATGTGATATATGTAAAGATGGTTTTATATAATGCTTTAGTATTTATAGATTGCAGATAAGGAATTTCCAAAGAGAATTTTAATTTGGAATTTTTACTTGAATATAGTTACCGATGACTATGATATATGTAGGTTATTTTAATTAATTTCGTTTTCACTATGAATATGTGTAAAACCAATATTGCAAGATAATTTAATTCATTATATCCATTCAAACGTTGAAACTTTTAGTCGTTATTTTGTAAGGTTGTAATTAATATAAAGTGTATATTTAGAAGAAACACGAAAATATTTTGTAAAATCTACAACAAATGAGTCTTATTAAGACTACAAAAAACAAATCACTTCTAGTCTTAATAAGACTCATTTGTTGCAGATTTTACGAAATATTTTCATGTTTTTTCTAATTATTACTTAATTTTATACAACGCAAAGGACTTACATATTTCTATTATTAAAGTGTATAGTTTTTTAGTTGTGAAACGTAAAATTTAAAAAAATATTGAAAAATCTATATATGCAAATCAAATTTAAAATATACAGGGCGTTTCTGTGACTCGGGAAATAAAATTAACCACACATATTAGGGCGAAAATGATGATGATTCGTAATAAAATTATTATAAAAGTCTTCCAATGTCACAGCTTAAACTAACATCAAGTCAAATCTTTAGGCACTTTGTCACTTCGATCGGACCGCGGGAACTTTGCTATACATGGTGTTCGTATAATTTGTTTGCTCGGAACTTTTTTGTTTACTCATAAATATACATTTATTCTACCAGATTTTAATAGAAAATTATTTTAGAAAATTTTATTACTCTTTGAAAATTTTGATAACAGAGGCCAGTTTCGAGTTAAAAGCAAAAATGTAAGTCTCTGATTTCAATCGTAACAAACAAAAAACCAAAAACCTCGGAATGGTGGCCACCCATCTACCCTACATATTTCATTTAATTTTACTTACAACACTGTTTTACATTATTTAAAAAATTATCAATCTGTGCAATTTTAGCTTTAATTTAAATTAAACAAATATGTACCCTCCAATTACTTCAACATTAGCAATGAGCTTTCCCAAAAAATAGGCTGGAATTAATTCAAATTTTTTTAATAAGAAATCTTGCATTTATTTAGCTTTTTATGTTGAAAAATTTTGTTTTATAATTTACATATTGGAGGGTGGGATAGTTTTTACATATATATTGCAACTTCGATTACAACACGGTCCTGTATTATAAAAAAATACAAATTATCAATTTAAAATTTTTGAATATATTATAGATGAATTTATTTTTTTATTAGAAATCTTACTTTTATTTAGAAATAGCTAATTATTAATTTAAATTTTTTATTTATATTATAGAAATTGGAGGGTGGGATAGTGAACACCCACCCACCCTACATTATCCATTTTAATAACAACTCTGTCTTGAGTTATAAAAAAATAGTAATTATTAATCTATGCAATTTAAATTTTTTAAAACTGAAAACACTCTTTGTATTATGAATTAAATAAATATGTAGGGTTTGTGGGTGGCCTCTATCCCACCCTCCAATTACTATAACAATAACAATAAACTTTCTCAAAAAATAAGCTGCGATGAAATATTTTATTAATATATAAAATCTTGTGTTTATTTAGCTATTAATAATTATTATAATTTGTTTTATATTATAGAAATTGGAAGATAGGATTTTTATATATTAAGGAAGTACACTTTATTTACACTCCAATTAAGTTATATTAGTACGACTACACACCATGAATTAACAATAAGCTTACTCGAAAAACCTACGATGAATTCCATTTTTTTAATAAAGATTTTTCCGTCTATTTAGCGTTTTATAGTTAAAAACTTTGTTTAATATATTATAAGTAATTGGAGGGTGGGATAGTTAACATCCACTCACTCTATAACTTTAAATAAAACACTGTTTCAGATTATTAAAAATTATTATTATTATTATTGATAATACAAATTATCAATCTGTGCAATTTTAAATTTTTCCAAAATATAAAACTGTAATTTAAATTAAACACGTATGGGTGGGTGGTTTCTAACTTACCTTCTTATTATTGTAGCATTAACAATAAGCTTTCGCAAAAAGCTGCGATGAATTCAAATTTTTTGATAAAGAATCTTGTGTTTATTTAGCTTTTCATAATTAAAAATTTTGTTTTATAATATAGAAATTGGAGGGTGGGATAGTGGCCACCCACCCACCCTACATATTCCATAAAACTTCAATTACAACTCTGTTTTGTTTTATGAAAAACATAAACATAATCAAACTGTGCAGGTTTTTAATTATTTCAAACTGAAATCACTTTTTGTAATATAATCTAAATAAATACATAGGGTGGGTGGATGATCACTATCCTACCCTCCAATTTCTATAATATAAACCAAAATTTTCTAATAAAAAAATCTGCAAGAAAATATTTTTTGAAGAATGAAGTCCGCCTGCGATTCCTGTGCTCAAAATTTATTGTATTTTTTATGTATGTATCTATTCGTGTTTTTTGTTAACAGGTTATCCAAAGAATAATAATAAATAAATAATAATAAATAAATAAATAAATATTAGTAAATTTTCCACAGCGTAAAGAATTTTAATACATTTTTATTATATTTTTTTTAAAATTATTATTTGTTTTATATTATAGAAATGGAAGGATGGTGGCCACTATCTTACCCACCCTACATATTTATTTAATTTATATTACAAACAGTGTTTTAAGTTTGAAAAAATGCAAATCGCACAGATTAATAATTGGAATTTTTTTATAACACAAAGCAGTGCTATAATTGAAGTTAAGTGGATTATGTAGGATGGGTGGGTGGCCACTATCTCACCCTCTAATTACTATAATATAAAACTAAGTTTATAACCATAAAGAACTAAATAAACGTAGGATTTTTTATAAGATAAAGTTTTAATTCATAGCAGCTTATTTGACCACAACTTAGAACTGATGTTAAAATTATTGTAGGATAGGATTCAAAGAAATTTAGCTTTATACGTAAAATAATGTCCCAAAATATTGAACTGATGGGGGACTTACATGATGAACCTCCATAATACATTGGAATAAAACAACATATTTGAGAGGGTTTCACTATAATTTTCTATAAGTTTTACCACACCGTGGCTGAAATGGATACAACATACTGCATTGCTCAACAAGAGAAGTGAAAATCTTTCAACTGTGTTGTTTTAAGTAAATAACAAAATATCAGAATTTATGCAAATTATTCTGCAAAAATCATCGTTAAAATAATCTTATCATTTTTAAAATTCTCTAATAAATTACTGATAAGTAACGATTAAGAACTTATAATGAAAAACACGATCGTTTTGAGTTTAGCTTTATTTTGTAGATACTGCTACAATTGTTTCATCACACAGTGGCTTCATCAGGCAGATGAATAATGATTGAAATAATTGTAGCAGTATCTACAAAATAAAGCTAAACTCAAAACGATCGTGTTTTTCATTATAAGTTCATAATGGAGTTTCGCCGAGTAACAGCCTCAATTCAATATAGTAATGATTAAAGCTAAAGTTACTTGATTGTATAGCTGCAAATTTGCAACAAATAGTTTACCTTCATTTTTACATAACTCTTGATCAATAAAAGATCGTTTTCTGTTTTGAATATATTTATTTTATTTATTTTGGCTTTGTTGATCAGCTTTTGTAGAAAATTTTCTTAGATGATGTGTACTTAGTTCATCTAAGTTGCTTCGACGGTTTTCAAGCTCTTCATGTTCATGTTATAAAGATGTATATCCTTCACGATTCAATTCACACGTTCTACCTTTATATATGCGTTAGCTTCATCTGCAGAAACATCCAGATTTGATTAAAAAAATTTTAAATCAAGTTTCCAAAGATCAAAATATATGGTAACGTAAAAAGTAAAATTAATTGTATTTCCTAAATTTAGTCACTCCAGGAGGCTACTAAATACAATAGCAATTTTTAGAGGTTGATATCAAAATCCTGAAAATGGTTAAACAACCCGCACCAAAGAAACCTCATCTAGCAGAAGTGTCATCAAGGCAACAGTAGGCAAAAGTGGAAGATCATATTTTTATGAACTCTAGCCTTTCCATGTGCAATCAAAATTTTTGTAAGAAAGTATTGTTATATATATATTTTGAATATTATTTTTTAAGTACAATTGATAATTAAATACTATCTATCCATCTATATTCACAGATCAATAAATTATCTAAGGCAATTCAAGCCTGTCACAGTGGTAGTCGATTAAAGGCAGCTGAACTATACTAAAAACTTAATCATTTGCAATTATGTACACTATATATCATCTTCTATAAATATAAGAAATCAAATATTAAAAGAACAACGATTAAACATGTTTAATAACATGTAATTTTAGAAAAATGCATGGAAACGTATCATTAAATGTATTGACTTACTACTATACTTACCTTGAAATTGTTATTGTTATGGTAAATTTTAAAACGCATTTGCTTTATAGTAAATTATTTCGATAATATCGTTTCAAATAATTTTATTTGTTTATTATATTATAATTTTATTACATAGGTTGCAAACATTAAGAAATAAATAAACATCACATCTTTTTAGACATTTATGGATTATTATAAGTAATATTAAATGATACTTGCAAGTAATTTATTCAGTACGCAATGTAAAATAATAATGCAATTAATAATAATGATTTATTAGCAATTTCACCTTTATTAATGTAAACAAACATGCTTGTCATGAACAAATAAAGAAAATAATAAACATGATGAAAATATACTTTACAGAAATTAATTTATATAGTTATAATATGGTTATATGTATAATTTTAACAGGATATTAAAACGTTTGAAATAAATAAATAAATAAATATAGTATTAAAATATCACTGTTATTTTTAGTAGAAATAGTTTTAAATTACATTCTTATTACACTATATTTTTACAAGTGACTCGAGTTTCTGATCATATTAAAACTTAAAGTAAATAAATAAATAATTTATTTCTTTGCAATTCTTTGCCTTTTCAGAAAACATTTTAAAACATATGTGTGTTATTGATAGAAAGAGAGATAAACATCTTTATTAGCGCTACTATTACAATATTACGACATAACAATTCGGTAGATATTCTGCCCACTGCACTCTTGATGAAACGAAATTATAACATTAGGTAATTTTAGATTAGAACACTTGTTCTAAACATAACAAGTATTCTAATTTAAAATTTCTTAATGACATAACAATTCTTCTTTGCTATCGATCGACGAGTCTTTCAACCTTATTATTGGTAATTGCTTCGTTTTATCCTAAAAAAAAATTTGATCAATTATTTATCGAGCAAAATATTACAATTAAAATTCCTGGGGGTGCGATTACTTCACTCAACTCGGGGAATAACGTATAAAATGTGCAATTATAGCGATTTCGCCGGGAGCCATACTCCTCCGACACGAGTTGTATAGAAGAGACGCCCTCGCCACTAGCGCCCTTAACTCCAGCACCTTATAAAAACGATAAGGGCGATTAAACTCCCGGCGCTTAAATAAAAATAACAATTTGGCGCCCCACATGAAGCCGTATTGGGGCTTTACTGATAAATTACCGCTGATTCCGCTCCTACATTTCAATTACACCCCAACCTGAAAAACCCGCGACCTCCTCCACCTCCTCCTCCTCTAGATCCACCGGCAACCCCATCAACCCCCCTCCTCCTCGCCCCATCCCTTCCAGATAAATCACTTCCAATTACAAAGGCATTTTCTAATTTTAAAATTTAAATTCCCCCATAAATCTCACCCTTTAGCCCCGCGGCGCGACTTAAGTAATAATAAAAATAAACACGAGCCATCCGACGGATTATTCAGTTTGGAGGTCATTTCCGAAATGTTTTTATATTAAATTGTATTCAAAGAGAATAGATTTAAATTTTTTGTAGCTAATTATGTTAACTGTTTAAATGAAAAATAAATATGATGAATTATGCTCTTGTAGGATATTTTTATTTTAGAAAAATGTTGCGGTTTTAAGTAATGAAAAACATATTAATTATCTGCACTGTGTGGCGAAACATGTCGCAGTTTCTACATTAAAATCAGTGAAATTACAAACCAAGTGTTTTATTCACCTTATATATTAATCAGCGTTAAATTAATGAGTTTAGTTACAAACTTTTAATCAATGGCCAATGGCCAATGCATGTTAAGCAAGGGGAGTGATTTGGGTAGAATTGTATAGCAATTATCAGAAAACATTATTTTGGTTTTAAGATCATTTGACCACGTGATAATGGTGTAGAGGAATTGAGCCCTAGTCTAGCAGATTTCGAAAAACTGAATTGTAAATTCAATTTTTGTAAAAAGAAATTAAAGTTTGAATTTTGATGGTAATAATTTCTATATTCATGGCTGTTTATAGTGAAGGGAAAGATAGAGATCCTTGTGGAACACCTTTTTTTAAATAAGGAAATGATCGGAACAGCCAACGATTGTTGTTTTTTTTTCACTTAATATAATAATAATAGTAAACTATTGATGATTTTCAACTTTTTATTTTACTCACTACAATTGTTTCGCTACACTCTAGCTTCTTCAGGTGAAGAAATAATATAATGCTTTTTTATTATAGGTGAACCTTAGGTCAGAAATTTATGTACACAAACTGTTTCCATATTGAAGGTAATTAAAAATGCCATGTATATTACGGGTGGCTGTAGGCTTCTTGATATAGACCTTTGATTTTAAGTAATCTCGTAAAAAATCTAATGGTGTTAAATCTTACGATTTGTGAGGTCAATTCTGATCACCGAAACGAGAAAGTTCACGATGAGGAAATATCTCATCCAGTAATTGAATTGTTTCACGGCCTGTATGGCATGTGGCACCGTCTTGTTGGAACCACATATTGGCCACATTAATATCATCAAATTCGGAAGAAAAAACTGTGTTATCGAGCACCTGTAACAGTCACTGCTGGACCAGCCTCATTTACAAAAAAAGTATGGTCCAAAGATGCCTCCAGCCCAAAAATCGCACCAAATAGTGACAAGTTGTGGATGCATTTATTTTTCAACAATTACATGTGGATTCTACGAACCCAAAACATGGAAATTTTGGCGAAAAACAAAGCGATCAAGTTGAAATTTGCTTCATCGCTTAGGATGATTTTGCTCGAAAAATTAGTTTCCACTGGTTGATGTTCAATACTTCTTTCGACGAACTATCTACGGTATGCATGGTCATTAGGCTTTAGTTGTTGTGTTCATTTAATTTTATAAGCATGAAGACATGCTTCGATATCGAGAGACTGACTATCCAGTCTCTCTGAATTTTTCAATTAATCTCTTCATAGTTCACGTTTAAGTTAAAACATTATTCCGAGAATATTTTGTATTAAACATTTAAACTGTGGTCGCCGAACTTAATGAAAAAGCGTTGCTGTATCTTCCAATGTTCTATTTTTACTAGCTCTAATCTATCAGCTGTCAAATTGTTTTCTTATTGTTGGGGTTACCAACAATTTATTGTTCAAATGGCGGAAAGTTAAAATTTTGCAATAATCTTAGAACATCCTTTAGTCCTTATAGAATTTTAATTAAAAAAATCCTCAATATTTTTTAATAATTAATTTTACTTGAAGACTACGGTTTGAGAATACTAGTACGTTAATGTATTGAAACCATTGGCTACCAAATAAATAAAAAAAACTGTAAATAAAATTATATAATAAATTTAAGTAATTTCAATTATATCAAAAATTTTAATACAGATTCACAACAGTTAGCAATATTTCATTATTCTAGGAAATACAAACTTTATTTCTAACTGAAAATAATGTATTCCGATTGAATGAAATCATTGCTTACTCTTATGCATTAATCTAGCGTACTCTTGACCTACCACAACAAACTGTATATTGGCCTAGCGTACTCCTGATCTGCGCTAATGCACAATCTATTGAGGTAGGTCAAGAGTACGCTAGAGTAATTCCTAATTTATTGCGGCATGAAAATAATACTATTATGATTTATTGGGGTAGGTCATGCATTAGTTAGGTAAATATGGATTTCTTTTTGTTTGGTCTTTTAAAAGGCTCAATTGTTTCTAAAAAAGTTTTAAAGTACTTATTATAATGTTCAGAATTTGTGGCCCTTTTTCGGATTAGCTTAAAAATTTTACTTCCAAAAATTATAAAATTATAATTATTACAAAATTTATAAGTTTAAGAAACCAAACATTTTAATATTTAATTTAAATTTGGTAAAACAGGAAATAACTATTTTAAAATTGTTAAAATTTCATAAAAAGTAAATGAACTTTGCTTAGAGAAAAACAGTTGAGAGCTTTAAGTAAAAATGACTGAAAATTATGCAAACAAAATTTCTCCAAATGGTAAGGGTAGAGCTGATTTTATGTTATTTCATTTTTTTTAATTTATTTTTAACAGCCAAAAGGCCAATTACAGAATGAAATTAGCATTAAAACTTAAATTAATAATTAAAATACAATAATATAAGTAGAAATGACAAATAATACAATTAATAAAGAATACATAATTGGTTTTATAATTTTTGATTTGATTTTTTTGATTTGGTTTAGAAGAAGCATTGAAAACTTAAAAAATTACATTTAAAATGAAAAACAAAAAATTAAACAAACATTTGTTTGGAGATAATTTTTTATAAAAAAACAAAAAAAAACTCTACTAACAATTGTACATTTTCTTAAATTAAAATATTTACAAATTCACTAAAAAAATTATATTTTACAAAAATAAAAGAAAAATAATTGAAACTAACAAAACAGTTGAAATTGTATGAAAGAAAAATCAAATTAAAATCTTTAAAATTGTTTTTTTTTAGTTTATTTTATAAAGTTTCATGTAATTTTGAAACTTTATAAAATAAACTAAAAAAACCATTTTAAAATTAATACTAATAATACATTTAAAAATTCACAATAATTTAAATATTACATAAAAAATGTAAAAACAATATTTGAATGTTTCACTTATCAATTTGAAAAGTAAAAACTATTCAAATTTTTGGAAAAGCTTAAATTAAAAATTCTAAATTTTCTTAAAAACAAAATTTGTCTAAAACAATTTAAAATAAAAAAGAAAAAAAAAATTCATGGACAGGAAAAAACCTATAATTGAAAGTTATGGAAATAAATTTTAAATAATGAAAGATTTCTAAATTTTCTAAAAAAAACATTGAAAATTTACGCAAAATAATTAAAAATTTACTTGAAAACAAAAAATAAAAAAACAACTTTTAATGTTTAACTTATCATTTTTTCATATAACCTAAGAAAACTGAAAAAAGGAACAATTGTAAATTTTCTACAAAAAAGTAAAAACTATTAAAATGTTTAGTAAAAACTAAAAATAAAATATTTAAAAATTAATTCTAAATTTTCTTAAAAAAAAAACATTTTAAAAATTGTTGAAAAGAGGAAAACATGTATAATCTTTAAAAACAACATTCAATGCTTCACTTATCAATTTTTACATATAACAAAATAAAGAATAAAGGGAACAATTGTAAATTGTCTATAAAAAAACATTTGAAAAGAAACAAATTACAATTTTAAAAAAAGATAATAAAAACAATTTGAAAATCAATTCTCGATTTTCAAAAATGAAACATTTTAAAATTTGTTAAAAAATATACAGTAAAAAATAAAAAATATTTATTTGAAATTTCATGAAGAGGAAACAAAAACAAAATCTGATAAAACAGTTGGAAATTTTCCAAAAAAAGAGCTGTAAACTATTGAAATATAATTAATAAAAACTAAATAATTTAAATTTTATATTAAAAATTGTAAAAACAACATTTATTATGTTTTACTCATCAATAAAAAAAAAAACTGAAAACGGACAATTGTAAATATCCCATAAAAATCCATTTGGAAAGTAAAAACTCTCAAAATGTTTGTATAACCTAAAATAAAAGCAATTTAGAAATCAAATTTAAATTTTCTAAAAATGAAAGCATTTCAAAATTTGCTTAAAACAATTTTAATTTAATTTAATATTTAATAATAATTTATTTTCCCAACAGACATACAATCCAATTACAGGGAAAGTTATACAGAATATAATATTTAAATATAAATGGAAAAAAATAAAGTAAAAATAAAATAAGTTCAAAACAATTTTTTTTACAAAAGTGATTACTAAATACTAAATAAATAATATTATTTTATACTAACTCAGAAATAGTTTTTAAAAATGATGCCGTTGAATTATGAAAAATGTCAGTTGTATAATGAAGTGCATTATAGGTTTGAAACATTAAATTTAATGGAGAGTAGACATTTGGAATATCATAGAAAAATAATCTAATATGACGAGAGGAATGACGAGGAACATGCAAATTTATTTTAGCAAGAATATTTGGATCATCTATTGTATAATTAATCATTTCGTGTAAATATAATATTTAAAAGTTCTTCATACGTTATCGTCACAGGCGGATATTCCTTATAAGTTTTAAAATATATCATTTTTAAGAACTTTCTCTGAATTTTCTCAATCTTATTTATATGTATATGATAGTGAAGCGACCAAATTACGGAAGCAAACTCAACATTTGAACGGACACATGAAAAATATAGTTTCTTAATTACATTAGTGTTCTTAAAATCTTTATAAATCCAAGCATTTTATAACTTTTGCTACAAATTTTATTGATGTGATCTATAAATGTAAGTCCATCATCAAATGTTACACCGAGATCTCGAATATTTTTAAGTCGCTCAAATGAAACACCATTCAAACCGTAGTCGACCTTTATGGTTTCTTTTTTCCTACTATAAGAAACACATTTACATTTAGCCAAATTTAAGGAGAGCCCATTAGTATTGCGCCATTGGTTGATAGTTAATAAATCACCCTGCAATGTATGGCAATCATGCTGCGAATCTACAACATTAAATATTTTCATATCATCGGCAAACAACAACCCCTTGCTCTGAATAGTGTCCAGTATATCGTTAATAAAAATTATAAAGAGTAGTGGGCCCAAATTAGATCCCTGTGGGTCACCATTAGTAGCAATATACTTACTTGAACAATGTAACATATATTGAACAAATTGTGGACGATTTCGAAGATATGAACGTACCAGGGAGACTAACTGATTTAAAAAGCCATAACTGCTGAGTTTGGAAGCTACTTGTGATTTATTAAATGTACTTGAAGTGTTCGAGTTGAAGCAGAGTGTGCAGCCTCCAACTGCAATTGGACTTAATAATCACTTCTAAATCGCTTATAGTTACGGCATTTAAATATTTTGGGTAAAAGTGAGCCTAGTGTTATTAGAACATATAGGGACTACAGCAAACTAATCAATTCAAAAATCTGGAATCTATACCTTGGAATAATATTTTTGACATAGATGATATTAATGAGAAAAAACTTTTCTTAAATCAAAATTGACCCTATATGACTTACATGCTCCCTTAAAAACTCGTTTCACTAAAAAGTGCAGCCCATGAATTACCGAAACTATTAAAAAGCTTATTTCAGATCGCAATGCTACATTAAGTAGATATAAGAAGACTAAGTTCTGTGAACACAGGGAATTTTATAAAAATCTTCGTAATGCAGTTAAATCTTTAATCAGGCATGAAAAGAAAGCGTTTGTTGAATATCAGTTACGAGTTGGCAGCAATATGTGGCAATCTTTTAATAAACTGGATATTTATAACAAGAAGCCCAAAGTTGAAATTCCAAAAAATTTAAAAGATACGAATAAACTAAATAAGTTCTTTGCCAATTCCATTATGACAAATGAAAATTATAATTTGGTAAAATTTTATAATAAAAACAAAATTGGGGTTGAGGATCTTTATTTTGTACCTATAACAGAAATCATGATCTTGAAGTATATTTGTAGCATTAAATCTAAAGCTGTGGGCCATGATGGAATTGACATAAAATTCATAAAATTGTGCTGTCCTTTCATACTTCCGTTCTTAAGAAACATAATAAATTTTTGTATTATTAACTCGGTATTTCCAGATGTATGGAAAGTGGCCCATGTAATACCTCTGCCGAAAGTAACGACACTAAAAGATTTTAAGGATTTAAGACCAGTCAGTATTCTGCCAACACTATCAAAGGTTATTGAAAAGGGGCTAAATGAACAATTACAATTATTTGTTGATAGGAACAATGTTTTACCAGATACGCATCTGGTTTTAGAAGTGGGCATAATTGCTGTACCTCTTTGCTAAATGTTGTTGATAATATTGTTAGAGAAACTGATAACGACAAACTAACAATATTGGTACTACTTGATTTTTCAAGCGATTTTAATACAATAAATCATAATGTTCTGCTCGCTATTCTAAATTACATTGGTTTGAGTTCACAAGCAGTATCACTGTTTCAAAATTATCTATGCAATCGTTCACAACAAGTTGTTACTAGTAACGATATTTCGTTACCATTATCAGTCCAGAGTGGGGTACCCCAGGGATCGATTATCGGCCCCTTATTGTATATAAGGTTTTAACAAAATATCTTAAATTCTGTTCATGGCAATATTATGCAGATGGCACTCAAATATACTTATCTTTCCAAAAGGACGACATTGCAGGCGCTTGTAATAAGATAAATGAAGACCTACAGAACTTATATAAAGGTTGTTATAACCATTATTTATTTTTAAATCCGAATAAGTCTTGTGCCATGGTTTTTGGAAGAAAAAAAAAACGAGGGAACTTGCAATGGAATATATAAATGGGACAATTTGTATACATAATGTACCGATAGTTTTTCAGAGTGAAGTGAAAGTGCTGAAAGTCACAATAGATAAAGATCTTCGTTTTATCAATTAAAAATATTGTATAGTTCTAGGCATTTATTACCACGGAATTGGAAAATAATTCTTTGTGAATCTCTTGTGCTATCAAACTTTTCTCATTGTGATGTGTTATACGGGCCGTGTCTAGATGTTGCAACCGCTAACAAAATTCAAAAATTACAAAATAGCTGTGTACGTTTCGTATGTGGAATACCTAGAAGGCAACCAGTTACGGCTAAAAGAAGAGGACTAGGATGGCTAAGTATGCAAGAAACACGACAAATACACCAAGTATTATTATTTAAAAAATAATAACTCACAAGTGTCCTCAGTATCTACATAATAAAATATCATACAGAGGAGACGTTCACAATATTAACATTAGATTTAAAGGTAAATTAACACCCCCTAAGCATAAAACAGCATTTTTCTGTCGTTCTTTTTCTTATCAAATTTGTAAAATAATAAACCAATGCCCGACTTATGTATTAGGAATTAGTAAACAAAAATTTGTTCTGCTCTATAAAACTTGTTTTATTAATATATAAATTGTTGAGAATGATCTTTTTTAATTGTAGTGCACTATGCATCGCTTTTCGAAGAGATGAATGTTAAGTTTTAATGTCTTAGGTTAAGGTAAAAAACAGATAACATATCGTATGTAAAGCTGAACTTCGCCATATTTCTACACACATAAATATGTAATTAAAAGTCTTATTTTATTTTTTATGTTTCTAACAATGTATGTATTCTGTATTATATATTATGTTTTGTTGAAATAAAAGACAATTATTATTATATAAAAAAACAAAATTTAGTTGAAATTTTGTGCAAAGGGAACAATTTAAAAACTTTAAAAACGTTTGTCAATTTTCTCAAAAAAAAAAAATAAAGACAATTAGGGTCAATAACATTACATACATTATAGAAAAGTAATAAAAACATCAGTTGGCCTAGGTTTGAGCCTCGAGGCACCCCTGAAGTTGTAGATTATGAGAAAGAATGTACAACTTCAAACTATTGAAATTTTAGAGAAAAATCAAAACTATTCTAAAAGCAGTTCAAAATTTAAAAAAAACGATTTAAAAAATTCCTTGAATTACGGAGGCGTTTGCTTCGTGGTATCTTTTCGATTTTTAAATAAAGAAAACACTTGACTTTTTTATACCACTTATATTTTTTAGTTTGATAATGATTACCTTGTAATTGAACTAGTCTCGAGAAATAAAAAAATATAAGTGGTATAAAAAAGTTCAGTGTTTTCTTTATTTAAAATATTTTAAATTTACTCATAATAACTAAAATTTTACATGAAAAAAATTGAAAAAACAATACTTTCTCACAAAAAAAGCATTTGAAAAATAAAAATTATTAAAATTTTTCAAAAAAACTTTTTCTTCTTTGAAATCAATTGTAAATTAAAAAAAAACAGTTGCTTAAATTCATTTAAATTATGTGCAAAAAAAGATTGGTTATTAAGATAATCTAAAAATGTTTCACTATAGATTAAGTTAGATATTAATCAACCATATTTGAAAATTCATTTAAAATTATTTAAAATTAAACAAAAGAATTCAAAAAGAACAATTAAAAACTGATAAAACGAATATAAATTTTTACTTACACAAAGTATCGGTTAAAAAATAGTTAAAACAATTGAAATTTTCCAAATTAAAAATGAAGAACAATTAACATTAACCTTAATATCTGCAATAAAACATTTGTACCTTAAAAAAAAATAGAAAATTTATTTTAAACAGTTTGCTTGTTTCAATAAATAAGAGAATTAAGGAAAAATGAATATTTTCCTTATTAAAACAATTTCATTTGGTATTGTGTATACAGATGAAATCTAAGGAAAAAATCTAAGCATAATATATTTAAAAGTTTAAATATGAAATTTTGACAAAAAATGACAAATAAATAAAATCCAATATTTCTTTCATTAAATTTAGTTTAAAACCTTTCTTCACTATATTGCTATTTTATTTATCATCTTCACGTAACTCAACTAATCTAAATTTAGATTAGTCTGAGAAAAATTTAAGCAGATAAATATTAAGCAAGAACAACAGTGATAATTTTTATTTGGACACATTAATAATACATAATAACATTTAACATAAATATAAATAAATGGTGTTAGTCCGTCTGGGCTATAGACCTGAGGTCTTTCTGATGAAACCCTTTATTTGATGAAACTTCTCTTTCAAATTTGTGTATGTACCTATCAACGATTATGCGACCAGAATTGGTAAATGTGAAACCACACACAAGTTTAGTGACCCGCCAGAAATTGCTGGAGTTTGGATGGGATTTGATGCACCACCCACCATACTCACTAGACCTTGCACCATCCGTCTACCATTTGTTTCGATCTTTGCAAAACTTTTTGAAGCACTGCTTCATTTTTTGTTGAGAAAGACTAGAAGCTATTTGAGTGTGGCATCATGATGAAGATGACAATAGATCAACGAAAGAAAAGGTCAATATATAACTGAATAAAATTATTTCTTTCTATAAAAAATTGATAATTATATTAAAAAACCGAAATGATTTAAGACTCAACCTAATATATATGCAGGTACATTTAAGTTCACCCCTTTTCCTTCAGTTTCTTTTTAAGAAAATATGGAGCCACTATTGAATCAGATGATTGATAAGTAGTATTTCCACCAGATATTACTATTTTTGATTTCCATTGTAACTATATATATTTTTACTATATTATGATGAACGAAAACATTCCTTACTTCACTTATTATTTATTTTTTTCGTTCATCATAATGTAGAACATTTTACATTACTCAACCCGAAATTTAGTGTATATTTACTATATTTTCAAATGTGATTTTTTAATACGAAATTTTAATGGAAATATATACATGTTTTGAGATCCACTGAGTCTAATTCGATAATATTCTCTATCTCATAAACCATTCAATAATTTGAACTAAAACTTCAGTTTAAGATTTTATTTTTAAAAGAAACGGTAAAAGTTCAAAGAAGTTGTTTAGTAGTTTTACTTTTTCAGGATTTTCCATTAAAAATAGAAATATCTTACAAAATATTTTCAATCAAATTTATGGATAATAAAAACTTTTAGTTCAATGAAATTTTTTTATAAAAAATCATTATATCCTCGTTTTGAAGATATTGATTATAACAGTTTCTAGCAAACTTCACTTATTTATTAGAATCAATATATTTATCAGGTTAAACGTGACTTATACATTTTTTAAATTGTACAAAAATATTCCAATAATTAGTGAATTAATAAATCGAATATTTATCTAACTCATTAGGTTTTCTTTTTAATGTTTACGTCGACGTACAATTATGCATATGCATGAACACCATTGTTTACAATAAAACGACAAAATAACAACTTATTGTCCGCATTATACGAAGTTTTAAGCGTTATCTACGGTAATTAGGACTCCCGGAAACTTTTTATCCGCACGTCACAACGTGTGACACTTTACGTCTGGCATTTGAACTCGGGACGGGTTCGAATTATTTGTTTAATTAATAAATTGTTTTATGGCTTTATGGATTGTAAATCCATAAAATTATTAGGTACGAGTGCACTGATGAGAGTCGACTTTAATGGCAGCAATTTACTTTTATTTCGGGTACTACTACTCCACGACACCGATTGCTTCATTCATGACAACTTTATTGTTGCTATTAACGTTTATTGTGGCGTTTATGTCTAAACGCTTGATGAGCTCACATTTGACATATTTGAAAGTTTTTTGATGGTACTAACAGTTTTGTCTTTTTAGATATGCTAACATATTTCATTATGAAACAGTTATTTTATGTTATTACTAATTTAATAAAATTTTCTTTTGGCATAATTCTGTCATTTAATTTCTATTAATATTTTAATATAATTGTATAATAATTTGTGTTACTGATAAGTATTTACCAGTGACGTTTTGTTGTCTGTGCATTAAGATGCGTTATTTTTTTTTTAAAGAATGCAGTTGTTAAAATTTTTCAAAAGCACGTGGATGATGGCACATCTTTAACGGTAATTACTGGGTTTATGGTTACCTTCCCTGTATTTTGAAATGTGGGGTGGAAAGTGGTCTTTACCTGACGTTTTGATTATGGCTTCAGTCAAATAGGGGCGTATTTTTTGGAGATTTGAGTTGATGTATATAAATTATTACATCTGAGCAGGTAGAGTTATTTCTAAATACCTGTATTTTATTTTTTTCAAATAAAAATCGATTGAATCCAATGACAATTTAATAGTATGATTAAATTGATTCATTAAAATATTTGGATTTGTTTCACTATTTTTTATCACTAGTTTTCGAGGAGATATGTTTAGTTTCATATTGAATTTTACAAAAGGGTAAATTAAAATAATTTTTAAGTTTTTATATCACTATTTTTTTTAAATGAACTACCACATAGTAACGGTCGCTACCATCATTTTCATTGAATTTTACCTTAATGAAAATAATGGTGGTCACTGTTACTATGTGGTAGTTCATTTTAAAGAGTAAATAAAGTACTTTCGATGTTTTTACCTTTTCTAGTCACTTAATAAAATACTGGTACACCTTTTATAGTTCATTTGAGAGAATTTTTATGTAAAAATTATATGTAAATGTCTTCATTATTGTTTTTCATCCGTATTTTTTTCAATATTCTATTCTATTTTAATCGTTGACAAGATCCAATTGGTTTATTACATACCTATATATGTTAGAATACACCTCGTATTATCTCGCCACCGAATAACACTTCTTATTTCAGTTTTATTACCGGCAGAACCCCATGTTTTCCAATTAATCCTTACATTCCGGTATCCTCGAAACCGTCTCATTTTAACGACCCTTAAACCGCATCGGTGATTTACTGCCATGTTCCTCTGGGCTTAAAAATATTTTCGCCACTCCTGTCCGACCGTAAAACCCTAATCATAAACGCAGGTAATAGTTAAATTTCACCCCTCGGTTGGACTTGGCGAATGCCACACTTGTAACCATCTATTATCAGAAATAAAATACAAAATGTGTAACTTAAAGATAAATTAATCATTAGAATCATTTATTTTTACCTAAGGGATAGATTACAGCAGACAATTAGAAATTATATTACAATGCATGGTTAAAAACGCTTTTCCTTGAAATACTAAAAAGAACACAAATAATAGAATGAAACATATTTATTATTTGTATATGAGACACAATAACTTGTATTATTGTATTATTGTTATGTTTTATTATCTTGTTCGTGTTCTTCTTCAAAGATCGTTATCAAAGTAGGTGTTCGAAATTATGATCTTGGGTCGTGATTTTTACACAGTTACAAAAGTCATTTTCGATCCATTTTGTATTTTCTTAAAGTTTGTGGGTACTTTACAGACAGACGATTTTGTATATAGCATATAAGCCAAACTTTCAATTCAAACGTTTAAGAAAACCATAATCTAAACAATAAGGTTTCATTCTTAGTTAAATAGGTTAAAGACCTCTTGAAAAAAAATTTGCACAGCAAGTAGATGCATTCTCTAGGCTGGTTTTTATTTTTCCAGATTTTCCTTTAAAAAGTTGCAATTAAAAAAAGTGAGATCCAAAATAGATTAAAAAAAAGTTGAAAAACGTTTAACTTTTTTATACTACTTTTTATTTTTATACAACACTTTGTGACTAGTTTCGAATTACACAGTAATCATTATCGAACTAAGTGGTTGATGATTACTGTGTAATTCGAAACTAGTCACATTGTGTTGTATAAAAATAAAAAGTAGTATAAAAAAGTTAAACGTTTTTCTGTTATTCATTAAAAATGTACTACGAAGTGAACATCTCCAAAATTCAAGATATAAAAAAAGTTATTTTAATGTATGCATTTTTTTATTCAATCAATGAGGTTCAAACATTTCGAACAATGCTTTCCTGAAAATAGTATTAAAGTCTAATAAAAATAATAATACAAAAAAAATGGATAACACCTGAAAAAAAAACAAAAAGTCGAACATTTAAAATATCTTCACTGACTCTTAAAGCAAACTAAGGATCCTCTACTTAAAATTACGTATAATAATTACAAAAAAGATTACATGAAATTAATTGTTAATAAAAAATAAAGTTTAATGATTTTAGAATCTTGCAAGCAAGTCATGCTATTAAAGTTGTTTGGCAAATTATTAAGGAAAATACCAATAAAAATAATTAACAGAATGAAATTCGCTTAAATCAAAATGGAAAAATCCTAAAGAAAATATTTACTTGTGATATTATTTCTTCTTAGCAAAAGTTATTTGGTAAAATACCCAATCTTCAAAAAATGAAGGAAGAAAGGCTGTTGATTTGTTGACTTCTACAGGTGGTTATAGTTTACTAAATTGCGATTTATACATTTCTAATGCCGCAGCACAATTGGTACCATTTCCATGTGCGATGAATTTGCCATTTTGCTATCTTTAGGATGAAGGTCCAAATTTCACTAGAAAGCCTATTAGAGATTGGAATATCTGTCAGATCAAGAAAGACGTAATCGAACCTACGTCTTCATTTATGAATTCATCCAATGATTTCATACAATCTCTGATAATTAGGACGTTAATCTAATAATCACTTTGGTAAATTTTCGTAAATGAAATACGATAACACTTTTAAATATTAATTCTGCTGTTCGCGACAATTATTTCGACACACTGTGTCTTCTTCAGGCGAAGAAATGATACAGCCTCAACTATTCAGTTGTTAATCTAATACATCTCCACAAATTGATCGCATGTACTTTGCACACGCTTTTATTACAACGTCATCAATTTCCGATATGATGACATTTTTTTGCGTTTTCTTCTAGTAACTCATACAATATGGCTCCTAAAATAACAATTTATTTATCTTTGTAATATTCCTTTCCCTTTGCCATTAATGTTTCTGTATATATTAAATCTGATTCAGCAATATTTTGCAGATCATCCATAACATATTCTCTAAACTTTTCGAGTGAACAATTTGTACTTTTTGGTATTGGGTTCTTTCTTCAAACACCACTTCATCAATATCAAACTCCAGCAGGCGTTCATCTGGTGATGGAAAATATCTATAGAACTTTCCTCTTTTTATCGGAACAAAAGCCTGACTTCTTCTAGTGCCAATTGTCATCTCCACGACATCGCGTTAGATTTGTTTGCTTTTTTCGTAAGTAAGCAACGGCTTCTGCTTTTCTTCTTTGTGATATTCAACATATATGGTGACGATTCCGTTGTTGAAAATCGGCAGCTTTTCGCTTTGAAATAGTTTAAGCAAGCCACCGTCTATTGGTAAACTGAATGCAAGCTTTAAATTTTGCAAATAGTATCGTAGGATATTCTCAATATTTGTTGAAATAGGAGAAAACTGTGTTATCATTTACACTAGTAAATGAAAATGAAGTCATAGACAAAAATAATAAGGCTTCAACAAAAACCCTAAACAGTGCAGACTATATATCGTATTATCAAGTTAGAGATATTGGGCCTTTGATATCAAAACCACTGGAAACAATAACCAATAAAGCACTTGAAACTGCTATATTTTCTAGTTGTCTTAAACATGGTCAAGTTGTGATAATTTTCAAAAAAGTCCGAAAGAATTCGTGTGTTTCGATTATCATTGACGATTTCCCAACATGTCAACATTTACGGTAATAATTTATACACCATTGGAATCGTCTCGCTGAGAGGAATCTATTGGAGTAGTTATTTTCAACCTACAGATTTAAATAATAGATAATAGATAATGAATAGTGTGTTAATCTGTAAAACGCTATCGACCAGAGTCTTTTCTGCCTTGGTCAGTATATTATTCTTGAAAGTCTCTTTTCGCCATCTTCGATCTTATCATCGTCGGCGAAGTTCATTGATGACTCCTCGGTTTGCAGGTATCTAGTAGTCATTTCGTACCCTCACCTGCCATTCGTAACTTTATTTTTGTGATGCTAAATTTGCAAACTTCCTTATTAGTCGGTTTTCCTACCAGAAGGAAGGACCGCAAGGAAGGATGGAGCAGTGTACGACATACCAAGGCTACCAATAGAAAATTTACACTTGCATCATTGTACGCTATATTTCTTCAATCAAGGAATGGAGGCAAAGGAATCAAAACTACTGATACTTTCGGAGTTGATTTAGAACAAAACAAATGTCATAGATGGTTTTAAAAGAAATGGAAATTGGAAAACGAAAACGATGACCTAAATAAAAGTGGCGAATTCAGATCCTCGCCAAACAATTCAGAAATTATCATTGAAGATTGGCTTTCATGGTTAAATTTCGTTGCATGGGAAAATGTTTACAGGCTAACGAAGACGTCAGACAACTAATACACAATTTGAGTTATTTTTTGTAAGTGGAAATTAAAAGAGGATTTTCTATAATAATTCTTCTTCTTATATTTTTGATACCTCAACTATTACTTATAATAAAAAGGGTCATTGTTTGTATATGGTAGGATATTTCTAATCTCATACACCATAAATTGCTTGAATCTGGTCAGGGCATTACATCGATAGTATATTGTGATCAATTCGAGCTCGTAAAACAATTTGTTTTGGCCAATAATAAAACGGATCTTTCAATAAGATAACGCGTTGTATTGGTCAATAATAACAAAGGAAAAATACGGAAGCTTTTACCTCACCAACATATTTCACAACGTCAAATGAACTTTTTCAGATCGTTAGAGCATACATCAAGACTATTTTGATTAGAACTAAAAACACTTAGTTTGTATCACACATTTATTTGAGAAACCAACCAAGTGTTTAAGTTCTAAACAAAATAGTTCAAAAATCTTTCACCACGGCTTAAGGGAGCAATTAATTAAAGCTAGTTTGAAACGTAAAAAATAACAATGTTGGAGTATTGAAGAAGCACTTGGAAAAGTTTTTCAATGAAAAATTTAATGATTTTTAAAAGGAATTCGAACTGCCTTAACGCTAGAAAAATATTGATTTGTTGAGTAGTATTGAAGATTTTCCTTAACGAATGAATGATTTCATATTATAGACGTGATTTGAAAAACCTTATTTCTTGAGTATTGCTCTGAACCAATGTTTTTGAGTGATTGATAAATTATGCGGATTCCAACACGAACATTCTTACGATAAATTAAATTCTCACTTAACCCGTGGTGAAATATTTCTATATTAATTAGAGGTTAATTAAACTCTTGGTATGGTTTCACAGTTTTTGTATATTTCTCCGACTAGTTTAGACCATTGGACCGTTCTCAAGGAGAATTGCCAATGCTCGAAAATTGTGAAACAACAGCAAACATTCTTTTTGACAGTCAAATATTCATGCCAATATTTAATCTACGCTGATTTTACTAATGCCAAGGATGTAATATATCATTTCACGCACAGAATTAATGTTAACCGAATTTGGAGGACCTTTATTAAACAATTAAGTGTTAATGCCGTATGGATATCAAAATGTTCTGAGTGACTCTATTGATAAAAAGTCGAACTTTACATTATGGATGTCGATTGGCAGATATTTAAAAATCAATGGACTGCCGGAAAACTAAAACTAGCAATGATAAGCATGATATCGCACATCTTAATAATTCTTCACAGCTGCCGCCAGGTCTCTAAGTTCAACTCAAGGCAGCAAATTTTTTCCTTTCTGAAGTTTTCCTTTAGCTTTAGATTTCGAGTTTTTGATCAGCCATGGACACGATCTCCTGCCTCGACAGCCAACTCCTCGTTGGTCTCCTTAAGAAACTGCAGGTTATGCCAGTTTGAGTGTGCGTATCGTAAGATTCGTCATCTCTAATGCGATATCTTGAGTAACCTAGAGGATACATTTTCTGTTGTTTCTTGGCTTTGAGCTGTACCTTTTTCGCTTTTCCACTGCCCTGCGGCATTCTGTCCTTTAGGTTTTTTTTTGGAATGTGCTCACATATCAGTTACATTAAAATACCTGGTTAGAATTATTATAAATAATAAAAAAAAACTAAATAAATTTAGCAATAAAGCAATAGAGCTAGTCATTTATAAAGAATTAATAAGTAATTGTAGAGGCAAGATTTCTAAGATGTCGCTAGCTTGATTTGTCAGTTTACTATTAAAGTAAGTTCTGTAAGTCTGTAAGTTCTGGTACACTGTTTCAAGCCTACATCAATCAAAATGACTCATCACAGCCATAAGATGCTTGAACTCACAAGGAATGAGCTGAGAACATTCACCGGACTCATGATAAAGCATTGTACCCTCCGGTACCATTTGTGGAAAAGGGAAAAGAGGAAAGGGAAAATTGCAATGTGATTTGGCAAATGAAACGACCCGGTACACACTACGCACTTGTGTTGCGATTGTACACTTTGGCAGGGACCAAATTTCCCAAAAAGAAGCGAGCAGCATCACCCCCAAGAAAGTTACCAGGTTCACGGAGGACGTGGGACTGCTTGGGAAGTGATTGGTTAAGGATAGAAAAATAGATCTGTTAGGTCGCATTTCATATCTCACTATGGTCCAATATAACCTGTAACCTGTAAGTTCTGTTTAAATTATTATAGCGTGCATTTAGAATCCTGCAGGTTTTAATAAATGCGATTTTCAAATGAAACATTAAATGTAAACTTTTATCCACACCTCCAGTTTTACATAGTTCTTTCTTAGGCATTGCACTAAGTAATTGAAGAGCTAATTATTTTATATTGACTACTTTAGAATATTTTTTCTTGCTAATTGCTCTTTCATTGGTATATCTAAAAATTAACTATTTCCTCTTATAAAAACCTTCTTCTAGTTATTTTCTTGTGGTTGTTAGACCTGTTTTTACCATATAGATTTCCATATACCTAACTATTTAACTCGAATTGATATTTGGTAGACACCACTCTTCTTTAAAGAACAGTTAGCCAGTATATTAAAAGTTGTAGAGAAGTTTCTATTTGATGGTTTGCAACATGTATTTTTAAAAGATTGTTGAGCTGCTTCCTGTAGTAGATTTACCAGTTCTTCAAAATGTTCCTCCTTCATCAATCATGCCTATGAAAATATTTGTTTGCAGTAAGCATTATAACAGGATATTATGAGGTGCTTCTATTTCATTATTAAATACAACATTAAAGCATTATTATTATACTAACCTTTTAATCTACTAAAAAGGCGTCGAATTTTGAATAAACAATCTTATCAAGTTCTTAAAAAGGATGAGGCATAGATGAAAGGTAATCTACTGGAAATAAATGTAAACAAAATTTGTATTTTTACCAAAGAATAAAGGTATTGAATATTACTTTTTCAGTTTTAAGGAAAAGCATTTCAAAGAGTAGAAAAAAACTTCTAAGAATTACGTTAGATAAGCGACTAAACTAGACATGGTACTGTAAATAATTAATTTTAAAATTAATTAGTATGTTTAGTATACTTCACAGACCCCAGTTACCCGAAGCGCCCTTTGCTCTTCTAAACATTGAAAATTTTACCATTTTTTTTTACAAAACTCAGTAATTATTTAACTTTAAATATTAAATTCTTGAGGCGTTTACTTTGTAGTACATCTTTAATATAATTAAGGAGATAAGTTTACTTTCTTTTACTTTCTTTAATATTACATGTGACTATAGTTTCGACTAAGAATAACATTGCATTTACAAGTTTTATTTACCCTAATCTTTCTAAAATAATAATCAATTATGAAATATTTATTTATACAAAAAGATCGAAATTAGCAAACTTTCCATATCTTCGAAAAATAAACACACACACACACGCGCGCGCAAATATTTGTATATCATCCCCGCATTAATGTTATTGTAACAGGATTAATCTCCTGCCCGGCACCGAAATTATCCACGCAGAGAATTACAATGCACGCACACAACAATGTCATTAAGGGATCGAGTTAATCGATAACCTTAAAATTGAACTTGCATAATGAATAAATGCGAATGAATGCACTTACCCCATCCATTCAGTCATCCCCCGTGTATAATGTCACCCTTCTTCTCCGCCGGAGGGCGAACGGCGCCCTTTGTTATTTATTTGGGTGTAAAGTTGTTCAATTCCGATTTCACACATAAACTTACGAACAATTAGATCAAACGAAAACAGCGTTAGAGTTCTCAGTCGGCGGGCCGACCGCCGAAAAATACCATCGCTCCATGTTTGTTTGTTTGATATGATAAGGTGTGCTCTTAGATTTTGTTGGACCCTCTGGTGTTTTCTATTTGTACAAGAGGTACAAAGTGCGTGTGAGTAATACCATATTACTAGAAAAATCTATCTAAACGGTATCAGTTGTTTAGTAGATAATATGTAAATAAAAAAAATAATTGCAAATTTATTGTGGGTACTCATAAATTATACTTTTTTTGATTATGTGTGAAAAAGTGAGATTTGCCAAGTTCGCATTATGTTGGAAACATGGTTCTCATCTGATATACAAAGTAGCGAATTAAAACTCAACAATTTCGATGCTTTTAGAATGAATAGGATAACTTAGGCTCTTATTTACATAATATGAGAGAAATGTCGATATCTAATATATAATCATCTACTTAAAGTTAATGTCATCCTATACACGTAGATGTCGCCGAATGAATAAGGGAAATCCCCGATTTATGCCAATCAGTTCTCACTTATGCTGCAACTAATAATGGTTGGATGGAGGCAGAGGTATTTCAAAATTATTTACAAAAAACTTTCTTAGAACAATAGGCATTGACCGGCCTGTCTTATTAATATTCGATGGTCAAGCTTCTCAAGAAAATGTAACAATTCTGAAATTACCGCCTTATACCAGTCATGTTCTACAACCATATAAGATTTAAGCGTTTTTAAAACGTTGTAAATGTGTTGGGACGCAAAACTAGTAAAGAAAAGAAATTTCTAAAATGATTGGAGAGGTTTGGAGTGATTTGGACCCAAACATAATTATGAATGGTTTTAAAAAAGCTGGCATCTATCCATTGTAGAGGAATGTTGTTCCAGATACAATATATAACGCAATTGTCCTGAAACAAAACAGCAGAAAAAGAGAATTCTCCATAAATAGCTAAAT
The DNA here is from genome assembly GCA_963969525.1 of Ontholestes murinus. Classification (NCBI taxonomy): domain Eukaryota; kingdom Metazoa; phylum Arthropoda; class Insecta; order Coleoptera; family Staphylinidae; genus Ontholestes; species Ontholestes murinus. The sequence continues at coordinate 19,538,087 of OZ018387.1, read as the reverse complement.
ACCCAATGACATCAGTAATTGAAGAAGCTACTTTGCAACCACCCATAATATCCGATATTGCTCCTCAAGATTTATTGGACGTAGTGCTTGATATTTTTGATGAGCCACCAGAAAAACAATCAGAAATTGAAGAAACATCTTCAAAAAAATTAACTCGATCTTCTACAAATAGAGAACCTGGCTCATCATTGATACTGCAAAAAATGAAAACGTCTGAAGAACTTCTTTTGGATACCATAAAAGAAAATGGGCCCAATTGTGTGCTTACAAGAAGAGAGTTACGATAGGAGCCGAAGTCGTCAAATCAGAAGAGGTAAAGTGCAGAATGTTTGCCGAAAAAACGTGCAAGAAAAATGATAATACCGTATTAGAAGAAATTGCTACTTCCTCAAAGGACGATAATTCTAATTTATGTTCGATCTGCAAGTGCGATTTTCGGTATTACATTAAGAAGAAAGACTGGATCCAGTGCGTAACTTGTACACAGTGGGTATGTGGAACATGCAACAAATGTCCCAGAAAACGACGGTATGAATGTGAACTTTGTCTGGATTCGGATTAATACATTTGTTCTTTGTTCAAAAATATATTTTTTTAAAATTTGAATGCGGTAAAAAGCATCTTAAAGCAAACATTTCCATAGTTTTGCTTTTGCCTCGTAGCATATGATATGTTTTCAAATCGGTTTTAATAGTCGGTTATTGTATAAATCGGTTATTGTATAAATTAAAGACATACAATTTTCTTAAAAAAATTAAATGTACAAGTGAAATTGGCGTTTTTGTCAATGCTAATTAAATAGTATTAACTCAAGTATTCGTTAATTTCAATAAATGTTAAAGTATTATAAAACAAATTTATATGGGGTAAAAGTCAAACTTGCTAAAAACTGGGGTACCCTTACCTCACTTTACCTTAATATACTTTTATTTGTCTTTATCTTCTTAAGCTTGGCCTAATTTTACTCTGTCACCAATGATCAAGTCAAACTAAATTCTCTTTAGCTATATCGGTTTTCTTTAAAAGTCAAATGCGGCTGCATTGGACACTTTCCTGTTGTTTTTAATGGTGCGAATTTCGGTCGTTAAGTTCTTTATCAAATTCACTGTGTTCTAATTTCTCTTGGACCACTTGGTTTGACTGTTTCAAATATACTTAGCACGTCAAATTTTGGATGTCGCTTAACTCAATTAACCACTTGCAGATTCTCTAGATGCAGCACATTTAGAAAACCAAAACGATCCAGCATGTTATGTTATCAATGTAATAGAAGTTTGGTTTCATTTGTAATAGATATTTGGACCGGAGAGATGGAAATTATTTTTTTGATGAATGTTTTAGGTCCAAATAAACAGTCTGTAGTTTTTTGATAATTTTATTTATCCCATAAAGGGACTTATGGTCATTTCTTACACTGTAAAACGAATTCGAAATTTAATTGTTAGATATGAAACAGTACCTAGCATTTGATGAAGAAGTTGAAAGGGCATTTATGTTCAACATTTCTTCCAGCCTACTTAATGGTTCATTAATGCGTTAGTAGTTCAATAGAGATCTATATTCTATATTCTTGACATGGTAGTTGACTTTTAAGAGATTCCCTAAAATTTGTTCAGAATTTGTTTATTTTTAAATATACCGGGTGTTAATACTAAGTCGTTATAACCAAAAATGACAGTTAGTTCTTGTAAAAACAAACAAATTTTGTTAGTTCCATTTTGTGAGTTGGTGCTCTGGTTCGGAGTTATTTTAGTTCTTTTGTTTTTTTAAATCGCTATAACTCCCTTCTTAAGACAATTTAAAAAAACAAAAAGTTTCATAAGTAGCTTACGGCTCTCTAAAACATTTGTATTTACAATTATTTTTAAATGTTTTAAATAACAAAATGGCGACCGATCAAAAATTTCCAAACTAAATATTTTGATAACAACTCCATCGATTTTTAAAAGTAAAACATTTATAAAATCGTAGGATGTAACAGCCGTCAAAGTTAGAGGTGGAGTAACGGGTAAGTGACTTAAGAAAACTCTTCTAAATTACTGCCAATATTTAATATGGCGAAATATTGGCGGTAATTTAGAAGAGTTTTATTAAGTAGACCTAGCTGATTAACTGTTACTCCACATCTTTTGTTTATTTATAAAATCCTTATACTATCTACTACAAAATTTGTCCTAAACATCCAAAAAGAGTTTTTATTTAGTCACTTACTGTATATTTTGTATGCACAGAAATAAAGTTTATATGTGTTATTAACTTTATTGCTTTCGTTTCTCTTCTTTAGAAAGTTAACAAATTAGATGTCGATTGTCTTCAGATTAGACTCTGCGATATGGAGATGGTTCTATCTTTCATCTATTATCACATACCGACGCAAAATTCCTGTTTGTTTCGCTTAAACATTTCAAACAGTGCTCTGAATCATCCGCGCGTTCTATTTTTTGATCGACTGTAATCTCACAGGATACACACTTTGCACATGACCAAATATTCATGCACGAAATGTCCAACACGTTCCTTTGATATCTTCAGAGTCTCAGCTATCTCGATCAACTTCACTTTACGGTGATTCGAAATTATTTTGTAGAATCTGTTGATATTTTTGTAATAGTTCTGTAACAACCTCTTTTGGACGGCTGTACGGTGTTTAGTAAACCACTTACAAATGATTGCTTCCACTGGAGCAGAGTCAGGATAACACTTATCAAGCCTAGTTTTTTATTCCAGCACTATTTCTTCCCATTATGGACATCGAAGATGATGAGCGCAGTGGGTATACGAAAGAGGTTGTCAAACAAAAACTTCAACAGATTCCACAACATAATTTCGAATGAACGTAAAGTGAAGTTGATCGAGATAGCTGAGACTCTGAGGATAACAAAGGAACGTTTTGGACATATCGTGTATGCATATTTGGGCATGTGCAAAATGGGTGTCCCTTGAGCTCACAGTCGATCAAAAATTAAAATGCGTTGATGATTAAAAGCACTGTTTGAAATGTATAAGCGAAACAAACAAGAGTTTTGCGTTGGTATGTGATAATAGATGAAATATGGACCCATCCCCAAACTTTAGAGTCCAATCAAAGGACAGTCGACATCTCTTTTGTTAACTTTGTAAGCAGGAGAAATAAAGGCAATACATTTAATAACACATATAAACTTTATTTCTGTGCATACCAAATATATATTTAAAAATAAACAGAACACGAATATTAGGGAATCTCTTAAAAAATCAACTCCTATGTCAAGAATATAGAACTTTATTAAACTACTAACGCAATAATAAACCATTAAGTAGGCTGGTAGAAATGTTGAACATAATGCCCATTCATCTTCTTCATCAAATGCTAGATACTGATTCAGATCTAAGTAGAGATACTAAAAATTTAATTTCGAATCCTTTTTACAGTGTAAGAAATGAACAAAATTCCCTTTATGGGATAAATAAAATGAGACAAAAATTACATAGTGTTTATTTTGACGTAAAACATTAATCAAAAAATAATTTCCATCTCCCCAGTCCAAATATCTGTTGCAAAAAACTTACAATGCATTGAGAACATTACTTGCTGCAACGTTTTGGTTTTCTGAATGTGTATGTATCAAAGGAATCTGCAAGTGGCTAATTGAAAGCGGCAGCCAACATTTGACGTCCTGAATATATTTGAAACAGTCAAATCAAGAGGACCAAAGACTGTTGATGCGTTTATATTCATATCAACTTCTTTTAATCGAAATAAATGGAATTGTTTAATTCATTGTCAATTTTTGGCCATTTAGTTCTCTATCACAGCGCATTTGAGATTAGAGAACTAAACGACCGAAATTCGCATCATCAAAAACAACAGAAAAATGCAGCCGCATTTGAGTTTTAAAGAAAACAGAGATGGATAAAGAGAATTTAGTTTGACTTGATCATTCGAGGAAAGAGAAAAATTAGACCAAGCTTAAGAAGATAATAAATTTATGTTATATATCAACTACATATCTATACCTCACAACATAATTATCTGATCACTGTCAAATTTTGACACGTATCGTCTGAGAACACACTGAAAATATATGGAAAAAATCTAGTGGCGCCCTCTCTTAGAAAAGATACGAACTGTTGCATAAATTTTAAATAAAACCGTTGATTGAAATATTGTATAGATGCCTAACATCTAACACTGAAAGATGCCGAGAAACAGATGGCGCATGAGTAGTGAGTTTGCGTACTGCAGGTTTCTGTAGCTTTGGGTAGTTTTCTATAGTACTAAATTATACGTATTGCAACATCCGGTCACCTAAAATTTCGATCGTCTCAACGCTGATTGCTATATATATTATTCAATATTAGAGAAATCTGTCCAAAGCTACAGAAAACTGCAGTACGCAGGCTCACTACTCATGCGGCATCTGTTCTTCGGCATCTTTTAGTGACTCGCATTTCCCCATAAGGTTAGGTATGTATACAATATTTCAATCAACGATAAAACTTACAAAAAAATAGATGACCTTCATAATTTTAAAATAAAACATACAAGTGAACCGTTCTTGGTCGCCCTTTTTACTTTCGATGAAAACGATGAAATCTACTTCGATTTTGTTATCTTTTCCTCGGATGATATTTTGGCCTTTTTAGGCGAAAATTTCTGTTTTCCTGTATCGGTTTTCTTGTGATTGCAATTTTTAAAATTCTAGTAATACGTCTAGGAACAGTTGGCATGGAATAATCTGTTGCTATTTGATAAATGACGGCATTAAATACTTAAGGTTCTACTAGAAATTGTGCCCGATACCCTCAAAAGGAAAATTTACGAAGAGTGGACAGCAAACCAAGGACTACTTTTGTCCAAGACTTCCAAACTATTAGATGATTGCTCTGGATACATAAGAACTCCCACTAGATCACCTGGTTGCAACAAAATAGCCTTGAAATTCCGCGTTGGGTTTAGTAGAGGCAAAAGTGACCCAGTCATGCAGAGTGGTAGCAAATTCCAAACTTAGAAGTTATCAATACATTATAATATTTTATCTACAATAGTTACATAACGGTATTTACATCTATAAATATCTACTTGAATTAGACATTATGTTAAATTAAGTTGATTATAAAGAACTGCTGTGCTTCCAAACATCTACAACAAAATTTAACTTTGAACTTATCAACGTATTGGAATCCTTAGAATCCAGGAGATTTCAATTAGTTATTTGATGAATTCATGTATTAATTACTTGATATCTTACCTTCACTTATCTTCAACGATATGCACAGAAATAACGTGTAAAGTTAACAAAAGTGATGATAAGCAAAAAATTTAAATAAAATATACAAAGAAATAATGATAATGACAAGCTGAAGTTGTCGAAACAAGTTACAAGTGTAAATAAAAAGTGATACCAACTAAGTTAATTGTTTATTTATTTTGAATTTATCAAAATGTATCACGAAGTGAAAGCCTCCACAATTACTTATTTAAATATACAAAGAGTGAGTCGCTCTTGATCGCCCTTTTAGGGGGAAAACTACATCTACTTCAATTTAGCTACTATTTCCTCAGATGCAGCGATTATAAATGATGCTTTTTTATTTGGCCTTATCGGTCAAGAATTTTTGTTTTCCTGTTCCAAACTTCTTCAAACTTCTCTCAAACTTTTAAATTATTTCGTCTTCTTCTTGGTGGTTGTAGACTTCTTAGCTGCCTGTGCCTTGGTTTCTGCCTCATCGACGCCCTTAGTTTGAGCTTAAATGATCCAGACGAGTTTTAACCCTTCATCCGAACGAGAGACTTTTTTTGAAGTTTGTTGCTGCACCCTGTATAGTAATTTACATAAAGTTTGACAAACTTTACATCAGATACCTAATATAAATCAATGTAAGGTAAATTTTAATATGTATGTATTTTTGAGTTATGTAAAGATTATATTAATAATAATTTAACTGCGTTTAAATTCCATTCTTCACCGTTTTTATTTAAGCACTAAATGTACATTTCTGAAATGTAAACTTGTGAAGAAAAAATTTAACTGCGTTTTTATTATTGTAAATTTTGTTCAATCAATTGCGACATTTCATAAATAAAGTTCAGATAAATGAAGTAAAAATAAAAACAACCGTTTGTTAAATTTCAATAAATCAACACTCGAAGTGTCAAGATAATTATAATATTACGCAAAACACATAACCATTAACGTAACTCGTATTAACGTATTTATAACCCGTTAAATAAAAAAACTCTATAAAATATATCCTTGCTGAAACATCGAAACTATTATTATTATCTCAGCAACATAGAATTTATTTGTACTGAATAAATTTGTTATTTATAATATAACTAAGTGCACGTCGGCGATAATCACGATCTACTAATTAAAATAAGTGTGCATAATGAATCCGGCTGTAAATATGGAAAAAAAGTGCGCGTGCAATTTAAAAGTGCGATTACGAAAAAAATCTGTAAAATTAAAAGCCGCATGAAGTTGCGTGACACCGCGTTTTTACATTATCACTCATTTTAATAACGCAATCTCCGACAATATTTTCTTTTTTCAATGGCTACATAGAGCGGCACATGTAATTTAATAATGCGATTTTATTTATGAAGTGCACTTGTGCTCGTAATTAGGATTTAATGTAGATTTCCGCGAGGCAATTTAACAATTTCTATAACGAAATTTTTTACTTTTTAAGTTACAATTAATATTTAAACGTACTTTAAAAAAATAATTTACGCGAGTAGTAATATGTATTAATCATCAAATTTAATAAATATGAATTGCAATTGTAAAATAATATTGCCTAAAGTTGACAAATAAATTAAATAAAACAGATACAATCTATTAATAACATCTACTGTCTAAATTGTAGTAAACTTTACGGATATTTAGAGTTAAAAATATCACCTTTTTCCAAAAGAAATTGCACAAATGAGATACAAAATTGATCGAAACAGGTCCGTGACTGTTGTTAACGGGTAAACAATAATTGTTTGTTGGTGCTACATAGTACTGATTTAAAAATAAATAGTGTGAAAAGTATATTATATAAATCTTGTCTTTTCTTTTCCTTCGCTTGTCCAATAAATAAAATACTTACTTAAAATTGCTGATCTTCATATTGAGTAATCCTAAAACAAATAAAAATAATCAATTATATTCTAGAGACAGCCAAGTTTTATGCTTAGAAACAAAATGGCAACTGTTAAAAATCAAAACTGTTGTAAATCAATTTGTTTTCTGTGCTTCAAAAAATCGTAAATATAACATCTTCTCTCAGAGGGTCTTTAAAATGCCAAAACCCATCCAGAATTAACACATTTTTAATATTCCGGTGAAACAATTGAATTTTTATGCTTAGGAACAAAATAGCGATTGTTAGAAATCAAAAGTGTTGTATTGTAAATCAAATTGCATTCGGTGATTTAAAATATCGTAAAAAAATAACATCTTCACTCTGATTATTTTCAAAACCAAACCATTCAGAATTAATTCGTTTAATTTAACTAAACTATTAAAGTCAGCAAGACTATCAAGTTATTGCAAGTTAGGCAAAATAAATATTATTTTTAAAATTTGTTCTATTTTTATCATTGCATGGCTACATCACAATCAAATCAAAATTCACTTGCCGCTTTCGTAATTTTGCACATGCTAATCAAAAACTAATTCTTTAGTTGTAGATTCACGAAACGTTTTCGTATTTTTAAATTATTCATTCTTTAGCTTTATGACATCAAAATTTTCTCACAAAATTATATTATATTATATCATTATCAAAATAAATTAAAACTTCTTGAGAAATAAAATTGCAAACAGCTCAGCTGAGCCAAAATATTGGCTATATCCGGGCCTAAATTTGCTGGAAATGAAATCTATAATTGATTGCTCTTAAAACCATCATCTAGTTGATTGGATTTTGATAAACAAAAGATGCTTTGTGAAAGATCTTCAGGTGAAGATTTAAAATAGTTTTTAAATTTTTGAACCTTCAACCAATCTTCTAAAGAATGCCAAAACATCACAGTTGTTAGGAATTGATTCGATTACTAAAAATAGTATATAATTAAGAAATAAATTCCTTAAAATAATCTTTGTTAATTTATGAAGCAAATTCAGAAACCGAAATTTTGCTTTATAGTTATAGCAGCTAATACAGATTAGTTAGCAAGTTCATCAATTATATCTCAACTACACTGATTTTTCAACATATTTATGTTTCAAATGGCCTTCGATTTGAACAATTGAGGAACTTGAAGACAATGCGGTACCTGAAAAAGTATCATTCCGGAACAATACATCAAATGGATTTGCACTAAGAATGAAAAAACAGATATTATGCATACTTACAAAAATTTGAACTACGTGTGTGGAATCTTAAAAAATTATGAAAACATTCAGACAAGTATTTCTTTATTTTTTTAGAAAGTTTTGGAAAGAAGCGCGTCTGCATATACGAATAAGTCATGGTGGCGAAGAAGGACTTCTATGGTCCCAGACTAACTCTATTCTTAGAAGTCACAAAGGCATTATAATCTTTAAAATACGACAAGGAACAGTTTCCATGAAGGATTCTATTGGTATTTGTCAAATTGGGGAATTAAATATTTAGAGATCTACTAGAAATTTTGCCTGTCATTTTCAAAACGTAAAGTAACACAGAGTGGACTGCAAATCAAAGAATACTTCTGCCTAAAATTTCCAAACCATTAGATTAGATCTGGATAAACAAGACCTCTTAATACACCATCTGATGCAACAAAAAACATTTTAATTCCGTAGGCTGAAAAGGTATCCAGCCACCCAGAATTGTAGCAAATTACAAACTTGAAAGTCATCAATTTAATATAATCTATTAAACTGAAAGAATACAACTAGGAGGAGTTTGCTTGGGAAGTTTTTCTGTTGGTATATGAGAACAACCTAGTAGCGACAATAATACTGATGATGGAGCTGAATATGCTGTACTATACAATAGTTACGTAACAGGAACAGTATTTTTATCTATTATTATCTATTCGAAGAAGAAATTATGTCGGTTAAGAAGAACTGCCATGGTTCCAAATACCTAGAACAACTTTCAATTTGGAAGTTATCAACATCTTGGAATTTTTGTTTAGTTTAATTGAGTAGCGTGAAGATGATAATAATTTGAAACCTTTTTTCACTATTTTATTTGTAACCAGATATACATTTCGTACAGAATATTGCACAGGTATGCGACGACTTTGCGGCATGAGACATTTTAATGCAGATAAGTCAAGTCAAACCCCCTTATAACTGAAATGTTAGTTTTTGCATATCACGTACAGATTTTGCACAATTCTATTTTTAACACAAAAATAAATTCAACCGTGTGGTCCAGCACTCGTATATGTATATGTATGTTGTATTAAAATGTGTAAAATCCTCAAATATAATACGATTTTAAAATATAATCACTTATTTTATTCATACGAGTAGACCATTCCGTTTAAGTGCGTAACAATGGCAAGTTCAAGTGGTACGTCTAGAAGAAGCTTCAAATAATTGCAGTAATGTCTGTGTTTGTTATGTAATAAAGCAGTAGAAGAGCAACATTACTTAGTTGCTCAAGAGTTTGTATCTGGCGTATTTAAAAATGAAATATTAAAATAAAAAACGTAGTTTGTAAAACTAGTTCCAAAAATTTAAAACAGTGGTATAAGGGCGACCGCTCATTTTTGCCTTTTGGTGTTCCTGTGGTTTGGAGAGAACAACAAAATCATTATAGTGATTGTTATTTTTGTTTGTGCAAAATTTCGGGGTTTAATAAGAAAACGAAGAAGCCGTTACATATCCAAATCTTCCATCAGCAAGTGGACCTATAGCACATGGGCCAGATATCCAACACCACCAACAACATTACAAGAGAGTAGTACCAGTTCTCCTTCCACTTCTAGCATAGAATATGTCCCTAGAATCATAAAATAATAATCCGCTACCTTTAAATCAATCAAAATTAAAAGATTTAGTACGCTATTTTGATCTTACAAAAGAAAAAAGTATACTTTTAGGATCGAGATTGAAAGATTACAATCTTTTAACTCCCAATACAACTTTCTATTGGTATAGACATCGTGAGGAAGAATTTAAAAAGTATTTCGTAATGGATCACCTAGGTACAGTTTATTAACCGGCAGATTGGCGTTTATTAATTGACTCTAGCAAAATAGGGCGTTCTTCTGCATAATGGGAATAAATTAGCGTCAATTCCAGTAGTTCATTCAGTGAAAGAAACATATATAAACACGTGTACGATTCTAGAAAACATAAATTATAATAAACACAAGTGTAACGTGTGCTGTAACCTTAAAGTGTGCGATATTTTATTGGGGCTACAAGGAGGGTATACGAAATTACCGTGCTAGGAAAATTCACCTGAAAGTTACTAATTGGCCGAAAAGAAAAAAAAAACTGGTCCCAGAAACAAAATATGTTATAAATTGCCCATTATTTGATTCTGCAAATATATTGCCAACTCCTTTGCACATAAATCTGGAATAAATTAAGCTATTTGTTAAAGCTTTGGACAAAAATGGCCCCTGTTCCCAATATATTGCTAGAAGATTTCCGTTACTGTAAGAGGCAAAGGTGAAGGATGTCGTTTTTGATGGCCCACAGATTTGCAAACTTATAAAGGATGTTACTTTTAAAAACTGCATATCTAACTTGGGAATCATTCAAGAACGACATCAAGAAGTTTCTGGGTTAAAGATGACCAATTTGAGGAAATGGTAAAAACTATGCTCAAAAATTTCAGGGGACTGGGATGTAATATGAGCTTGAAGTTATACTTCCTCCACTCTCATCTTTCATTTTCCAAAGAATTTAGGAGCACTGAGTGAAAAATACGGTGAGAGATTCCATCAAGACCTAAAAGAGATGAAAGGAGGTACCAGGGTCGATTGGATGTCTTCATGATGGCCTGTTGGTGTTTGGTTAGAGATAATCCTCGCCAGGACTACAAATGCCAATAAACTCAGCATAGCTCCACTTAGCTAGAAATGCAGCTAAGTGGAGGAAAAAATAGCTTTTAAGGTATGTTAGTAATTCCTTATTTATTTTAAACTATTTTAACTCAAGCCTCTGTAGTTTTTTTAGAGAAATTTAAAGTATTGTGGTTTTTAGATATAATTATAAAAGAAATAAATATTTAATTCCATCTTGGCAAAATACTCTTATGTCATACGAAAAAACTGTTAATATATTTGAATTTAGTACACTAAAATTAGGATTAACCCTCTGAAACCCCGTGCCGCAGAAAAAAAATAAATTCGCAAGCCTGTGTTATCAATGATTAGTATCAAACCATGTTTTAATCAAACGCATTTGAATCCTTGGAATCTAGGAGATTTCAATTGTTATTTGATGAATGGTTTTATTAAATACTTGATGTCCTACCTTCACTTACCTCCAACGATATGCCCCTAAAGAAGCATATTTACATAGATTTTGCCCGACTTGCCAGCAGACAAATAAACTATTTCCACATATTACTATTGAACTATTAAACTACTTTAAGGTGCGAGATCTACAAACCATCAGAAGACGGTTCTTGATAAATAATGGTTATCTGGAGACAAGAATGTTAACCTGGAGCTGAACATACTAATTTGGAACTCCTTGGAAGTTTCAAGGAGGAGGAAGTGCATCAATATAGTTATGAAAATAAACACTTTTTTAAGTATGTAGTATATTATCTTTGAAATCTTGTTTGTCTAGGCTTATTGATAAGGAGCAGTCGTCCAAACGGTCGTAAAACAATGAGCCTTTTCGTTTATGTGAAAACTGTAAATTTTGAATTGTATTACAAAAGGCGCCTCTTGTGAATTTCGACAGACCTATGACGGTGCATGACTAATAAACAGACGATGCGCGACTTAACAATTGCACTGACGTAGATATCGGCGGATTTCAATTTAGCACTTTCAAAACAGAATATTTCATGGATAACAGCGGTACCAAGGGAAGGTTGTGTTGCTGCTAACCTCGGCATGACAAAAGCAGAAACTGTAACACTCCCCCTTGAGCAGTTTTTTTCTTTCAGGTCCTCAAAAATCTTATTACTGAGTGGCTTTGTGAGAATGTCGGCTATCTGGTCTGCACTTCTGACGTGTAGTGGCGGCATCTTAACTCCCACATACTACCTGATGAATTTTCTGGAGATTTCTATATGTTTTATGCCCTTGCCCATGCGTTAGCTATGGCCTCTGCTGTTGAGGTAACCACCAGTCTTTGATTTTGCGGGCTTCACATTAGTGGTTTACGTAGTAGCTCAGGTCTGATTGTGAGATGATGCTCAGATAGAGAAGACTGTCCACGGCCTCACGATATGGTATAGAGTTCGATGCTGGCTCGTCGTTTATGTAATTTTTAGCGTCGTTAATCATCACTCGCTGCATTGGTATGGACGTGGGATTGCAGTTCTCAAAATTGTAGCATTGTATGAGCTGATCCGCATATCTTTGTTGATTTATGAAGATACCATTTAGCTATTCTTCATTTTGAAATGCAAAGGTGATCTCAAACTTTTCATTCAGTCTGGTAAGTTATCCTTGGCATGCCGTTGGTGTCGTTTACTGCTATGAGCTCATTATCGATATACAGCACTATCAGGATTGTCATGTCTTGATTGTAATAGATGCATGGGCCGCCGTTGGTACGAGCTTAAGAGATTCCAGGTATTTCGTGATTTTTTCATTCTAGTTTTTGAGAGCTGGCCTACAGCAACACTCTTTTTCAGTCTGCACCTCGTCCGGTTGAATCGTCAAAGCCCACAGTCCGCACCATATAGATTTATTCTTTCAAGCAACAGGAAGGCGGCCGTATCTGGCCACTCGACTAATAGGTTATCCACAGGGCTGTCTTGGTCTGGAACATACACCCGGTAGAAGGGTGAGTCTATGTCATATCCAACGAAGATTCCTTCTCTTGACTTCCTTGACATTTGTGGCCGCTTTTGGTCCAGGGTGAGAACATAGCAGTGACATCCAAACTTACTCCATTTGTTTAAATCAACCTGGTGCCAGACCCATAACTGTGCAGGATTCTGGTTAGCCTGCGAGCCTGTTTGATTTAGTGTGAAGATGGCGCATGAAATGGCTTCAGCCCACAGATTCTCGTTAAAATTACCCATGTGGATAGCTGACCTTAAAGCTTTCACGATTGTCCTCATTACTTATTGCCCACACCTGTTCTGCTGCGATGTGTATACGCTGCTCTTGCTGTGAAAAAAATTCTGTTGGTCTAGAAGTTTTTGCGTAGCGGCATTCTGGATTTCTGTACCGTTGTCTGACTTGATACATTTCACCCTTCTTCCGACCTGAATTTCGATAAACCTGACAAACGTTTTTCAATTTTCGTGGGACTTCGTCCTTGCTCTTCAAGAAGCAGATGGTCCTGAAATGCTAGTAGTCATCTCTGAATAGCAGAAAGTACCTGAATTCATGAAGGGACGCCGTGCTCATTTCCCCCAAGTCGACATGCACCAGATCCAGTATTTCCTCGGCGACCTTCAGGTTTGCTGGTTGTGAGACTTTGTGTCCCGTACGAACATCCTTTGCAGACGTATTCATCCCAATCGTCGTAGTTGTTGACGCTTGAGAATGTTCTTGACGTATTTGACATTCGGGTGTGCTAGCTTCTGAAGCCAATCACTGAGAGAGCGTGTCGCCAGACTGGTGTCAAGTTCCTTCTGGCGAATCATCATTCGATAAAGTTGTTCATTTCGTTCTGCTGATTGTATATAACCTTTATTTTACAGTTTATATCACTGAAACCCGGTTAAAAGTTAGTTTGGGGACGTAAAAGACGTTGGTCAGCTCTGCCTTCTGCCAATTGGTTCTGCCTAAGACCTCTAGCTTCACATTCCCAACTCCAATGCCTTCCACGTTTGTTGAATCTCCAATGAAAATGATAACCTTCTCCTCCAGAGTCAAGTAGTTCGTCAGCCAGTTTCGTCTGAAGGTCATATGTTGAGTTGCCCTACTGTCTCTGCTGTCGTCCTTTAGGTTAATGTTCTCGAGCACGACTGATGACAGGCTTGCAATTATTTGAGTGTCCCTCAGGGGAATCCTTAGGAAAATGCACCTTTTGGTTGCAGTTGTTGCACGCATTTTTCAAAGGAAAAACTAAGTAATTAAGTTCGCAAATAGTTTCGTTTCGTAGTTAGTTTTACAGTAGGTTAGGTACTTTGCGCAAGACTTCTCCTTGCAATGTTTCTTGACATCGCCCATCTTTGCACATTTAAAGCATGCCTGTTCCTGTTGGATCGGCGTTTGGCTTTCTTGCCTTGCTGTGTGTCTTCCAAAACTGAATTACCTCGCTTTTAACTATCATACCTGAACCCAAAAAATTGTCTTTGCAGATTTTCAACTGATAGATCTGACTAGTGCCATACAGAATATTTTACTTATCTAACATTTGTTTAGCGGTTATGCATTGAGCAATTTTTCTCGCAATGTTGCTGCCGACATTCAACCTGACAAAGATTTGCTCTTCGAGATCTTTTTTGATCCAAGCTCTAACGGCGTAGTCGTTTTCAGCCCCTTGTGGCCCTGTGACCTCGCGGTATGTCGAAGGTTAGGTCTAGTTTAAAACGCTGACGGTGGAGATCGGTTCACACTTGCGTGCTGACTGAAATGGTAGACTAGCAGTGGACTGGCAGTGATGATCGGTAACGATTTCGGTGGATTTCTGGTGATTGATACACCTCGGATGTCATCTGGGCCCCTAACCTGTTAAGGAGCAGTCGTCCGAGGGGTCGTAAAAGAATGAGTCTTCTCGTTTATCTGAAAACTTTAAATATTAATTGTGTTACAAAGGCGCCTTTTGTGAATTTCGGCAGACGTATGACGGTGCGCGATTTCACAATTGCACTGACGTAGATATCGGTAGATTTCAATTTCAAGGAGAGATTGTGTTGCTGCCAACCTCGGCATGACAAAGACAAGATTTCAATTTCAAGGAGAGATTGTGTTGCTGCCAACCTCGGCATGACAAAGAAGCTGTCAGGAGAAAAGTGACTAACTCTAACACTTATTAACTACAATAACAAAAGTTACAAATAGACATATTGAGAATTTTTTATGTTAGGATTATTTTCAACAAATGATATTATAAAAATATAATGAGTCTATTATGAAAGTAATGAGCATGATTGTATTTACTATTCATTGTAGCGGGGTAAAACTGTAATGGAAATATGGTTAAGGGTTTCTCTCTTTAATACAGCTGGTCGTTAGATTTCTCCGAAAGACGTATCTCTGTGTGAAGTGTGTTTTTCGACTTTGTAACACAAAAGACCATTTTAGCGGGTTAAATCTGGTCTGGAAATTTGGTTGAGGGTTTGCCTTTTTACTACAGCTGGTCGCTAGTTTTCTCTGAAAGACGTGACTGTATTTTTCGACATGAAGCGTGCGCTTAAACAGGAGCACGCAGTCATTTTTTTTCTCTTTAGAAATAATACAACGAAATATTCTAGATGCTTAAAGAGGTCTGGATGACTTCATTTCAAGGTCACAGGGAGATGGCACAAGGCGCTTAAAGAGGACTGGGAGAAGATCGTTGACGAATCTCGTTCTAGACGCTCAACAATGGCTTTTTTGACGTCCGAAAGGAATCATCTATTTTGAGTTTGTACGGCAGGGAGAAACTGTCAACTTAGCCTTTTATCTGTAGGTGCACAAGAGGTTGAAA
This sequence comes from Ontholestes murinus, assembly GCA_963969525.1. Taxonomy (NCBI): domain Eukaryota; kingdom Metazoa; phylum Arthropoda; class Insecta; order Coleoptera; family Staphylinidae; genus Ontholestes; species Ontholestes murinus. Next base: position 19,522,389 of record OZ018387.1, on the reverse strand, counting down.
TGAGGGATCGCGCGCGTGAGGGTTAACATCAAAGACACGATCAGCCTCCACCACGACACACGGTTTCAATATAATCACGAGTTCTATATTATGTCCTGGTGTACTCCCATCTCCCTTACAATCCCGACTTGGCCACATACGACTTTCTTTTGTTTCCTTGACTGAAGAGAAAGCAAAGTTTGTGGAAAACATCCAAAAGCATGTTACAACGTTCTTCCTGTCGAGGAGTTTCAGGATGCCTCCCAGGCATGACAGAGATGTTTCCACAAGTGTATTGATGTTAGAAGAGAGTAATTTAATTCATTAATTCATTTAGGCACTTGTACGATTGTAAATATATTTTTCCCAGAAAATACACTCTACTTTTATAATGGACCTTGTAGTTATAATCGACATCTGAAAAAACGTAGAAAGTCATTAGAATCAGTTTCTTTTGATCAATTTCTGCAATCTTCTCAAAGTTTCTGTTTAGAACAAATACTGCACTGTAAAAGTTGAGTTTATTAATACCATAGTTAATACTAGTTATGGTCTTGAAAATTTGTCAAAACAATTATCACGCTTCTTATTTATAATATATTACGTATTATAATTTTTTAAGACGCAGTATATATAAAAAAAACATATTCTGCATCTAGTTATAAACAAATATTTTGCCGTTAATCCTGATGTTCTATAGTTTCTCCTTAAAAGCTTAGAGTAGAGGTGATGATTATAGCGCCGTTCTTGAGAAAGCCACCCCTTCTTGTGTTTATAATTTGAACTAGTTCAAAATTCAATAATTGGTTAATATTCTATTTTTACACAATATCTTGGTATTTCAAATTCTTTTAAAGGAGAATTTACTTTTGGAACGTTTGGACATCGGCGGAACTACTATAATATTTCCCTTTGTGCCCTGGTGTTCAGCTGCCTTGATGACTTAATAACGTAATTACGACGAGTAAACATCCCTTCGAATCCTTGAAGCCGCTACCAGAGTAGATGCTACAGACAATTGTGTCGCTAAGTGGGCTTCCTTTAATTTGAGCATTTCACCCACTAAAGTTGCAAGATACAGAGCCCCAGGAAATGTCTCTAATCTAGAGTGTGTAGAAACATCATTCTTTTACGTAGGCAACCCTTACCATCTGATTTGCCTATATTCCGTAGGTAGGCCTAGAAACACAAGTTCCGTAAATATTTGTATAAGGTGGTAACTTAGGACACCATAACTTTTTTTGTCCATAACCTACTGCGGACATAGTATCTTCTTTTTACGAAGGTAACTCTTTTCATTTGCTTTGCCTATCCTCCGTAGATTGGCCTAGAAACAAACGATTCGAAAAGATTTGAATAAAGTGATAACTTAGATCATCGTAACCTTCCTTTGTTCAAGGCATTAGGTTTTAGAATAATTGGGGAGTTCGTGCACCTTTGTCGCCTAGAGTGACTAGCGTAGCAATCGCGCTTCGGCCTCGCTTTTAACTTTGAGTCTTGGCGACGATGATGAATTCCTCTCTAGCCGCAATGATCAATTCCGATGTTGCCCAGAGGCCAATACTTCTAATGTCTAGACGCTGCAAAGTCTATCAATGTTAGGTTTTCATTGTGCCTTGTCCTAACAGTTCCAACAAGAAAATACTTTTTGCTCAGTCTACGGTACTAGTTTGAAGCCTTTCCATAGCTCTAATTATCTTGCCTGTTGCTATAGCTGCTTCGAAAATTTGTGTACTACTTCCTAGATTTGCTTCCATAGCCACAGCCTCATGAGTTACAACCTCGAAGCCTATCCATACGTCAACTCGTTCTGTAGCCTCCTGAGTGTTTAGGTAGTTGTCCTTTATGTCCCTTTTTCTAAAGACTATCAAGAACAAGTCAACACCAAGCCGATAGGAAGATAAAACTCAATAACACATTCCATAGGTTGTTGCCTAAATATATGTCCTTGAAGTCTCATCGTAAATAAAGCCGAAATAAAACCACTAATTGAATGATTCTGTTTATATGTAGTGGTAGACAATCTATACTTTAGTTTTTAGTAGTTTTCCTCCTTGCTTTACGTAAAGCTTCTTTGATTTAGAGGTTAAATTATATATATAATATAATATTTCATTGTTTGGAATTAAGAAAATATAAACGGAAATTTAATTTGGCATTTGCATCAAACCAAACATTTTAGAATTTACCACATATTGGATAGATTACCTAAATAGACAAATGAAGTTCCTATTTTATTTACTTAAGTCTCAGCATCTACTTTTACAAATAAATGGAGGTATTACATTTGCAATTTAAATACCAATCGCCCACACAGTATACAATAAAGCAAGGAATATCAAATTCATAAGAGAATTACATAGAATATCATGTAAAGCAAATGAAGTACATCTTTCTGAAGTTACACGATAGCCATAACGACTGTCAACATAACGTACCGACATAAATAACACAGTATAGGTTCGGCGAGTTTCACATGCCCGCGCATTAATTACATTGAATAATCGCTTCATTTTCATAATTAATTAATGTTTTCTTAATTAATCGCGGCCGCAATAATTCAAGTATTATTACCGGCGGCCACGAGCGCCTCGAGACCGAAAAATCGCGGGAAATCGGCCGCTCCGTACCGCCATCCGGTTTACCATGAAAGGATATTTATTAGTTGACCGCCAAGAATCCGGGGCTCTTATTTATTTTCTTACCATTTTTTTTTCGAAAACCATCCGGCACAACATAAATTCCACGTTATTAAGTTGTTTTGCTCTTATGGCCGCGGAATTATTTTTTTGTTTTGGTTGTTTCGCATTTGTTTGATTCTAGGAACGGGTCTATTGTTTATCTGAAAAATAAAGTTGACCAACATTTACAAATTCTAAAATTTGCTACGCCTACCAGGTAAACATAAGGTTCCGCTCGGTAATGATGATAACATCAAGCACTTTTCCACTAAATAATGTCTATTTATATTTGCATGACACGGTACCTCCCATAATTACCTTCGTAATTGCCACTGTCAAAGATATCGATGTAATTATTGGCTGAAATTTTTAGCCGTCGCCTCCGAGTCTGACTGAATAGATGTCTTTAGCCTCGAGGAGTAATTTCAATGATGAATAGCATTTACGAGCCAACCGATACAACGAACAGAAATGGTTTAACGGAATTTTGTTAGAGCAATAATTTTTAAAATTAGATATTTTAGAAAACATAATAGTTGCTTAGATTGCTTTAAAAAATGAATTTCATAAAAAAAGTAATAATTATTACAAAATTATAATATCGTAAACGTACATAGGGATTTAGTTAATTTATGTATGAATATAATCAGTTCTATATGTTGGTATGCTACGAATTAATATCCAAGATATCTTATCTACGCTTATAGTTGATGTTTAATGTCATACAAGTTTATTCCCATTAAGCGTAATGTAATAATTTCTTGAATAATTTTCTCACTTATCTCTTAGTGAAATATTATGAAAGTGATGATTAATTCTCTACCTATTATTGTAAAGTAATAATATCGCAAATTTTAAGTTAATCGTTAACGATAGTACGAAGTAAATGTTAAGTTTGAATTATGAAAGAAATAATACATATACCGTTGATGCATAGTAAAATTGGCCTCATTAGCGACCCTTGTAGGATACCAAATGAAACGTATATAAACGTAAAGTAAAAAAAACGATATTTAACCGCTTATCAGTATTAAGTTGTAATATAGGTTCTAGATAAACACCAATGCCCATAATTTAAGTAATAGTAATTTTTTATAAGTGAACCAATCTCAAAATATTACTTTTATTTGGTTTGAGGAGAACATACTATATTTAAACATATCAGCTAAACATAAAAGTGATTACTAATTGCAGATACCATTATTTGTTGAATAGTTATCGGGTTTAAAGTGAAGGACATTTTTTGTCGATTTATGAATTTCAGAATGTGTGAAACTGGAAAGATCTGAAATTAAAAAGTTTGGTAAGCTTTAAGAGAGTTTACGATAATGTTGCTTAATTACTATGAAACCTATGACATGTCTTAAGAGCGAAGAACAATTGGTTGATAATAATAAGTATCCTAGAAGTTTTTGCACGTGGACTAATGATAAAGAGATGGAAAACCCTGATGATAATAAATTGACTTTTGCGGCAGAAGTTTTGAGGAAAACATTACAGAAAACATTTAACCAGAAACAAACTCATTTTTTAGGGCACTTAAATCAATCATCTGATTGAAAATACAGGTTTAGCAATTTTTTTTGTAAGGTTCATAAAGTAAAATTTGTCGTTGTTTACACTACCATATAAATATTCTATTTGCAAAATGTTGCATTTGGTATTCATAATAAGTCATGCATTATTTGTAGGAAATCTAAGGATAAAAATCTTTTAGCGGTTTCAAGAAAAGTTTGTTCAAAAATTTAATAAAAAAATATTTCATTCTGTTTGGATTAATTGAGTTACGTGAAGATGATGAGTTATTTCATTCTGAATTTATATAGCTTCAACAGAATTTTCTTACGATTCATATTACATTTGTATCTAGTGACATGGCCATTATATTCATGATCTTTATATTTACCTACATATCATTATTATTATTACTTAAGCTAGAACAATGCTTATGACATCATTAACAACTACAAAATCTGTTTTTGTTTAAAAGCTAAAAAGCACAAAGTTTTGGTGGGAAATACATATGGTGTGTATGTGTGTGTGTGTGCGGTGTGAGTGGGTGGCTTCTATCAAACCCTTCAACTTATAGATTTTACATGATGACATAATACCAACTTGAATCAGGAACTTTAAATGATATCACTGATTGATATCAACGAAGTGTATTTTCATTTAAAGTTCCTGATTCAAGATGTATCACAAAGTGATGGCTTCAAGCATTAAACATAATATGATTGATTGTTGAAGCCATGACTTTGTGATACATCTTGATTACGAAATAGGTTTAAGAAATAATAACACTTTGCTAGTATCACGAATTTTTACACTTTTTATTGTGACTAGTTTCGTCCTATTCGGACATTATCAAACGAATACTTTATTTTACTTTACTTTATTTATTCCGTCCGAATAGGACGAAACTAGTCACAATAAAAAGTGTAAAAATTCGTGATACTAGCAAAGTGTTATTATTTCTTAAACCTATTTCGTATTAAACATAATACCAACTTAGTTACAAGCAGATTTATATTAGCTTTAAGATGTAAACGTCTCTATTTTTATAAGAAAAACATCGCAATATCTGCATTTTTAAATCAAAATTTAATTCAACTCCTTTGTTTGTTTTTTTTAATGTGCTTTCTTGGTTACGTAAGATATGTTTTTATTTTCCCTATATAGTATTTTTTTGAGGCTCTTTTAAAAATAGTTTATGTCTGTTTTTATAATTATAACTGAAAATAGCTTAAAGAAACAGATTCTACTACATGAAATTTGAATTTTGAAGTTTTTAAATTGTTCAAAATTGTCAAGTTTCTAAGTTTTTTGAGATTTTAAAATTTTCAACATATTCAAAATTTTAAACAATTTTTTAAGTTGTCAGCGTTTATAAAATTTTTAAGATTTAAAATGTTTTAAGAATTTTAAGGAAATGTACATAATTACCAAAATTTTCAAGACGTTCAAGAATTCCTGCCCATTTTTCGAAAAACTAAGTTATTTAATATTTTCAATTTCCAAGATTTGTTTGTCAATATTTTCAAAACTCATAATTTTCGATATTTTCAAGATCTTTAATATATAAAAAAAATAAGATTATTGAAACTTTTAACATTACGGAAATTTTAAAGTTATAAAATTTTCAATATTTATTATGAATTATTTCTTTTAAGATTTTAATTTTTTTCAATTTAAAGTTTTTTTAAATTTTCCCACCTTTTAAACATTTAAGACTTTTTATTGTGTATTATTTAAGATTTTAAAATTATTAAATTTATCAACATATTTAGGTTTTTTTTAAGTTTTATTACTCTTTATTACTTACTCTTATTTTCTTAATTATCAGAAATTAATATTTTTAGGATTTTCAACAATTATAAGACGTTTAAGATTTTAGTTTCTTACATTTCTAAGATTTTTAAGTTTTCGAACTTTTTTTAAATTTTAAAGATTTTAAAATCATTTAAGATCTTGTATTGGATTCTAGATTTTAAGATTATTAAGGTTTTTTAAACATATTTTAGATAATTAAGTTTTTTTTTAACTTTTGAGTAATTTTAAGCCTTTTAAGATTTAAAAATTTCTTTTGATAGTAACAAAATTTCCAAAATTTCAAAAGTTAGACAGAAATTTTCATAATAATATTAATATTTTTAAGATGTTTAACATTTAATATTGTTCTAGATTTAAAAAAGTTTTTAAATTTTTTATGGCATGATAAATATAAACGTTTGAACATTTTCAAATGTTAAAGATGTAAATTAATATTTCTAAGTTTTTAACAATTGAAAATAAATATACAGTTTTTGGGCATTTTTAAATTTTTCAAAATTGTCAATATATTATAGATTTTCTGATGTTTCATGTTTTTTAAAGTAATCAAAATTTTTAAGGTTTTTAGTAATTACAAAAAGTGTAGTATTTTTAGGTCGTTAAAATTTTTAAATTTTTAGGATTTACACAATTTTTAAGATAATTACAATATATTTTCTGGAAGCCTTTTTGATTTCAAGTCGATTCTTCTGCGCCTATGTATGAAATAATATTATTTATTGACTTTTGTTTATTATTATTACTATTTAGCTTTAATTGTTAAGAAGTTTAGATGAGTTTGTTGTTTTATTTTTATTTATTTATTTAATGTTGATTTATCTTGTATTTTCCTTTTCTAATGTATATAGCGTTAATTCCGTTAATAAATTTATTATTATTATTATTATTTAAAATTTTCTACATTTAAGATATTCTAAGTTTCTAAGTTTTTACGCAATCATAGATTTTCAATACATTTGAGGTATTTAAAGTTTTCGAAAATCTACTTTTTAAGTTTCTCAAACTTTCAAGGTATTTGAGTCTTTCTAGATTATCGATAGTTTTCTAAATATTTTGAGATTTAAATATTTTTAAAATTTACGAGATTATTAGAATTTCGAAATTTTGCGAAATTTGTAAGGTTTTCAACATTTCAATTTTATAATTGCAAAATTTCTAAGATTTTCAACATTTCAATTTTATAATTGCAAAATTTCTAAGATTTTCAACATTTCAATTTTATAATTGCGACATTTTTTATATTTCCAGATTTGTATTATTTTTTTATATTAACATTATTTTATTAACATTTATTTAACATTTGAAAATTTTCGTTTTTGCAACATTTTTAATTTTATTTAGTGTTGATATTCAAAACGTTTATAGTTTTCGACATTTTAAAGATTTTTAATATTGCAAAGGCTGAAAGACCAACGGTTGAGAGCTATGAAGAAGAAAAAGACGAAGAATTATAATAATTATTGTTATAATTATATACTGTAATTACTATCTTCAATAAAAATGTTTCTCTCTCAAATATACTTTTTTCAAGATTAAAAATATATTAATTATTATTAAATGTTGCAAGTAGTTTAATATTCATAAAATTTTGAACATTATAAAACGTTTAAGAAAATTTTATAAGTGTAATAAGAGATTTAAGATTTTTTATTTATTCTTCAACATATTTAAGATACATAAGATTTCAATAACTTAAATTTTATAAGATTAAACAATTTCCTATAATTTTAAGATTTTCTAAATTGAAAGAGGTCGAAGGAAATAATAATAATAATAATAATAATAATAATAATAAACGTCTTTATTTGATAAAAAGTACATTTATTATTATTATTATTATCATTTATAATTTTTATTATTTTTAGATTATAAATAGTTTTTCCAGATATGACATTTTTTAAATTCAAATGATTTGTGAAATACCAAGATTAGAGAGTTTATAAGTTTTGTAAGATATTCAAGACGATTTAAATAAAATTTTCAAAGTTTTAAAAATCTTAAATTTTCACTTTTAAGGCCTTCTCAGACTTCTTGAGATTTTCAAATTTTTACAAATTGTCAAAATATTCGAGATTCCAAGTTTTTCAATATTTTTGATCTTAATCGTATTTTCTATATTTCAAAATTTCAAAAGAATTACAGCTATTTTTAAATCTTTAAAAAATCCTTCAGACTCTTAAAATTTAGAAAATTTTGTTTAAATTTCCTTGAAAATTCTGAAAATCTCGAACATAGAAATAATCTTAGATGTGAAATTTACATCCAGGATGATTTCTATGTGTTGAGATTTTTAAAAGTTTCAAGATAATTTTAACAATATTTTCTAAATTTTAAGAGTTTGAACATACTTTGTAATAAGATTTTTAACATTTAAAGTTTTTCCAGTTTTGATTATTGCAACATTTTTAAAATGGTCAACATTAAATATTTTTCATTGTGATTAAGATTTTCAAAGTTTTGTTAAAAATTTACATTTAAGATTATTTTTAGTGGTTAAAACATAGTAACTGCATTAGTTAAGTGTTATTATTTATATTATTAGGAATGCATTTTAAAGATTTTTAACATAAGTTTTTCCAGATATGCAAGGCGATTTAAATAAATTTTTCAAGTTTTTAACAATCTAAAACTTTCAATTTTAAGGTTTTTTCAAACTTATTGAGATTTCTAAATTTTTATAAATTGTGAAAATATTCGTGATTTCCAAGTTTTACAATATTTTTGATCTTAATCGTATTTTTTATATTTCAAAATTTCAAAATAATTAGAGCTATTTTTAAATCTTTAATAAATCCTTCAAACTCTTAAAATTTAGAAAATTTTGTTTAAATTTTCTTGAAAATTCTGAAAATCTCGAACACAGAAATAATCAATCTTAGATGTTAAATTTACATCTAGGATGATTCCTATGTGTTCGAGATTTTCAAAAGTTTGAAGATTATTTTAACAATATTTTCTAAATTTTCAGAGTTTGAAGACATTTTTTTAATAAGATTTTTAAAATTTAAAGTTTTTCCAGTTTTGATTATTGCAACATTTTTAAAATGGTCAACATTAAATATTTTCCATTGTGATTAAGATTTTCAAACTTTTGTTAAAAATTTACATTTAAGATTATTATTTATATTATTAGGAATGTTTTTTTAAAGATTTTTAACATAAGTTGTTCGAGATATGCAAGGCGATTTAAATAAATTTTTCAAGTTTTTAACAATCTAAAACTTTCAATTTTAAGGTTTTTTCAAACTTCTAGAGATTTCCAAATTGTCAAAATATTCGAGATTCCAAGTTTTTCAATATTTTTGATCTTAATCAAATTATGTATATTTTATAATTTAAATTTTTTTAAGATAATTACGGCTATATTTAAATCTTTAAAAAAATTTCTTTAAACTCTTAAAATTTAGAAAATCTTGTTTAAATTTTTTGAAAATTTTGAAAATTTTGAAAATCTGGTATACAGAAATAATCTTAGATGTTAAAAAAATGATTTCTATGTGTTCGAGATTTTCAAAAGTTTCAAGATAATTTTAATAATATTTTCTAAATGTTAAGAGTTTAAAGACAGTTTTCTAATATGATTTTTAACATTTAAAGTTTTTCCAGTTTTGATTATTAAGATTTTCAAAATTTTGTTAAGAATTTACATTTGAGATTATTTCTGTGAGGTCGAGATTTTCAACATAATTTTAACAAGATTTTCTAAATTTTTAGAGTTTGTAGGAATGTTTTTTTTTTAAGATTTTTAACATTTAAAATTTTTCCAGATTTGACGTACAGATTTAACAACACTGCAACCGTTTTGAAATGTTCAACAATTAAGATTTTCCATTGTGATTAGGATTTTGAAAAGTTCAAGATTATTGAGTTTCTAAGTTTTCCATAATCAGATATTTCAATCAATATATTTAAGGATTTTGTAGTTTTTGAAAAATGTTTACTTTTCATGTTTTTAACAATTCTAAAACTTGCAATTTAGAATCCTTTCAAGATATTTGAAGTTTTAAAATTTTCAAAAGTTTATTTAAGTATTTGGAGATATTAATGTTTCAAAATTATTTAAATGATTAGGACCTTTAAGTTTTGTAAAATTTTTAAGGTTTCAACATATAAGATTACAATTATGTCTTTCAATATTCAGACATTTTGAACATAATTAAGACATTTAAAATAATTAAGATTTTAAATAAATTTAGATATTCTGGACTTTTAATATTTCTAAAATATTTAAGAATATTCTAAAAAATTTAAGTTTCAAAAGAGTTTTCATACTTATCAAATATTTTAAGATTTTAAGGATTTACAAATTATAAAGATTTTCAAGTTCAAATTTTTAAGATTTCCAAGATTATGGCTGAAGATTAGCTTTGTATTTCATGAAGAGTATAATCAATATAAATAGAAATGTTATTTATAACGATTATAACTATTTGGATTTTCAAGTTTTTTAATAATCTAAAATTTTCAATTTTGAGCATCTTCAATGTTCGCAATGCTTTCATAATTCACTTTTTAAGATTATCATATTTTTTTATGTCATTAAAATTAATTAATTAACTACTAGTAGTAGTGTTTGGCTATTGACCACCTGGTCCTTCCGCCGTGTGAGTTTGTGTATGTGTGTAAATGAACTTGTTACTTTAAAGGATCAAAACTATCAACTTATAATATATTTAAGACTTGATAGTTTTTTAAAGTCTATTGCAATATTTTGAAACTTATTTTATTTACGGACACCTCTTTTATACAAAACAATAAACTTAACAAATTGAAGCTGAATGAAATTAACATCTCCATAATCTTTGTTTGAATGTTAGTGAACAAAATTAATTACAGTGGTAATAGTACCAATAAATATGTAGGGTGGGTGGGTGGCCTCTATCCCACCGTCCTAACTATAAATATACACGAGTACTTTGGTAAGTATAATTTTGATTACAACAGATCTAGTATGAAACTGTTGCAATCAAAATCATTAGTATGTAAATTTCCGTTTCTTAATATTTTCTGTAGGGAAACCGTTACTTAAGTTTAAAACTGGTGGGTGAAATAGTGGCCGCCCACCCACCCTACATATATAATAAGTTTAAAGCTATAACAGGGTTTTGATATGCTTTAACATCATCGAAATTATCTCAGTTTTTTGCCTTAGGGAAACAAAGCAGTTGAAGTAGTGAGAGTACCAATATATATGTAGGGTGAGCTGGTGACATATATCCCACCCTCCAGTTTTAAACTATAAGCGATGACATACTTCTAAAATACTAAAACAGAGAAGATTTATCAAGTAATCTAGCATATATCTACCTATAAGCAAATTGATATTCAGCAAAACAGTCTTTGATTCATATCTTGCTATTTGGGATGTAGGACACCTTACTATAGATATACAGGGTTTATTATAGAAGTAATGAGCGTTTTTTAAGGAAAATATATTTATTGATCGCAATGGTATAAATGCTTAAAATTCTCCAAATTCTCTCCCAGTATTAATACACTTGCAGAAACGTGTCTGCCATGCCTGGAAGGTGCCCTGAAATTTCTTGACTGGAATGTATCTTAGAAACGTTGGTACATGTTTTTGATTTGCAAGGACTCTCAACGCTTTTCTTTCTGCACAAAGCAAATAGTCACACGAAGCCAAGTCGAAACTGGGGTTTGTCATGGTAGAGCCTGACTCTGCGTCTTTGATGTCAGCCATCACTGCACGCGAGTATCAATTAATTTTTGGAGCATCTACAAGTAAAAAGTGAGTTGATAGTTTCTTCACCAGCACAAACTCAAAAGAATGTTCTGCTTATTCGATTCTGAGAATATCCGTCTCCGATTACGACAGAGTTAATTTTTGAATCAAATACAACAATTATTGACTGCGTTCTTTCTGGTCTTCCGTCAACATTTTCAGTACAAGCTTGCGCATTTGCAGATCCTCGCACTATCGCATGTACCGCAAATGCGAACATGATTAGGGTGTCAGATAAACTTTGCTCACAGATTTGCGTTATCTTCGGTTCTGGCCATTATTAGGTGTCTAGAATGGGGTTTCTGACGAGCTCCACCCGGACCGTGAAATGCAGTCATCCTTGAAGGCTTATCGAAGCATCTGAAATGTTTTGGTTGCATTCTTCCCAAGCCGCTCAGAAAACTGAATTACATATCACTGTCCAAGCAAACTCTTCATCGCGCTGTATTACTAAGTCGAAACGACACTTCACATAGAGGCACGTCTTTCCACTCAAACTGCTCGGAGCAAACTGGTGACCGACTGCATTGGAAACGCCCTTCTCCACATTTCCCTACCCGTTTTACCCCGCTGCGATCGTTAGTCACGTCATAATAAAATTACCCACATTACTTTCATAACAGACCCTGTATACTGCTACAACAGTGCTCATAAAATCATTAAAAACATAACCTTTATTTTTATGTCAATTAAAATAACCACCATGAGGAATGTACTAATATGTTTGTAGAGTGGGTCGATATCTTCTAATCTTCTTTTGCATGTAAACTCCTTAATTTTTATAAAATTAAACAATAAACAACTGAAATAAAATATACTACTAGATTTTAAAGAAAAATAGAAATTGATGATTAACATTTAAATTATGATGATGAATATCATAAAATCTAAACACTCATAAAAATAAGAGATTATATTAAAAGATATGTTGTAGCAAGAAAATTTATGAAAACGTTACATCAAAAATTGTATTAATTAGGAAAGAGTTATGACATTTAACTATATAATAATATATAAATAGAAAGTACTACAATTAAAATTAACATACTCCGAAATTCTTATAAAATATTATATACATTTGATGTGGATTTGGAAGTAAGTTAATTATTCCTTCAAAAATAATTGCTTGAAATCGGACAAGACATTGATCACATATAAAACCTCTTAAGTCTACGAATACACCTCGTATTAGTAATAAATTCGAGCGCACCTAGAATGTCTAAATATGCAAATAAAGTATGCCGGTGCACCAAGAAACTGACATCCGCCACCCCACTGTGTGATATAGCACCAAACATTACAATGACGTGCATAATATGGATTCAAAAATTGCACAACGGCGCCACGCAATTGCATAATCTAGGCGGCGTTTCAGTATACCGAAAAAAACGTAATGATTCGTCCTTCTATTCGTTCTCTTTTTTTTCGTACGGTCCTCAATTTGCTCGTTCAAATCAGGCCGAATACACACTCAAACGAAATTGTATAATGAAGCCATCAATCAGCTCGGATCGAAAACTATTGAGCGCGTCCCGGCGGATTATTACTGTAATTTATTAAATCTCATAGCTTAGCCGCTTTTTTGCTGTTTGATTGGTCGATTGTCCCAGTCAGTTTAGGAAAGGGTTCTGTAGTTTCGGCTGTGACAAGGTCACGCTCGGTTTCGTTGCACTCATTAAATATTCTGTCATAAAAAGACGATAATCCGTTGACTGGTTAATTATATTTGGCGTAATATTATTAAGACTTTAATTAATGGTTTCCTTTATAGCTGATAAATCGAAAGAATGCTAGGTAATATTAAATAAACACACGCCGGTGGTGGCGCATCGGTTACGGTCCCGAACTGACGTGCAGCAACGTTGATTCGGGTCAGTAGTCGGATGGGTGACCGGTACCATTCACCATTGGGATACAATTAATGGTGCTTTAGAGTGACGGGGCGATCCTTTAAAGTAACAAGCTCATTTACACACACACAAATACACAAATGACACATGGCGGAAGGACCACGTGGTCGATAGCCTAACACTACTACTACTATTAAATAAACTGGCTTTAGTCTATCATTTTAATATTTTCTGGTCGTGTAAAATGTTTAGGCTTAGATAATTTTAGTAATAATATTCAGCAAATTTACTGTTATTAGTTTAATCGTAGATAAATCAAATTATAGTAAAAATAATGTTATACCATTCAATAAATTATCAAACAAAGTTGATAATTTTGATAATTTTTGATAATTCATAACACTGTTTTACTTTTGCATGAGAAAGATTATAACACTAAAGACATTTTCATGTTTTCTTTCAGTAGGATTGCTGTCGTTTTGCGTTCTTTTACACTTAGAGTAATATTGTAGTCTGGATTTACATGTATTAGAGATAACCCTATTTACTAAGAAATTACTGTCATGTTGAGACGCGGATTGGGTTAGGGGTAAATTTTTAAAGTTCAACTGACAGATATACTTTTGTAAATATGTCATGGAAAAAGCATTGATTTAGAAATCCTATCCAAACCAAGAAAAGTACTTAAAAATATTCCCGAAGGACAAATTTTGGTCTATTGATGTGAATTGCTGGGGATAAACAAAAGAAGAATGGCATGTGCATTAGTATTACTAAAATCATTTTAACCATTTCCAAGCATCCTAAGATTTTGATAAGTTTAATAGATTGGATTATTATTGTCGAGCTTAAGGTAAGATATGATCGAGTCTTTACAAAAAGATAAGGAATTTTTAACAACAAAAAACTCTCAGAAAAGATCTGTGCCATAAATAAAGTGTAAACGTGATGCAAACTATAATTTCTCAATAATAAAACCATGCAATAATCCTCCGTTTTCCTCAAAAAACATCTGATGCAAATTATAATTAATATCGTGTTGAAATATAAAAAAAAAAACTTGAATTCCTTTTTGGAACACCTTTAAATATTAAGAGTCTTTAAAGATCCTTTTTCCAGAAGGTATCTTCATACACTTTCTCAGATCTAGAGGTAATTAATTAAGACATTGTTCTGAAGATTGTTTACCAACTCCTCTGCAAACGGATACTCAAAAACGAATAAATATTAATAAGATATTTATTGAAATATGCAACAATTATAATGCTGATAATTTGAATTTTAAAATCTCTTGGCTTCAATAAAAAGCATACGATTAGGAACGGCAAATCTTTTTGTGATTATTAACAGCTCAAGGCACAACCCTACAGCAACTGGATCAAATAGTCTCAAGTTCTATATCTTGAACTCAAACGTTATGGTTTTAGTTGAGATTAAAGAAGCAGGCTATGATCTATATCAACTAGGGTCATGCCATTTGAACTATTGACGAATTTGTTTTCGAACGCAACCAAGTTATCCTGGATGTTGTGATTAGTATTAAGTCCATTTACTAGCATAACTACAAGAGAAACGTCTCTACAGATAATTAGATCAAAAGCAGACCTTAAAGAAGCTGCCTTATGGTCCTCTTCAATTGTGCTTTCAGCTCTTGATCAGACCAAGACTACCAGAATTAGCTCTAAGGTCGATCTTCTAACAATTCCTCCTAAGTTTCAGTCATTCGCCAAAGAATTCGAAATCCGTCCTTCCGCATGGAATTTTTTAACCTAGCTGAATACCGAAACTATATGTGTTTGTTTTTGAGTTTCGTGAAGAGTATAATCAATATAAATAACACTGTTGTATCCTTTCTTCACACTCAATTTTCTAATGCTTAGAAAATATAGTATGAAGAAAGTATATATCAGTGTTATTTATACCGAAACTATACTTGAAAGATCATTTTGATATTTCTGACAACAGCATAATAACAAGAAAATTCATTCTTGCCCATTCCAAAACAGATTAGGCTGAGGCCATTGATTATTTTTTGAAATATTATTTTAATCTCAATGCGTGTGAAACTTTTGTCTTCAATTCTGCTTTCGCCAAGACGTATCTTTATAACAATAAAACCATTAAAAGTTGTTTTGTCAGCTAACCACTATTTGGCTACTTGTTGTTGTTTACATACATATTTTTATCTTGAATTTTGGAGGCGTTTACTTCGTGGTACATTTTTGATTTTTAAATAAAGAAAACTCTTAAATTTTTTATACCACTTATATTTTTTATTTCTCATGACTAGTTTCAATTACAAGGTAATCATTATCAAACTGTGATAGTTTTGTAATGATTACCTTGAACAAATGTGCAACAAAATTTGACCATATAGCATTTTCATTATTATTTGGTCATCCGGAAAATTAGGTCGATTTTCGTGTCGGTTTATTAACTTTATCAAGACCGCCGTAGTTTTCCTTTACATTTCAAAAGCGTTCAAAAGAGTATGGCTCGATGATCTTCTTCAGAAAATGATCCTTAATTCCCTGAATACCTAATTAGAGTAATGCACAACTTTCTTCGAGATAGAAAGTTTTGTTGCAAAATTAATAACACTCCTCCAAACGAGCATAAGATTTAGAAACTTTAAATGAAAATACGCTTCGTTGATATCACATTTTTTATTATTACGTGACTATAGTTTCAACCTTTAAACGGTACGTTTGATAATGGTCTTTGGCGTATTTTCATTTAAAGTTCCTGATTAAAGATGTATCACAAAGTGATGGTTTCAAGCATTAAACATTAAGATTTGTTCAGGCGTTTCACAGAGCTCCGCTCGATCTTTCTTTCCAATGTATTTATTACTTAATAACTCTTGCAATTTGATATATTCAATTATCATTTGTAAACATTCTGTAATATTTATTAATTTCTTCGATTTTTAAAGAAATTGTGTAAATGCATTGTAGCAATAATCTTTGACATCTAACTTTCTGCATAAATTGAATTCTAATCAGGTTCTTTGATAAAATCCTGGCTTCCAGACTTTGGCAAATGTTTCGCTATCTGCCACGGTGGCTTCTTGTACAATATCTACTACCAAAATTTCAACTTTGCCTTTGGTAATGGTCGCCATACTTATTTATAGTTGAGGCACATTTGTCCATTTAAAGAAGGTGGTCCAAGTTGCACTCAATTCCTACAAAAATATATTTCAGCAGACCATATCCCAAAAAAGAAAAAGATTGATTCCTTCCTATACTACTTCATGGGAGGAGAATTCATTCTGATTAAAAATACGATTTAATATCTCGTAATAATATATACTCTAGCTGGCCAAAACGATCATATATCAGATCCAGAAAGCCAAAGCTTTGATAGTTAAGTTGTGACCAATGGATTCAGTTAGTACGAATCCTATATCACCCTATTGATGAAGCCACTCTGTGATGAAACATTTGTCGTGGAAATAAAACATTTTTGAAAAAAAAAAAAAACTCTCAGTATTTTATAAAGTGAAAAGAAATCTATGACAAATTTAGAAAGTTTCTTCAATAACAACTGATTTTTCAGTTAAATTCATTTGTATGTATATCAATAATAACACTATTTGGTAGCATACATTAGTTTTTTTTTAAATTTATTCCTTATTGTCCTGATTATATTTACTTGTTTTAGGTAGGATGTTATTGACGGAGGATTTTTCAACTAGATTTGTGTTTGGCACTTTTCACTTATTTTATTTTGACAGTGTGTCAAACAACCCAATTAATAGGCTTGTCTTATTTTTTTGCGTTAATCTAGCGTACTCTTTACCTACTTCAATAAACTATGTATTGGCCTGCCGTGCAACTGTCCTTGCAGTTTATTGAGGCAGGTCAGGATAACGCTAGGTCAATATACTTTGTACAATGGTAGGTCGGGTGTACGCTGAGTCATTGTATTATTTATTAATGTATGTCAGAAGTTAAGCTGCACATTAAAATAAAGCTCCTCAGAAATACTTTTGTGTAAAAAAATAAATAAAAATAATTGGAAATTTTATAACTGGTGAGAAATAAAAGGAAGAACTGATTTTTTAGTAAAAAAAGTAAGTAAAAAAATAATTGTAAATTAACTTGTAAATTTGCTTAAAAAGTTACTTTACCAAAGAAAAATAAAGAAAAAGTTCGAAAATGGTTTTCTAAAAAGCTTCTGGAAATAATACAAGAAAGTGGTGATGTGGCCATCATAGTACATTCCCTATATATTTCTCGAAAACTATGTGGTTTACGCAAAAAGGTTATTCCTAATGATTTGTTCACTTTTGAATTCTCCGCAATTTTTGTAATACAAGTTTAATGTAACTAATAGTTTATTAGCGATTGGCAAAAAATATCAAAATTTTCAATTTTCACTTTTTTCTCGAAAGTTAAGTATTTTATGAAAAATATGTCAATAAAACTTGTTCAGTTTCTCATTCCCTTTACCTTGAAAAGTTCTGTAAAAATTTTCATAATAAAAAAATATCGGAAAAAAATCTTCGAAGTGCAATACATAATTATCAACGAGGCTTACTTACTTGCGGAATATATCTCTTCTGATTATCACCTCATTACAAAAATGGTTTGGACGAAAACAGATGATAATATTAAATACGTGGTTATTGTAGAAGTAAACATTTGGTGGCATTTACTTATAAACCAAAGCTGTTGTTACTTTAAAAATAACCTTCCTACACTATTCTTTTGGTATCAACTAGCTCAAAACTAGATGTTCAACGGATACTTAGATCATCTTTAAATTGACAATGCTCAGAGATTCAGATAAAACTCGAATGTACCCCATAAGTCATTTAAATTGAGGTAAAGGGTTGGCAAGGAACCAAAATATATTAAAATGGTGATGTGGCCTTTATAATACTTTCTCTATATTTTTGTCGAAAACCATGAGGTTATTCTTAATAATTTGCTCAATTTTGAATTCTTCACAATAACTTGTGTGTCATTTAATTCCTATAGTTTATTAGCAATAGGCAAAAAATTGTAAAAAAAATTAAATTAAGAACTTTACAAAAAATGTTTCAATTAAACTTTTTCAGTTTTTCATTCTCTTTAACTTTTGTTTGAAAAGTTATGTTTTATTTTTCAAAATTGGTTTGAATAAATCTATTAAATTTTGCAAAAATATTAAGTTTATTTACGTTTTACAACTTTTACAACCCTCGCTTATGTTTTACTGATTGGAGGGTGGGTTAGAGGCCACCCACCCACCCTACATATACATATTAACTTTAATTACTGATCGCCCTGCGGTTTGCAATAACTTTAATTACAAAATTTGAATAAAAGAAAAATGTTAGAAGTAAAATTTTTGATAAAGGAAATGATTGCAACTGTTACTACGTGGTAAATCTTCACAATTTAGAAAGAGGGTTAAATTAAAAAATCTTGAAACCTAGAGAAGAAATTAGTGGAAATTTCTTGAATTCTTGAAAAAGTATGTCTAGATTCTAGAAAAAAAATTCTAAAAAATCTAGGGCCTCAAGAAAAATCTATATTTCTACAAACAAATTTTCTAAAAAGGAAAATCTTTGCAACTTATAAGATAGAAATTTACAAGACCAGTTGAAAAAATATCTTGAAATCGGGAAGAGAAATTACGGAATATTCCTTAAACTATCTCGAAAATAAGAAAAGATTTCTAGGGGAAAATTTTCTAGACCCTCCAAGAAAAATTCCGCAATTTAGAACATTCTAAATAATTTTATAGCCTCTAGTTGAAACAAAATGTTGAATTCTAGAGAAGTAATTACTGAAATTCATCTGAATTGTTGAAATGGAGACGAAATTAAAAAAAAAACATTTAGAGGCTGAAAAAAAATCTTCGGAATTTATAAGAAAAGTTGAAAAAAAATTAATTTGGGGATAAAGTTATTGGCCATTTTCTAGACTCTAAACTTTTAGAAAAAAAATCTAGAATGCCTCAAGGAAAATCTTTGCAATTTAAAAGACGACTTCAAAAAAAAATCTTGAACTCTGGAGAATAAATTGCTAGAAATTTCCTGAACTCTCGAGAAAATAATCTAGATTCCTAGAAGTAAATTCTAACAATTCTATAGCCTGAAAGAAAATCTTTGCGATTTAGAAGACAAGTTGAAAAAATCTTGAAATGTGGAGAAGAAATTACTAGAAATTTCCAGAGTCTAGATTTTTAAAGACAAAATTTTCTAAAAAAAAGTCTTCATTTAAATATTCGAATTTTACTGGAAATTTCCTAAATTTTATACATGAAATTCAAATTGATACAATAAAAATCAAAAATTCGTTATTATTTTTTTAAACTATTTTAGCTATAATTCTTTAAATAATAATGAAATTACGAAAATTCTTTCACTAATAAATTAACAGCAACGAAGAAAAGTAAAAATGCTTAAAATTTAACTTTTTACAGCACGGGTGGATTTAAAAAATTCATAGACAAAAAACCAAAAAATTTATTTTCAATTGTTTTTCAGTATTTTTACAATTACTATTTACAGGATATACGGATTGTAAAAATTCTTTTACGAAACGATTGCTGACATCCAATTCAAATTGATAGAATAAAAATCTAAAATTTGTTATTCAGAATTGTCTTTTTTTATATTTTAGCTATAATTCTTTTCATAGTTATGAAATTACGAAATTTCTTTCACCAATAAACTACCAGCAACGAAGAGAAGTAAAAATGCTAAAAAATAAACATTCGATTTTCAATTGTTTTTCAGTATTTCTAAAATAACGTTACATAGCAAAGACGGTTAAAAAAAATCTTTTACGAAATGATTCCTAACATCAAATACAAGTTGATGGACTAAAAATCTTGAATTTAGATTCCTAAAATTTCGATATAACGATACAAGAAATTTTGTAAATTTCTAGAAATATTGCAAAAACAACTCTCGAAAAATTGCTTTGCTAAATGTAAAACTAATTGCTGAAAAATACTAGAATTTACAGACCTTTTTGAGAAAAAAA
Source organism: Ontholestes murinus (assembly GCA_963969525.1). Classification (NCBI taxonomy): domain Eukaryota; kingdom Metazoa; phylum Arthropoda; class Insecta; order Coleoptera; family Staphylinidae; genus Ontholestes; species Ontholestes murinus. The sequence continues at coordinate 19,501,820 of OZ018387.1, read as the reverse complement.
AAACAACAAATTAAGGAAATAAATCTAAATAATTAACGGAAGATAGTAAAATTTTTGAAAAGATATTTATAACAAATTCTAAAATCATTAATAAAATGCTACAACCTAAATATACAACAAATAATAACATTTAAGAAAAAAATAGTAGACTCCTTGGAGAAATTTCTAGAACTCTACAAAAGAAATGGTTGGAAATTTCTAGAAACCTTTAAAAAATCTACATTTCTAGAAAAAAAAAAATTCTTGAAAATCTTAAAAACTTTGCAATTTAAAAGATAGCTCGAAAAAAACAATCTTGATATCTGGAGGAGAAATGACTGAAAAGAGTCTAGATTTCTAGAAACAGATTTTCTAGAAAAATGTATAGCCTCCAAATCTGAAATGAGTTATTGGAAATTTCTGTACTCTCGAAAAAAGTGTAAAATTCTGGAAAAGATTTGCAATTTATAAAACAATATTAAAATCTGAAAAAGAAATTACTGAAAATAGCCTCAAAGAAAATTCTAAAAATATTGAAACGAACTTTCTAAAAAATCTAGAACTCCCGAATGCTAAAAATTCTGGAAATATGAAGAGGAAATTACTGTTAACTTCTAGAATCCTCCAAATAAGTTCTAGAAATCTACAAGGAAAACTTGATCAAAATTCTTTGGAAAGGAAGATGCAAAAAAGAAATTCCTGAAATGTTAAGAAGCCTCTAAGTAAGTTATAGAAAATTAAAAGAAAATTTCCTAATAAATTGTAAAACTCACGAATAAATTCTTTGCTAAAAATTCTGGAAATATCTATTTATTTATTATATAAGAAAAAGAAATTACTGTACAGTTTTAGAATCTGCAAAAAAATTTATTAAACCTAAAATGAAATAAATGAAAAAGTATGGATCATCCGAGGAAATTATAGAAATTTAGAAGAAAATTTTCTAATAGAAAAAGTTGAACAAACTCTTGTATAGAAACCACGAAGAAATTTTTATAAATAAATATAAATAATGACTTCTTGGAACTCTCGAACAAAATCTTTGCTAAACCTGTAAAAATTTCTATAATTCTCGATGAAAATTCTTTAAAAAGGAAGTTGCAATAAAAACTAAAAGTGTGCAGGAGAAATTACTGAAATTTCAAAAATTTGTGAAATATTCTAAAGTTAAATATTTTTCTCACAAATTAAGAACTTTACGAAAAACATGTCTTTATAAAACTTGTCCAATTTCTCATTCCCTTTAACTTCTGTTTGAAAAGATATTTACTATTTTTTAAATTTTGATTTTAAATATTGAGAAAAAACTAAAAACGACGCCTCGAGTAAACATCCACTTCGTGAAAAACTGGAACTGAAAAGATTTTGGTGAACATTCAAAAACCGGAAGTGGATGATTACTCGAGGCGTTTTTTGTTTTTTTCGTGATATTTTCCTAAATTTGAAAAATATTACCTAACTCTTCAAACAAAAGTTAAAAAAAGTAAAATACTGAACAAATTTTATTAAAACATTTTTTTCATAAAGTTCTAAACTTGCAAGAAAAAAAAGTTAATAATTTTTATATTTTTGCATAATGCAATAAACAATAGGAGTTACATGAAATTTATATAACAAGTAATTGTAAAGAATTTAAAATTGAGCAAATTCTTATGAATAGCTTTTTTGCGTAAACCTCATAGTTTTCGAGAAAAATGTAAGGAAATTACTGTGATGGCCACATTACCATTTTTTTTATGTTTAATTAAATCCCTCGCTTATGATTTACTGATTGGAGGGTGGGATAGAGGCTACCCACCCTCCCTAAATATACATGATAACTTTAATTAATAGTTGTTGGTGGATTCTACATCTTTTTTACAACGAATAAGAACAATAATTATCACCACTATGCCACAATGACCCAGATGGTAGAGCTGTTGACTCAAATTTCAAATGGTGGAAAAATATTGTAATTTGGAAAAGAACTTTTTAGAAAACTTTGATTAAAAAAGGTCAAAATGACATGTTCGTTAATAGACATGTCGAATAAATTCTTTATACATTTTAAACCTCGAAAATTTTCAAGGAATTTTGGGAGCAATTTCTGAAAATAGAAAATAATAATACTAATTCCACAAACCAGAAAAAAGTTTAAAAAATTTAGAAGTGAAATCACCAAAAAAAGAAGACCTATTGAGATTATGAAAATCTGGAAGAATTATTGTTGATTATTCCCATGCGATTAAGAAACTAATGACAATGTTTGAAATTTAGAAGAGAAACCTTTAATTGTAAAGAATCATAAGGTTAGTATATTTGTACACTAAATTCCATTAATATCCTAGAAATTTAGGAGAGAAATTCTAGAAAGACTTGAAAATTCTAGTCATCGAAAAAATACCTTCCAGAAAACTTTTAGTAAAATAGGTGGAAAAATCTTGTAATTTGGAGAAGAAATTCCTAGAAAACTATTTTAAAAATTTAGATGAGGAGTTCTAAAAATGCCTACAATTTCTAGTTACCAAAAAATACTTAATAAAAGTTTCTAGTAAAGTAAATGGAAAAATCTTGCAATTTGGATAAAAAAAATCCTAAAAAACTTTGATTATAAGACTCCTTAAAAATACATTCGAAATTTAAAAGAGGAATTCTAGATAGTTTTACAAATTCTAGTCATCAAAAAAAAATCCTAAAAGCTTCTAAAAAAATAGATGTAAAAATCTTGCAATTTGGAAAAGAAATTCCAAGAAAACTTTGATTTTAAGACTCCTGAAAAATATTTTAGATATTTAGAAGAAGAGTTCTAGAAAGGCTTACAAATTTTAGTCATCAAAAAACTTCCTAAGAGCTTTTAGTAAAATAGATGGGAAAATCTTGCAATTTGGAGAAGAAAATCCTAGAAAACTGTGATTGTAAGGCTCCTGAAAAATATTTTAGAAATTTAAGAAGAGGAGTTCTGAAAAGTCTTACAAATTCTAGTCATAATATCTTCTAGTAAAGTAGGCGGGAAAATCTTGCAATTTGGAGAAAAAATTACTAGAAAACTTTGGTTGTAAGACACTTGAAAAGTATTTTAGAAATTTAGAAGAGTATTTCTAGAAAGGCTTACAAATTCTAGTCATTAAAAAACTTCCTCAAAGTTTCTAGTAAAATAGATGGGAAAATCATGCAAATCTTAAAATTCTTGAAGAAAATTTTTAAAAATAAGAAAATTAATTCTTAAAAAATTCTACACCCTACAAAATTTTCCAGAAATGTAAAAGAGCAAATTTTGGAATTATAGATAATAATAATGCTAGAAAATTCCACAAACCAGGAAAAAGTTCCAAAAATTTAAAAGAAAAATCTCCAAAAGATAAAGAAGAGAAATTGAGATTCTAAATTCCATAAATGTTTAAGAATCCTGAAAAATATTCTAGGAATTTAGAGAATAAATTCTATAAAGGCATGAAAATTATGATCACATAAAAATCTCTAGTAAAATAGGTGAAAAATTTGGAGAAGAAATTCCTAGAAAATTCAAAATGGCACACCTGTAGCATAAATTCTTTATAAATTCTAAAATCCTTGAAGGTAAACTTTGGACATTAGAAAATTCTACAATCCTGGAAATTTGTTTAGGAATTTCGAGAGCAAATTTCTGGAAATTTAGAAAATAATAATACTGGAAAATTTCAACCATAAATATTCTAGAATACTGAAAAATTTTCTAGAAATTTAGGAGAGAATTTCTAGGATAGCTTGGAAATTTTAGTCTTCTAAAAATAAAAACCTTCCTGTACACTTCTAGTAAAATATATGTAAAAATCTCGAAATTTGTAAAAACCATTGTTGATTATAAAATTGATACCAATGTTTGCAATTTGGAAGAGAAATTCCTACAAAATTTATTGCAATTATTTCAGTTGCTGTATTTTATCCATTTTTTTAAGATTTATTTTCCACAATTTTTTTTTTAATTTTTAGGAATTTCTATTTTAATCGTCGAGATATTTTTTTGGTGGTTCTAGAATAAATTTCTTATATTTTTGAGGATTCTAGAACTTTTGTTGTATTTATTCTAACTTTTTCTATAAAGAATTTGAAAAATATTACATAACTTTACAAACAAAAGTTAAAGGGAATGAATAATTGAACAAGTTTTATTGAAATATATTTTTCATAATGTTCTTAGCTTCCGAGAAAAAAATAAAAATTAATAATTTTGACATTTTTTGCTTATAACTAATAATCTATAGAAGTTGCATTAGATTTATATAAAAATTAATTGTAAATAATCCAAAATTTAGCAAATTATTATAAATAACCATTTCGAGTAAACCTTATAGTTTTCGTGAAAAATATAGGGAAAGTACTATGATGGCCACATCGCCATTTTGTTATAAGTGAGAAAATTAAGAAGACAATCTAGAAAATGATGTCAATAATTTAGTGGATCAGAAAAGAGAGCTATTAAAGTTTCTGCCTCGAGGAGAAACAAAAACATTAATGAAGCTTTGTCGTAAAATACAGAATTATCAACACTACTCACTAATCAAGTATGATTATTTTACGATAATGTCCAACTGGCATACTGTTGACAAAATACAAACGTTTCTAGAGGTGTTTAAATAGTAATGTGCCTTATAGGTTTGACCTAATATCTTCTTACTATTACTGTATTACAAACTTTAAGAATTTGATTGCATAAAATATATGCAAACATTTACAGGTCTACATCTATGACGAAAGGGTCTTCAAACTCGTTTTCCGTTAGGAAAAATGCTTCGGCCGAAATATCGATTAAGTTTAAAAAATTGCAAACAATGTGGATTTTTGTTGAAATAAAAACTTTTGAAAAAAATGTTGTTTATATTGACTTTTAAATCAAAGCGGTCATTACATTAAATACACCTGATACACTCTTTCATTGATAAGAGCCAGTGTAGAACTAATCGATCAATGGAATTTCAGGTCATCTCAGAATTTTTCTCACGAAATAATATTTCCCTGCATTAATTGAATGTGCATATTAATGACGTCCCCAAGAAATCGACTGAAAAAAAGAACGCGGGTCCCTTAAGGAATAAAAATAAATCCATGGGTATACAATTACCATTATAAACCCGGGCCGAACACGAGATGAGCGAATGATACAGAAGAGTCGAACCCCGGCCCACAACTCTTCAGCGCGCACACATGGAAATCGGCAACGGCAAACGCTAACAAAAGGTCTCTCGTTACGCCGTTCGGTGGAAGGACCGATTTATCTTTTCCCGGTTGTTTTATTCCCGTTTTGTGCGGGGAGGTAGTTTAAGTGCATTTGTGCCAGCGCTTTGATTCGCGCACATCAGCAACAGCTAAAAGTGATGCGCCTGCAAAAGTTAATTGCCGCAGCGCCCAACGGCCAACTAAACACATGTTGTGGCATTCAAGGAAATAATTGGATACTAAATATAAATTATTACTTAAAACACAAATGCGAAACGCCATAAACACCATACGCGCGCACTAAAATAGACAAAATGGCAACGGAGTGAAAATTTGCGAGAAAAGGATTAAAACCGTTCGCACATTCTTGCCCGGCAAAAAGCTAATTTTCAGAATCGATACTTTAATATTTTCGCATAATGACTACATTGGGATTCACATCATATTGAAAAATATTAATTTTGTCTCTTATATATAACAAAATACTCGTACAATCACAAATAATTTAGGTAGAATATTCCATTATTATTTTAGAAAAAGTACCTTATTTTCAATTTACACCCTTATTCATTTTTTACCCTTTCCATAAATCTAATAAACAGTCGCCGATTAAGCGATTAAAATGATGTACGTCCGCGAAAACAAGTGACGGCGGCTTCCCGTCCTTAACGTTTTACGTCCGTACGTAAAATGGAGCGTACAGAATGACCACTAATTACATGCCTCCGTCGCAATTTCATGGTATTTTTACGGCATGATTTAAATAACTGCAAAAACACAACAGAACGGTCACAGTCGGTAAAGGCATTGCGAGAGCGAGACGAACGCGCCCGTCTGACTTCTTGTTTGTTTTCGGCGTCCTTCCACCCTCTCGATTGTTAATTTTTCCGCGATAAAATTTTCCGCTCCGCTCGCTCTTTGAAAATATTCAAGATAAAGAAAGGCATTAGGGAGAGAGACCGACGCGAACTATCAGAAAAATGATAAAAATTTCGACGTAATGAATGGCGGCGAGTATGTGGTTGCCATTGTGTTATTTAATGGCGGGAACGCGAAATGAGTTTTTAATTGGCATTGTGGCACAAATAATAAGAGTTTCTGTGCAGTGAATATTCGGCGCATTAGTTCCGCCGCCGGGCATTGCTTGGCTCTCTTTTAGCTGTCCCGTTCGAATCGGCCATAAATCGGAGTGTTGCAAAACAAACCGATGCAGGAATAGTTTATATGAGTGACACAAATAACGAGCGGCCGTGATTTATGCCGTATGCTCCTTAAGAAAGGCTCGAGGATCTATTTTTTTCCCTCGACGGTCCGTATTGGAAAGTGTCAACTCATAAATCGTCGGGACAAAGGCGTGCACTAGGGGGGTTGCTTGGTTGCTTGGTTCGATGGAAAATGGTTGGCTCTCCTCTCTTTGGTTTCGATCGGCCGCCTATAGCTGTAGCTGTCCGTTCCTACCAAGAGGACCGCCGTATTTCATCCCCGGCGACGATTTCCCCACGGCTTTCTTCCGACGAAAAAAGAACGAAAAAATAGGAGACCCTTTAACCGCGCGTCCTGGGGATAACGCTCCCAATGCATTTATGCTTAATATATTTATAACTGACCCGTGAATCCGATTTACAATTTCGTCTTCCATCATCGACGATTAGCTGCTAATTTCACGTAAATTAATACCTAATAAATACGAAGCCTGTCCGGCTGACAGTTGTAAATGTCCGTTTGTTATTGCTCAATTTATTTTTTTACATATTCCGCACATTCTAACATGCCGCAATATTAACGGGAAGTAATTTCAATCCATTAAGTTTTTTTGTCTTCGCATATGATTACCATACGCACAACTATTAACTCACAAAACATTAAACAATGTCAAATTCACAAAACATAAGAGCAATTATATTATTTTGTTTTTACCCTATACTTAATAAAAATATCGATGGACTTTTCTTGTATTGAAGAAATTCCAAGCTCGATAACATAAATTATATAATATATGATATGTATTAGAATTGACAAGTAAATAATCCTGATGATGGCGACCGCTACTAGGTGATAATCCGTAATGTAGTAAACTAGTAGATTTGAGAATTATTAACAAAGATTTCTGATTATTTTGTTTCAACCAACATAAATACTTTTATGAAATAGATGTTGGCAAAAAAATATAGTTAAATTCTGAGGCTTTCACAACGTAATACATTTTGCAAACTGATTATTTATGGTTTTTTCGTAAATTTTACAAACTTAAAACAGAATGCTGAATACAAATATCTGCAGCATAAGTGGACAAAATCCAAGAAAGTTACATATAATCACGTTGCTATGCCATTCTCGGCTGATAGAAGTTTAATAATTGAAGTTGAAGAAATAAATTAAAACATTATCAAATAATCAGTCGATTATTGCCATAATAAATTTGGGATTGAGAAAACAAAAAGAAGTAGAACTAATCAACAAAACAATCCTATAGCCTCCAACTTACGATCAAAAAAACACACCTTGGAAGAAATGTATCGACCATTTTATTGCTTGAAATACAAAAAGGGTTTGACTCCGTCATTTTCATAACTTCATAATTTCATCATAAAGTCTGCTTTAGTCAAGAGGAAAACAATTTTGGCCACAGAGAAGTACCAGAACCAAAGATATGAAGCTTAGACCAAGAAACTTGTATTGTTTTACCACCAACTCACCCACCCATCAAATCCACCAAGTTGCAGTCGAAAAGGAAAGCGATGTAAATGAAGGTTAGGAAGGCCAAACTGGCCAAGCCCAAGAAGACAAATCCAGGCGCTGCCACATCTGATAAGGTGGAGAAGAAACTAGCACCAGTCAGGGGGCCAAAGCACCAGCAAAAAGGTTACATGTGGCACTGTTTAACTGTAACAAGTTTGACTGTGGTATGATTTGTATGAATTTATTTTAACAAGGGTTATTCGTTAATAAATTTAAAAAATAAACAGTTCCTCTTAAATATATCCCTAAAAATCAAAATCATAATAAAATATAAAAAAATAACACTTTTTCTTTTTTACCCCCGAACGACGATCATCTCTTTCTCCACTATTCTATATGACAGTTTCTGTTTCGATATCCTCTTTACTTATTTACCTCCATATATCTCGTACAATTTTCAGAGAACACGGCCCTAATTCCTCATGCTCTGCAACTTCTTCAGTAGCTCCTTCACTCCCTGCAACACTGATTTGCAATGTGAGTTTTAGATTACATTAAATTAAATTCACTTAGCTTGTTTCACAAATTAATAATTTATTCGACAAGTTTCGGCACAAAATGATGTATAAAAGGTATTTCTTGAGATCATAAATACTTTCAGGTAATAAGAGCATTTTATATCGAGGAATTCCGACAACTTGTTTGCCTGCGTTTACCGCTTTTCTTATTTCCAATCGTTCTCCGTAATTAAGTACTATTAGAGTATCTGTGTTTCTTTTAAAAAAAATTGTATACAAGTGTGTTTTTGTCTGTGTTTGAAATATATATAGATCTAAGAAGTTATAGCTTAAACTTTTTAGATCTATATATATTCATTCATTCATGTTCATTTTTTTCAACTGTAAATAGTATTTGTCTGTTCATTGAATTTAGATGTTTTGTAAATATTTCCAATTGTCCAAATGTTCCTGATCAAATAAAAAAAAGTATCGTCTACGTATCTAGTCCAAAAATGTATTTGTTTACTTTCTTTCTTCTTGCAGCAAATGATTTTCAAAATTATCAGTTAAAATTTATGACAATAATGGCGACAAAGTGAGCTGATTTGGAAAATAACGAATTAAAATCAATCCTCACAATTCCCAGCTCCTAACATCGTAACAATAATTCTCCACATAATATTCTTATTTCCAACACAACTGTTCTTCTTCTAAGTCCATAAAATACCTGGGCATTAATTAGATTTAAAACTGAAATTCAGAAAGCAGACAGCTTCCAATAAAACAAACTTTACAACCAGGGCAAAATTATACAAAAGCTTAACCAAAAAAAAAAGCTGTAAAAATCTACAAATTTATTTTCTAAAATTCAGTTCAATATTACTAAAATACAGTAGAAATTGAGGATACAAAAACAAATAGAACATTCGAATTCGGTTTTCTTCCTGAACTATCCATTAGCCCCCTCTACTATCACCTCAAACATTCAAACAACACACATTCAAGGAAAGTCATCAGACATTCTATTGGTTGATATACAAAAAGCGCCCGACTTCGTCTGGCCCCAAGGTTTGCTGTACAAATATTACCTTCATACAATTCCTACCCATATGCACGAAAAATGTGTTGCTTAGCCAAATCCCGAATCCTGTTGACAATAGTTTTTATTGTCAACAGGATGCGGGGTTTTGCTTAAAAGAAACACATTTTGAGTGCATGCCATTTTCCGATTAAAAACGAGAGGTCGAGTTATTTTTGGTAAGACAAATTCCAGAATAATAGATTGTTATGTGAGATTTATTTAATGTTACTAAAAAAATACAATTGAATATTGAATCGTTAATGTTACTAATACAAAAAAAATAACATACCGAATTATTCCGAGTATTAGTTGGAATATTGCTTTTAATAATTGCTTCAATTTCCTTTGATTTTAAACTGCCAAAACGTTTCATTATTCGAAAGAAATGAATGCACGTCGAAGATTCGATTGTACTGTCATTTTTGACAAATGCGAACCAACGACACCTACAATTACCCTACTGGGATTTTATCACCCTACAGGGATTTTATCTTTTTTTTATCACTTCTTCGTTTTTGTTTTATCGAGATAAACAAAGCTGCTGTAATTTGAAGTGCCACCATATGGCTTCTAACCTTGCATTTGACACATGAGGGAATTTGTCATTGAAAATTCCTTTCAAACAGAACCTTAAAAGTCAAAATCAACAATACTTTCTCCCCTCCTTTACCCCTGAATTATCATCTTTATCACCAGTAGTCTATAACATTTTCTGTTTCGACATATACAACTTTAATCCATGTACAAATCTCCTTCAATTAGCAGATGACACGGCTCTAATTTCTCATGCACCCATAGTGTTTAAAGCTCTACAGCTTCTCAACTCTCCGCAACACTGGTTTGTAAAATGTCGAATAAAATCAATCCTCACAGTTCCTTTATACAATTTCTCAGACAACTGTTTCTCTTTCTATTTCCATTAAATATTTGTAGATAACCGTAGATCAAATTTGAATTTCAAAAAGTAGATAGCTTCCAATAAAGCCAAAATTACAACGGAAGCAAAACTATTCAGAAGCTTAACTTACAAAAAAGATCATTGGATATCAGTGAACTCCGCCAGTGATTTTTGCTGTCTAAATTTGTAGTACGTGTATCATTAATTTATGTATTCTTTTGTAAATGTGTTATAAGAAATAAAAACAAAGTTTTAAAGAATAATTTTTTTTAGAAGAGTTGTTTTGTACGTTTTGGCAAGTCATATACAGTCTTCAAAGTTAACAAGGGTAACTGATATTGAAAAAATTATTTTAAGACAATGTTTAGAAGAAGATACATTTTATATATCTGAAAGATTTTATATTTTCAATAGAGTTGTTTTGTATATTTAGTAGGTCATCTATAGTATTCAAATTTGATAAGGTTTGCTGCACTTAAAATAACTTAAAATAACTATGTTATGCCCTATAATAATTTTTGAAGACGATGGTTAGTAAAGATTACATTTGATATCTCTAGAAGATTTTTTGGAAAATAACTTAAAATAACAAATTCATGCCATATAATAATTCTTGAATACGATGGTTAGTAAAGGTTACATTTGATATCTCTAGAAGCGTTTTTGGAAAAGTTATTTTGTACGTTTTTGTAGGTCCATAGTCTTCAAATTTGATAAGATTCATTGCACTTGACAAGATTTTTTGAAGGCGTTGATTAGGAGATTTTGGTATCCCTAGAAATTTTGTATTTTGGGAAGAGCGGTTTTGTATGTTTTGGCACATTAAATTTGACAAGGTTTATTGCACTTGAAAAATATTTTATATTCAAAGTCTTTAGACTATAGACTTTGAATTTGGAAAGGTTCACTGCACCCAAAAGTCTATTAAAAATACACATGGAAATAATTTTAAACAATTTTCTAGAGTTATTCAATGAATATTAATTATAACATTTCTATTTTTGCATTATGAATAAGTAAAATTGCATTATCAGCATATTTTTTTTTTTCATAAGAAATATTTTCATCTTTTAGGAAAATGTAAAATAATAATAATAATTCCTAGTTAGTCGGTAGTTATTAAACCCTTCTATAGAGGTCGTTTTTTGGGAAGGTTTCTTTTGAACGTTTTGGTAGGTCGTCTAAAGTCTTAAAATTTGTCAAGGCTTAATGCTCATGAATAAAATATTTTAAGTAGGTGGTTAGGAGAAGATTTGATATTTGTAGAAGATTTTGTATTTTTTGAAGGGTTGTTTTGTATGTTTTACAAGTCATATAGTGTATTTGTCTAGTGTTAAAGCGTCTTAAATGTTTTACAATACCGATCAAATTTTTGTTTTGTCTTCGAAGATTATTTCTATAACTTTCAAAGTTGAAACTTGCTTTATTTTAGTTTCGGTTTTGTTGGTGAAAAATGTATGTCTCATCGTCTGTCATAATCTATTCTATGAATGCCTAACTCTCTTTGTTGTAACGCTATAAAAATGAAACATGAATTTCATTTTGTATTCCTCATTTCCATTACTGAAACCTACTTGATACTATATTTTGCATAGTGCAGTAGCTGCTGGTAATATCATAGAAGACAGGTTGGAATATTGTTATGTTGTAGAATCGATAGTGAAGCGCCTGTTCTGCCAAACGTATCCATCGAAACTTGTTTTTAGATCCTTCGTGATTAAGATAGAGTAACCTGAACGTTACGTTAATCATTAATTTTTATTCTTCTAATATTCAAAAAATCACACCACCTTTATACATTTCCTTCATTTAGTACAAAGTTTTACGAGTTGCCAATAGATTTAGTAATAAACATAATTTCACTAGAAATTTGGGACTAAGTGACAGCATTGAAAAATTATTGGGGAAAACGTTATTATGACAATTGTTTGCAGGTAACCAATTCGTGAAGAGAAGTCAAGTTTTTTAGTTTTTGGCTAAAGTTTTATTATTATTTTCAAAGGGTCTGCCAGTAATGGACTACGAGGTTAAGAGAATATAGATTTCATATCTTTAATAGATTTTCTATTTTTGGAAATTTTTTTGACCGTTTTGGCAGGTCATCTTTAAATTTGTTTAGGTTTAGTGCTCTTAAGGAGAATATTTTAAGTTGACAATTATAAAAAGATACATTTTATATCTCTAGAAGATTTTGTTTTCTGATAGGAGTTAATTTTTACATTTTGTAAAGTCAAATGTAGTCTCTAAATTGGACAAGGGGTACTGCTTTTGAAAAAAAAATTCAAGTCAATGGTTAGGTTTGTCTATTTTGGAAAAAGTTGTTTTGTACATTTGGCAAATAATCTATGGTCTTTAAATTTGAAAGTTTACTGCCCTTGAAAAAAAAATTAGGCTGGTGGTTATCAGATGATAAATTTGATATCTCTAAAAACATTAATTTTGAGTTGAGTTGTTTTGTATGTTTTGGAAGGTCGTATTTATAAAATAAATAAATATATAAAATTTCATTTACTTGAAAACAATATTTTAAGTAGGTGGTTGCGAGAAGATGCATTTGATATCTGTAAAAGAATTTGTATTTTCTGAAGAATTGCCATGTGTGTTTTGGCAAATCATATTTAGTCTTCGAATTGAACAAAAGTATATTTAAGTTACACTTAAAATAATTTAAATAACCATTTAATGCTAAATATTCTATCAGGATTAATGGTGACATTTATATTTTCACATTATGACCAAGAAAAACTGCAGTATCAGCATATATTTTTTTGAAATCAGAAAAATCTGCTCTTTTAATAAAATATGAAATAATATTGCTTGAAATCGATGTTTCTAAAAGATTTTTTGTTTTGCTAAAATGTGTTCTGAACCTTTTGGTAGGCCTTCTATAGTTTTCAAATTTGACAAGGTTTATTGCCCTTGAAAAATATGTTAGATACAATTGATATCTCTAGAAAAAAAAAATATTTTAGGAAGAGTTGTTTTGTGTATTTTGGCGGGTGGTATATAGTCTTAAAATTTGAAGATTTAGTGTTTTTGAGAGGAATATTTTAAGCCAATAATTCATATTCAGAAAATACATTTCATACCTCTAGAAGACTATGTATTTTTGGGAAGAAATTTTTTGTACGTTTGACAATATTTTGTGAAGATATATCTTTAAAATATGTTGTATTTTTGGAAAATTTGTTTTGTACGTTCTTCTACTAACCACCGGCTTCATTCTATTTGAAGGTTAGTTTTCGTTTAAGATTCAAATGAAAATAATTTTAAATAAGCATTTAGTGCCAAATATTCAATCAATTTCAATAATGACGTTATGCAGTATTTTGTTTCACAAGAACTAATACAATTTTATAGCAAAATAATTCTTCAAGCTGGCGGTTAGTAGAAGATATATTAAAAATCTCTAAAGACGCTTGATTGGGAACATTTGTTTTCTACGTTTTTGACAGGGCTTCTATAATTTTGTTTGAAAAAAATATTTGTTAACCTGCCTATACGCACAAAACAACTCTTTCCAAAACTACAATATTTAAGACATAAATGTTTCCTCCAATTTAGACTTAAAATATTCTTGTCAAAAGCACTAAATCTTAAAATTATAATCTTAATATTTTTAGTTCAAATTTAACAGGATTTAGTGCTCTAGCAGTGAGTTGGTTAGAAGATATATTTTTCACCTCTAAACATTTTTGGATTTAAGAAGAATTATTTTGTATGTTTTGGCAGGTCATTTATAGGCTGTATATTATAAAAGGTTTAGTTTTCTTGAGAAAAATATTTTTGCCGTAGTTAGAAGATACATATGATATTTCTAGATTTTGTATTTTGGAAAATGTTAAAAATAGAAGTAGTAGTAGTAGTAGTGATTGACTATCGACCACGTGATCCTTCAGCCGTGTGATTTGTGTAATTTTGTGTGTGTAAATGAGTTTGTTACTTTAAAGATTACATTTTTGCTACTAATCCAATTATTATAATATCAAAAAGTCTTTTATCATTTATTATTATTTTTCCAACAAGTGGTGCCCTAGTAATTATTTCCTCAATACATTAAATTTAACGTAACTAATATATCTGTCTACCATTCTTATAAAAAATGTTAACTGGATTTAGGAATTCAAAGAATTTTTCAAACAGTTCTACTTAATTACGCAAATAATGGCTCCCTTTTATTTGATGTGCATGTAAGAAAATCAGCAATAAATATAACTTTCTCTTCTGGAAATATGCATCTAATATTTATGAGAAAAAAAGACTTTTTTCTAAGAAAATATGTTTCAAAGAGAAAATAAAGCAAAATAGTCACATTATTTTTTGGGCAGGGAGATTTGCTTAAATCGTTTTACTGATAAAGAACAAATTAACAAGCTAGACAAATATTTAAATAAAGTACGACTTTATTAACATTTTAACTATTCTAACATTTGCGTGTTACTTTGTTCATCTTCTGGAAATTTGTTGTTCTTTATCTGTTTCAAAGGTGTGTTTATTTCGTCCTCTCTGCATTTTGAGGAAATCTTCTGATCCAACATTAATTCAGTTTTATTGGATTTTGGGATTTTAATGAATTCAGGCTAGTATAGAAAACTTTAATAGCGTTAATGCTCTACATTCTAGGACCAAAAAATTTCTTGCCAAGCAATGATGAGAATATGGAGAAGTATAGTAAGATTTAATGGAAATGCCAAAATGTGAAGTCTGAAACGAACTAATTATGCAATTGCTAGAATCACAAATTCTTGGTTGATTGTGTGTGAATTGATTATTCGATCGAAGTCGCATTCTAATTTAGCGATTCGAACTAGAAAGACTGTAAATTTCTCACGCTCTTGAATGACAACTGTAACTTTGCAATTAATGAAGCCATTTAATTACCCTGAATAATTGCAAAGCATTCGAAGAGGTAAACATCGGTTTCGAAGCAGCGCGCCCTGAGAAAACGGGGAAGAACTAGTCCCAAGTAGAAATTGATCGCCGTACATACCCAATCACTTAACGTATGCATATCAGTTCCCATAAATACACTGGAAATTATTCCGACAGAGCCGTAAAAAATGCCGTTTATACTCAGCGGGTCTCTTATCGGTACAATTATACCCAATATATTACAAGAGCGGGATTCGTCGCCGGACAGAGTGTAACTTAATCCCAGAAAGCGCATGGGAATTTTTCTCGCGTCCCACCTGTTAATCCGGAACCGATTTTTCAAAAGCGTGAAAGGGCTGCGATAATTAAGTATGTTAATTGGCGGTATTTATACGTCGGCGGGGGGAACAAATTAAAATCGTCCGGGAATAATAAATATGATGCAGCCGTCCGTGTGGGACAAGACGGGAACGAAGAGGAAGGGGGGAGGGCGGCGGCGCGGACGGGCGGATGATCAATGTCCGATGATTATAACAAAATGTTGCTTAATTAATATAGTGAAAAAGTTCATTTGCATACATAATGGCGGCGCATTTTCAACATGAATATTCGAGACGGTCATTTCTGTACCTTCACAGTTCTCACCGTTACGGACAATCAATTCGAAGATTCAATGGGTATCACTAATTACTATTTCTGAACACCAAACATTATTAAATTTAAGTACCGTACTTATCTGATGACGATGAATGATCGAAGCGCAGTATAGCAACATGAATATAACAATGAGTAAAGCGAATACTTAAATAATAATAATATTGGGAAATTTGATTGTGAATTAAAAGGAGATTATTTAGAGCAGGGTCTCCAAACTACGACCCGCGGGTCAAATCCGGCCCGCCAGTGTCATCAATGCTTAGAGCGCGTACTGGGCTAGTCAAGTCTAAAAATTATAGATAATGGCTGAAAAATTGAAACGGTTTTGGCCCTCCAAACTTACTGGAGTAAACAGTATGGTCTTAAAGGTGGAAAGTTTGCAAACCCCCGATTTAGAGTATTGATATAGGAAGTTAAGAATAAAAAAAATTTAACTGAATAGTTGAGGCTATTAGTTATTGAAAGTTATTTCATTTTCGGAAATTTAGAAAAGTGATTAGAAAAATAATGTAACAAGAAAAGCGGTTTTACTTTTTTTATGACGTTTTCAGAGGTATTTCAAATGCTGTCTGTTAGATATTTTGAACTGGACTTTAATACACATGCCTCAAAATAGAAACCAATGGGTGAAAAATCCGCTTGGTGACCATTGCAATCTATCCTTCATCTTGGATATTAGGTATTCATCAAACCTCTAACCGGTAAAGCAAAATATGAAGGAACAGCGTCCAACCATAACCATATATTTTGTATAACTGTAAGAGGAAGCTCATAGAGTTTTTCATACCTAGTTCAAAATAGGCAAGTAGAAGAGTTTACATTTTTCTATAATAAAAATAATTAATATAATCTAACAGTTGCAAAGGAATGGGTTTAAATCAAAATTTGTTGAATCGTAACTCAAGAAGAAAGAAATTTCGCCAATTGTTCATCAAGTAAGGTACGTAAGCAACGTTCTAAATATTTATGTATGGTTGTAAGTCAACTAAATCATATCGGTCTAATCGCAGTTATACAGTGGTAAAGTAATTATATGAGGGTAAACATTATTGGTACTTCTTGTTTTTTTTTTCGTATGTGATGGAATAAAAAATACAATAAGTTAATTAGATTGTATTGATAGTTATTGTGTAGCTTTTATAACATAGTCAAAAGAATAAAGAGAATGGTTGCGACCGTTACTACGTGGTAATCCATACTTACACTGAATTGAAAAATTCACTATGTTTTAACCACAAATAATTATTGTAAAAATATTATATAACGTGTAGGCAGAATTATATAAATCTACACGTTATATAATATTTTTACAATAATTATTTGTGGTTAAAACATAGTGAATTTTTCAATTCAGTGTAGTCAAAAGAAGTCTGCGTGAGCCAAAAATGTTTTCCAATTTGATATAAAACATTTTTGATAGCACTTCTTTAATTACAATTGATACTACAATTAAGACAACTTCAGCTTCTTATTATTAAACTGTTAACAAGTGTTTCAAAAAAGTGTTCCCAAAAAGTGATTTGTTTTGTTTTAAATTAACAAAATGTATCAAATGAAAGACTAGCCTATACATTATCTTTATTAGAAATGCTTTGTTGCAAAATTTAAAGGTTGACGTTTGTGTGTATTATTTTGGAGAATAATTGCGTAGTGTTTTTATATTTTCGTATATTTTACAACAATTTTTTTCTGTATGACAAAGTGTATAACATTCATTCGATAGAGCTATTTCTGCTCTACAAAACTGTATTAAGTGTCTTTTAGAGTAATTTAATTTTCTACTACATTTGAGGCATGGAAATGGAACATCCAAGAATATTTTCTACACCTGCTTTCTTCATTTTTCATCGAAGCCAAAAACCTGCTGAAGCAGCTCGGGACATTTGCTATGTTTACGGAGAAGGTGTCATAGACGAGTCTACAGCACGGAAATGGTTTTCAAAGTTCAAAAATGGCGATTTTAACGTCAACGACTCATCCAGCAACAGAAGATCTCCTGAATTCGACGAAAAGCGCCTAAAAGAACTTTTAAAGGAGGACGTTCAACAAACAAGTAGTGAATTGGCCGAGAAAATTAATTGCGATCATAAAACTATTCTCAATCATTTTCATTCGATGGGATTTATCGAAAAATTATGAGCCTGGATGCCTCACGAGCTTAAAGAAAACAACAAAGAAAATCGCCTTCAAATTGCATCTCAACATATCGCCCGCCATCGAGTCACGCGTGGTAATAAACAGCGCTTTTTGTACCGAATCATGGAGGATAAGAAATTTTGCCTATATATAAATATTGAGCCTGGTGACTCCAGGAGATACGCCAAAGCTATAATCCTGTCCTTCATCTAAAGATGACAATTATTTACGTTTGGTG